>JBAMNC010001628.1:1362500-1962500 GCA_037902135.1 Cetoscarus ocellatus
ATGGCTCTTGTTTATACTGCAAAAAGTTTGTATGTAGAGGTATGATATGCTGACAATTTTGTGCATTCCTAAGTTTTAGAAATTGATTTATAGTCACAATCCCCAATCACTTTTGTCATGACCAGATATTTCCTGTTTTTTCTGCAACAAACACCGACGATCCTTATTTTTCTCCCTCACACACACACGCAGTTACACACATGCACTGAGTCCATGTGAGTTAATGAAGGGTGTAATTAAGGAGCCACAGTGATGACTGGAGATCAGGGGTAAACCGATACAGATCTCAGTTATACACAAACACTGATGAAAGATAGCTGGTTAGTGTGCGTGCACATGTGCAAGAGTATGCATTAGCGTTCCATGCCGGGAGTGCCGTGCGTGGACAGATGTATGAGATCAGTGTTTTGTGTGTGTGTGTGTGTTTGTGTTAACAGATGATGCCAGATGATTTAGATAACGTATGGCTTCCCGTTAGATTGGTTAGACACGGTAATTATGGTCCCATACAGATGGAGGCGGGAACGCTTTGAGACAAGTATTAGCCATAGCTTTGGTCTTTTTGCTAAATTATGAGAGGTGAATGTTGGTCACTGGGACACTTATGTCCCGTTTGACCTCCAGCTCTCCCAATCGAGTTCACTGTCAGGTCACGAGTGCAGAGAAGACAGAGGTGAAAGTGAGATGGCCAAGGTGACAGAATAAAAGACATTTTCAGACAAATTTTCCTGCTAGTTAGTGCACTGGGATTTGATTTAATTACATTAAGGTTGTGTTCTGTTCTGCTCTTCGGCAGGTTGCTTCCCATGAGTGTCCAAATGTGTCATTTCCTGTTCGCCTGCATGTGTGTGCGTTTATGTGTCCGTCTGTTGCTTGTGCGGCCCAGTAAATCAGTCCCGGGCCTCTCTCTGAGTGCTGTCACCTCCTAAAAGCTTTCTCTTGGTCTCGGCCGGGGCCTTCCTCTTTATGTCTGAGGTCAGTGTAGTTCACAGGTCACCGGGGGTCTTGCTGAGACAGAGGGAGGGGCCAGCCGGGTTGCCTAGCGTCACAGAACACCCAATGCTGTTACAGCAGTGATACAAAGAGACCTTTAGAAGAACAACTCCCCCCAGGAGTCTCAAAAGCACCAGCAGCTCCTTTATAAATGTGCTGTCTTTGACTTTTCCTTTTTACTTCCGTTTTCACTCTGTCTTTAATTGCTTTACATAGACCTGCTGGTATTGATTGACAAAAAAGGATATGCTGAATATTCAGATTTGGTGCATCCATTCATTCTCAAAACCAGGGGCTTGAATGAATGAATTATACCAAAAGCACTGACAACTTCTTTTTTTTTTCTCCTTTGATTACATTAGCTTAGTTGTTTACCTTAAACACCAAAGATGGGAACTGATGAGATATTATTGATACCAGTGCCATTATTGATTGTGCGTACTGGTTTCAATTCCATTATCCATTCCTGAGGATTCTCTGTTAGAAAAAAAGGTTTTCAGCTACGACAATGTCAAACACATGTTGCTTCTGATACTGAATGCTGCGCTGCATAGATGAAGGCTTTAGCAAGTGTTTTCATCATAGCTTAAAATAGCACACACAGGACATTATGTAGTTAGCATTATTTCCCTGTCCAACATGATCACATATTGAGTTTTTTGTTCTCTTTTGTGCCGACTGCAATGGAATGCAAGACCAAGGGGACGATATTTAGAAGGAAACTGTTTAGCATAAAGACTAATGTTCTCGATTCCTTGAGCTACTTGTTGTTGATTCCCTTCTGGAATCAGTTTTTTAATTCCCTTCCCTATTAAACAGCTCAAGTGTTTGGTGAGCATTTTCTTCGCAAGCAATGCTTGATTTGGTTTTATTAAGTTATGTTTTCTGTTTAGCAAGGCCCCTGCAAGAGTATGTCATCTCACCACTCAAAGTTTTAATTTCACATTTCTGATTTACTTGCTTAAAAGCCTTGCATTTCTCAAAACAGTTACAAAATTTTATTTGATGTTTTAGCTTTACATACCACAGCAAAGCAAAAGAAAAGGCTCAGTCAGGTTTTAATAAATGTAACACATTTATCAATGACAAACAGTGACTCAAAATGTGGTTGACCAAAGGACTGAACTGGGAATTAAAGAGTCAAGTAAGATAACACACAGGAGATGTCTGTATGTGTTTGTCTGCTTTTTCAAAAGCAGCAGGGACATTCATAATGACAATCCAACATCAAATATCCCTTCAATATGACCTCTTTCAAATATTCAGGTTTTGATTTAACCTCAAAATATGACCTTGTGTCATTTTTACAGCCCAGGGCTGTACAAGACTGTGTGTTTTTCTGTTTTGACAAAAAGGGGTTTCATTTTTTTCCTGATACAGTCCATCAATAAATTGGTATGTTTATCAGCCTACAAGTTGACAGCTGAAATGATGTAGTGCTGCTTGCAGCCCTTGTTTTAGTTGATCTTGTCTAAGGTATTCCAAGATTTTTTACGTTAATGGGCCAAATAAGCTATTTACATTTTTTTTTAGGTGTTCTTTGTCCTTTTCTTTAAGACCAGCTGCTTTTAACTGCTGCTTTTTTTTAACTGCTTTTGCAGCATGGATGATCAAAGTATTTATTGCACATGTAGATACGCAAATAAAAAGCCACAAACCCACCTGCACATCTCATCATCACTGATGTATTTCATATAATCCCCATTCTTCATATTTCTCAATCAGTGATTTTTTTTTTCACACATTGCAGCCTAATTCCGAGATGCTGAGATGTCATATTTATGAGTGTCCATAAAACATTTTTATTACTTTTTCCAGCCAGGGACTTGACTGTTGGCAATTCCACAAAAGCAGATTTTTGTTCTCACTTTTAATGTCCCTTTCACTTCTTTTCCTTTTGTATTCCTCTTTTCTCTGGCTTCCACATACACTCTGAATCTATAGTTTCAGTGTGAAGTTGTGGATTTCTAACATAGTTTGACGACTGTGAGAAATCTTTGCGGATCATTCATAAAAATCAAATTAATATCAATGTAAAAATGTTTCGATAATTCTTTATTCCTGTCAACCGTGCTGCCAAACAGGACTACAGCTCTGGTGGACAAATCGCACACAGACAGCAGTTAAGGTCCAGCAGGCCAGATCAGCCAGCATGGATGCAGTCACGCTTGGTTGACCCGACCAGCCGAGAAGCTCTGAGACAAGAATAGACAGATACCAGCAGAACAAGGACCTGTGTGTGACTTGTGAGTCTGAGTGTTTGTCCTGTCTCTGTTGTGGAGACTGACTTACACACACATCCTCTGGGCACCTGAAGGGGTTAGGTTGGGTTGGGTTCGGTTGCCATGGTTTTGTTTGGAAGCACTCTACACTGAGGCGGCCCTAGCTGCACTGTCAGGTAAATAACACACGTGCACACAAATGCACATACCCAGGAGTGTGGATGGATGGACGCCTTTCATGGGGAAGCTTCTTTAATCTCTGTGAGGGTGAAAAAGTCGATCGTTGACTCTCACACTTTAGAAGCTTTCGCCATGGTGACGGAGGCCTTTTTAAGGGGTCATATGTCAGCTTCATGACCTCATTTCCACTCCTGGTCAGTGACACTAGGGTGTGACTTTGTGTGTGTGTAAGAATGATTACCATCACTCAAAAAGGCAGAGGTAATTGATTTAATTGATGTATTTTAAGTTCATGAGGGGAAAATAACTTAAAAAAAAAAAAAGCACAAGTCTCAACAAATATTAACCGACAGAGGTGAGAGTGACGTTTGAGTCTTGATCCTGGTCTGAGTTGGTGCCTTTTTTTTTTTTTGAAACTCTCTTATTCTTTGACTCGGGACTTGCCGAAAAAGATGGACACATAGAGGTGGACCAGAGAAAAAGAGAAGATTAAAGACAAAATGTGCAACACGAACAAGGCTGCTGGGCAAAGTAGTTACCCTGGAAACAGTCGAGAGCTCAGAGTGCACACAGTGAACACACACACATACACACGGCACACACAATAGCTGCAGAGGCCTTAAGTGTTGCTAATTAGCTAGTCTGTGCTGCGTCTTTGTGTGAGCCATTTTAAAGGAGAGATTAGAGTCAACAGGGAGGAGGAGAGGAATGTAACGCTCTCTCTCCCTCATTTGCTGTTTTCTTCGGTTAGTAACGCCTTGTTTTACCTGACACTCAGAATGCAATTTGTTGTCTTGTCAGTGGAGTTTTTCTGCACTTAGTCTAGTGAAACTTTCTATGAGATGCAGTGATGTGGCACCTTTGGGATTTCATCATCAAAAGTTGACATCAGCACATGACAAACTCCTAAAACCTGATTCCCTTCTTCTTGCTGTCTCAGACACAGACTATTACATAATGCAGCCTTTCCCTAACTTATTTGTACCACAGCCCAATTTGAAACCTAAAAATTATCTGGGTCCCAACAAGAACCCTCATACAACCATAATTTGAGTCTTGGTGTCCTAGCCTTTGCTATCACCCCCTGTTTTTATACAACACTTAGAGCTTTAACATGATTTTTCTGAATCTAAATACATCCAAGAAACTTTTTCTCCACTACACTGGCACAAATAAGTTCAAGCTTTAGCCTCGTCTGACTGCACCAAAAGGTATTTCACCTCAAAAATTTGGTTCACCTCTTCAAAAAAAAGCTTGTTTAATGGCTTGTATCATATAAATAAAATCATGATAAATTATGCATCTGTACTGTTGAGGGTATAATATGCACCTGTATTTTATTTTGAAATATTTCCCAGTTAAAGGCACTTTGTGACTCAGCTAACTCTCTCCCAGGCACTGACGAACTCTTACAATCAGAATATGAGCAGCGTTAGATTTTTTTATGGAGTGTCACCAGTTATTTTTACATTAGTCAAACTATAATGGAGTCAGTGTACTGAAAAGTGTTATTTATAAAAAATCTCTCATGTAAGTTAAACATTTTATTTTGTTGACTTAAAAATGTCTGGTCAGTGGACAGAAAATTATATTTTAAATTATTTTTAAGTGTGTAGCTGCCCACCTGCCATACTTCCAGAGTTCACCGGGGGGTGTGATCTCCTTTTTGGGAAGCACAAACAAAACTACAGTTTTCAGAAAAAAAAAAAAAAACTTAAGTCAAGCAACTTGTTTTACATTAGAGAAAATCAATGCTGCTTTGATTTGTAAGGGAGTGGTTTGTTAGAAGCAGTCTCTTTTAAATCAGTTTTACCCTCCATGTGACTGCTGATAGATGTGTCCATCTCCACTGTACCTCCATCAATCAAGATTATATTAGGATGTGGCATCAAAGCTATAAACTTCTAATAGAATGTAGAGTGGAGGTATCCAAACTTTTTTTAAACGAGGGCTTCATAGGTAAGAATGTAAGGATGACTGGTCATACCTTTTTTGTATTAAAGTTAGTTTCTTGTAGGTTCAGATTTGCTTAATCTTTAAGGAAAAAACAGCCTACATCACAGCTCTCCATTACTGGTTTGAAGTGTTGGTACTTGAAGCTGATTAGTGTTATATTCTTTGCAAATTAGAACCTGAAACAAAAAGGTGGCTAAGCAAGTGAGAGAAATTGATGCTGCTTTTAAACGGTGTAATCAGTCAAGCATGTGCTCCATGTTCCAAAGAGGACCAATTGTCCATTGCATTTTGAAACTTGCTTTTGGCCAAATAAAGTGGACTGTGGCCTGCAGCTGTAAAGTTTGGCTGGTTTGTTAAACCCTGCAGTTTGAGCAGATTTTTAAATAAAGTTGTTAAAAGAAAAGAAAATTCATTGCATTTAAAAGATGATGTGTTTCAAGTTTTTTCCTCCAAGAATATTACAAAATATGAGTGAGTGGTCCTAGATATACGTAAAAATTGAAAAAGTGTGCCCACGCACATCTGGTTAAATGAACCCTCTCACAAAACCATACAGTCCAGGGCACTCACACACAAGTGCTCATACACACACTTCCTATTTCCCCTTTTTTAAAAACACACCCACCCCTGCTTCTCATTTTAGGAGGTTAAAGATTCTGTGCCTGTTTAGAAGTTGAACTTCTAGCCCAGCAGCCAGCCATTGTTATGCCTGCCCACTTCCGGCATTTGTATGAGTCAGTGTGTGTGTGATTGTGTGTGTGTGTGTGAGTGTGTGTGGTAAGGGTGGGTGTAAGGGTGTGTCCATCTCCAATTCCACAGCCACAACCAGGTGTAAAAACCCTCTGAACCAGAGACATGAAAGCGATTTATTTCCACCGAAGCAGGCAGGCAGGCTAATACTTTTACAGGCCACTGACTAAGATGGTGTTTTTCTGTTTAACCAACAGGCGTCTGTGTGTGTCAGTGTGTATATGCATGTGCACATGGCAGACAGTCTCTGTTTGTGTATGTATGTGTTTTCCCTCTGTCTCCTGAGCTAGGTCTTGGCAGAGTCTTGCATGTGTTATTAGTTTGATTTTTTTTTTTTTTTGGATATTAATAATAACAGTTAAACAGTTTCCATATGTAAGGCCTGGTTGCCAGGCTAGTGCTATCCTCATCATGCGCTGTGGACTCACACAGTCGCACTACAGAGGGCAGGGGGACTGACGAAGCCCTGGATCACCCTGCTAGGACCTGACACCTAAGTGGCCTTGTCTTTCAGGGAACATGACCGAACTTCTTAACTGTCCTATCTTATTCAAGACAAGGGCTAAATATTAGAAAGTACGCCGTGTGTGTTTTCCGCTGTGGGCTGGGTCTGTCTGGAGCGAGACCTTCCTCTCTTGCCAAACGAGCTGTGTTGAAAACCACAGGGAAACTGCATATGTGTATATAATATATGACGTGTGTTTGTGTGTGAGCGTTAGTGTGTGTGTAAGGAAACTGCTGTAGAGCGATTTGCCATCAATTAGCAGCTTGGGCTGAGATGAGGCCAACGATTCAGAGGGAGCTGCTTTCTATACTCAGGAAAAGGGAGTTCCTCTCTCTTCTGTCCCTTCTCACCTCATCATTATCTTTAATTGTCTATCTCTGCATGCCCTTTTCCCTTCACTTAACAGAGAAAAGCTGACAACATCTCCTTAGGAAGCTGTCTTTTTTTTCCCTCTGTGTGTGTGTATATGTTGATGGATTGTGTCATGATATAAAGCAGTCCTGGGTATTCAGTCAGCTCCTTTTTACGACTCTGCGTATACCCCGGTGAATCAATAGAAACATTAGATGAGTGCAGGGACATCGTTGAAGGGGAGAGGTTTTCTCGTTTCACCAAACAGTTCAGAACTGAAGAGAACCATCTGGAAAACGGCAGGATCCCCAGAGTTTCGAACAGGTCCCTTTTGTGAAAAATAGGATGTGAAAAAAAGCCTCTAAAATCAGCCAGGGTTTTCAAACATTACGGCATATTTTGAAGTTCTTTTGGAGTTTGTGAGTTTTTATTGCGTTGGCTCTTGAACGCGGTCTTTCCTCTCTTTTTAATGGTCAGTCTGGGCCTGGAGAAGCTTGCTTCAGCCGTTTTAAAAACCTCAGTCCTCTAACGGTGCCTTTATATTGCGGAAACATTACATTAAATAGCTGAACGGGATTGCGGCTGGCTGGCGTTTCTGAAGGTGTCCCGGATAGTTCCAGCTCGGCGGCGGCCTAAACAGATTGAGGTATTTGAGGTTGTTAAAGCTCACTTATATTGGTGGACGACTGGTTTTGAAGTCCACGTTGCTATGAGCAAAAACAAATGTGAGCAAAGCTGGTGAAGGGGAGGCCGGAAAGACCTGATTAATGGCAGAAAAAAGAGAGGGAGTACATGAGGAAGAGTCAGGGGGAAGGGGCGAAGTCTTGGCTGAGTATAGTTCATTTTTTAACCCACCATGAAATTGAGGGGCTTTAGCTGGCTTTGGATCAGGCTGCCCCTTACCCCTATATGTTTACCCCCTGAAAACCCCTGATCTGCCAGTAATACATTAACCCCTCCCTGTCCTTTTTACTACTGATGTATATTAGGCTGTGATTGACATGATGGGGAAACTTTTTTAGACTAGATTTTCTGTTTGTGTTTTAACAAAGTAAGGTTGTCAAAATGTACAAACTTTTAAAGTTTTCAATTCATAATGTTTTGAATAGATCATTTTTTGTCATTTCAATGATCTGTAGTAGTAAAGCTGACTGAAGCGTCAAAAACCACTGATCTATAGTCATGATATCAAAAGAACAAGCTATGTCTAAGTTGCACAAACAAAGGGATATGACACTTGTTTGATATCAGCACAATATCTATATCTGAATAATTTAAATTCATTAAAGACACCTGAACTTTTAATGCACAAACCTTTTTGTCAGATAAGTGTGATGGAGAGGTCCTATCCCTGTATCTTGTAGATTTAGCCAAGAATTATTTTAATAATTGCAGAACAATATCTAATGGTGCTATCCCTGCACAATATCATGGCAGTTCAGCTCTTTTCTTACTGTCTTTCATTGAGGATTCTTTCAATTAAAAAACTCACCTCTGTTTGATGCCTTTTGGACAAAGTGTAGGTAAACCATCATGGATTACGTATTGCAAACACCAGAGAGTTAGAAGAAGTGGGTGCATGTGCTTTACTTGAAAAGGGCACTGAGAACGCAAACAAGAGGAAAAGACAGCAGCTCGTAATAAAAAAGGATTGCCATGTATTTGAAGTACTGAACAGCATTTTAGCATGTCAGCACAGACTGAACCAAACTGCATATTTTCACACATTTTCGACCTTATCATGTGATAAACATGCAAGAAAAGAAAACAGTATGAACATAAAGAATGAAAAGAAGCTCACATATTGAGTAGTGTGACAAAGTACCACTATAAATATATGTGGAGGTACTAAAAACTTTTTTCTCTTCCTTATATGGTCTAACTTGGGGGTTTAACAGTAAAATCCCTGCAGCATAAGGCTGCAGACACTCAGGTCACTTTCACTGCTGCCCTTTGAAAAATTGCACCTCAACTAATGTGAAAATGGACATCAGTGTTAATCTGAAGTGTTTGATTTGTGGTCTGTTGAAGTGTATGTTTTCATTTGTAAAAGCTGCTTTCCAATGTTCCAAGTCCCAAACATTCAGATGAATTAATAAGCTGATTTTGTTCAGTCATTGTGTGATGTTATTGTATAGGATGACTTTGGGTTCACTTCAAAGTTCTCTTGGCAACACATCTGATGGGCAGGCTAAGTGAACACTATGACTTCTATGCAGTATCCTTATTCATTTATGTAGCCATCGGCACATTTCATCATGTGACATTCTGATCAGTGAGATCTTCATCTGCCAGAAAGAGACACTTGATATCTATCAGCTGGTAAATATATGCTAATGTAAATCCTATTTCGGACTTCCTTTTTTAATATACCATTAAAACAGATGTAAATATTGATTTTAAATAAATTCAGTGTGAAAAACCTACAACAAACTACAATGTTGCTACCTGCCTGCCAGATCTCCCTCCTTTCTGTGCTGAGCAGCAACTTAACTTTTTGCCCCATCTTAATCCTGCAAATTTCCCATTAATTTTAATGTCTGGTGGAAAACATGAGCCTCTGTGAAACCTGCATGTTGTAATATTTGGTTGGGATAAAGACTTCCAGACTTTGGCCTTCGTGATGGATAGTTAACAAGTACAAGCTTCTGAGAACTGACAATCTTCATTGCAACATTTTCATTATTTATGTGCTTATGCTGAGTGTGTCCTTACCTTTAACTACCTATCGCAGTGCCACAGCTGCCGACACAGCCGTGATTCTTTGTCTAACAGAGGAGAGAGGGAGGGAAGTCCCCCCACCCCCCCATAAGGCCAACAGCTGCATTCACAAGCCATGGTTTCCATCAGTCTGGATGATCTATTTTGGGCTTCTGTCTAACCCATATCTGCTCTCAGAATTTACTGTGGCCAATACGGGTATAGGTAACAGATTTCTAAAGAGGGGAGGGGGGAAGGGCACAAAGACAGAGAGACTTGGAGAAATGCCAGACAAACTTTTTGTGAGTTATACGTTATGCGGAGAAAGGCAAAGAGACAGATCGGGTGATATAGACCGAGAGAAAGAGAGTCCGAGTGATCTGGGAAAGCAATCTGGGTTTTTGTGGTGAGTGACAGTGATTCATTTGATATGTGAGATTCCACCGCGGCTGTAACCAAGCCTTCACTCACATTTGCCCCAAAGTTATACAGCAATCCCACTAACTGTCACCTTCACAGTAATCCCATTTTGTATATGCACTGTGTGTGTGGATTTAAATACTAGGACAGATACTGAACTTAGGTGAGGTGCCGGCACTGCAGTATCATCCTTTTTAAACAAATTTACATGCTTTGTAGATTGTGTTAACATCTGTTCCATCTTGTTTCATCTTCTCTGATCATGATTCCCTTTGAGTATCCAGAGAAAAAAAGAGGAATCAAAGATAAGAGAGAAAAAAGTAGTAGAGAAGCACAGGCAGAGCCAGAAGGAGTGGGTAAATTAAAGAAGGAGGTGGGTTTTACCGGAGTTTGGGGGTGTTTTCTGGCGCTATAGTGAAGAAAGTGGATATGAGGGATCACAGGGGGTGACCCAAGAGGACGGTAGCTTCTCCGCGGCTTTAGTTTGGCTTTCAGCTTCAATGACAGCAAACCAAAGAAAGAAGATAGAGCGTAAGAGTGGTAAGAGAGAAAAAAAGTAGATCCACTGCTCGTCCCTGAACCCAGTGTCTCACACTGATCCAAAATCAGAAAGCGTGCAGGCCTGTAGAGAGGCATTTGGGTGTGACGGGGCTCTTTTCTAACGTCTTCAACCTGTATCCATCTACTACCTCGCCATCTCTCATTCTCTCCAGGGGAGGAAAATAAAGGGGTTTAGGAATTGAGGAGCGCTGCATCTCAAGCCTCTCTTCCCAGGCTTTTGAGCTGAGAGGAGATACTTTCAGAGTTGTGTTTTGTCCAACTTTTTGCACATTTACCTTTTGAAAGATGAAACAATTCATTCACCCTCACTTGTGCTTCTTTATCTTTTTTTGTGCTTGGTCTAAGAGTGCAGAAATCTGATACCACCTGCCTCCCCCTGATGCCCCCCGCCTCCTCCTCCACCTCCTCTTTTTCCCTCAAGGACAGCCCACTGTCTGCCCCGCAGGCTGTTTATCTACGGGGGGGGATGACGAGGAGGGGGGCTTGGTTTGTTTCGTTTTGGCCGTCAACAATGGACCTCAGTTTGTGCTGACGGACTACTCTAACATATGGTACCCACCTGTCTCTCTCTCTCTCCCTCTCTCTATCCCTCTTTCTTTCTCTCTATCTCTCTTTCTCCCTTCTTGCCTCACCCCTCCTTCTTTTGCTACGTCTCTGTTTAGATTTCTTTGCTTATTCCTGTGCTCCCTCTCCCTGTCTCACCCAAACACACTGGGCGGATTAGAGGCCAGATTCATCACACACACAGACCTGTTTGCTTTAGCAACCTGAGCCAGGATCAGGAGTGCACACACACATGTTGCTAAGGAGGCCTTGCCTTGCTACATGTTGATTGTTTCTGTGTAGTTACTTTCTGAGATTCAACTTTAAAGCTCATTCGAGGCCAAGTATAAGCCTCTCATACTCACATACAGTATAAAAACGCGCACAAGAGGAACTCCAGAGCAGGGCTGCAAGCATTTTGCATTATCAGGATGAGATGAGGGTCGGAAAATAACCCTTGAAATTTTATAATCGGAATGATTGCATGCTATTTAGTTAAGGTACAGTGTAGTCAAGCCATGATAGAATGGCAGCAGTAGGATGCCACTCACTTTGATGTCTTCCTGTTGTGACAGTCATCAGATATAGGGACTCCAGTGCTCCTTCAAATCTTTAATTTAACTTTTTAAAATCTTGCTTACAGTTCATTAAAAAACATCAAAAGAAATATGCACCGTGTTTTATCCAACAGTTCACTTATTATTATGTCCTCTCGATGAAGGCTTTCCAAAGTGTAGGCTAGGGCCTTTGTTGGGCCCCTGAGGTACTGCAGGTTGATGGACATGTAGGTAACGGACACAAAAATAAAACCATAAAAATTAAGAAAATATACATTTATGTTTTAAATAATCTTAAAGTTCTTGGCTGTATATCTATACGCTCACATTTTTCTTATGTTTAAATAAAATAATGTTTGCTTTAAATCTATATTGTCAGGTTAAGGTTAAGGTCAGGTTATTTTTTCAAATTACACAAGCTAAACTAAGCAGTCTCAATCAAAGTCGTTGTACATAAAATACCAACACTAGTGGGCTTGAGATTTTCAGACCAAATCTGGCTATCATGTGCGAAGTTTTGGAGAAAGCTGCCGTAGATATTTTCATTCATTTCAGTCTGTACAAACATGCTTTCATAAGTTGATACCTACCAGATGTTTCTCATTTTCTTTTAAAATACAAACAGGTTTTTATCCAAACAGGAAGTAGAAAAAGGCAACACAAGTAATAAAGTAAAAAAATAACACAAACCGTTTCCAGAGAAAATCTCTCAGCTTGATTGTTAACCATAACTGTTTTACAGAAGTTATTTAAAAAGAGAAAGAAACTAAACCAGGGGTGTCCAAACTTTAATTTTTTTTTTTTTTTTCTAACAAGGGTCACATCCAATTAAATCTGTGGATAACTTGGCCACTATGATGTTCCTGCCTTTGGTGCATTAGAGATTGTTAAACTATACAATATTGGTGTGAATTAGGGATGCACGATAATGGATTTATGCATTATTACCAGTGCCAATATTATTTATTAAGAGCACAGTCTTTATGTTACAAAGGTGCTGTTATATGGCATATATGGCTGATATGTATGGCCAATCTATCGGCTGTAAACATCAGCAACAATTTCAATGCCGATATTCAACTTTTTAGGATTATATATGCTGATACTTGTATTGTACCAATAACATTTTGCATCCCTATTGGATAAACACTTAATTATTGAAAATACTTTAAGAGAAAATAAGCCTCCATCACAGCTTTCCATTAATGGCTCAACAAGGCAAATAGTCACTCCGTAACAGATTTTGGAGCAGTTAATCAAAATTCAGGGGGACCTGGTCTGCCCTGGCTACCATTGGATCATCTCCTGGTCAAGACACTAGACTGGTCCTTCATGTAGCAGAGAGGGAAAGCTGAGGGCTCATCCTCACTTTCAGACTCAAAATAAGAGCAAACTGCACAAAGCTAGAGAACTTTATGAGAGAGTTGTGGTTTGAAGCTGATTAGAACAATATTCTTTGTAACTAAAAACCTTGTGATAGATGCTGTCAAAGCAAATGAGGGCAATTTGTGCAGTTATTAAAAGCTATAACCACTTTGTCTTTATGCAGTAGTCAAGCACAAGATCCAAGTTCTAATAGGCACCAAATTACCTTAGCTTTCTGGAACTTTCTATGCGCTATCCAGAAGTGGAGCACATGCCACAGTTGGCCCCTTGGCAATAGTTTGGACACCTCTGAACTGAACTCTTGATAAGTGTTTCAAGTTGTCATATTTACCAGGTGTCACTGGACTTAAAGTAAGTGACTACTTTAGTTTATGCACCCCTGCATATTTCATGATGATGAATTATTCATCATTCATTTCATGATTCAACATATATGCACTAGGAAGTTGTTTTATATTTTAAAGTCAGAGCAGCACTAATTTTGAATAAAAAAATGTCAATATCATATAGAACATTTCTTTACATTTATTATATACCCAAATTGTAATGTTTGCAAAGATTGCTTCATATTGTAAATATGGACTTTAAATGATTTTAAATGCAGCATCAAGAAAACAAAATCATGATTTACTATCAAAATGCAACAGTTTCATTGAGAAGAAAATGTTTTTTAGTTCAAAAACTTCAACAAATGTCTGTTTTTTGTCTAATAATTTTGCACCTCCTTTAAAAGTAAAACATAGTTGTAAGCAGTTTTTAGGAATCCTGTCAATGACAGAAACCAGCCTTTACTGCGTGTGAATATGTGTGTGTGTATGTGAGTGTGTGACCCTGCTGAATTAAAAAATGCACTGTTATTAAAGGCTGTGTCAGAGGCGATGATTTACAGAGGAGAGCGATGACAAGTCAGAAGAACTCACACACTGAGCTGACACACACACATACACACTCACACACAGTGCTCTCAGGCCTGCTCCAAGCTGAGCAGTGACCTCCTCACCCCTCCTTCCCCTTCCTCCTCCACCCTCCCTCCCGCTCTCACTCTAATAAAACCTGTCTGACACCACTGATGTGTGTACGAGTGTGTGTTTGTGTGTGTGTGTGCTCCACGGCAGCACAAAGACTCTGTTGTTGGGCCTCCCTCTTAGGCCTCCCTCATATTTTCTTTAAAGGTGCAGTGCGGCCCCAAGAATGCCACAGGGGGAGCAGGGAGTCGGGGTTGGAGGAGCTGGTGTGTGTGTTGGTGGATGGGGGGGTGGCTTCACAATGCCACAGCTCATCCAGGTCAGAGAGAGAAAAAGGCAAGGAGTGTGTGTGAAGAGGAGAAATGAAAGAGAGGGTCAAAGAAGAGGAGTGCTCCTTGACAATGTAGATATGAGAGACTTAGGCTCTGACAGTGCATGTTTGTGTGTCTGTGTGTGTGTGTGTGTAATAAACCCGTGGTCATCCTTCGCACTTATATTTTAAAGTTCAAGGTTGGATTCATTTAACCGTAACATCTTTGAAATTGCTGTGCTCCCTGTAAACCCATGCTGATTACAGATCATCAGACATAAATAACCATAAAATAAAATTGCAGACTCAAAACAAAAAAAACGTCTTGAATATGGGATAATAACCTTTAGGGTTCATAGTCTAATGTAATTATTTCTTTACACAGGGTATTAAAGCTCTGTGTCACAGAAAAAAGATTGCTGGTTCGATCTTTCTGTGTGAAGTTTTAATGTTCTCCCTGTGCATGCGTGGGTTATCTCTGGGCACCCCGGCTTCCTCCAGTAGACCAAAAAATATGCTCATTAGGTCAATTGGTGACTCCAAATTGCCCCTGTCTGTCTGTCAGTCCAGGATGTACCCTGCCTTTCGCCCAATGTCAGCTGGGATAGGCTCCAGCCCCCCCACGACCCTGATAGGGATAAGCTATGTAGATGATGGATAGATGGACAATGTAATTTGACATACTCGTTACTCATTTTTTTTGCAACAACTGCATCACATGATGCTATTGATCTCAAACACCCTTACCATTTATATATTACCTTACCACTGATATATTCCTAACAAACTGAAAAATAAGAAAAAAGTGAAAACTAGAAGTTTTCAAACCTCCGCAAAAGCATTTTCAACATTGTCAGGCGAGTAATTGTCAAAAATATGCAACACTGCCTTGTTTCTCACTGTCAACAAATCCTTGAAATAATTCCTGGATTCACATTCAAACTGGATCACCGCTCAAATCTAATCACTTCTTCCCTGTGCCATGACCATTATTCCCTTAAAATCACTAACTAGTTGACTTATTAGCGAAATTGTGGAAACTTGCCATATCTTGCAATGCTAAGCAATCTTTGAAAAAATTGTTTGGTCCATATCTGGATTCAGATCAGTACTGAAATCTTATCACTTTTTCCTTTACCAACAAAGAGTTTCATCAAAAACCTCCCATGACTTTCTTGCTAACAGACAAATTGACAACCAGACAAACGGCAGTACTAAGATCTCTACTTGGCGTAGGTAAAATCGGAATATCCAAGCATAATGATAATAGTAAACAAATGAAAGAAAAAAAACTGTGCTTGTGAAATCTGTAATATGACAACAAACACTAAATCTTTTAACAAACATGGCACAACACCTGGACAGAGCGCAACATGGGATACTTCAAAGTAGAGGCACCCAGATTGATTAAGTCAACTCTTATTGGTTGACATTCATCAAAACCTGATCAACTCATCAAAATGAATGAGTGTTTATGGTACAATAGCATGTTCTTTAACTTCATGCTTGCCCTCAGAGCATCAACAAATCACCCACCCACTCGTCCACTTTCCCCTATGACATCCTCTGAAAGTAGCTGTGGTAGAAAGAAACCCAAAACTTTGTCTGTTGACCAAACTCTTAACCAGTTGCAATTAAAAAAAACACAAACATGATCAATATCGGTGTTTGCAGATGTAACTAACAGGTGATCTGTATCAGGCACAAGTCGCCTCTTCAGGGTATTCTTACTGCACAGTAATCATTCAAATGACTTATTTTTATAATCAAATAGTCCTAAAAATTGTGTAAAACACAGCACATACATAAAAACAAATTGCCAAAAACTTAAGTATATAAGAAATTAAAGTAGAAAATTGAGACTGGAGTTGAGTCTAATACTTTTAGTCACAGAATTTTTTCTCAATGTTTTATAGGTTTTGTGATATTACATGTTTAATCAGATAATGCACATTTAAAGGAAGCATAATCTCTGAATTTACTGGTTTTCTTAATGGTTACTATCAGCTTATTATCTCTCCCACACTGAATTAGACTTGGGAAAAATTTAAGCTGTTACAATGTTTTATATAACCACTTAATGACCTTTGATTAGGACATAATAACTTTGCCTAGTATACATTGTAAAGTATAACAACTCAATGCATTCAACGTAGCTTTGAAAATCAAATTTATATTGACACCAGAAAAACACTAATTTTTTATGTGTATGATTTTTATGGTAACTTGCAACACAATGCTTAAGAGTAGCTCCCTGCTGTAGTGATAAAACTTTGAAATGAGATATTTACATAATCAAATTTAAACGGTTCTCTTCCTTAGCAGTGGCACATTTGTATAAACCAAGATATGAACACAGTTTGATAAAAACACCTAGAGATTAACGCATCCGTCTCTAACGTATGGCCATGTGTATGAATGCAGGCAGAGGAGACGAGAGGAGACAGGCATCACCTCTGCTAGCTTGTAGCGTTTATGAAAGCCATAAATGGCTCTTTAATATAGTGGTAATCAGGGTGGTAATTTGGGTGGAATTGTCCCTTATTGTTGCCAGACCTGCCTCCCCAACTCCTGCCAACACACACACATACACACACACACACTCTCTGGGCAGACAGGGTGTTCAACGAGTAATTCACACCACATGCCAACAAACTGGGCGGTTGTGTTTTTTTTAGCTTTTCTCTTTTTTTGTGTGTTTCCACGTGTGTGCGTGCATGTCTGCCTGGTTCTATGCTGAGGTCAAACCAGTAAATTGTGGGGAGGGGGGGTTCCTCAGATTTTTGTGAAGTGTTAAAGTCAATGTGTGTGTGCGTCCCAACTGCCTTGTCTGTGTGTTTTTTAATTGCGGTCTCAGCAAAAGTAGCAAGTGTGCTCCATGCAGATGGTTTTCATCACCCAGGGTGCACACAGAGCTCCTCTCTCTCTGTCTCCTTCTAATCCGCCTGCTCCGTTTTTGTACAATACATTACCTAATGTGCTCGAGCTTTTAATTTGACGAGTCATTAAATTTACAGTATGTAAAATTTCACATTGTTTTTTTTATTTAAATTAAATTCACTGATTCTATGTTGTATTTTTTGTAGAGAGCTTATTTTTCCTTAACTTTTTCTTTAAGGAAATCAAAATCTTAACTTAATAGATGCCACGTGGTGGATCATGGCAACAGTTTGTTTATGGTTGCCATGAGAACACAGCAATGCATGAAAGCAGCTCAACAGGTAGGCAGGGACTGCTACTGCTGCCGTTCTGTTACTGTATCTCATTCATGTTTTGTGCTGCTTACTGATGATGGACCACCTCTAATCTCTGCCTGCTGTCTGTTCTGGCACCTGAACTTCAGCCTGCAGCTCCCCCCTCCAACCCTGTAAAAAAGAAAAGTTGAGTGAGATCTGCTGTCTACTTCATACACCTTCAGTGTCACTTCTCTTTAAGAACTGAGGACTCTGGTTGACAAAAACATCAGTCCATAAGTTGTATTTACTACACAGCAAACAGAACTGGGCAGTTCAACGAATTTTGATCACAATTACATTCACTGCCCCTCACAATTATAAAAATGGAATAATCAGCATTAAAGATAACTGTGCCACAGGACTTGATGCACTTCTTTGGGCTTTTTTCTATTGTTCTTTTTTTTCATTTTAGTTAATTTTATTTTTTCACAAATACTTGTTGTTGCTTGTTTTTGAATGTTAAAATTACAGTGTATAAAGCATTTTAGTGCAATGATTGCGTGTGTTGTTTGTTGGAAAATCTGTTAGTAATCGTGGTCTATAACCATGATCTCAGTATCAGCCAAAATAATCATGATAATGATTTGTGCCCTGATCTGAGCAGCCCTAACAGCAAACAAATGTTTCTGTTTCATCGATACATTTCAGATATTATGGGAAAATGCCTCCGAGAGTAAAATTTCTGTTTTATGTAAAGAGAGGGTTCATAGAGCGAACCAGGTTGTCCCTTTTTAAATGTTTTTCTCTCTCATTGTGCAAAGGTTTTTCCATGGAACTGAAATGCTGTTACTTTAGGGATGTACCATATTATTAATACTGGTATCGGCAGATACCAGATCTTGTCATCTCTTAATGTAAACTTTTATGAATCAAAAGTATCATTTATTGGATATAAATATGTTGATGTTTTGCTTCACATCAGTTTTCAACAGAAATGGGCTGTAACCATAAACAGAACATGTCACTACGTCTTGACTCACCGGCGGTTGTTTTGTTTATTTGAGAGCCCATGGACAAAGTTTTACATACTGTGCCTTTAAATATGTGGCCCTATACAAGTGAGCACTGTGCTGCTTCACGGTAACACAATCATCTGCAGTTGTGAAACACGGCAGTAGATCTGATTTTTTTTTAGGTGCATGATTGAGAAAGAGCTTCCATGGTAAAGAACATCCCTCATTGTGGCCGTTAATTTTTGGTGTTCACACACACACAAACATACGCACACACCCCCCCCACACACACACATGTACACACAAACTTTCATAAATCAATATTTACTAAGGAACCTTTCCCCTTTGAGTCAGAGGAAGCAAATGTGCATCCTGCTGTCTCCCCTCGCTAACCCTCTGTCATGAGTTTGTGCTTGTCTTTGCCTGTGTGTTGGTGTGGGGGTGTGTGTGTGTGTGTGTGTGTGTGACTGGGCTTACAGTAAGTGTGAGACAGCTCTTGTGTTTTTAGATGGGTGTTTTCTTGTTTTGTTTTAGGAGCAGTTCAGACATTCCAACAATTATTCCCGTTCCTCCAGGGACTGATTTGTCTTAATGATAGAGAGTATGTGTGTCTGTGATACTACACATAACCACAAAGAGAAGAAAGGGACAAAATTAATCACACAAAGATATACGTTTGTACAGCTCCTAACACAATAAAGAGCCAGAAAAAAATGAGAAGAGACAGTGGGAGGGGAAAGATGAATCGGCAAACACCGGAGGGCAGACTGAAGGAATGAAGAGAGGGAGAGGGAGAGAGAGCGATGGTGTCACTGGTTTGAATGGACGACACTGGAGGGCAGAAATGGGAGCAGGAGGGGTGGGTGGGTGAAGTGGTGGGTGGTGGTTAGTCACAGCTCTCCAGGGCGCAGCAGGGGCAAACGGTTCCTTACATCACTGTGACACACGGACGGACACACACAAACACGATGCAACACTGAGACACGCTGAGATTTGCTGACACACTTCTGCCTCAGAGGATGTGGAAAACCCACTTTTTACCTTCCTCAAAAACGCGGAGGGGGTGGAGGGGGCTGAGAGACAAAGAGTGGAAAGAAGAGCAAGTGGGAGTTTGAAGTTAAAGAAGTTTTTAAGTTTAGATGATTTCTTTTGTGCTGCACTTGTATTTGGATTTGAAAGGTGTACTTTTTAAATGTTTTTTTTGTTTGTTTTACATTCAGTGCATTTACATGCTAGGTTTTCAAAAGTTATTGCCATAGCACAATCAGGCAATTGTCAAAACTAGTTTACTGTCCTTATCCCAGAATACATTCACTGGAGGGAGAATCCATGTGTTTGTGGCTATGGTAGGTGGAAATGTGCCCCTTTTTTCAGCAGACACTGTAGACCTCCTTCCTGTTGACCATGCTGAAAGTTAGCTAGCAGTTAACCATTCGTATGTCAAAGGGGAAGAATGAGGAACTTTACAGTCTGGTACATTACATACACATCAATGCTTTGTTTTTGGTACCAGATGAGATGCAAGTTATTTTTAGTTCATGGGGATATATGTAAAGTAAACACAACAACATTGTGCAGACACACAGAGTAGGAGGAGAAAAAGTGAAGAGAGAGAGAGGAGGCAGAGTAACATGTTTGTTCTTGTGTTACTTTAATGCAGGGGCCACCAACTATATTTGTACAAGAACCACTTTATTTCTTGACATTCCCTGTGAGGGCTGTATTTGAAAATAAATGTTAAAAATACATGAATATTTTAGTTTAATCAACGTACATCTTTATTTTTCCAAACTGTGTGTTCTTCTTTACCTTATGCAAGATCATGGGTTGCCGATATGGCTGAGTTGGTTGCGGCTATGTACTTGTCATTAAGTGGGGCTTTTACCTTATGCAGGATTCAGTTCGAGTTTGTTTTTGACCTGAGGCCCATGTGCCACGTCTTCCCCTGCACTTCAAAATTTATATTGAAAAATAAGGATAAAATTGAGATCAGGATCGATCACCCATACCGCTGCCTTCCAGTTTGGGTTGTTGCAGCGTCTTGGACATTTTTATTAGGGGCTCTCATGTTTTCCTTCACAGGATTTGACTCTAATATACTTGTTTTGCCAGTTAAATGTTGGCTAAATGTCTGACAAGTGTGTGTGTCTGTCATTTAATTAAAGAGGCATATATGTTGGACTTTCATTGATTATGACCCATCAAAAAGAGAAAACTGTTGTCATTAAGCAATAGAGAAATGTCAACATGACTGGTTTCAAGTCATGTGACCCATTTGCACGTCCTGCAATGTGGATAAGACCACGTCGCAAATGTAGTGGGACAACAGTAAATTTTTCAGTCCTTGCACTCAGTATTTAAACTGTTTAACATGCCGGGCAAAGTCCAGCCATGACAGTTTAACGTGCAGAATCCCTTGTCCAGTCTGGTCCAATGGATATAATTACAATCAAGAGAAATCTGATCTCCAGTGGCAATGTGTGAGTAAGACTACATGAAATTCCATTTGTAAGATCTTATTTGGACATGTTTACAGATACTTAAAAGGTCCAGTTTAGTAAGACAAACACATTTCAACTTTTTGTAACTGTACAAAAAGTAATGAAGGAGTATGTGAATGACAAACATCTGATCATCTCTGTTTCTTCCTTGTAGGCGCTCCAGGCAGCCAGACAGTTCCTCCTCCAGCAGGCCTCTGGACTCAACTCCCCCGCCAGCAACGAGGTCAAACAGAGCCCCGTGCAGGTCAGAGCACACACACAATTGCGCACAAATACCACTCACAGTCCAAGAGTTGCTTTGTCACTGTCTCTACAATATTAAGCCTTCACTAACCTGCCACGTCAACTTAGCAGTGTGATATAGGCACATAGTTTTCTCTCCTTTTCTCTCTCACTCAGTCTCTTTCTCTCTTCCTCTCTCGCTGTGAGCATGCATGTGTGATTGTTATAGTGTATGTGTGCAAGTGAATGAGTTCTTTGTAGTGATTGGGCAGTGAGCTGTTTTCAGAGCTGAATTCCACAGTAAGCAGAGAGAGCGGGGTGAGCTGGAGTGCAGGTTCCCCACTGAAAGACACTCGAGGAGGACAGACTGACACACGCAGGCATGAGCACACCTTTACTGTCACTGTGCACTGATAAATGTGCCACATCACAGTACATCTGCCGTTGATCAGAGTACAAGCACAGCTGTGTTTTTTTTTTTTTTTAGCTTTTTTCTCAAATTAATAAAACTTTGAGCAAAAGTTTGATGAGAGGCTGTCAAGTTGTGAAAACTATGACAGAAATGTAGCTACATTGGAACTGAAATAATATATGACGGAATAAGCTGAATGTGGGTAAAAAGCAGGGAAAAGGTCAGATTTCTACCGCAGTTGTCTTAGTCATTTGCAACTTAATCTACCTCCTAATACACAACAGCATTTACAGGAGGTGAGTAACACATTAGAAATGTTTTCAAATAAATCATCTGAGAAAATTCTTTTAAATGTAAGCTACTTTTATGCCAATAAACCACCTTTGAAGAAGGATTTACTGTCTTTAGTCTGAGTAGCATTTACAAGTCAGTGGAAAGGTCAAGTTATTGTGTTAATCTGACCAAAAAAGTTTAAAAGTCAGTTAAATCAGAGCTAAACAATACATTGTTTTGACATCATAACTGCAATACAAACATGCACAACAGTCACATTTCAGGATATGAGATATCAATCACTTGACTCAGCGCTCATCATGTCGCCATTTGTGTGCCATGTAATGGAACCCTAAATTGCCAATTTTCTTTTTTCCAAGACTATCTACATCAAAAGTCTGTCTGATAAATTTACGGTATTATCCTGCTCAGAGAACGGACTACAGTGCATACAGAATGGCAACACTCATTACAAATACACAGGTGTTACAGTTTGAAGAGAGGCTGTATTCAATGGAGATTTTAGTGAACTTTATTTCTTTAACCTTCTTTTAATCCTTATTGTACAAGTACCAAATATATGTGTCTTAAATTGTCATCTAAGTAATTCTCCATTTATTAGGACTCTTTAAAAAACTGTATAACAGCTGCAGGTGCTCGGCAGTACAGCTCAGTGAGATTTTAATAGTTAAAACACTGGGCCCCTCTTGGAGAATTTACTTTAAAAGTCATTAGAATGTTTCATTACATAGTCCACAAGTAACGTCAAGCCATGAGTTTTTTTTTTTTTTAAGTTTATGAAAAGTCATGTTGCTACACTCTCCCTCTGTGAGTATGCATGTGAGAGAGTCACATTGTGCGATAAAGGCATATGAGGGTTTATAGATAACAGAACCACCGATCCTGTTTAGATTGTTGCTTGTAAGACACAAAAGTTTTTTAACAAGTTCTCTTTAAAAAAAAAAAAGCATTAAATGTCACAGAAGAAGAAACTGCATTTTTATCTCATTTAGCCCTAATCCAATCAGTCAGAAGAACAAATCTGTGTAAAGCAGGAGGAGACTGATTCACTCTTCCACAAGTACACTTGTCGCACCCAAATTGGACCAGGCATTCTGCACATGCTCCGCAGTAAAAAGCATAAATATTACTCAATGCAAAATCAATTATCATTTGTTTTCAGATGTCACCATAAGCTGGTGTGCTTGCTTGCATCATATTTTCAACAGAGGTATAGCACAAGGATGCAAGATAAAACCATGAGCTATAAAAAAAAATCAAATATTAAATAAAAACTTGCCAATGACAGAGTAGAATCAACATACTGTACAGTGTCTACAATATCCACGTCCATTAAAAGTATATCAAGTGCATTCACTGAAATACAGGGTTCATCAGGGAATAATGTTTTGTTCACCTTGGCTGGTAAGTCAAAACTTGAATATCAGGCCCTGTCTAAAAATAAACATCATGTCATACTGATGAGACTCTTTGTTCATATTTTTGCCATTTGATACAGAGCCTGTTAGCTGCTTGCCAAGGTCATCTGGCACTGATTTTAACTTTGTAAAGGCAGGTGGACTGCCACCTCGCTTGTTGGAGTTGGACATACTTTGCCCTTTTCTTTCCTTTTTTCACTATTCATGTATGCAAAGGTGCTGCAGTGAAGCCCCATCATCATATCACCTCAAGACATTCACATGCATTTTACAAGGACATTCATTTTGGTCAGTTCAGTGTGGTACTGCTTTTAAGGAGCACTAGAAAGCGTGACAATGCAAACATACACACAAAGGCACATATACAGGTCTACCATTGCCCAACGAACCCACGGTACCCCTAATACCAACACTACACCTTGAACAAATGAAGTAAATGAGAGCCCCCATTCCATCTCTGTGAAGTTCATGGTGAAAGCAAAACAACACAGGTTTAAACATTGTCTTAAAACTGCATTATGAAAGGACCTACTAAACCCCTCTACTCTACTTGTGCAGAATGGCAAACCAGAAAATTGGTAAAAAAAAAAAAATATATATATATATATATATATATATATTTTTTAATAAGTAGGATGTGGTCTTCCAGTTGTTTTCCGTTTGTGTAATTACAAAGAGAGCTGTGTAAGTCTGAAACTGTCACAGAATTTATGGCTCTGCAATACTGGAGATGTTAAATATGGAAGAATATTTAAAAGCTGGAGATCTAATGGATAACAACTTAACAAGACATGATCTTGAATCAGAGCTGTATTATTTACTTGGACAAAAAGTTGCAGTTTGAGTAATTGCATTATGACTTTTAAGGGATTAAAGATAAATGTAGTTTTACACTCAGTGGGGATCTTTACGATGAGGATTGGAAGCTCATTTACACTGTAAATGAACGCAAAACAGGATGTGACCCTTATTGTTGTGTGGAGGAGGTGAATTGAAGCACAGATGTTTCACAAAGAAACAGTGGATAAAGAGGAAGTAAGAAAGAATGCAAAAGGGAAGTAAAAGTGAAAGTTAAACTGTGTAAATCTGTTGTGTAAATGCAGGAACAAATGTTTGGTCGGAATGAATGGGACCAGGGATTAACCTGCTTTATACTTCAATCTCTCCAAGAAAAGACTGCTACCTTACACTGCTTTCTCTGCTCTCGTCTAGAGTACACACACATTGTCTCTTTTTCACACACAGCTCTCTACTCTGTCTACTCTCTCCATCTCTGTCTTGTTTGTCTTGTTTGTTGGTGCCTGGCCTGCATAGCCCCTCCGTGCTCTCCAGTGCATCCACGCTACATCTCTGTTGTCTGAGCTGTCAACTCACATGGTCTCACAAATCGTGGATTTACATGTGTGTATGTGTGTGTATGTTCTCTTACCTCACAGTCTAAGACAGACAGAAACAAAGATGTTTTTGTGTACCTGTGTGTAGAATCAAGGTTGTTTACAAGACCTCAAACAAACATGACAATGCCGACGTGACTCTCAGAAATCTCTTAATCACAGTCATTTCAGCATCATGATTATTTCTTAAAATCTCAGCTCTTGCACTCAGCCTCAAGTAATTGAAGCAATCGTGTCGACCACATAGAGGGCAAGTGAGCGATGGAGTGAGCCAAGTCAGACATTTAATCTGGTCATTTATAAAGGTGGCACTAAGCAACTGTACGGTGACACGGTGGCTCACATCAGCACAAAATGGCCGTCGTCAGGTTGGCTCCTGCTGTGCTTCTCTCACACATGCAAATGAGCCCGAGCCAATAATGAGATCTTTAGGAGCTCGATAATTAGATTTTTCCCTTCTCTCTGAGGCAGACAAGGAGAGCGGGAAGACTTTCTATTCGCGTCGTCTTGACTTCTCTGGAGAAGCCTTGGTCTGCGCTGACAAGCCCCCCCACCCTTTCCTCCTCCTCACACCCACCACCTCCTCCTATGCTCCTCCACCCACCACCCATCATATTTCTCTTCTTTTCTTTATTTATAATAGAAGGGAGGATCTGAGCGAAGAGCCAAAGAAACTATAAGAGATTATATCAGCGTTTTGATTGGTTGTTCAGAGATGGTCTCTGTGTTTGGCTGCCTGTGTGAGATGGTATCAATCCAATGTGTGTGAATGGGTGTGCATGTGTGCTGCTGCCAAGTGTCACATTCACTCAACAAAAGCCCAAGTCTCTTGACAGGCAATTGGAGGAAATATTGATTGTGTGCAACAAACAGTAGATTCAGTTGCTAAAACGGACTAATAATCAATGTGCAAGTGATTTCAAAGCAAAGAGGTACTTCACACGGCTGTAAAACTGATCTTTATGGATGAAAAATACTGACATTGCCAGGTAAGGATGCACTGATGCTTACACGTGTACTTTTGAGTCATTGCCAATGCTGTTCTACAAACATTTTTCCATTTGCAGTAAACCTCTTAATAACTAAGTAGGTCACCATGAGGCATGTCAGCAGTTTGGTGATATTGTATCATAAATTAGAATTACAAAAGGGGGTGTAGAGCAATTGTTGGAAACAATTCAAACCTTGGTATCATGAAGTATTCAAATTTCTATCAGTATCTGCAACTGCCCCAAAGTAAGTACTTGAACCCCATCTGAAAAAAGGACATTTGTACACTCCTACCACTTGGAGATGTTAATAAGTCCTAAATTAATGGTCTGAAAATTTTATTCCAGTCATTTATTGAAGTTGTAATTGTAGTAAAGCCCTTTCTCAATGAACATGATCTCACAACGTCTACAGAAGAATAGGCTCAGACTATTTAAAGAGAGAGTCCAATATTCCAGTAATTTGCAAGCCTTTAGTAACAGCTGCATGGAAAAACGATTTTAACAGGAAGAAACCTTGAGCAGAGCCAGACTCATCTGTGAACAGCCATCCAACTGGACTGGTTGAGCAGTGATATTGAAACCAAGGAAGAGACCAAGGAAGAGAGAGAGAAACCAACACCTGATGTTGCTGTTACCCCCAACTCTCTCTTTCATCATATCCTGTCTCTCCTAACCTGTCTCATTGAATAAAGGTGTAAAAGTTAACAGATCTAAAGAGCATGCAGTCCTGGTCATTGGCAGTAGAAAAAGTGACTCTCATGGTGTAAGATTACACATGAAAGACATCTTTACACTCTGGTATTTGCATCATTTGTCACTATGTGTGTGCTTGTTGAAGGTATTGGACATTAATTTGCCCCAGTTAGCCTAATTGATGGTGGCATGCATTCGACTGAGTGAATCAACGGGCACACAGTTGGCAGACAGAGTGGCGAGAGGCGGATTACCCAGCATGCCTCCATGACCTGCCACACATCCCGTACAATGGACACACTTGGCATGCGGCTCACACACGGGGTGGGCACGGGCTAACACATGTACACCCACTTGGCAGACGCATGCCTGGCACACTTAACACGCTGCCACTTGGCATGCACACATAACAGATTATACCACACGTGCTTGGCTGTGGCCCATACGTATGTAATTGAATAGCGCGGTGTCCTGTTTCCATGTATTATTGAGGAGCTCGTTTAATTAGGAAAAAAATGAAAAGACTCATTAGAGATATGTTAATTAGCTTGGCTCGGTGCTCTCTGGAGAGGGCTGGCATCGGCGCTGCAGTGGAGAAGAAACTGAGTCATGTCAGTCTTACACTGAGATTTTCCCTGCATTCAAAACACTTCTTGTCAATATTACGGCTTAAATTCCACAGCTTTCTATATGTTGCCGGATTGTTTTCTGTCCTCCCCCAGCTGCTGCATTAAACCACCACAGATTTATGAAAACCGCTTGAACATAAAGATTCAGAGGCGGGGTTCAAAGTCTTTTAACTAATCAACAAAAGTATGTAGAAAGATGAGTGTGTAGCCCCCGAGAGGTACTGAAGCGGCTCCTTCTCTCTCCAGTTTCTCTTTTCTCTTTTCAGTTTCTCCTTTCAAAGTGTTTTTCCCAAAGCACTCCTTTTGTCCACTCAATGAAAGTGCTTAGTTGGCACTTTCTCTTATTTGATGTTGGGGGAATTGGGCCTGTGTGTGTTTGAGGTCCTGACAGTCTGTGAAGGGTGTATGGGAGAGGGGTTGAGCAGCCAGTGGAAAGGGCCTGGCTCCGGGCAGAGGGCTGGACAGACAGATGGGGGGAGATGGAGAGGAGAGGTTTGGGGGTCTGCCCGCTGGAGTGTGAAACTCTTATTTTGTGATTTGAAACATGAGTGAAATCAGTAATGAAATATGGTCGATAATGGCCTCTCACACTTCCCGATGAAATGCCCCAAGTGTGTGAGTGTGCGCGTGTGTGTCTTTCTGAAAATGTGTTGTCATTTTTATTCTGAAGCACTGGGGCGTTAGATGGAGGGAGGGGGCGGATGAGGGGAGAAGAAGGGAGGGGAGAGAGAGGGAGGAGAGGAGGAGGATTTTCCACTTGAACTTACTGGTCTTTCACTGTCCTCTCAAGTCTTTTTTTCATTTGTCTGGCCTCTGTCAGGGAGAGCTGAGTGCTATATGCTTCTAAATGCATTGTGTTTATGTGTGTGTGTGAGAATGTGCATGTATGTGCTTCTGTGTGAGTATTTTAAGAGGCCTGGTATTACTAGCCTGTTTGGATCCAGACTCTGTGGGCTACTGCAAAGCACATCTCTTCCATCAATCTCTAATCTACTCATCTAATACTTGTTTTATAAAGTTTAGGTTCAATGACTGTCCCTTCATACAAAAAACACTCCTGCTCTGCTCATTAAAAAAGATATTCCTGTAGAGCTGTGAAGCTGAATAATGAAAATGAAAGTTTCAATAATATTTAGCTGTGGATACTGCAAAGACCTCAGCTGTGCAAGTATTGCCCATTGGTTATATCAAAATGAAAAAGCTAACAAACAACAAAAGGCCATGTCATTTAAACTGTTTATTCACCAGCTGAGACAAACAACTCTGAGCTAAGATAAACTATTTTGTCTTCACAATGGGGAAATTACCTGTGTTTTGTACAAACTCAAAATATGTGTGACCTTTCCTTTTTTCTTCTTATTGTGTTTTAATCCCTTATATTGACTTTACTTCCTCAGTCAACCATAAACTTTCCTTGACAGTTTTTTGCCGAAGGGGATAGCCATTAAAATTACAGAGATTGAAGTTCTCCATGACAGATTTTCACCATTTTCCTCTCTGTATTGATATTCGGTCACTGTCAAACTTGCGTGGAAAAAAAGTACTGTTTCATGAATATCCGCTAGTGCAAATGCAATATTGTGTTTTGTGGAATTTTGATTTACTTTACTTTTAACCAACTGTCCCTGTGTAATTAGACTTTTATTTTGATAGCCAACACTGACATATTTTGCTCTGTCAAATCTGGACTCGCCTGGACTTGCCTTATGGTGCACAACTTAATTTATTATAACTGAATGAAGTACAGGAGGTAATAATCCATGTTTGCCACAGCTCAGGTACTGCATCAGCAGGAGAAATTAAAAAAAATGCTGAGTGCTGCACAAGGAGGAAAACCCAACTGTTAATTTATCAGTGCCTACTGTTTCTTAGCAATTTGTTTATTTCACATTTCACAAATTCTTTGTTAACACATTATATTAGCAAAATAAGGTAGTGCTAACTTACTTTATGCTCGACAAGCTGTGCAAGTTTAGGGTAGTCCACTGTCACTGTGCTTCACTACACTGGAGCCTATTTGTATTTGTTCGGTTTGATAGATTTCAGGTTCTGCCTAATGAAATTAAATATTGTCTTAATTCTTCTTTGTTGTACACTTGGGGCATTCACACCATTATAACACTTTTCCTTAAAGTTTGCTTTGTACAGCGATACTTGTAACAGATGATAAAGCTAGCAAATATGCAAAGGTATGATGTACTTTACCGTAGACTGCCATATATATTAGACAGTCAACATCTTATTTCTTATGTAAAACATGTTGAAATACTTAGTGTTGACCTTAATGTCTTAGTAGCACAGACATTTGTGCTGAAAACTGTTACAATTAATTCAAAAGACAGAATAATAACAGTATGTATCCAAGCCTCTGTGGCAGCTCACTTTAAAAAGTATACAAATCAGTTTGAAAACAATAATCACTATTTTTTTTCTATCTATAGAACAAAATCCATCCTACACAAAAAAAATTGAAAAGGAATGTCAGATTGAATAAACATTTTTATCAAATTAAATAAACCCCCCAAAATAAAGCCTGTCTTCATCAGATTGATTTTAGGGTCAATTAAGGGCTTCTTTCAAAAACACTGGAAAAATACGGAGTTACCTGTAAAGAAGCCTGTGCAGGCCTGTACTGAAAGCACTAAAAAGTTTCCTGTCATGTAAGTTTGCACTCACTCATGTTTATGTACCTTTCCCTCTCTTGGATGAACAATGAAACTAAGGTCATTTAGATAAATTAATGTTAAGCATCCTGGCTTGTTATGTCTTTTTTAAAATAATGATTGAATTTAAATCTGCATCTTTGTACATGCTTTCAATTAAAGTTATAGCTGACATATCACACCTGTATGCAAAAGAATTGTGCTCATTTTTCTCAGTTTGACTCTGAACAAGGTCTTTAAAAATCTTAAATTTGATTGTGACCCTTTCGTTTTTTTTATTTGACAGACACAACAACTGTTCAGTGCAGAACTCTGCAACATATTCAAGAATCTTGATTATAAGACTGCAGTTAGCACTTACTTTGATAGGTAAGGACAAATTAGTAATGGACAAAAAAAACACACACAGAGCTAAAACTCAAACCTCTTTTGGCACGTGGAGATTTTTAGCACAGGTTTACACATTCATTGTTCACTCAGACTCACACACAGGCATTACTCAGCAGAAAGTTTGTGGCAGTAAGGTGCCCGTATCTTCAACTCACCCCACCTGGCTACGCTCATCAGTTCCCCCCTAGAGTAATGTGGCCCCTGGCCCCACTGCAGATTAGCTGGAGGAGGGGTACTCACTGCACACAATGGGGCCCTTTTTTACTTCTACCCAAGGCTCGGCCCTGAGCTCCAAACAACGCTCTCAGCACAGTGGGCGCTCCTTCTATTTCTCTTTTTCACTCCAATGCTTCTCTCTCTTTCAGTCCTCTGATTTTCTCTCTTTTTTTTCTGGCCCCCTCACCCTACCCCCCGTCACCACCGCCATCTCCCCATTACTCAACCTGATGAGCACAGACGGGCTGTTTACCTGCAGAAACTGAGTGATAGTGATGATAGCTGGTGAATAAACAACCAGCAGAACACGTGGAGTTCACCACACACCATTTACGCCATGCACACTAAGACAGCACTCTTTAACCCCCAGGTCTGCTGGTAGCCACTGTATGGTGGCATAGGTGGGTCATAAAGTAAAGTTCTGCATAAATAGGCCAACATTTCTTGTTCTAAAGGCTCTAACCTAGTGATGGACCAATCTGATGCCTTTATTTTATTTAAGCTCTTAGATTTGACAATATTTATTTAACTCAGAATATACCATTTGTACCTGAAGATTTGTGTCTGGCTTGAAACAAAACTGCTGTTAATTTAAAATGGATTACCATTTTTTAATGTAAAGCCTAATAAACAGAGTTTACATATTAATATGATAAAAGTGTTTGTGCATTACTAACATGCCTTAATAATAAGTGATGTCCATTTTACAAACATTACGGGCGGTGCCTTTACATACAGCAGGCTTATTAAACTGCATTGAAGTAGAAAACACTACTCAAAAACATAAGTGTGTTTTTGAGTAGTGTTGTTGCAATGAGCATAGTGCTAAAAGTGATCTTTAACTGTAAGAAAAAGCAGGATGACAGTTTAGTGTAAGCCATGTGAGCAGCAAGGGGCAACCAGAACTTAAAATGATGCACATGCAGAAGTGCCAGAAACTGTAGATCCATCCTCAAGTGTAAGTGTCCACTTGAGGCTGACTGCAGGAACCCTGCAGGTTAAATGATTGTGTGTGGATGGAGGCTGGTTTTTAGAGCCTAAAAAACATATATAAAGCCTACTTCAAAAAATGTCTGTGGTCTAAATCTGTAGTAGATTAAGTGCTCTCAGTGTGCAGGGAGTGAATTTTTTTTATTACATCTGTTTTTGTTTTGTGGATGTCTGGTTTTGGAAATTAGGGACATGATTGACATGGCTTCAAGTCTACAAGCAGAATCACTAATGGTCAGAAAGCCTTAAGTTCCGCCCTTGACACAACCTCTTTGTCTGCGAGTGGGCTGATCTAAATTCACTTTGAGATGACATTGGATATGAATCAACAACGTTCCAAAGCCTGTTTTGGTTATCAGATGACTGGCATTGCATGACTTTGTCTATAGTGAGTGATCAGCACTAACAATCTCCTCAAGATTTAAGCAGGGCTCCCGTGTCTGTTTGCTGCTGCCTGCTGAAGGGTTAATGTGACCGAGTTAGCCCCATTTGCCCTGAAAATAGCTACAAACTTCTGCCTGGGTGCAGTAAAATGTCTTGCAATGTATACTAACCACAATGGGAATGGTGAAGCAGGGACACTTAACTAATATAAAGGGATGTGAATAAAAGACTCCAAGAGAACAAAAGTTTTAGGACATTTGTTACATCAGCCTTTGCAGCTAATTGCAGTTGATTAAGGTTTTGTTGTTCTTTATTATTGGTGAGTTGTTGTCACTGTTCACAGAAAAAATAGTTAGCTTTAACAAGGTCCATTTCAGAAAACATGCCTGAGCATTGCATAAAGGATTAAATTTGTCTGTATCAAGTTATGTCATCAAATTTTGTGAAGAGTGAGCATTGACAAAATAGTGCATCCCAACAAATCACACAGTCTCCTTTGATTCTTTTTTTATGTTTTGCTGTTTGCTGAACATTTGGCTACACAACTGGGCACAAGTATTTGATATCACAACATTTAATCACAGTTTGCAAGCTTCCAAATAACATCTGAAGAGCTCAGACTATAGATAGAAGACTCTGTCCGCATCAATGTGTACTTTTCCTAGAAGAGGAAAATTCTGAGCTGTTTCATACAATCTTTTTTATAAGAACTTATCCATCACTACATGTTTTAATTTTTTAAATAATATTTAGCCAAGAAAAGGTAAAATCCTCAGAAGACAGTTTTTGTATGAATGCTTGGGCGTATGAGTGTGTATGTGTGTGTGTTTGTGTGTGACAGGTCGAGACACAGAGAGGCAGACGTCCCTTCCAGGGTTGAGGTGGTAATGCTCAGTGACAAGGATAAACAGCGCTGGGGTTTGCTCCTACCAGGAGAGGGGAATAGGGAGGAGGGATAGGAGAAGGGGGAGTTGGTCTGTGTCAGCCTCTCTCTCTCTCTCTCTCTCTCCCTGCTACTTTCTACACTGTCATTTTTTCAATTATCCCTCTCTCCTGCATGTCCCCAAAGACCCAGAGGCAGGGCCCGCATCATTTAGACTGAGAGCCTGTTTAGATTTTGATTATAGGCTGCTTTCTTCTCAACACTTACTGCCATCACACACTCACACAGACACAGATATAGGGCGCATAAACACACACACACACACACACACATGCAGGTACTGGCCACACAAATTGAACCAGCATGATGTGAATGACTAAAGCAGTGAATTTATTTGCTTATGAAGTGCTCTTACTCTGTCTTTTCTTCTTTTGCTCCTCTGGAAACAGCAATGGAGTCCCAAAACGTGGAAGTGAGTTAGCATTTCCTGGCTCTCGAGGCTAAAAGTTTATGGGAGTTAAGAATACCCTTCTGTGAAAATTACCTTAAATAAGATTTGTAATGAACACATGCAAGAGAGATTTTAATGTTTGATAGAAAAATAATGAAAAAATAACAAGATGCACCTAATATTGCCTTGCTTTCAAAAGCTCTATTGCGCTTTTGAAAGGAAGGCCGCTAACAAACTGTAAACAAATGACTGCTACAATGGCTGGGGACCCTACTGCAAGTATTTCTGATTTTTTTTTTCAAACAATGATACATAAAGCCACAGCCATGACCAACTTGATGAGGTTATTCGATGGAGAGGAAATTCTCAAACACAAGTGCACAACACTGGAAATATTGTTTCTGCTTCTAAGTTAAACCACCATGTTTTAGTTTCACAGTGACTTGACAGCAGCTTTTTCCTTTCCCCAATTACATTGAAGCTCAAAAATCAGGATAATTAGGTTTGTTAGTCAAGATAATTTCAAGGGGAAAAAAATGAGTTGTTTTTTTTTCCTACAAACCTTATAGGCTGGTGCAGGAGTGAGTCCACAAATACAGAGTTAGCATTTAGCACTTCCTGAAACTCAATGAGATTTGGAATTCCAATTTCAAATAAATGCCTGAAATAAGGTTTGTGGTGAACGCACGGACATGAGATTTAAATGTTTGTTGGGAAATAATAAAATGAATCTGATATTGCCTGCTTTTGAATCTTAAATCATTGCAGTCTGTTTAAAACAACGGTTGCTGACTAACTGCCAACAAGGACTTATTAATGGGTAGGTACCAACAGCAAACATTTCTGATCGTTTTTGTAACGATCGGGTTTTCATACATTATTGCCACAGCCACGAGGACCAACTTGATATTCGATTAAGGGGAAATTCTCAAAGAAGTGGGTACAGCAAGACGTTATACATTGGAAATGTGGTTACTTTTAGGTCAAACCACTATGTTGTAGTTTGATAGTTGCTTACCAATAGCTTTCCACTCCCCCCCAATTACATTTGAGCTTAAAAAAATATGAAAAGTAGGTTTGTTTGTTAAGATTATCACACAGAGCAGAACATGTCAGTTTTGTAATTTTTTGTAGTTACAGAGATGATTATCAGCAATGATCCAAAACACAGTGAAACATCCCAGAGGTTTTTAGAGGGCTTGCAGTCGAGGGAGCCAGTGCCATGCTAACTTCCCAGTTGGCCTACAAAAATATGTCTTCCCTGCACCACTCCACTTTTATTTGTGCCAAAAAAGTTTTTTTTTCCATGTAAAAGAAAGGGAAACATTTTTTGTGTGCATTAAGCACGCATTAAATGATGGTGAAATTATGTTATGGTTTGGGAGTGTTTTTGCAGTCAAAGACCTCAATTACAAGAAAGGTGAAGGTATTAAACCTGACGTTTACTCCTAAATTAAATAAGATGCAGCTTGTCTCTATAAATATGGTGCATAGCTGTGCACGGCCTATTCCCCCTGCTACACACAGTTGTAATATCAGATAGCCGCTCTCTTTCTTCCCAGCATCCCTGAGTTTTCATCTGAAATGGAAAGTGGGGCTTTCCTCCTCGTTAGAATGAAAAGTCATCAAGGGACGAGAGGAGAGGAGAGAGGGATGGAGCCTCATTGAAATGCAAGCTACGTTTCCCCCTCGTCTTTCTCTCTCTCTCACCCCTCCTCTGGGACTCCCTGCCTTTCTCCTCCTTTCTCCTTCCCATCTTTAGGGCGCTCCCTCGCTCCCTCTCTTCCTTTGTTAATCAGTTAAACTCCCTCTTCAAACAACCCCTCTAATTACTCCTCCACTCTCTGTAAACGACAAGGCTGTCTCTCGCTTTTCTCTCTCACCCTCCCTCCCTTACTCCCCCTTCACCCTCTTTTTTTTTTTCCAAGACAGGGGTTGACCTCTGTCAGGCAACAACCTCGCCGACAGTGTGTGTGTCTGCCTGTGTGTGCATGTGTGCATCTGCGCGCACATGTGACTGATTCTTGCATGTTAATGAGTTGAGTGACATCCTCTGTTTCAAAAATGTTGCTATTATTAGCAGTTCAACTTTCAAATTTCTAAAACACCCACAGGACAGGACAGTGTGAGTGTTTGCCCACATGTGTTTCAACACTCAAGGACACTTTCTTCTCCAAAACCTGCTAGCAAAAGTTCCTTTTTACTTTTGCATTTCTCTTATTTTCAACCATTATTTCCTTTTTCCTGTCCTCTTTCTTCCCTTTCTTGGATGCTCTCCCTGCACGCCCCTCCACTCCCTCTCTCCCCCACCTCAAGCCTCACCTCTCCCACTAATCTACCACGCATCTCCCTCTTTAAAATTAACATGCAACACTGGGGGAAAAAAAAAAGGGACGACAGCGGAAAAAAATTAAATGCATTTAATAAATGGCTGACTTCAAATCGCCCGGCTTTTCAGACTCTCCCTATTCACAGTCCAATGAAAGGGGAGAAATCATTCACCGGGAGAGACAAAGCCGAATGAAAATATAATTCCGCATTGTGAGGCGCTTTTGTCCTGGCCCGTCAAATCTCTAATGGCGAGGCTTTTGTTTTGTGGCGGCGCTCTCAGGCTGGCGGTGTCGTATGGCAGTGGCAACGCATGCCCCATAATCACCACGCTTTGTGATATTAGATTATAGGGGCAATTAATGGCGTCAAACCTTAACTACTCAGCATTCAGCCTGCCACACACTAACACACACACAGCCTTCAACACACACACACACACACACATTAAGTCTGGTATATCTGCTCACACACATGGACATGCAGTCGTTTCTGGCATCAGAGCATCAGCCAACACACAGAAAGGTGCTATAACTCCGGTAATTATTACGCCTGTGACTGGGAAATGTCAATGGCGGTGTGTATAAAATAGAATGTATGAGTTGTCAGGGAGGAAGAATGGGATGCACAAGAGCAATTAATTACAGCTTTTCATTTGGCAGCTTAGACTGACAAGGCCCGGCGGCGGGGGCAAGCTGGCATGACGCCAAGCAGCACCCATCACCCACCTCCCCCCATCCGCCCACCTTACACCCCAGCACCCCCATCCCCTCCGCTTGTTCCTTTACCAACTGCCACAACAGCATCATCCTTCCCCTTCCTCAACCCTACTCCGACTCTCTCTTCTTTGTCACTTTCCTTTCCCTTTCCTTCTTCTTCTTCATCTACATCTTTGTATCCCTCTTCATCACTTTCCTCTTTTTCTTCATCATCTTCCTACCCTTCGTCTTCCTTTTCACCCTCTTGTTGCTCTTTGCTTTCTTTCTTTCATTGTTTTTCTTCACCAGCCTTTTCTTTGTCTTCCATGTCTTCTCATTCTTTTCCTTTTACTTCATCTTCTCCTTTTTCTACTATTTTTTGTCTTTTTTGACTATTTCTACTGAATACGAAAAATGTTTTTTTTAATATTCTTACAATCATGAAAAAAAAGATTTCATGCCATAATAATATTTAAAACTATGTGTAACTATGCAATGTGAAGCTACTGCCAAACGGTGGCTGTAGTGATGTCCAGTAGGGCTGAACGGTATTGGAGAAAACTTACATTTCAATTAGCTTTCTTTTTAATATATATCTATATTGCTATTGTTTGGTGAAAAAAGAAAAGCTACACTAGATAAATGCAGTTTTGATGCTATGTGAATTATCAAATTTTATGTTATATTTTATATTTTTTCTGATTTAGGGCAATCTTATATGCACCTTTATTTCAAATCCACACTTCCCATTTCCCCATTACACCAAGTGTTTGAACAGTTGTGCAGACACACGTAGACATTCATATTGAGTAGGAGGAGAAAAAGTGAAGGGACAGAAAAAAGCAGTGCCACATTGTTATTGCTTAAACTTTACGAATAACTTGTTGCTTGTTTTGGTGTTATCTTAACATCATAGATCATACTAATAATATTACAGTTGGGTTTAATTACATGACAGTAGCTTGAAATGAAACAACAGCTTACTGTGTTGAGCTGCCTGTGGCTTTCATACACCTGCACGCACCTACAATTGTTTAATAAGAGTCATAGTGGCACTTTCTGTAATGGTTTTGGTAGATTAGGGTGCTATCCAGTGCTCTTACAGGTTGTTTTTATTACCTTTAAACCTTCTTAGTCTAATTCAGAATTTTTAACCACCATAGAAGATACTTTAGGTACCCTCAATTTTCCAGCAAAAACACACACACAAACAAAAAGCATATAGCACACAATTTTACCCCACAAAAAAATGCTTACCCACAAAAGTAAAAAAAAAAAAAAATGTCCTTCTCCAAATAATAGCCAAAAAAGGGTCCTCATCCTTGGCCTAGTTCAGTTCAGAACAATGTGAAGTCAAAAATGAATAAGAAATTGGATAAACAGATAGATAAATGGATAATAAATAGATAAATAGACAAGTAATGATAAACAAAGTGAGAAGTTCCATCTTCAGAATGCTCTTCAATCAACAACTATTTTTTTCAGTATTTTTTGTTAGTAAGGCTTCTCTCACAGATAAATTGATGCCAGCACAAAAATTAAAGCCTCTGACAGCGTCAGAATTACCTCAACCAGCTGCTTCAAGGGGAATTCCCTCATAAAGATGAGGAGACAAGCACCATATTATAGATTTCCACTCATTTGTCTTTTTTTTGATGGAAAAGTTTGTCATCGTGGAGCTGATTGGCCAAAATGTTAAAGGTGGAGACCGGATAAAAAACATTGATTTTATTTTTCTTTTTGAAAAAAAATATAGAAACTTGGGCAGATTGCCACAACTCCTGCCATTAATAGACCCTATTTTTAGTCAAAGCAACACCAAGCAGCAGAATAATGCACAGCAGATAGCAGGACAACACTGACTTAAGTCCTGCCTCATATAATTGAGTGTCTTCCTCAAGGATCATGCTGGTGTATTTTTTAGCCTTGATGTCCTGCGGCACAACTGAGGTGTTACAGATAGAAGTGCTAATAAGCTAACTTTGCTTCTCGTAAACAATCTTTTTTTTCTGAACACTTTATTTAAATGATTAGTAAAGCAGTCTATTGAAATCAGTACTGTCAAGTTAGTAATAATTACAATGTAACCATTATCATGTTTTAGCATAATCCTAACAAAATCAGATGTACATACTGGTAAGTTTCTCAGAACTTACAGTTTTTGTGAGACTAATTTTCTGTAAATAAGAGTCAGGAACATACACTTTAAAGGCAAAGTTAATCCATTATCCACCTTTTCTACTTTTTAATCTCAGATTCACAACCAACTCCAACCTACTCCCCATCCATTATGGAATCATGTAGCTGTAGTGTGTTGTGTCTGGTTTGATAAAGGCAGACTGTGGGGCCTCTGACAGACACACAGAAGAGAAAGAGACAGAGAGCGATGGAAGCAGGGAGCCAGGCAGGAGGTGGGGGAGACAGGGGCCAGGTGGGGAAAGCGGGTGTTAGTATTTACGGCCAATCTTGTTTACAACGTCAAATCAGCCCTTTACAGATTTAATTTCCCACTGACAGCTCGTCCTCTTGTTCGGTCTCTTCTCCTCCACATCACTCTCTCTACCTGCCGTACCCTCGGGCACTGAGGAGATAGAGTCTGAGAGCAGGCTGTTGTGCATGCCCACACACACACAGATACAAGCCTACACTGACGCTTAGATTGACCATGAGAGAGATTGATATTTTTACCATGGATTAAATATAGATAAATGGCCAGTTTTAGAGGTGATAACTCAATGTTATATATCCGTGTAAAGCAGCCATCACCACTGAACAGTGAGGATTATTTGTTGTGAGAAGGCAGCAGGGTTTATTGATGTGCAGGCACTGACTGAGTTAGATCTTGTACCCTAAATATCTCTCTGTGTCTGATTGGCTCAGTCTCCTCATCCTGTCATTGTTGTCTCAAAGCTTAATTCAGTTCATAAATACAAAAGCACTTTGTGTGCAGCACTGTCTGTGTGCTTTCTCAATATATTTTCTCTGTTTGTGGGTGCACATGCAGCTGCTGATTTATGTGTTAAGCTTGTCTTCAGTTTTGCGATGTTTGTCATCAGATTAGCGTTGCAGCCCAGCTCTGTGTACAATAAATGTGCATTCAGAGCACTTGCACAACACATCTGTGAGAAAAACATTCTCTTCCTCTCTCTCTCTCTCTCTCTCTCTGTCTGCCTTTTGCTGCCTGCAGCTCTATCTGATCAGATAGACATCTAATCAGATAGACCACTTTGTTGTTCCTTTTCTTCTTAGCCAGGCTTGACTGCGTGGAGAGAGAATCGGACGCCATCCTAATCATGTGTTTATGGAAGTAGATAAGATTTTATATCTTATATGGAGATTACCTATCTTGTCCTTTTATCTGGCTGTTGTCTCAGAAATTGCCTCTTCTTTTTTTACCTTGTGAAGGAAAGTGTCAACAGTGGTGCGTCAGTTTATCTTCATCTGACAGTGCCAGCTTTTCTTTGCAGTGACTGACAACAAAGACAGAGACAACACACCTCTCTCACTTTACCTGTCCATACCAGCACACTGCTTAGCCTCTTTCACACTGTTTGTTTTGAGTCGAGTGTTTAGTTGCAGGCACGGTCATGCTTTAAGTGCTCGCGGTGCCTCTTCACTCAAAACTTACTGATTGAAATGTCCTACTTTTCCCAAAATGGCATTTAAGTGTGAAAAAAAACCCTAAACATCCATGTGTGTGTGTTTGTGCTGGTTTTAGGTTCCTGTGTCAATGGCCATGATGAGTCCACAGATGATCACTCCTCAGCAGATGCAACAGATCCTGTCTCCCCCACAGCTCCAGGCCTTGCTGCAGCAACAGCAGGCTCTAATGCTACAGCAGGTAAATTCAATTCAATTCAATTCTATTCTCTTTGTAAAGCACAATTCATACAGATTTAACTCAACATGCTTCACAGAGGAAAAAAAACAAGCTTCACCATTTTAAACACTAAAAGCAACACAAACATGACATCAGAAATTAATACAAAAATTGAAACACATTGAGTTACATTCTCTCTCTCTCTCTCTTTCTCTCACACACACACACTTACAACCTCTTTCAAGTAGAGCACAAATACATGCACACACACAAAGATAAACTACATTCAAAGGCATTACTATTTTAATACATCCATCCATCCATTTTCTACGCCGCATATCCCTTTCAGGGTCACAGGGGGCTGGTGCCTATCCCAGCTGACACTGGACTGGTCACTAGCCAAGTGCAGGGCCTCAAAGAGAGATAGCCCATTCACACTTTCACCTACACCAAAGGAAAATGTAGAGTCAACGGGGTTCAAATCAGCACCCTTCTGCTGTCAGGCAGCCACACTAACCAGCTGCTCCACCGTGCTGCTCCAGTATTTTAGGACAACTCTTTAAAGAACTTAAAGTTTCAACTGAGCTCAGGTCAGCAGGCAGTTTGTTGCAGAGCACAAGAACTATGAAAAGTACCTTCACCTGACTTTGTTTTTACTTCACCTGACTTCAGAAGGCCCATTCCTGATGATCTGAGGGATCTAGCTGGGTTGTCTTTAGTTAGCAGATCAGATGGTTTCTTAGGTGCCATACTAATTAAACCCTTTATGTACAATAAGTAATACTTTAAATTAATTCTTTGCTGGACAGAAAGCCAGTGAAGACTTTTCAGCACTTGTTAGGACTCTGTGGCGTTTTTGTTTAACTGGGGTTTGTTAATTGACTTTTTAGGAAGAGCAGCGTCCTGCTGGATGTGAAAGCATGGAGCATAAAGCATCAAAGTCTGGACATGTTTTTTAGATGGTATAAAGCCGTCTTTGAAAGAGCAGTGATATGTTGCTGGAAGCTTAAATCTACGTCAACTATGACACCAAGATATTTGATTTTCTCGCCCTGTTTCAGTGGAAATGAGGATAAAATGAAGATGAAGTCTTGCCTTTGTTTTTGTGGACCTACAATAAGAATTTCAGACATGCGTATTTCACGAATGCATCTGACCAGGTTATGCACAGGACTGAGGTTTTCAGGGAGACAGAGACACAAAACTGTCATCTGCATTTGAATAGTAAAAGAGATTGTGTTTGTGTTCGATGAAACCAAGAGGGAGCATGAACAGGTAAAACACACACACACTGACACACTCTCTCTGGTTGGAACCAGTCCCAGGTTGGCATGTTAGGATGTGTCTGTTTTAATAGGTGCTGACACACTGGGCGTGATGTATCATATTCAATACTAAGAGATCTTTGAAGATAAACACACATCCACATAACCACTTACACACATTGTCATTTGGAGTGCCTCCTCTTTTCAATGTTGCTAGGAGAGTGTGCATACTCCTAACTGCAGGCGCACACATGCACACCTGTGAGCACACACACACACACACACACACACATAAGCTTTTTAGCATCAGGCAGTGAATCATAGTGATTCAGGACTGTGTGTTGCTGGCCAGCAGGTGATAGAGGAGTTGCCATGTTGACACAAACCAATAAACACTTTTCATCTGCTACAGATCTGTCAAATACTCAGCCACAGCAACCTCCTGACCTCCTACCTACACATGCACAAACACACAAACGCAACCTTGTAAAGGTGGTAAAGAGTGCTATTAAAGCAGTAGAGACGGAGTAATTGTGGCGTACGGGATCTCGAGAAAACACATACACTCGCACAGGCTGGCAAGGCCGGGGCAGAGCGGAGATTTAATAAGGAGCGGTTGCTTTAGGCGAGTGTAAATTGCAGAGAGAAGATCTGACAACATGTTTCATAATGGAAATGTGAAATGTGCTGGCTTTTCTGGAAACAGACATGCAGATGGCTAAGAAGCTCTTCACCGACTCTTTTTTCTTTAACGAGGAAAAAGGAGGGGGGGTGAATAATGCACACACACACGCGTGCACACACACATTTTACTCCCACTATTAAAACCACTGAGTTTAACATTGCTCTCCCACTTAATTAACCACAGTATGGCCTTGCTCTTAGTGTATATCTGCAAATCAGGCACTTTTGCAGACGCACACTCTCACTGTCTCACACACATACACGTAGAACAATCAACCAACATATCACTCACTGAAGCATTAAATTTCATATCCCCATGGCAATACAGCATTGTGTAAGAGTGTGTAAGTAAGGGTTTACGGCCCACTGCAGCCCACACGGCATTTTTGTGTTTGCATGGGCACAGATTTGTGGATTTTCATGTGAATTTGTGCGTGTGTGTCTGTTTTAACCTTTAAGTTTCCCCTAACCTTTAGTACTGCTACAGCTGCTCTGCCTCTTTTTTGGTGCTGTGTTCACTTAAGTCAAGGTCATGGTAATAGGCTGGAGAGGTGAATGCCTCACTTACACATACTCTTAATGCACAGAGCCACTGAATCAAATCATTAAAAAGACCTTAATTATCACTTAATTATTCCCTCAACTCACCACTCTCCAGCCAAGTGTGTGTGCGTCCACTCGCATGTGGGCTTGCATATGCATTTGTCTGTGTGATGAGGAGGAGATCAGGCCTAGTGACGCGGAAAACAGAGATTAACTCCGCCTAAGGAGCGATAAAAGAGAGGAAAGACAGATGGAGAAGAAAGAGCAGCAAGGAGGAATGAGTCGTGCATTTAAAATAAATTAAAAACAAGAAAGATTGAGGAATAATGCAAAACCAAAGCTGCAGCTGAAGCAAAATAAAAATAGCTTTAAAATAGCTTAGCAAGAGCCTCGTAGCGCTGTACACAAGGTGTGTGTATCAAGGATGGGAAGAAGTTTGTGTGGTTGTCAGATCACTGCAGGGTCAGACAGATGAGAGACTGAAACAACTGCTGCGCTGTGAAGTCATTCTCCGCTGAAAAGCCTCTTTGAACATTTGACACACCATGAAACAAAGACAAACTGCGGACGGACACATGTACAAGCTATTCTTAAGAGGATAACCCCCCCCACTCACACACACATACAAACACACACATGCACTGTGGTCAGTGTGAGTTTTTCTAGCAGCCGTGCTCTCCTCTCAGCAAGATTATGATCTTAATGGAGCTTCCTGAGTAAATGACTGATTAGTAAGTCAAACAAACAGACGAACTGTGGTCAGTCTGTGGACACTCTGTGTTTATGTGCTAATATGAATTACCAGGGGTGGAAAGTAACTAATAATGTTTACTTATATTACTGTTATTGAGTAGCTTTGCTTCAAACCTTTGCTTTCTGAGTATATTTTGTATTCAGGACCTGAACTTCTACTTAAGAAATTTGTGTGGGAAGTGTTTTACTTCACCATATTATACACTGCAACCAGGTAGGGAGTAGAATATAAAAAGATTCATCTTTTAGAGCTTTTCATCTAGTGTTGTTAACAAGATGTGGTCCAAAAAAGATCAACAGTTATTGAACAGTCTAAAAATGACTGTGTTTTAATCAGAAACACAACATTTGAACGGCATATTTATTTTCAGGCAAGCTTAGAAGTCACTGTAAAAGCACCGACCAATGCATTCATCCATTGACAGCTATTTAGAGTGATATTAAGCAATGGGAAGAGGGTTGGTGCAGCTATTGCAGTGCATTATGGGACTTGTACAATGAGTGGTTAGAGTGCTATTTTACTGTGGGCCACTGATAATAGACATATGAAATTATCTCGGGAGCTGAATTTGAGTTTGACATGTCCAACCTGATAAATCAGAAACAAGATGTAATCAAGGTTAGATCATATGTTGGAATTGACAGTTCATGTACAAAAGTTTTAAGGAATACATTCCCTATTAGTAGTTTAAGATTCAACAGGTTCTATTGTTGTAATTGTATATCAAAGAAAATTGCTTCTCTGTGGTTAAATTAATTTGTATCAATCAAATGACAATATATATTGTGCTTTCACTGAGTGGCACAAAGACAGGATGACTCAACACACTCCAACTGTTGTTATCTTAAAAGGAGTACTCAAAAACTCAGTACTTGAGTACATTTTAAATCAAAATACTTATACATCAGTTAACTTCAACTGAATAACTGATTTTACTCAAATACAGTCTTTAGACCCTTTCCACCCTCAGGGATTACTTCATGTATAAGTGTGTGCTTTACTAGGATTCAGTCTTGTAGATTAAATATATGTTGATTGCAGTCTGTTTATCTCCAAGAAAGCCAGCATAGTTGGACCCAGAAAGTGAAAAAAAGAGGCGTTATATGTGTAGGAGAGGGGCCATCCAAACTTCAGTCCCTTTGCTTTAAAGTCCATTATGCTGCTACCATGGCAAAGGCCGGACCACCCATTAAAAACCACAAATAACCTGCGGCCTGTGATCTTATCTGCACATGGTCTGGGACCAGCCTATTTAAAGATTCAAAAGACTGCAAACACAAACACACACTTACAGTCCCATTACGTGCTAAATGAATAAAGTACACTAATGTGTCCTCCCGAGCATTTTGCAAAACAGCACATGCTCTAGGCCTGTCACAATTTCAGACTCTCACCTTCACTTTCAAATCATTGTAGATAGGGCTAAGTCATTTAGGGAGAAACTTGTGTAACAATATTGTTCCCTCTGTGTGGTATATATTTTTTTGAGCTTTTCATATAAATAACATATTTTTATATGCAACAATTTAAATTGGATCTTTCACTCATTTCACTTTAAACCCATGTTTTTGCATTGCACAGCGACTGTGATACATACACATCAACACACACGTGAGGGAATGTAGTGATGGAACTTGTGGTCTGCAGTTTTGTTACTTTTGGTATACAGTACTTTATTCACATTTCCGACAATGTTTTGTTAATTCTTTTGGAGTAGCCACATGTTTTTAACTTGTAAAAATCCCTGTGTTGCACTTCTGAGAATCCAAGATGGTTTTTCGAAGAGGGAAGGTGTTCCAACAAGTACCTCTTTGTCCAGATGTTTACTCAAGACACATATAACAAGTATGCTTTTCATAATTCTGTTAAGAAAAGGCTAAAGAAAAAGAAAAATCAACTGACAAGTCTTCATTTAATGGTTACTCTTTGAACTGTAACACTGTCGTATCTGAAGTATCTGTCATCTGTAGCTTGTCTGTTTTACCTGAAGGAAACAAATTCTGGCACCTTGGTCTGCTCTTTGGGAATGTCCACTAATAGTGATATCAGATGGGCTTTTATTGTAAATAGTCAAAGGCACAAGATGATTGGTGGTTTTGGTTTCCATCAAACATCACAGAAATGACATCCTTTGAGTCACCAAAATAACATTGCAGGTCTTGCATTATGGCTGTTGCCTATGCACATACTACGATCACAATGTTAAAACTATGAGTTGCTCAGCCCTAATTGTAGAGTATTACTTACAATGCGATGGTTATGCACAGGTGTACATTCCTCTTCTGCCGGCCAGCATAGTGTAATGTAACATCTTTCTGTACAGCATTTACTCTGCATCAATAATTCAAACTGGTGACAGCACAGTTATACAATAGCTTTGACATGTACAATCACCCCATACTACAGCTTGACACACGATCTAGCTTCATAAAAAGCTTCTCTCTGGTGCCTGTTTGCCTGTGTAGGTTTACCATTAGATCTCATATCTAATATGCAACCTTCACTAACAGCTGAGAAAATGCATTTCCTTGAGATTCCCACTGTTGTAAGACTATGGGATTGTTGTGTGTTGTAACTCACTTGTCTCATATTTCTTCATTCTCCTATCCCCTGACCCCCCACCTCCCATGTCCGTCTCTAGCTACAAGAGTACTACAAGAAGCAGCAGGAGCAGCTGCATCTACAGCTTCTGACTCAGCAGCAGCAACAGCAGCAGCAGCAGCAGGCCGGGAAGCAGGCAGCAAAAGAGGTGAACTTCGCCAAGTACACACTTATTCAGCTCAAGCACGCTCTGAAGTGCACAAGTGCCCTTAAAAATAGTGATAGCAGTTGACATGGGAGCCAGGCGAAGGAAAAAATTTCATGTAAAGGAGCTAATGTATAGGATGTAGGGTGCATATGTTTGCTCTCCTCTTTTCTTGCTCTCTTCCCTTACTCTCTTCATTTGGTGTGTTTACAGGCCCTTTTTTTATAAGTAAGGCTAATTTTTGTATTTTTATTTCTGTCCCGTGTGCTTTACAGAGGCAGTGAAATATTGCTGCGCTAAGCTGTACGCTACGGCACCAAAGTATTCATTTGCATGCCTTCAGCACTAAGCCCGAGGTGAAATCTCTCTGTAGGAGGGGTCTGCCACTCTCTTAATTGTCAATTAACCTTGCAGCACTAGGATCCTCCCTTGCTCTTGCTTTCCATCTCACACACACACAGAAATATGCATGAACACACACACACACTGTACCAGCTTTAAGCACAGCTGTGGTACAGTAGGATAAAAGAGGATCAATCGGGATCACACCGTAGCACAACAAAGAGGATCTCAATCGATCAGACAAGATTACTTTCATAACGTGTGTGTACAAGAAGGCTGTGGGTGTGTAGTCACACCCCTTCGTGCATGCGTCTGTGTATAATAGAGACATTCTTCTTACATGAACACTAATTCACAAAAATAGCCGTGCACGTAGAGGACCATGCAGGAGACTGGCTTTAGAAGAAGTGTCTCATGGGACTTTTCTGATAAACGCATGAAGACACATCCTAGATTTCTACCCTTTCTCCCAGTGGGTAGACCCCCCTCCACTCCCTTGCTCAAAACCCACAAACTCCTTGCCGACAGCGGTCAACCAACTCAACCGTGACCAAAGCAAACCAGTTGTGGTTGACTCGCATGTTGAGAGGGTGTCCACATCCACCCCCCCTTCCCATGGCTGTCCCACTTTTCAGGTTTGTTGTCCTGTAACAACCAGACAAGTGCAAACACTGGTCACATAGCTACACACACATGCAGAGAGAGGCAGGGGGAGAGGCTTGATGTGCGATGCTTCAATGCACAAACACACACACACACACACACAGGGGAATATGGCCTCCTGCAGAGTTTCATACAGCTGATATGACTAAGGCCATTTCCAGAGGTCTGTGTTATTTCTTTTTGAACCATCAGCCACTGAGAAAACACCTTAAACAGCAACTTCTTTTATCTCTCCTCATGAAATGGGTGTGATTGAGCAAACTTTAGTTTCCAGCAGGCCTTGAACACACCCAGAAAACAAGGAAACAGGAAGAGAAAGAGAAAATAGTGGGGCAAGGCAAGAGAACAAAACAAAAAAAAAAAAAAAAACACTCCTTCGCTTGAGTGATTGTGACTTTTTGACTTCTTCCCTCTTCTGTGCAATTCTTCTTCACTTTCCCCTCTGCGTGGAAGTGATGCATTGAAAGGGAGTGTACTTATGTGTATGTTGAGTCAGTGTTTGTGTGTGAAGCCAGTGCATTTGGGACCGGTCAGGAGTCAGCTTAATGAAGTGACTCTGACCATCATGGGAGATGTGCGCACTGTGTACACGCGTGTGCATGTGTGCGTCTACAGTACGCGTGGGCTGGTCTGCGAGTGTCCTTCCTTGTGTGTGCGTCTGTGTGACTGGCAGGCTCAGACAGTGTGTGATGTGCTCATAAATCACATTGACAGCCTGTTACTGCGCTAGCTTTGGCCACTCAGCCACAGCTAATGTAAACAGAACACAGGCACACGCGCACACACACACATAAACCCGTGCACATAGGGGACAAATGTGTGTTTTAAAGAACCATAGCCGTATCTCAGGAGGGAATGAGAGACAGCGGGGGGAGCGCAAGAAATGAAATGGACAGACAAGTAGAAAAGGAGGGGCAGGAGGGCTTGAGAGAGAGAAATAAAACAGAGCAAGAGGGGAGGGGGCACCTCAGTCAGGACTTTGTGATCATGATAAACCATTTATTGCAACAAATGAGAATTTGGCCGCACACTTCAAAGAACTCAAGTATGTAAGCATGACACAGATTTTGCCCAAAACACCCCTCGCCTTTGACAAAGCCTAAGAGATTATACTTTGTTACCATAATAGTTCTTCTTAACCAACAAACTGTAGTATTAGATTAGAAGAAAAGTGCAGAAGGAGACGTGGTGGTGGACGGAGTAAGCAGGATTAAACAGTCTGGGTTTGGACTTGAACTGTAGCTGTGTTTGCATGTGATTGGTGGCTGGACAGAATGACCTGCACTTGAACTATTGGGGAGCTTGTTTTTTTTCAGTCTCCAAAGTTGGCGTTTTAAGCTGCTACCTGACTTCATAAGGCCTGCACAATATCAAAATGCATAGAATTCAAGTTTGTTCAATGATTTTTAAAATAATGATGAACACAATCAAAGAACTGAGTATATATTTTTTTTTAGAATTCACAGTTTTCAGGTATTAAAGCCGCTATTTATGTTCTGCATGTATGTTCTACACAGCATCTGTGTTGGCAACATGGCTCTACTGAATTATAAAAAAAATCCTCATTATATAATATTTAACAGCAAGTAATCGTATTGCAGCCAAAAGGTGAGACAATAGGGTTCCTACAGATCCTTAAAAAGTCTTAAAGGCTCCTGAATTTGATGTTTGAAATTTAAGGCCATCAAAAGTCTAAAAAAGTATTATTTTCCCCTATGAGAGGTATTAAATCCTAAATGACACTTTGGATATACCTGCCGTTATCAAATTTATTCAGAGCTATTGAAATGGCTACTCCAGAAAACACCAGGAAAAAAACATTTAGCTTGTACAGAAAACATCAGGAATGCCACTAACACTTCTTCAGTTAGTGACGAGACTAGAGGTAGTGGTTTGTCCACAAGACAGTGCAAACCAAAAGTTCCCCACAGGAGCTTTATTTTAATTTTGGAGCAGTTTTACCGTATTTTATATCTATCTTCCATGGTAAGATATTTATTATCCTTCATTAGTGCTTGTCAAATTAGTTCTACTCTGAAGATCCATGCAAGTGTATTGAAAAAGTTGTAAATACTACACAACAATAAAGAAAGGTTGTGTTTCCACAGTTTATCATGGTTTGTTTTTTTATGCTTTAAAAAATATTTATTGTCCTGACTCCTACTAAACAGCCCCCTCCCACACACAAGCACACCACCATCCCGCCTCGTCTCTCCAGGCACCAAGTCTGAAAGGAAGGGACCTCTCTGCCCTTCCTGTGAGATCCTCTCCGTTCAAAGTGTTCCAGGCTGCCACTCTCCCTCACACACACACAATGAGTGGTTCCTCAAGTTGTATTTATTTATTTTTCCTCTCCCCCTTACTTATCTGTGAGAGATAAAGTCTGTCTCTCCCTCCCGGGGGTCGGTCAGGAGGGACTTCAAACAGAGCAGCACAGGCCAGGTCTGCCCCAGACTGCGGGAGCAGGAAAGGGGACATTTATCACCGTAACACATGCCAGCATTATCACCATTACCATGTAGTCTTTCCAGCTCTACCTTAAACTTTCCCTGATTCACTTCACTCGTTCTCTGCTTTGCATTAGCATTAAGGCTTTTGTCTTTTTTTAAAAATTAATTTCCCCAAAATGGGCCTTCTATTTCTTGAATTTTTTTTATAAAGGAGATGATAATTAACCTTAGTATCTTTCTTTATTTTTACTACAAAATGTTAGTGTTCTTTAAACTTGAATTTGTTGACACTACAGTGAAAGTCAAGACAAACAGAAGAGTTTAAAAAGTTATGACAGAACTGATGCTGGAATAAATAACTACTCAAAAGTAAATGGGACACACCTGTCTGGGTCTGGCATTGGGACAACGACAAGCTTTGTGAGATGTGACAACAAAATTTTATTTGACTTATTAAATCTTTTAGTGATTGTTCTAACATTGCAAGCTGTAGCTCCAGGAATAGTTTAGTATCATTTACTTTTGTAAACATTTTTCCACTTGCAAAATGCAGATTTCTCTGTTATTGGTCAGGAATATTGACTAGTAACACTTTTCACACCAATAGGGACAGTTCTTTCTTACAGTTCTTTGTTTGCTTTTTTATTAAAAGTAAATTTAAAAGACAAGTGTCAGTCAGTGTGATTGTGTCAAAGACAAAAGCATGCCCTTAACAATGTTAGGGCAGTGAAATGAAGGAAAGATGTTCATGCTCTATTAAAATGAGTGAGTAAATAATGTGAACTTTCAAGGCTAAGTGAAATACCTTGTGTCTTTCCCTTAGAGTTGTGGGCACTGGGCCACCACTCTAAAAGAATGTTCGGGGAAACACTGAGATAGATATGTCAATAAAAGTTTTCTGCACAGACAGTGAAGACAAAGTAAGAGTTAAGTCAAAACCACATGAACCAGAAAACAAATGTCACATAGCCCTTTTATTACCAGACAGCAGCAAAAAGTCAATTTTTACATGATTAATGGCCACTGAAATAAACTTCCTATTGGAAAAATAAAAGGTCTTCCAATAGAATAAGGTACATAAAGTTATGATTCTGCATTAAGAAGAAAAATTTCAATAAATGGTTAGTGGTTCTTACTGTAGACAACCTTTTCCTAAGCCTTAGGGCTAGCATCTGCTTTTTTGTTTGTTTGTTTTTATAAGTATAAATGCAAACTAAGTAGATGTAAACTATATTGTCTCACTCTATATTAAGTTTGAAAATTCATCAATAAACCTTAAAACTCTATTCATTGCCCTTGCATTCCTGGCAAATTGTTAAGCAAATTTAAAATATGCACAGATATTTGCGTATTGTTGACATTTAGTTGTTCTTAACTGAATAAATTCTAAATGAAATATGAGAAACAGTTGTTGTTAAGGGGTCTAGTTGGCCTAGACCCACCTGCCTGTTGAGTTTCCTTCCTTTGCTCTTCTGTGTTCTGTGTCTTTTTATTCTTTTTTACACAATGTCATTGTTAGTAATGTATTTAGTTGCCAAATGTCTGTAAATCCTGCCACAGCATAATTTCCCCTTGGGGACAAATAAACTAATGAACTAACTAACTAAACGTTTCTCTAATCTGGCTGTCTTATGATTTCTTACAGCAGTTAGGCAGTAAGCAGCTGGCCTTCCAGCAGCAGCTGATCCAGATGCAGCAGCTCCAACAGCAACACATCCTCAACTTGCAGAGACAAGGCCTGGTTCCCCTGCAGCCCACTGCCACCATGCAGTCCCTGCAGCAAGGTGCACATGCACACAATCACACACATGCACGTACACCACTCTAACAATACAGCAGTCCCTGTAGAGGACCTATCCTGACATGCAAGTAACACACATGGTCATAAATGAGCAAACACACCCACCAATGCACACAAACATATATACAGGCCTGGACCCAATGCATGTGAAGCCTGTTAAGTTAATCAGCCTATAAAAGATAAAAGGAAACCTGATTGGTGGTTTTGTGGAAGGTACTCATTTGGATAATAGGTAAAATATGCCACTAAGCCCCCTGCTTTGAGGTGTGTGTATGCATGTGTGCGTTTGTGTGTACTTGAGATTATCCAGAAACATCATCATCATCATCGCTTTGCTATTGCTGTACCCACTGGATTTTTTTGTTCCTATATGTAACCCCTCCTCCAGTCCCTTCATTTTGTCAGCCTGGCTCTAAAACGATAAAAGTTGACTGTTTACTGGCCCGCCCTTTGTGAACGTGTGTGTATATGGGCGTGCTTTCCGTCTGTACACTCATACACACAAACCTTGCTCACACATGCACATACAGACTGCTTTAAGGGCTGTAAAGTGGCCGTAACATTGCTAAAGCGCTGACTGCGTTGACCAAACAGAGCAGTTTCCTTCCTTCTGTCCATCTGATCTCTCCCTTTCTCTTATCCGCAGTCACATGCAGCCTCAGACACACAACTACAACACAAAACTACACAAACTCTCATTTCCACTGTAATCTGGCACAAAGACTGAGATTAACTCAACAAATGTGTGTTTATTTCTGCAAAAACGTATTTCTTAAGATATTAAGACACTACAAAAGAATTAGAGGGAAAACTTGTTAAGATTTGTGCATGTGTTTGTTTAAGAGCTCCAAGGAAGGGTGTGTGTGTTTGTCCAACAGAGGGCAAGTGGAATTACCAGTTTTTAAAGAGGGGAAAAAAGAAACAGTGTTCACTAAGAAAAGACAGAGGCTACATTTCAAGAAAAGGAGCAGGATTTTCAGACAGTTGCAAACTTTTAGCTTTAGCATCTCCTTTTTCTCTGTCCCTCTGTATCAGAGTGGAATTTCCCTGCAGTGTGAAAGAGCCGCTCCATTGTGACGGTTCAGCCAGGCGTGAGCAAGAGCATTCCTCTGACCAGCCATGCCACACAAACACACAAACACACATACGTAAACACCAGAACCTCCATACACACAAGTGCACACACTTATGCCCCGCCTCAAAGGGCAGTTGTGTCCTGTTAATGGTTTGAACAGCGAGTGGGGGCCAACATGAGGGTCCAGCTTCAGTCTAGTTTGAACCTTATGACTGGCTAACCTACTAAATTCATGTCAAAGAGTAAAACAGGGAAAGATTTAAACTTATTTTAATAAGAATCAAACTTAAAGAGTGGTAAAGCGATCACTTTCATATAAAAAGATTAATAAAAATGTATCCTGTTAAAACCCTTGATGGCATACGAGGGTAACATTAACAGACATTTTGATTTAAAAATTTCATCGCTGCAAGAGCCAAGTCATGGATTAATTAAGTCTTTAAATTAAGAGAATCAAATCATAATATTCCAAAAATGAAACAAATTATGTGAGGAAAAAAGTTTATAATTTAGGAGTATTAAGATTGAAGAGAAAAATTCATAACATTTGCAGCATAAAACTGCTATTTTGTTTGGAAAAGATTTCAAAATTGTTCTGTTGTTGTAATTTTTATAAAGGCAAAGGTGTCATTACAATTTAATTGGTGTATTATTAAGAGACTGAATTGTAATTTTATACAGTCTATGTTAACAGAGTAGGAATATCAGGAGATAAGTCAGCCATCTGCACTTTAAAGGGAAAAGTGGAGCATCTTCAAATACGAACCATAAGTATTACTTTCACAATAGATCGTTTGATAACTTGGCATCACATTGTCATAAGTATCAAAACTCTGAGGAGCTTTTGGATACTTGTTCTGTTTTAAAGCAGACAGTCTAAAAGGCAGTGCTAACATTCTCATATAATTAAAAATGTAGCCTCATGACGTTAATGTCTTATACTTGGAGAATCACAGCTGTTACCTTACTTTTTTCTGCATGATATTATGACGTTATTATTTTTTAGGCAAGTCTTTTCAGTTCATTTTTTGTATGGCCTTAAAAATTCCTGCCTTTTTTATTTAACCTTTTTATTCATATGATATTTAGGCTTCATTGCATGATTGTTTAAACCATATTTTAAGTCTTTTCTTTCTATTGACATCAAATTATGAAATTGGATTGAACTGTAGTAATCAGATGTGGGTGTGCAAACAGTAAATGAGTGTTCTTGCAGATCCTTAAAAGGTCTTAAAAGGCTAGGAATTATATTTTTGTAAATTAAGGACAATAAAAAGTCTTGACAAGTCATATTTTTACTATTGAGAGTTCTTAAATTTGAGTTGGCATGCCTCAGAAGGTCTTTTTAACACTTAATGGTATTCGTGCATATATTTGAAATGTTTCAACACCTATTTGCTCCCTGAAACACTCTCATCTTCTCAAACACTTTGCTTTGTCAATACAAATCAGAGAAAAAGCTGAAATGTTGTATTTTTAGCTAAATGCACACAAATCAGGTTCTTTTGTTTAAATACCTCTCTTATGCCTGTGGCTACTTACAACTTTGTGTTGCTTGTTTAAAAAAACATACAGAAACATAATTTCACCAGGATACATTTTGTTCCTTTACATTAACATGTACCCTTCCACATATTTTTGTATAAGTGGATGAGGTATAGCCAGTCTGATAAGTATAAATTATGATAACCAAATCTGTCAATCCCTTTAGATTTCAACACTTTCACTCCGTGGGTGTGTCCAGTGATTGGTCTGGTTTATTCAGATAATAAACACACACACATACAGAAACCTACACTCACACCACCTCATTCTTCCAGAGTGAGAACTTTTGTTTTGGCGGGACCACAGAAGAATGCAGACAAAGCAGACATAATATTTGGATTGCTCCGAGGTCTGTGTGCATGTGTTAATGTGCAGATGTGTGTTTCTGCATGTGTGTATTTGTGTGTACATGCATGGAGTGATCCATGAGAGTGGGCTGCGGCATTTTAGGCATTGCTTCAAGTGTGACATTGCAGCAGATATAACAAAGCTGCAACTAGTAAAGAAAAAAAAACCTTAACATGTGAGCACATCCTATTTGGATAAACAGTGGGAGTAAAAGCAGCAGTGTGGATGTTGGACAGCATCAACTGCTTATAATCATGAAGGATAACTAGATACTTGAAAGTACAGCAAAAAAAAGAAAAAAAAACTTAACTCTGGTTAAGTTTGACCTATTTCACACTATTACACATACAGAAAACTGGTGTAGCTGTGTTAAATATGGATAGATACAGGTAGTTCAGATTTTACACAGTGTGTCTGTATGAAGCGTAATGTAGATATTCCCTCATTCTGTATTTTTTTTGCAACATTTTCTCTTAGCTTTGTTAACAATGTCTATTTTAACTGATTCAACCATGCTATTTCTGCATAAAACAGAAAACTGGTGACACCTATTCCAGAACTAACAGTATGTAACTATGTTTTATTTTCAGCAATGTGTCCGTCAGACCTCCAACAGCTGTGGAAGGAGGTGTCAGGTGTCCCAAGCAGTGAGGAGGCCCTGAAACAGGCCGAAGGCCTGGACTTGAGCACCAACAGCTCCAACTCTACCTCAGCCTTCCCCAAAGCTCCCAGTGCTCACATCCCACTGCATAGCCTGGCCAATGGACAGAGCCACACCCCAAAGAGAGACAGGTACAGTGATGTACAGTATGTCACTTACTTCTAGTATGCACATTTAGGTTTCATGTGTGTCCTCTGTGTGACCTGTAGTCCCTCTCTTACTCACATACTATTGCGAACTATAGTCATTTTCATGCTTTAGCTTTTAGCTGTTCTTCCATAACTACGCACATAAACATGGGTACAAAACATACACACGCAGCATATCACACATCACCAGGGTGTAAACGTCTCTCAGCTCATTTGATAGAAGGTGTGTTGGGCTCAGTATGTACTGTCAGTATGCTGTCAACTACATGCCAGTATAGTATGGAAAAGAGGAAAGGAGACAAGAGGAGAGGGGGGAAGGATGGAGGATACAGGCTATTTAGTCGAACAAGGCATTATTTTTGGTCTAGATATCCTGGACAGAGAAGAGACATGTGTTGACATATCAGAGATAGGACTACTTTCTCTACACCTATTAGGGCTTTGTTGTTGTCCCATGGCTATTGCGCCATGGCAGCTCATGGGCTTGTCTCCGTTTTTAAGAGCCCGACTGTTTGAGTGGATATCCTCCTTCACCAAGGCAGACAGCGGAGAGGACCATGTCCCCCTTTACTCCAAAGGCAGCCAACCCCCCAGCAGCCAGTGAGTAGCACATACACACTCAAACACACACGAGGGGACAAGAGACGGACAGCTTAGACGTTGGTCTGTATGTCCTTAATCACTGATCAATGCTTAATTCAGTCACTCTGTTGTATGTGTCATATGTGCTGCTGTATCCCAACAGAGTTATCTTTGGAGCTAGAGTTTGCGCGTTAGCCTACTAAGCTAATGCATGGCTGATGTGGAGGAGAATGTGGTTGCCAGCAGTTTGTCATGTCTGCTGTCTGAGCTGCTTCTGAGTTGACTCAACCACAGCCAGCACACACACGTACACACGACACACACACGTGCAGACACACACAAGCTCTAGCCTCAGCCAGCGCATATGATCAGAAAGAGAAGAAAAAGCAAAGGAGAGGGAGAGAGAGAGACATGTTTCCATCTGTGAGACAAATGGTTTTTGTTAGAAAACCTTCTGATGTTGATTTGGGAGAATCCCCATCCCGACACATACACGCACACGCATGTGCACGCTTCCACATACACAGTCATGTAAATATATGTGGAGACAGCAGTCGCAGGCGATGGTCCAGGTCTGAACCACATCTGCTACTGGACCTGCCACACACACACACACACACGTACACACGCACACCCACACAAACATACACGCTTACACATACACAAATACAGTTATTTCACCCTGGGCCCAAACCAAACCTGGCCCAGTTTTTCATCACCACACACATACACAAATAGACACCCATACACACTCCTAAATATGCACAAATACCCACACAGAAAAACACACACGTGCACAAACACACAAGCTCACCACAAAAGAACAACCAGCACATGACGGCAGCCGCCGCCAATCAGTCATGGCTGGTTGGTCCTGTGCCGACTCCGTGTCAACTCCTGAAACATAAGAACACACACCAACACTAACACACACATGCATGCACAACGCATACGCCAAGGACAGAGAGACAGGTCATGGACTTGGAGAATGCGCCTCTGAGGTTGCTGGAAGGATTCCCTTATTTCCCTGGCTTCTGTAACTGACCCCACTCTGCTCTATCCTCCTCTCTTTGCACTTGGCTTCTTGAACTGAACAAACTAATGACTGCAAACCAGACTCAGATGGCTGTAGTGATGCTTCTGCTGCTGCAGATAGTTTTGTGAGAGCATGGCTTATTAAACCTCTGCCTCTTGTTCTGGGAAAGGTACTGCTTTTATTTGCTGTTTTTCTTTACTATGTAACATCTCTTCAACTGTCTTTTTTCTGTGTTTTTCCTCCCCACAGTCACGAGGAGCACACTGGCTCCCATCCTCTCTACGGCCATGGGGAGTGTAAGTGGCCTGGCTGTGAAGCACTGTGTGAGGATATGGGACAGTTCATCAAGTAAGTTAACAACCAGCCAAAAATATGACTTGTGATGCGTGCGCTGTCTAGGTTTCCAGACGGAAAAAATGCACAACACGATGACTTTGAGTTTTAGTTATTCAGCTTATAACAACGTATGCCTGTATTTTGTTTATTTCATGCCGCAGACAACATGGTAGAGGCTCTGTTTTGACCCGCATACCAGGGTCTGCTTTGCATTTATACAACTTTTAAAGACTGATGGGTGTGTCTTTGTTTACCTTAGAGAAAGAGACTTTTTTACTTTGAAAACGTCACACATAAGGACAGGCAAAATATGTAAACCTACTTATGTTTATCATTGTATCATCAGCATAGTAATTTGCTAATTCAGAGACATACGTCACTCCCTTGATATCATCTTATAATTGGGAAGTTTATTTGTTTTTTGCTATTAGTCAAGACAAAGTGTTGCTACAGTTTGTTGGGTGTCCACAGGGTAATAAAAAAGTATGATAAGCTGATAAATCAATTAAAGGATAATAAACACTTTTAAAAAGCTTTGAAAAGTCTTCATCAGAAGTTATATAATTTAAACTTTGTTTCTTTTCACATTTTAGGCCCTTTTTTTATTGAGTTTCAGGTTAATTTTTACTGCATAATTTTGGGAATTTTGAACTCAGCCAGATCTGGTGGCATTTTGCATGCTCGTCTATGTTCTGGTTGCACAAGTTATGTGTATGCAGCAGAGTGTTTGTGTAAATAATGGGTTAAGGCAAGCTTTCTAAGAAGCTGTAGTTGAAAAAGGAATTAAGGCCATAAAAAGATCACATATTTACTCTTTTCAAACTTATTTCCCCAGAACATATTTGTTTATATTTCTCTTGCCTAAAAATCAATTTTGATGCTGGATTTTGGCATGTACATTAACCATCAGTCCCTGCTTACAGCAGACTCTAGATCCTATAGAGTGTCTGACCACGCCCTTCTTTAGAGGTGAATGTGACTTTGGCTTTCCAATGCCATGCTCTAATGTTTACTGTGGCTGCACAGACATGTGCATTCACAATTAACCACAATCATACACACACATGAACTTAATCATGAATAAATGCTGCTACTTGGCACAAATGCTTGCTCATGTATTTCCTACTTTAAGCACAGCAGCGATAATTCATTTTCTGTCGGGCACACACAAACACACACTTGCTTTGCCTGTTCAACAGGGGTTCAGCAGTGTTAGCAGGGGTGAGGTTAGTCTTTGCAGGTCTGAGTATATTGTGCTCCAGTTTATGGGTCCATGTAGAACATTGAATTAAAGAATTGTTCCACTAGTATTTAGGAATGCATATATTTGTTCAGTACACACCTGTGATAAACCAAACAGCCTGTGCAGAAACGGTTACAGACTTAAGTGTAAAAGGTCTACTTTCTAAGAAATTATTTTGTCATATTTTTACAACTCTATCATCCTTTATCAGTGGTCTACATGTGTTTATTTCTTGCTTTACGTCAGCAGTTGCAGAACTTTGTCACCAAGTCACCTCTATATTGCTTTTTTTGTATTTATATTTAAACAGATTGGGCCTACGATTTAATATGATAATTAAATAGAATTATGTTCCTAAGTGGTGTATCTACATGCACATCTTAAAAAAAAGGAAAATAAGACTCCCTCTTTCATACACTGCATCCATCACAATGTTTGCCTGTGTTCTGCTAAAGCTTGGCCTTGACATTTTGCCACCTTCTTCTCTGTCAAACACTTATACATACACAAACAGCAGAGTGGACTTCCCCATCGGCACTATGGCTGCTAACGAAGGCTTCACAAGTCTCTAATGAAGCCCTAAACAAACTCAAACTCTCATTATCTATGTGGAACTTTTAGCTGTTTGAACAGCAGGGGTATTAATAAGCTTGGGTGATGAAATACACACACACACAGACACACATCATAATAATAAAAGTGTGCGCAGTGATTGTGATGGCATCGGACAGTCAGATCAAAGTGTGCAGGCAGGCTGGGAAAGTTTGGAGAGGAAAGCTGTTGTTTGGTGTCTCGTTTCATGTAGCCCCGGGGCAGATGGAAGGAAAGGGAGAGAGATAGAGTGAAAGAGTGTTTGTGTGTAAGAGAGGGAGTCAGATGAAAAAAAAAAAAAAAATAGAGGCAGTGACAGACAACACTGTCAGTCCGACAGTGCGTTAGCTTCCAGCTAGCCTTAGTCATCGCCCCAGGAGGGGAAAAGGGTTGCGCTGAAGAACAGAGGGGGGAGACACTCCACTATTTCAGGCCTTTCTTCTCCTCTCTTCCCACCTCCCCTCCCTCTCCCTCCATCCTCTGGTATAATACTCTGGCTGTGGTCAGAGGAGCTGGGTGTAATGTGGGTTAAAGCCTTGTCTGCCAGCACTCTGAGGAGTAAACAGAGCCTCATTGTCGGGACACATCCAGAAAAAAAATCCCGCTACTGTTTATGGCCAGACTTTAGAGAGAGGGGAGAGGGTTTTTTGAGGGGGGGTAGATTTGGTTGGAATGAGTGTGAATCATTGGCATTTTGGGAGTTGTTGCGGGGGAAGATGAGAGTGGACAGAAGTGTGAGTGAGGAAGAGGGAGAGTGAGCTTGAGAGAGAGTGAGAGAGGGGGAGAGAGGGAGAGAGAGGGGTGAGATCATGTTTTTGTTATTATTATCGTGCACTTGTGTTGAGCCGTCTATCTGCCCGGATTAGCCACGGCATGACATCATTGTTTTTGTTTCATTTCTAGTCTTGGCCCGATGTTGCCTAACTTTCTGCTTTCTTAAAGACACACACACACATATAAGTCACACACCACAGGAACACACAGATTGACTTGTGTAACATATATACAAGTGGCTTTCAGAAGATTATAACTTAACGCCACAGGATAACGGGAAACTCTCTCTGATCTACGGACACAAACTCACACCAGGACATGCATGAGCACACACACATAGTCAGACTCACACACAAACGCACACCGGGCAGGCAGCAGCAACCTGTGAATAACCTTGGCGATGACAGAGCCGAGAGAAAGAGATGGAGGAAGGGAGACAGGGAGGGGTGGGCTGGGAAAGATCAGAAGGTCCCGAGTCCTCCCACATTTGAGGAAACAAACACACACATACACACTCACAGGCACACAAGTGTTAATAAGATGAGTAGAGTTTAGCTCACAGAAAGTCTTCATAAGATAAGGCTTTGTGTGATAACACATGAGCTCATATCCAGGTGGTTGTCTTGGATCACGGCTCAGCGAGCACCAGCGAAGTATACACACAGCTGCTGCATCCTTCAGCAGACAAAATAAACTCCCAGGATTAGGATTTATTTTTACAGCACTCATACAGCTCATAACTCAGCTTGAATAAAAGAGAAAGCGCAGAGTTTTGTTACTTCATCATGCAGTTTCTGTGAATTGATCAAACTATGATTGTGATGACTCTGTGTAGCCAAGATATCATCGTTCAACTTATTTTTCTTTATACTTTTCCCCTAAAAAATGTTTAAATACTGATTGTTTTCATTTCTTGAACTTCAGGCACTTGAACAATGAGCACGCCCTAGATGACCGCAGCACAGCGCAGTGCCGAGTTCAGATGCAGGTGGTTCAGCAGCTAGAGATACAGGTGAGTCCCACTCTGACACACACTTTAACACACACAGAGTTTTTATCTTCTCGCAAACAAAGTAGCAATGACGTTTTTAGCCAGTCAATGGCAGTAAGTTGTCTGAAGCAGGGCAGAGTTTATGGAGAGCAGTGGAGCTTGTAATTTAAAAGGAACAGTCGGCAGGGAAGCTGCCATTGCTGCTCCAATTATAAAGCTGCTTTGGTCACCAGCAAAGAGAGAGCAAGCGCTGAGAGGGGAGGAGAAAGAGAGAGACAAGAGCTAGAAAACAGAGGAGCAGGCTGCCTCTCTTGTTCTCAAAGTGGTTCATGCACGCAATGCTCTTGAAACATCTCAATGCCTTAGCGCAAAGCAGAATGCCAACACTAGAGAAGAAGCGAAATGCTGCTCTCAAACAGTAGGAAACAGTGCAGTAGGAAAGTTACGCACAGAGTGTGAGCAAAAAGGGAGCCTCCTCAAAAATACCTCAACATTGTTTCTAAATCCAAATACCTTGTTTACATCACTGCATGTGTCGTTGTGTGTGTGTCCAGTGTTAGGGTTATCATTGTGTTTGGATGTAGTAAACAGCGTTTAACCAAGCCCCTGAAGCCACCACCAGAGAACACAAAGTGACAGAGAGGCAGCTGGTGTCACATCACATCAGGACGGCTGTCTCTCTCCCTCCTGACATGTCACTTCATCCCTCAGCAGTCCACACACACTCACATACCCACACACACACAAACAGCAGCACAATTGCTGTGTTAAAATGTCTCATATTTGCATAGGGTTGCTGTGTTTGAGTATGTTAATGGTGTTATCAGTCTTAGTGTAGATCCGTTGTTACTCTAGGCTACACGTTTGTGCGCCCACACTCCTGCACAAACACACAGGCAGGATGCGGCATTTCCACAGGCTGTAACAGCACACATTAAACGGCGGTTAACAATGTCAAACGGGGACGAGTGTGTCTGCAGGCGAGTGCCAGTGTGTGAGAGCGCTCTGGGTACTGAGGCAGCTGACTCTCATATTCATCTCTGTGCCCGAGGTGTAATTGTAATTGTAATTCTGTGTCAATACTAAATTATGTCAATCTAAGGGTTACAAGATGAGGCAAGGTGTTTATTTTTTTTCATGCTGATATCCATCTTTATGTGTTTCACAGCTGGCAAAAGAGAGTGAGCGACTTCAGGCCATGATGGCCCACCTGCACATGCGCCCCTCAGAGCCAAAGCCTTTTAACCAACCTGTGAGTAAACACTGTAACTGTAAAATTAAAGTTACAGGAGCTCCTCCTCCACACTCTGAGCTTTAAACTTTTCATTCATCTTCATACTTTCCTATTGTATCAGTATCCCCTTCTGAAACACTTCAGGGGTTTCACTCACCTCTTTCTCTGTCTAGCTTGGTATCTACGCCCCCTATTGACCAGTGAGGGTTAATGTATCAATCAAGGGGACTCTTTTAATAATTCTTTGCCATATTCATGATCTATTCTGTCACTTTATCTAATTTCTTCTCTTTTTCTTACTTAGCCATAATGTTATCATGTCTATTGCTTTAGTCTCCTCAGTCTCCCAGTTATCTTCACCTCTGTAATGTTTCTTATACTTTGAAAAGTTTGAAATGTCGGCTTTAACAAATCTAAACTTTGCCAGAGTTAAACACAGTATTACATAAAACAGGTTCTTAGTGTGTTGAGGCTGTAGAGAATAGCCAAAGAGGTCTCGCAGAGTTTTATCAGTGTGTGCTCACAAAAGCCATAGAAATTTGATGTGATGTGTGTGTGCATGTGTCTGAGTGTGTCCACACTGGCTGGTGCAGCTGTTATTAGGTATCTAATGAATATTTCATTATTCAGATTGACGAGGAGTCTTATTAAAATATGAAGATGTTGAAATTAATTGTCAATTAGAGGCAGAGTGTCTTAATTTTAGGGGATATTAATGGGTGCAGCCGAGTGGCAATATGCGTGTGTGTGTGTTTGTGTCTAGATGATGTGTTGATCGCAGGGGGATCTGCTGCTATTAACATCTAATGGAAAATCAGGAAGAGGCGTGTTCTGTCACTGCTGGAGACAAGCCTCAGGGTCAGGGATTGGAGGAGGAGGGGCAGGGGAGGGGCTTCAGAAATGGAAACAAAGCTTGGCCTCAATTAACAGGGTTTGACTGTTGCCTTGGTGATGTGGCAGGGTTGCAGCGTTAATGAAGTACCTGTTAAACAGCTCCGCCCCCTCCAGTCAGCTTTAAATGGTACAGAGAGGGCCAAGCAATGAGAAGGGGCTCACACATTGTACATATGGACAGCACACACACAAACACGCACACAGTGGTTTAATTAGTCCTAAAGTAGCAGCCCTAAGACGACTGTCCCGGGAAACTGGGAGTACTGGTTCTATGTTTCTGTGTGTGTTTGATATTTTTTCTCCTGCGTGAGTGTGTAAGGCTCTGCCTAATTGGGCCGTATTGGTCCGTGAAGACTCAGCCACCGCAGAGTTCATGTGTGCGTTCCCTCCTGACAAACATGCTGTCGTGTGGTTTTGTATTTGTAAGCACGGGGTTAATTGCAGCCAGCTCTGTGAGTATATAAATAAATGTTCAGGGTGCGCCAGTGTGTATGGTTCTGTGCAAAAATGCGGGCTGCATATGGTTAATCTTAGGAGAACATAGCCATAGGTGATATCAGGGTCTCCTTTTCTGTGTTGTTTGAGTAAGCATCTTACAAATATAAGCTTTAGGGTTAGACTTAAGTGATTTTCAAACTTCCTTTGCTCAAGGCACACTTAAAATCAGCCTGAAACTCAAGCTAGACCATATTCAAAAAAAGGCAAAATAGCCCCTTTAACGTGATTTGCTATATTGTAAGTATCCAGACAAGTTTATTCAAATATAGTGCCCTATTTTAAACTGTAGTAATTTTGAAATACTTATCCAAAACATGCAACAATTCATTTAAAATGTGGTACAATTCAGAAGTTCAGCAACACACATTACATCTCAGGTTACATTTTATAAAATTAGGAAATCTTATAAAACTCACAAACAGAAGCCCAATAATTCCCCCGACCCTCAAGTACTGTTCACTGTAAAGAAAGGTGTTAAGAGTAGCCATAGCAATAGCAATTTTACTTGTAGAGCACATTCCACTGTAGGCAAACTCAGCATGCTCAACATTAAGGGTAAACTCAGAAATTCATAAATAAACAATTATTTGACCATAAAAACACAGACAATAAAAGTACCCTAATAAACAATGTGCACTATTTCATAAGACACATAACATAGCAATTAAATGCCAAGGACGAAAACTAAAACAAGTTAAAAAAAATCAAGTTAGAAAAAAAAAATGCCCTACCACACTCTTTGAGATCAACTGGACCAAAGAATTGATCATGTTACTGCTGCAGAAAACTATGAAACAACAATATTAAAGTATTAACAACAACTGAATATGAAAATTTTGAACAAAAATAAACCAAGTAGTTTTAGAAACTATAAATATAGCCAAAAAAAAAAAGTTGTCTCATTTCCCAGCCTGAACATTGCTCTGTGAATTTAAACTCTTTGCTGTCTGTTATCAGGAGCATGGTTCAAGTCATAGTTAAAGTATATTTTAGTTAATGTTCTTATACAGTATGATGACAACACTTTTTATGGAAATACTCTCCTGAAAGAGACCTGTTCCAAACAGGACACACTAGTGTTGCCTCATGCGATGATATCACCTGACCCTGATCCTATCTGGTGTAGATGATGCTTCTCTGTAAACAGCATCCGCACTCAGCAGATGGCAAAGCGCTAAAGTAAACATGAGGGGAACATTAGTCACATAAGAACTCCAGATTGCACTAAAACATTCTCCAACCCTTTCACCTGCACATGAAAGTTCCTCATCCTTTTAGGCTGGCGTCATGATTGTATTTTCTTCGAGCAAACTGTTAATCCTCCCATGTATCAGTAAAAGCTCTATTAATTCCTTTTATTCTTGCATGTCCTTGTCTTTCTCTAGCTGAACCTGGCTTCCAGTGGCTCTCTGTTAAAACGGGACACTGAGGCCTATCCAGAGGGTCTTCCTCATCCCCCCACCTCAGCGGCCGCTCCCATCACCCCTCTGCGCCAGGGACCTTCAGTCATCAGCTCCTCCAGCCTGCACACACACTCCCACTCCCACACGCACGGTGTCGGGCCCATACGTAGGCGCAACTCTGACAAGTACTGCACGCCCATTGCCTCAGGTAACTTATTACCTGTCTGTAAATGGTCTTAGGGTAACTGATTGCCTAATTAATGATTATGAAGAGACCAAATTTTTATATTTACGTTTATTTCAAAGACATCATTTAGTTCAGTCTAATGTTATTTTTCTATTTATATTTGCTTTTTCTTTTAAATAAAATCTTCAGCAAAAGAAAAAGGTATATGTTAGATTCCAATGTTATTTCTGCTTGGCTTGTCTCTCTCTCTTTCTTGCAAAAAGAGATCACTGTGGTCTGAGATTTAATATCATATATCGAAGCAGCATTGAAGTGTGGCTGAGCATAAAGTAAAAGTCATGCATAGTCATTCACTTTAGTGGCAAAAGTATCCAGTGTCTTGAATGCCTTGTTGGGGTAATTGAGTAATTTCTTGAACAATGTGGCGCCTTGCAGGAGTGATGATGAAAAGCTGTGCTCGCAAAATTCTTTAAATAAAACAAAATCATCTTGTTTTCAGTTTTTGGTGTAGATTATTATTATCATTATTATCGATAAACACAAACCCTGGAAACACATTTGTTTTACTGGACACATTTGACTTTTATCTATTTTAGTAAGGACGGATGTGTTCAAAATTGAGGCAGACTTCCAAATTACTTCCAACTTTATTTCAATTTTGTACAATCTAAATATTTGCAAATTATTTTCCAACAGTTACTTTATCAGAATCAACTTTGGTGTTCATAAAGCTGTTTCTCTCTCCAGAGTTGGCTCAGAACTGTGAGTTCTACAAGAACGCTGATGTCAGGCCTCCCTTTACCTACGCCTCTCTTATACGACATGTAAGTCTCTCCTGTGATCTGTTTTGTGGCTCCTAGTCTCTGAGTGTTCTCCTCTCATCCCTTTTTTTATGTCTTTCTTTGTATTTAGGCCATTCTGGAGTCTCCAGATAGACAGCTGACCCTAAATGAGATCTATAACTGGTTTACACGAAAGTTTGCCTATTTCAGGAGGAACACAGCTACATGGAAGGTAAACGCTTATGAAAAACATACACTTACATGTATTCCATTCTCATTACAATGTTTATACTCATAAGATGTATTCTTTAGCTTTTATGCCTGTAGTTTAGACAAGACATTGGATCGAATATAAAGTTGAAGAGGGAAAGTGGGGAATAACATGTAGGAAGAGCCACAGGTTGGACCTGAACCCTGGCTGCCTACTTCACTGACTAGCTTTCCGATGCTGCTACAGAAAAAAATATTTTATGATAGTAAAAGTCTCTGTATTTTTGTTATGGTTTAAATATGATTCTCTTCACTCTTTGCCATTTTATATAAACTTTTCACGCTCTGTTGCCCTCAGCATTTCACTTTCGAAAACTGAGAAACTATAGATTGAAGATGGCGACCAGACCAATTAGCAGAGTAGTCAGGAGCTGTTAAGGCGTTGGCAAAAGAAGCAGCAGCATGTTTAAAAAATAAAAGTTTGAACTGTGGTTCTTGATTCAATCAGAGCAGTGTTATTGACTAAAAGCTTAGATGTGGTAAACAGCTGTTACAGAAAAAGGCTGGTCTAAGTGAAGTAATTCTAGTTTCTGCCCACTGATGAAGCCCCTAACCCCAGGAGATGCCAGTGAAGATGTCTAAGACCACAGTGATGCAAACAAAATTTGGAGGCAAATATTGTGGGTTTATATGAAACGGTCTTATTGGGGAATATGACCTCATGTTGCAAAAACAATGATTCACTTTGAAAGCCTGAATTTAGTATTTAAGCTAAACACTCACATTTAAAAGCTGCCCCTTTCAGCTCCATAATATGTGACGGATTTGACAGTTATTGGCTGTTTCTCTCCTTTATGCGACACTTTCCTACTGCTCTCTTTTTCTCTCCCATCGTCTCAGTCGTAAACACGTGAGGAGTTGGCCCCACTTAGCCTGGATGGCCACATCCAACCGTTATCGAGTCTCATTACACACTACCAATGATCACACACTCAAAATCTCTCTCCCTGTCACACAAACACCTGGCCTGATCCCACCATTGTAGGTGCTGACCCATTTCTACAGAAGGCTTGCACTAATTTGAGTGTCAGTTCCTCCAGAGAGAGGGAAAGTGAGAGAAAGAGCAGGGGAGTGAAAGAGGAAGGAGGAGGGGAGGTGAGGAGAGACCCTGATCTCTCCACACTAAGGAGGGAGGGTGATGATGATGATGGAGGGACAGAGGGAGAGGTGTGGAGAAGGTTAAAAGACAGGGCAGCCTGGAATATCTTTAGCCCTCATCTGACTTTTATGAATTTTAACTATTAATGTCCGCAGTCAGTTTCCTGTGCCGTTGGCCCGGCAGACCTTTAAATATAGCTTGGCCCTGCCTTATGTATTTATATAGCGTCTCACAGAGTCAAATAGGGCCGTAGAGATGTGCGTCCTTTAATAAGCCGTTATATTTCATGAGGACTGATGCGGTGGCAGGAAGGCAAAGTCATTGATCATTGAGAGGAAGGAACAGAGGAGGAGAAAGAGACAAAAAAAGAATATGGTGATGGAGAGATGAAGAAGGATGGGAGCTAAGTGTTATTTCAATGTGCTACATTATGGGGAGGGGTCCTTTAAGAGAACCTATTAAACGCCCAAATTACCAGACAAGGAATACAATGATTTTACTGTCCAAAAGGCTACCTAACTGAAGAAACAACCAGATAATGACATACAAAAGCAAGCTAAAAAAAGAAAACATTTCTACAGTTTACAGGCTCTTGTATCAGTTTACTGCCCCAGTGTGTATAGAATTTTGAATATAGAAAAGGACTGATATTGCAATCAAACACTGACATAACTTAAGGTCTGTGTGTACATTAATTGGGCATGGTTGTGTTTTACTGCAGTCTTCAACACAGAAATGGGATGTTTATAACTCCACTGTTGTTGTTTTTTTTTTTGTTTTTTGCTTATTTTACAAGCTTCTTCACAGATTAAAATTTTACATGAAATAGTTTAAGCTACTGAAATAATTTTATATTTTAACATAAAAATGATGAAGACAGTGCTGATATGGTTTCCCTGTAGACTCTTCAATAGTTTTTACATTTTGTTTAAAATTTACTGCTTTCAATATTAGATGGCACTGTGATGAAAACTGCTTATTTCAATGTGTTGTTAGGGGCTGCTTCAGATAATACCAGAGAAAAACAATGTCAGAAACACGTGCCCATCCTATCTGATATCTACATCCATGTCCCTCTTTTAGATGAGCAATACATCTGATGTGTCATGATTGAATTTCTATTTAGCACATTGCTTATTACATTTCAATAAAACAACAATATATATATCAGACAGTGATAAAGATGGGTAGAGGCATGGCAGTGGTAAGACACTGTAAGAAATTTATGCCAAGCTACCTGATCAAACAACTAATTCAGACACTAGTTCTTCCGTATTTAGATTATTGTGCAGTTATCCTGTCAAATACAACACAAAGTAATTTATACAAGCTGCAAGTAGCAAAAAATAAAGCTGCTCGTATAGCTCTGAATTGTCCATATAGAACGAGTAGCACATTGATGCATAATAAACTAATCTGGTTAAATTTTAAAAGTAAATTACACTATTTACTTGGGTCCTTTATAAAAAAAATCCCAGAAGTGCTCTATAATAAATTAACATTGTTCTCTGATGAACATCAGTACGGTACTAGGCAGGCATCAGGAGGTAGATTTAGGCTGCCTCCGTGCAGGACAAATGTGATAAAAGGTATGGTTCACTACAGAGCAATGGTGGCATGGAATTTATTACCAAGCTTTTTAATCTCAGACAGTAACAGAAGTTGCTTCAACAAGAAATTAAAGATATATTTATTTACATATGGGTTACCTGAAGGATAATAATGTTAAATACTTCTCCCTAGTGATGAAAATTTTTCTGGTAATCCCAAGACGTAAGGAGAGTTCTGTGGTTTGTCTTTCTCTTTTTTTTTTTTGTTCTCTTTTAATTTTTATGTATTGGTTTACCTTTTGATATCAAGAAGTGAATAATGGAGCTAAGGTATGGGAGGATTGTATGAATGTTGTGAGTGCAGTGCATGTAAGTCATGCTCAAAAGGATGATGATATTTTTTGTTGAAAATATGTGGACCCCAGGAAGAATAGCTACTGCATATTTGCTTTAACTAATGGTGGATCCAAAAGAAATCAAAACAAATCAAAAATCCATCTCTTACCAGTCAGCATTTTATGATTGATAAAAAAAATTGGAACACCACACCCGTATCTATTGACGTTTTCTTTACAATGCTATCTCAATGCAGTCTTAATTTGATTCCAAAAAAAGGTGTAGGTGCCCTGGTTGAGCCACAGATGTTGTTAGTTACTGTAACCCTCTAAGCATTAGGTAAACATGTTATAGTAGAAGTGCTCCAAGAGCACCAACTTTGTGGTGCGAGTTATATGTAGGATACTCACTGCCCTATCTCGCACTGTTAACAGATCCTATAACATAACTAGAAAAGCACTCAGAGAGCGCAGACCTCCGCCAAGCAGCTTCGGTCCTCTTTGGCGAAAATGGTCCTATCTGGCAATGTTAAAGAATCCTTTAAAAAATTCCTGGATCCAGACGGTGATCCGGATCACACCCAAAATTTAATCAGTTCTTCCATATCCCATTTCCAACAATTCCTGAAAATTTCATCCAGATCCGTTCAGAACTTTTCAGTTATTTTGAACACAAACAGACAGACAGACAGACAGATAAACGCTGGCAAAAACATAACCTCCTTGGCGGAAGTAATTACTGCGTCCACATTCAGTTTTACATCACCACCCAAATCTGATCACTTTTGCCCTGAAAACGTCATCAAAATACACTGAGAACTTATTGAGCTATTAGAAAAAAATATGGAAAAATGCCCTATCATGCAATGTTAACAAATCCTTTAAAAACTTCCTCCATCCACAACCGGATTTGAAACACCACCAAAATTTAACTGATTAGACCTTGGCCCATTTTTGATCCATCCTCAATATTTAAATTCATTACTTGAATATTCATAGTATGTCCACAGCTTACTAAACTGAATGATCCTGATCCCTTTAACACAGCCTTTCAAACTACTCTGCTCACATGTATTGATATTAAGGATAACACTGAAAGAGCCTATCCCAGCATGCATACAAAACTTTGAATAGTCTGACCAAAATTTTCAAATATTCAATACTTAATGCTTTGTTGAGGACCTTGAACTTGGACAAATGAAGTCTCTTGATTTTTAGTCTGTTTTTGTCTGATACATAATGCCTTCCTCCAAAAAATGCCTCCAGTTGTCACAGCCCCCCTCAACCAGAGGGAGGAGAGATGAGTGGCACATGTGCTGTGACCCACTGTAAATGACTGCTAATGTTTTAACTGGGAGAATTAGGCTTTCATCACGGAGACGAATGCAAAACAGCACTGCTATAGCACTGGTGTCTGGCGCATGTGTGTGTCTGTGTGTGTTTGCGTGTGTGTGTTTGCACTGTCAGGGTGGCGGGCGCAGATTGGGGTCAGACTCATTTACAAAACTTAGCATCACGGCTCGGGGGGTTGAGGGGATGCGGGGGAGAAAGGGTTCCTCCGCTGATTATGGCTTGTGTAATTATGTGTGTGTGTTTGTATGTGTCTGTGTATGTGTGCGTGTGCGTATCTGCGTGTGTAATTACGGCGAGGAGTGATGCATGCCTGGCCTGTCCCTCCCTCTCGGCTTAGAACAGCGTGTCAGAGAGAATATGCAGGATTTAATTATAGACGAATTAAAATTGGTAATGAAATTGGGCATGAACAAACTACAAATAGCAGATGAAAAGGGAGGCCGGTCCCTGGGGGGGTGAGACGGAGATAGCGGTGTGCCTGCCTGTCTGAGTGCCCGTGGTTTTGTGTGTTATGGTGGGTGTGCTGATGATGACTGATAAGAAAAACTCAGAGGTGAAATAAAGCTACTGGAGAGCTGCTGTCTTCTACCAGTATGTGTGTGTTCATATAAAGTGATGGAGTAAGAAAAAAGGCATTAATCAGTGGGTCAGAAGACTTAAAAGGTAACTTCACACCTTAATGTTCAGCATTGTTTATAGAGGACACATCCTGGTGACTGCTTTTAACTCCAGTGAGGAAATTCTTCAAGATTCAGGCTTCAAGATTCCCTGTCATCTGCAGCTTAGTCAATGAAGGGAAGGGGAAAATACTAGAGGCCTGGTAGGTTAACCTCAGAGTGATGTCTGCTCGAAAATCCCTGCTGTTTGCATTCACACATGTAGCTTAATTGGATAAAATCATGTGTGAATGAGTTTTATAGAAGGGATTCAAATAAGTCAGTGAAGGGGTGGCAGACGATAAACAGTGAGAAGCCTGCTGGGAAATTTCAGGATTCAGTCAGCTTTCACACATACAGCTCACCCAGGGACAAGCTGGACATTTTTGGGCTTTTGTGCATGTGTAACCTCATTCACACATGAGCCAAAACCCTGATAATTTCCTGGAGTGCAGGATTTTTCCCCACTTCTCCACTGACTGAGAGGCAAACTGTAGGAAAACTTCCCTGCTGCGAGGGACAAGTGTGAGTTTAGAACATCTCTGAGTATGTCATCATAAAAAATCTCTTGAGAGTTTGGGTAAAGGGCTTTTGAATAGGTTTTAAGAAGACAGCCCAGGTTTAGATCAGACCTATGGCTCCTTCCTAGCATGTCATTCTCCTTGGGTTCTCTCTGAATAACTACTCTATCTACTGTCCAATCAAAATAATGGCAAAAGCTCGAAATGTATTATAAGAAATAGATCAATAAGATAAAATGAAGATAGAAACTTAATCAAATCATAGATCATCAGATTGAGTAATAACATCAAACATCACAGGGGCCTGGTTGTTATGTCATTTCCATAAATGAAGGAAGTTGTCCTGGGCTCAGGTCTGTCCTTTCACTCCCTTCCCACATGCGCTTCCCCACTCTCTCTCTCTCTCCTGGGATTGGTCTCTAACCACTGTCCTTATCTTCAAGGCACCAAAGGCCCAAAATTAAATCTTGAAAGACGAATCCTGCTTTTGTGTTAAACCTTCCCCTCTTCTCTTGGTTTTTCCAGAATGCTGTGCGCCACAACCTGAGTCTGCACAAATGTTTTGTCCGTGTGGAGAACGTGAAGGGGGCCGTGTGGACTGTGGATGAAGTTGAATACCAAAAGAGGAGACCACCAAAGATGACCGGGTAGGTGAACACTCACACACTACATCACACAGATTTTGTTTTCTTTAGGTTGATGTGAGTGTGAGCTTATGGGTGCTGGCACAATGATTGCCTAAATAGACCCTCTATTATTACCAAGAGGCCAACTCAGCAATCAGAAGAAGAAAAAGAAAGAACAGCTGCCGTCTCGTTGTGTGTATTTACAGTTGTGTGTGTATTTTTCCCTGTTTGTCGACACCATTAGTAAGCAGCTGTGTGAGATTCAGAGGAGGAAAAAACCTTGTTAGCGTGTGTAAACAGATGTTCCCTTCAACCGCCAGAGAAAACAGGGATAATTACACACATGCACATAAACACACACCTGCATGCCAGATATTAGGCACGTTCACAAGTGTGTGTGTGTGATCTAGCATCTGTTTACAGTCTGTGTGTGTTTCTACTCCTTACAAACATATTAGTGAGATTTGTTTTCTGGCTGAGGTGAAATTGTTTCACATATGCACTCAAGCTGCACTTCTTAAGATTCTTAGACACCAAGGGCGATGCAAACAGCGGCACAAAACTGAGTATTTCAGAGCCGATTTTTTTTTCCAATTCACATTAGAAGTGATGCATATTTCTGCATATATGTTGTACATTTTTTTAAAAAAAATGTGCCGCAGCAGCCAGAATGACCTAAACATTAAGTAACAGTGACCTGGTGCTGATTTCAACCCTTGCAGCTCCAGGCCATTTCATTGGTACCCTCAGTCTGCCTGGACTCTGGCTGTAATAATGCATGTAACATCTCAGCCCTTTCAAGAAGAATCAAGTACAGGCAACAATATTGTCAGGACAATCTGGCCTATTTAGAATGTAGTGACTGATGACAGATTGGTGTATTATTAGTTGTAAACCAGAAAACAAAACGAAATTTAAAGCTCACAAAACTTAATGCAAATTACAGAGATCACTGAGGAACGAGGCTTTTCAAATTTGAATATGGTTTTGTCAAGCCTTGGCTTTTAGAGTGACAAGATTTTAGTATGAAAGAAACTTACAGCAAAAGCTTTTAACATAGTTACATTCATTCCTATATTCACTGATTCCTTATAAAAATAAAAGCTGCTTTTTGCTCGGCTGGTGCAAAGGCCTCAACTCCCTCTCTCACTCTCTCAAAATTTGTGTGTTGTGTATTTGCAGAAGTCCCACTCTGGTGAAAAACATGATTTCAGGCCTGGGCTTTGGATCCCTAAATGCCAGCTACCAGGTAAGAAATGCGACTCCCCCCCACTCCCCCATTTCTCTCTCTCTCTTGTCCGGCAGCCAATCACAATCAAGGGCACTAATATCAATTCCCTCTTATAATTAGCAGATTCCCTAACGACGTTCACACCCCCACCCTCCTCCACCTCTCCCTTCCACACTGACACAATCTCACCTCCCACCTCACTTTCTCTCACACATGCACCACCCCCACCTCTGCAACACAAACACACACATCAGACCTGTCTCCTCACTCTGACACACACAGAACACACATTCGTATGCAATTTTGCGATGATTTATAACTTGAAGTAGTTGTCAATTAAGATTACTGCATAAAATGATCACCAGTCCCAGAAAATCCATCCCTAGGCCGATGAGACTTCTCCCCTGTTTGTGTTTTTTTCTTTCCTCCCACGTTAGAGGGGAGGTCAGGTGAGCGTCTGATTCTGCCGTCGGAGCTGTCTCATGTACAAACAGCTGGATGTGAGGGCTCAGAGGCTGCTCCCTGTGGGTTCAGTTGTTTTCTCCACTGCAGACATTGATGTGTCACAGTGTTTGTGTGTGTTTAACTGGAGCTTGTGGTACGGCCTTAGTGTTTAGACTTTCATGTGAGCACACACACAAACACACTCTGGACAGGACTTTAATATTCAAGCACAAGCCACAGTGGGGAAAGTACTGTATATAAGTGCCCCCTAGTGGTTTTTCAAGTTCACTAGCAAGTTAGTGGATAAAAGGGTGCCCCATTTAGAAGAGCCACAAAGAAAACTCTACAATCAATTGTGGTTGTGATCACATATGTATATTGTCAGTGCAACTTTTCAAGCATCAAATGCAGCTATTTGAAGCATCTGTTTTTTCTGTTTGTTCAAAGGATTCTGAACCACATTTTGATATTCTCTTGGCCATAAACATCTAGTTTTCTTTTTTTTTAAAACAATATATGTCAAGTGGTTCTAGACCATAAAATGTAAAGTAATTTAGTTCCCATGTGAAGTAACTTTGTTTTTTGTGTGTTTTTCTGCATGTAGGCAGCTCTGGCAGAGAGCAGTCTGTCCCTGCTGAACAGCCCCTCCCTGCTGACCCCTCCGTCTGCAACCAGTCTCAACATGCTGCACGTGGGTCACGATGATGTCAGCTCCACTGTGGAGCAGGTCAACAGCAACGGGAGCTGCAGCCCAACACTCAGCCCTCAACAGTACAGGTATGTGAGGGCATATGCGGGCACTAATACACGCAGACACCAAAAAAAAAAAAAGCCTCTGATTTCACCTTACCCAGAGTTTGGACAAATGTGTCACCAACAGCATTTTTATACCATATATCAGGGTTATGAAAGAAGAATTATTATGGAATAATATACTAGTTCAGTCAGGCAGCTCTGATTTTTATTTGTTTGAAACATTTACTGCAGCAGAATGTTGTGTAAGTTTGGCGTCTAGGTTCAACACTTCTTGTAGATTTAATTTACATGCAGAATATGAAGAATGGTGATGACATAGCTGAATCCCTTTGCTGGAGCCATCAAGTGGATGTTTGTGCAGTGTTAAAAGCAAGAGAACAGCACTGATGCAAGGCAGAGCTGGCAGGGGCAAAAAAGCAGAGAAAACCTACCAGAAATCTGCAGCTTAAATAGGCCTCTGATTGGTAGCACACTTGTTCAGTGATTGAATGGCGATACATGTTAGGTGTAAAATCACCACACCTGACGGTACCTATCAATCCAGTCAGGTGAAGCTAAAGCTGGCTATAAGCAACCTTTAGCTCATATGTGCCCATTTAGTGAATTAAAAAATGGTTTGGGGATTTCTTTTAGTTTCAGCAAAAACATTTTGCAAAAGATTAAGAATAGTATAGGCTAAGATATAATGTTATAACCATTGTGATAAGATATTTTTTTGTATGCACTTATCACTTGTTGTCCCAATACTGAACAGTGTTATTGCACCTTTTCCCCACTGTACACTCAGCAGATACTAATGTAATGAAAGTGGCATATTGTTGAGTTTTTTTCTGGTTGAATAATCTGTTGTGACAGTGCTTGAGCAACATTTTTTAAACTAGTGACAGTAAAATCTTAATGAATTTAATTTTTTAAAATTTCTTATTTGACTTCTATTTAGCAAGGTTAGTCCCACTGAGATCAGAGATCTATTTTCCAAGCTAGACCTGACCAAGAATGGCAGCAACACACAGTTCAACAAAAACACATTAAACAGTATAATCAATAATATTAAATCACCAGTTCAAACAGTTGCATACTGAAAGCCAGGTTCCAAATTTTTTACCCAGAAAATTAAAAGCATTCAGGGTAACTAAACCTTGTGTTTTAAAATCAATTTGAAGATTATTCCAAGCAAAAGGAGCAGAGAACCTAAAAGCTTTCTTTCCCATCTCAGTCCAGACTTGAGGAACAACAAATTACAAAATGTCCAAGGAACAAAGGTTGTGTTTTCTATCCTTTGGGATGATAGTCTTGATTACAATAAACTGCTTTGAATATGTTTTGGTAAACTTTTTTTTTTTTTTTTTGACTGTGCCCCAAATATTTTAACAAAGTTTTCGACTTTGATATCCACCTCTCTGTACAAAAATAAAGGCCTTCAAATTGAATTAAATGGCCTAAAATGCAAAACTACCAGGTGTGACAGTTTTTGGCTTGCTTTCGATTGCTGTATTGGTTAAAAAGGTTGTAGGCTAAATTTTTATGAGTTTGGATTTGTTTGGTTTGGACCGTGTGTATAGTGAGACTTGATATCTTTTTTAATTGTTGGATGATGGTTTCTTCTAAATCAGGGATAGGCAACTGGCAGCCCAGGGGCCACTTGTGGACCCACCAGTCAATTAGGTATTAGAAAAATAAATCCTTATAAAGAGACTTATTAAAATACTAAATCTGCCTTGGCAGATGAAATATTGATTAAATATTTTAAGAAAATGAATTTGTCATTGGCTGCTATGATTCAGTAACTCCCTTTTATGCATTACTAAATGCATTTGTTGAGGTTGAGAAAGAAATGAATTAAAAGTGTATGTTAATAACTAGTGTGTGCTTTGCAACTCACATAAAAACATCTGAAACAAGCTTGGATTCTGTTTAGATCATCAAGTTGAGTATTACTACTTGCTTTGTAATATAAATCCATTGAATAATATCTTCTTTTCAAAGCCGTATGTTTGTTCCCTTTGTTAATTATAAGAAATTGCAGTTTTAATGTTGAGGACGCCTAACAAATTACAATTACATTTACAAATGTACATGTACATGTATAAATTACATTTTGGCCCTCTGGCAATGAGATTAAGAAGAGCTTGGCCCTCTTCTAACAGAAGTTCCCCATGTCTGTTCTAAATAAACCTTGCACTGGGCTGGTTATTGAAATAATTTTCTGTTGCTTTGTTTCCACCCAAAAGTCTGAATTACTCTGCACTGTTGAGGAGTTATCACTTTCCAAGACTGCTGAAATTGAGTTTTCTCAAAGTCAGCGCGAAACAAAAATCGTTTTGAAAGCTTAAAATGTAATAGGACTCAACATATATATAAAAAAAGATGTGGAAACATTTCTGACAGAGCATCAGATCTAACTTTCGATATTTTGTCTACACCCTGATATCTCTGTCAAAGGCTAGCTAACACCTGTTGTGTCCCTCCGCAGCCACCCGGTGCATGTGAAAGAGGAGCCCACTGAGCTGGAGGAGGACAGTCGGCCAGTGTCCCTCCTGGCTGGCGTCACACACAGCCTGCCCTTGCCGAGCGACGAGCGCGACCTGGAAGAGGACCTCCCCACTGAGGAGCTGGAGTAAGACCAAATCCACGATGGACCAGAGGGACGAGACAACGCAAGACCACACCAAGCCCTCTCGTCGGCGTGAAGAGGAAAAGAAAGCTTCAGTACACTTCAGAGAAAAGAAAGAAAAAAAGAGAATGTTTTTTTTGTTGTTTTTGAAAAAATGCAAGCAACCAAGGACGACATTGAGAAACTCCAAACAGGGTTAGAAGACCTTCGTTACTTACAGACGCAAAAACAAGACTGTGGAGCACTGCTTTACCTCCGTGTGTTTCTTTCTTGACACACGGCTCAGAGGTGTAACACCACTCGATGCATACATGCGCACACACACTTTCACCAACTCATTCACTTGTCAAACCATGTCTCATCTTTCCCCCTGGTCGCTTCTGTGTAGAGATGTTTGAACACACTCTCCTCCTCGCCCCGGCACTCTGCATACACCCTTTTCCTCCTCACTGTCGTCTCGGGCTGCCGACTTATCTCCACGTCAGACAGAAAGACGTGTGTGTGAGAAAAGACACTCACACACAGAGGATCATGTGTATATAGATCTGGAGCAGCCGACAGGGACTGTGCAGTATACCTCTCTTCTCTCGCCCCTCTTTGAGTCGATCACTTTGCTTTTTTTCTTATTTCCTTTGATTTGGTTTCAATTTTGGGCTCAAAGATGAGATAGAAGAGTGCTTTCAAAGATTACCTCCAACACCTCCAAGTCCAAGATGTGGCTGACCCGATGGAGTTGGCGCGGCCCTGCCCCCTGTCCAAACTCCTGCCCCCCTACAGCGAGACACTTCGTGACACACATCTTTTAAACTCTTTGCTTCTGAGTGAGCTAAAAAAAAGAAGACATTTTCCTCTAACTCCCCCCTTCCCACTCATCCCAAAAAAGACTGCAGGAATAGGACCATTTGGTGCTGTCCTTTCTCCTCTCCTCCATCTGCAGGTGGAGCGACGAGCTTGGAACACTTTGAGACGAAAAACGAGAGGAAGCAAAGAGAAATGAGGGAGGAAGCGTCTACAGAAATATTGTGACTTTAAAAAAAAAAGAAAACTGTTCATGATTATGGAATATAACAAGAAAAAAAAACGTGTGGTAGCTTTTGTCATTTCCTTTTTTATTTGATGTTATTATCATTGTTTTATTTTTGAGGATCAATATTTTCCATGGTGGTATTCTGTTTGGATGAACCTTTTTCTAAGGATGCTGTTTTATTTTTATTCATTTTTGTATTGTGATTTGTTTGATTTACTCTGGCTGTTCACACCATTCCAAATGAGTATTGGCAAAAAAAAGAGAAAGAAAGAAAGTGCAGTATTGTCCCAACTTGTGATACCCCATCTTAAAATCTGCCCTTTTTCCCTTTCTGTCCCAACTGTAGCAGGCAAGAAAATTTGGAAAATAGCACTTAAATTTGCCATTATCCAGACAAATTATTTAACAGCTGAATCTTTGTTTTTATCCTCTCTCATTCACTTGTTTTTTTGGTCGTGTATTTAGTTGAGAAATATCAGTAATGCTTTAAAATATATATATTATTCCTGCAGTCAGAGAATACCTCAGCCCACAAAGGTTCCACTTGGAACTGTGTCCAAATTGAAAAACAAAAAGAAGGGGGAATTCTTTCTGTGGGACACCAAATGCGGCGACTCTGCTCAGCTTCGATTCAAAGCTCTATGGTTGTGATAGTTACTGTGTAGAAGCTTTCTGCAATTCACTGTGTGAGTTTGTGTTTAAGGAATAGCACGTGAGATTTTTTAATTTTTATTCAGTTTGTTTTCTGTGAGCATAAAAGCATTACTTTTTCTCTACTGTGCCATACCAAATTTAACTTTTATTTTAATCTATTGTCTGCTTATTCCCTTTTTATTTTTGTTACAGGTAACCAAAGAAATACGTAGAAAACCAAAAACCCTGTAGTTTATTTTGCCCTTGTTGAGTTTCCTTCAGTTTTTGTTTCTATTTTTTTGTCTTTTTGAAGAATTGGCCAAAAGACAGCAAACCAGGAGTTTGAATTCTTCTTTGTATTGTGTTCATATGACAATTGTGTTGAACTTTTACACGACTTACAGTGCTGACCATTCCAAAAAAACCAAAGTGTGTAAAGCAAACTAGAATTTGGAGACAAGATAAACCGTACCATGTGACTCACGTTAGAAAAGAGGCCAAAAAGTAGTATTAACAAACCTCACACAGTTCCTCTGGAAAACATTAAAAAGCTAAAAAAGAGAAAAAGAAAGCACTTAGAGTTTACACCCTGTCGCTCACACACTCAGGCTAAACTGTGTGTCAGACACAAACAAGGACTGCACAATAAAGCACTACAGAAGTACTTAAACACAAAATGGATGTACCTTTAAAACCTGAGAAGTTAAAACAAGTCGATACGGATTCTGAATATTTGGCTCTAAGTTTCAAGGTAAACATCCCCTCTTCATCCATACGCAAAGTGAGAAGGCGTATTTTAAAGTCTTTAGACAGGGACTTTAACTAAAAGAGGGAACTACAATAAAATAATAAAACCATTGAAGAGGAAAACAACCAAGGGACATCATGTAGTCAAAAAGTTTGGTTCATATTTTCATACTTTCTCTCTTGCACTTCAGACGATATTTCTTTTTAAAATAAAAAAGAAGCTTTCTGAAGACTTTGCGTTCACCCAGGACTGTTTCCTGTCACATTAGAGACTGATTTCTAACTCAAGTACAAAGTGGCAGACAGGCATCTTGAAACGAGATAAAAACCAAAAATAACACTACCTCCTTTTCAAAAACAAACGGTTCAACACATAGCCAATGGGAGACTGAAAACGCTCTTTGATATTTTTCCTTTTTTTTTTTTTGTTCCTCCATTCTTCCTTGATGATAATAATGAATGCCAAAATTGTTGTTTCACTTTCTGTATGACTGACTTAAAAAAAAAATATCCGGACTCCCTGATTCATCTGCTTGAGCCCAAAAACCACAGAGACGTTTCACTTTCCATGGATTAAAAAAACGACTACCTCTCCTTTAACCACATTTGAAGCACTCTTTACATCTCAAAGTGAGTGAAGTGAAGTTTTCTATCCGCTAATTCTGCACCACTGAGCGTTGTGAACAGCCTCTCACATATAGATGTGCATACTTATATGGCAGAATATACAGAACACACACACACACACACACACACACACACACACACACACACATTGCAGTGAAACAGAAGCGTAGAAGCAGGGCTATGGGTTAGTGCAACCAGATATCCAAAGACCCACAACACAGCAGCACCCGCACCACCAAAAACACTCACCTAACGGAGACGCTGAGAGGACAAACACACAAACTAAAACTCTACTTCTAGTTGTATCCAAACCAAGAGGAACTGCTGCAAACAGAAGCAAGCTGATCTCTGACTCGTGCTTTAAGGTACACCTGTAAACAAAGCTGTTTTCTAAAGATTGTTTGCAGGTTCACCATGTAACACTTCTGTTCTCTCTCCAGCTTGGCATAACATGATGTATTCTTGTATATTAATGCTTGACTTCTCTCTCCAGGGCATTCTTTCCCATTGTGTCCTTTAATTTCTCTTCATTTGTTTATTTTTCTGCACCTGTTTTTAGCTATTGTAAAGCTTTCAGCTCTGATTCCTATACTGTACTGCTAATGCTGAAGTATATGTATTTATCATATTAAGTGCTGCAGGTATCTTGGTTTATTAGTTCTGTTTTTGTTTCCACTTTATTTCTGTTCTTCATAAAACGTCTGGGACGCTGGTTTTTAAGTGTATTATCTCTCTAAAAAAGAAAAGAATAAAAGTTAGATCAGTGGTTTAGGTAACACCTGTTTGTATATTTATCTTAGCTAGGTCTATTTTGATACTTTTTTGTCTCTGTACTGCATTTATGCATTTTTAAGGAAAGAAAAAAAACTCAAATGGAAAACAAACTAAAAAAAAGTTACTTCATTATGTATTGATACCTCAGAAGGACTTTTTCTCAAAGACAGGACCAAAACCTCTGAAAAAAAAAAGAAAAAGAGAACGAGGAAAAATGTCAGAATATGTAGCCCCTCTCTTTGCTTTAAAAAATGCAGAGCTCTTGAAAGGTGTTGCTGTTGGTCCTCTCAGGTGCCAATATGTGTCCCTGCTCCCTGTGCCCACCCCCCCACTAGCGCCCCACCCCAAACCCCGGTCATTCCTGTGCTGAACTCTGACCCCCCAGAGCTGTCAATCATCCGCAGGCGTCCTGCTCCCTCAGTGGCAGATGAAAGACTCACACTGATGTATTTTTGATACTCGTCCTCTGCCGTAGCCCCAACACCATCAATGTGGACTCGCTCTCAGAGAGGCAGCTCATCCTCTGACGACCAAAGGCATTGTAAACAAACATTTGCTTCGTCCAAACTCCTGAAGTGTAACCAAACTGTAACCAAACCAATGCCACAACCAAACAAAAACCAAGCTACTTCCAAAACTCTCCATTCACGTCACAGATCACCTTTACCCAGAGCTGTTTTCTCTTTAAAATCTGCGTTATGGTGTTAGATGAACCCGGGAGGCCAGATCCTGCCGTATGATTGGACAGCTCTGAGGTGCCATATAAAGGGGGGAAGGGACTCTCTAAGTGGAGCGTTGCCTGACGGTATTATCGCATAGACAGCCAGAATAAGATGGAACTACCACTTCAGCTCTCCTCTGGTGAAACCTTAGGAATGTGTGTACATTTTCAGCAGTGACTCTCTGAATTCTTTCTTTTAGTTTCAGTTTACCTCTCTTTATCTTTTTTGGTTTTTGTTCTGTTTTCTTGTTTTTTTTTTTTTAAAGTGTGACCTGAGGAAGAGGCGGGGACAGGGGACTGGGCGGTGGCTTTTAGATGGACAACGGAGCCCAGCTCTCTGACCCTCCACCCCGGGTAGCCATGTAATGCCAGTCACTGCCCTTTCCTTCATGCTGTATAAAAACACACACATATATCTGTGTATTTGTAACCTGAATCTTCTTGTGTCTGTCCATGCAGACAATAAAAAACTGTACAGTAGGTCTAGTTGCATGTAATCTGTACTAATTATTGACAATGGCATTATAAAATGCAATAAAATACTTATTACACTGTCTACGCTCTGTCTTTATACTTTCCTTTCTCATGAAGACCTAATTCTAAGCTGGTCACATCCAGAAGAGATGGTTCATTGAGAAAATATATGTTTTCCTGTTCAGATTTTTAAAGGGTTAGAAATATACTGATGAGCATTCAAACTTCACAGAAGGCTGCTAACAGACATGAACTTTTTAGACCCTTTGGTATCAATATGGCTGCACAGTGGTGCAGCAGGATTGTGCGTATGCCTCAAAGTAAGAGGACTGCTGGTTCGACTCCCTTCGTCAACCAGAGTCTTTCTCTGTCGAGTTTGCATGTTCTCCCTGTGCCTACATGGGTTTTCTCCAGGCACTGATTTCCTCTCACAGACCAAAAACAAGCTCATGAGGTTATTGGTGACTCTAAATTGCACTTAGGTATGAGTCTGAATGGGAATGGTTGCCTGTCTCTCTATGTGGCCCTGTGATAGGCTGGTGACTGGTTCAGGGTGTACCCTGCCTCCGCCCACTGTCAGCTGGGATAGGCTCCAGCCCCCTACAACCCCAAAAGGGATAAGTGGTATCAATAATAAACGGATGATATCATGTTAATAATCCACCTGTTTGGGCTAGTAAGGACAAAAATATCAACATTTATAAACAGTCATAAATAAAATATATATAGCCATTTTCTGATGTTTCTTTAGCTAAATCTTTAATAAACCTGAGACTAGTGGCCCCCTTACCTTTCTGCACCAAGGCTTATTTTATGTATTACAAGATCAGCAGACAAACACACGTTGTGCATCATATAACTCAGCCTCTCTCAATAGGGATCCCGTGGCACCATGGAGTGCCCTCTGGCTATCTTGGAAATATGTATACCAATATTAATCAACCAAGTGTTGTACTGATTCTATATATACACACACACACACACACACACACACACACACACACACACCTACACACCCCCCACACACATATATATATATATATATATATATATATATATATATATATATATATATATATATATATATATATATATATATATATATTTATAGATAGATAGATAGATAGATAGATAGATAGATATTCTTGGTGTATGATTTCACTCAAATTTGTCTCATGTCCTCTCTCTTAAAATCACAGTTCTAATACTTGGTTTTGTGACTTAATTGTCTTATTCCAGTAGCATAACATTTTCAGCTGGCATGTGATTTTGGACTGTTTGCATAAAACTTTAGCAGTTGCTGTGACACTGTGACATATGCTAGCATTTTCATCCTTGTAACTCTGATTCTGAGCCTTCAACTTAATCATCCAGTGGTACTTTACAGTGAAAAAAATGAAACTATTCTTTTGTTGGTTAAACAGTGAACAACATCAACAAGTAATGATGAGATTTGGTAAATGATCAGGGATAGCCCTGGAGCCTGACTACCTTGTGGCTACAGTACTATCAAGGCTATGAGCAGTATCCCAGCCTCACAACTCACATGAATGGTAGTTAAATACACAAATGCAGCAATAAATATTGTATATGTCAGATGACAACCACTTGTGTAAGATGGTGGTCCAGGGGGGACATAGAATGTCCTTGTCCTTAACTGTGGTGATGATGACCATACCGGTCCACAGTTCAGTGGTCAGGGACCTTTGCTTCAGACAGCTACCAAATATTTAAACATATTTGGGATTTTAAGCTCACTAGTGCCAGTTTGACTGGAGGAAATCACTGTGTTTTATGGAAAACACACAAACAGTTGTAGTATATACTTAGTGATAGGGTGGGGTGGGGTGGGGTGATAAGTAGCCATCTTTTATGTCTCCAAAGGTGTATCAGGGTCACTCTGAAATAAATAAATGAATTAAAGCTGAAGAAAGTCTCTGCACACTTTTTTGTTTTGAATTAATTTTGGGGAATTTTTTTCGGCCTTTATTGACAGGAGAGAGAGAGACAGTGGACAGGCTTGTGAAAGAGTGCGAGAGAGAGTAGGGGAATACACTCTGCAAACAGGCCATGGGCTGGATTCGAACCAGGACCGGCAGAAGCACGAATATGGGTCGTGCCTGGCTGCTTACCACACTTAAACTGTTTTTCGTTTTATTTTTTTGAAAAAGATTAATATCATGATAAGTGCAGATAAGAGGTTTAGGGGCCCCTCAGGGACAAAATGTAAGACTTGTTAATACTCACTGACTGCATTGAAACAGTAGCTTAAATTTGTTTTAATTCTGTGGTCAGTTCATTTGAATTGTGTTATTATTAATTATTGCTTTTGAGTCAAAACTTTAACACGAGTATAAGCAGTTCTTATATGCTGCATATGTTGTTTTAAAATCAGCAGTAATATAATGCCTGATTGAGAGCATGGTGAAACTCTGTCCCTTTGGCAGTGAGAGTAATGTAAATGTGGCCCTTTAGTGACCAAAGTTTTCATCTCCGAATAAGATGATCAAGAAATGAGCCACAACAAAACAGGAAGTTGGTTTACACTGTTATAGGATGACAAAAAGGGTCACCTGGATGAGCTTTAACTGCACCTGCCCTATAATACTGCACCATCCAGCAAAGCAACATGAGATATTAGATATCTAAAAATAAGTAGATATTAAACAGATATTAGACATTGATAGATATTAGACATAGCTCCAAATACACAATAAAGTAAGGCAATAAGCCCAGTGATAGAAATGAGATGAGTAAGCAAATAGGGGGCAAACAAAGACAAACCAAATTAAATCAGGATACGTTTAGTGGCACAATATTACCACTATAATATGAAATAAGAATAAATTAAAAATAGCAGGGTGAAATAAGGTTTTAAAACATAGCTTTGCCTTAATTGTTCACTGAAATAAAAGTTGAAAAAGGAGCTGAGGGCACATTACAATGTTCAGACTGAGCGGTTGACATTGAGCAGATTGTTTTTTTTGAAAAAAGCTTTGGATGTTCGAAAGAATGAGACTTTGCAGGGATTGTTTTTTATATCTGCTGGCTCTGTGACATCTTCCTGATTGTAAAACTTAATAATCCGAGTGAAGAATATGAGAAGTGTCATTAAAATAGTATTTGTGCATGATTGACTATTATTCTCTCAAAGGCAGACTTATGAAATGGGTAACCTTTGTTTTCTATCACATTCATGACAGATTACAGACACAATAAAAAAACTGAAATTGGAGTAATAAAATGTAAAAAGAAAAAAAATTGCAGAAAAATCAAACTTTATGCAGTAAAGCAACAAGTAAAAGCAGAACTACACCTGAATTAAATGTAAGAGAGGGAGAGGGTTAAAAAGAGCAATACATCTCAAGCTTTGAAAGATATGGATGGATAAGGGACCTTTTAAGGTTGTTGCTGTGTATCCGTATGCAAAGATTATGAAGAGAAATTTTGTTGAATCTGTCCTAAGAGGCTAAAAACTAAATGCAAAGAAGAATACTCATAACTGTATGCATATTCATATGTAAAAGAGGTTCAACAAAATGGCAGCACTATAGGGTCTAAAAATGATCATTAGTTTTGTGCATGAATCAATGCATAAAAAGCAGGAATTTATTAAACATTTGCAGGTGCAATGATAAAATGACATTAATGCATATGAAGTTTGACCTCAAAGCATACTTAATGCATTAACCACTGTGTTTACGTCATCATAAACCAGGAGTTATACATAATGGGCTTTTCCTTTAGAGGGTCTACAAACATGATTAGGTTGTGGAAAATTAATGCTGAAGTTCTCATCACTACAAAACTTAAAATTCAGATGATTGGTCAGTGTTTGGTCTTTTTTAAACTATAGACTAATCGATGCAGAAATGATGAATATCATGAACTTCCTTAATGACACATCGGTCATGATGATACTGATACTAGGGATGTGCAATATTATTGTCAGAATACACGAATGCACCATAATGCTTCAGTTTATCATCACTGCATGTCTATATTCAGAAATCAACAGAATCATTTATGGGATGATGAAATTTTTTTTTTTTTTTATCACTGATAAACTGTGATGACAACAACAGGTTATATCTAGTCAAGAGATGACTTTGTGCTCTAGAAAAAATACATTTTCTATAGGAACTGAAGATAATAAGTTTAGAAATGCATCCCTAGTTCATTCTTACATATTCATGCATACTTACATATTCATACATTTATGCTTTTTTGGACTCAGGATCATTTACAAACCCTTTACTAAAACTCTGACATCAAAATAAACAGTTTGAGGACAAAACAAAATGGTTTGAAACATGCATTGAAACATCCTGTTTCCCAATACAGTTATAATACTTCAAGTGACTTATTGCCTCTATATTTTAAAAAGTGAGATTTTAGGCCTCATTACCAATTTATTGAAAATCAAGTACAAACTTAAATAAGCTTGATTTTCTTTTTCTTTAAAAGACACATCTAATAGGTCCTAAAGTGCCAAAGGAGTTGTTTAATTCTATCTAACACAAAGCAAATTATATAAGTATTTTAGTAAGTCACCCTCGATCACAGAAAGGCAGTTTATTGGAAGTCAGGACTAATTTTATATCAAAGTGGAAAAAAAACTAGAGCATAAACCTCCACTAATGCATTTATGACATTCTTAACAAAGTTATTGTAAAAAAATGTGAAAAACAAATCCTTTAAAAAATTCTCAGATCACCACCAAAATCTAACCACTTCTTCCTTGTGCCATTACCAACATTCAATAAAAATGTCCTCTAAATTCCTCAAGAACTTTTCAGGTTATCTTACCCACGGACAGACCAAAGGTTAGACAAACAAACAGACAAACGGATCAATACTGGCAAAAACACAATTAATGCCTAAAATAAACATAAAGCTTAAATAGAACTCATTATAACACAGTTTTATTTTTGAACCTTGAATTAGAACGGTAGAGCTTCATTCAATAAGGAACCAAATTGAAAACATAGTTTTTGTTTTTCTCTTAAAATAACCTTTTCAGGTTATCAGCTTCTAGGTTATTTTCCTTACATTTAGAAAAACATTTAACAAAGACATCTGCAGCTTCTCAAATCGACTGGATTCTAAAGAACAAATCATGCACCAGAAGTATGAGATTATTAGAGAATGATCTGTATTTTAATTCATTATAAGAAAAAAAAAAAGATGGACGTATGCATATTTGCTGCATATTTACAGATTTGATTCCTGACTGGTTCTAATTTTCAGAGTGCTTGAACCACAAATAAAGGCTGGAGGGACAGAAAGGGTATGAAAAAGACAAAGAAGCAAACTGATCTGCTTAGCAGTGTAAATGAAATAATCAGATATAAGAAATCTCCTTCTGGCAGATATGTAGTATTTTCTTTATCTTAAAAAACCTCTGATAATCAAAACTGACTTGTGAGCAGTATTGATTGTCGATGCACACTGCATACGTCCCACAGTCAGCCACTTGCCCACACATGCTTTAAAACCTGCCTCATGCCTGCAGGCCCTCAGAGGTCAGCCTGTTGTGATACAGAGATCGGCCACAAGGAGGAGTAAACAAACCGGACAAAAACAAGCTGCATCTCATAAACACAAACACCACCCAGGTCCACTGACACAGAGCGACCAACAGGGTGGGCCAGAGAGCAGAACAGAGCGGAGAGAGTCTCAGTACCTGTGGGGTGATGCAGAGATATGAATGCATTCATACAACTAAAATCTGTCCAGAATATTCAACACATGCAACTTATTTCCAGCAGATATGAGTTTTTGTGACATATCAGCTCCTCTGTTTTCACTCCTCTCCTCCTTCTCCACCTGTGTCTCTCTGGCAGAGTTTTCTGGTGCATGCCCTACAGCTTCTCTTTAAACTCGCGCTGCATCATGGATGTGCTGCCACAGGGAGAGAAAATGGAAACTGGCTGGATGTTTTTTGGAAAGTTGAAACTTTGTTTAATCTGCTGCTTTTAGCAAACTTCTCAGTCAGCTGGGAGGAAACTCACTCCTGACGCCTAAATCCCTGTGACATTCGGTTATGGGAGAGACCCCATCTTAAGCCTGATACAGACACACGGGCGCACACACATCATGAATACTAAGCAGAAACACACTCATATACTTGCGCAAGGTGAGCCAGGGTGCACAGCAGCACACAAAGAGGTTATTCTTGGCATGGCACAGTTGTGTTTGGCATAAACATGAGTCTAAAGCTATACGTATATTTCATAGAGCTCATCCTGACTAAGTAAGAACTTTGCATGCTCATGGGTGTGTGTATTGTATCTTTTACAAACCTGTTTGCTTGTTTGGAGAAGGATTTGTTCACACGTTTACCATCTGCCTGTCTGTGCATGTGCTCACAGTTCTACGCAGTCCTAAATCAGTATCTGAGTGTGTATGGGGGTGTTGTGGGCTGTTGATCTCAGCAGCAGAGATCACTGCGGTCCAGGCAGACCCTCTGAAAAACTAAATAAATGTGCAAAGGCCTGTGCTACCATCTGACTTCGTCTCTCTCTGGTTCGCTCTCGCTTTCGTCCTCTCTGTGACTGATGGAGTCAGCCGTCCTCCAAACTCTCAATCATCTCACTCACAACAGCACAAGAAACTGTGCCTCTGCAGCCACAAACACCCACATGACTTGCATATTTAGTCTAATGAGCAGTGAAAAGAAGTCTTTTACGAGTGTCAGAATTTGATGGCATGCATGCTCTTCTTCCTGTAGACTAATAATCATTTAATGTGCAAATAAATGATGAAGATGCCAGAACTGTTCAGACCAGGCTGCAGGCAGTGTTTGCATCTCACAATAAGAAGAAGGCTGCTAGAGTCTGAATGTTCTCCCTGTGCACACCTGGGATTTTTCTGGGTTCTCTGATTTCTTAACCTTGCAATGTAGTTGGATCTTCCTGATCCATATCTGTGATCAGGCACATCCATCTTGCAAAGGTCCAAGCCATAATGATTGAGCTCGGTCTGCAGAGGCACTGCTCAGTCAGTGTCATTTGAGAGAACAAAGGCAGGAGCTACTAGTGTGATGACAGCTATAAGTATCTGTAAGCCTGTAAACAGTGGCTGCTCGAATGGTTACCTGCTTTAGAACTACACCACTTCTCCATTAAATGAATTAAAAAGACTACACCGAAGGCATTTTATCCATGGAAAGGATATTTTGGCTTTTCTCCCGACAGGTCTTGTTGAGAGTTTGATTTTCGATCTGGCTCATGTCATGTATTAACTCTGCCACAATAATGCCTGCCTACTCCATCATCTGATTGGTCTGTAATGAATGTGACTGACAGAACAATCAGCCATTCTCCTTTCAGATTTGTTTTTGAAAGCAGGTCACTTCGAACCATTCCCACTCACATTCACTCACTAATGGTTGAAGTTTTGGTGCAAGTTACCTATCAACATTTGCTAACTCATTACTTTCATGCCTTGAGATTGGCTGGTGATCAGTCTAGAGTGTTTCCCACCTAATGTCAGCTGAGATATGCTACAGCCTCCACAACCCCATCAGGAACAAGGAGCACAGACGATGGATGGATGGATTTGTTCAGACTGAGTAAACTTTTTCTGCTCTTTATCATTTCAGTTTTTTTCTTCTGATCTTACAAATACTTCATCTGTTCCTCTCCGCTGGGTACTATGGCCTCTTGGATGGTGAGCTCTAAACAGGTGCCTTTACATAACTGATGATGACATTGATTATTGATAGAATAGAATAGAATAAACCTTTATTCGTCCCACACGGGGAAATTTGCAGTGTTACAGCAGCAAAGGGAACAGCGTTGATAAAGAATAAGTATAAAATGGTATAAAAAATAGCATGAAAAATAGTAGTATTTACATTATTCTACCAGTATAAATATAGAAAAGGGCTTGAATACAGAAACTAAAAAGCAAATCCTATAAGGATTATTTACACGTTCACCAAGTAATTGCAGATGAATGTAAGTGATTGCACATGGATGAATTGCACATTGTCAACAGAGTTAGCACAGTGATTGTACATTGTAATTGATGTTTGTTCATTAGTTTAATTCTCAGAGTTAACCACATTGATGCCAGATTTGTACTGTGTGCCCTCCAGTGGTTACTTCCAGTAACACAGATCTTATCTCGACAAGTTTATAAGCAAGCATGCTTGTTACTCCGAGGGCATCCCTAACAATAGCTATGATACACTGGTCTGTAGTTATATCAGTCATTTCCCTAATTATGCATAACTTAAAGCTAAATGGAGGATGAACAAAGTGCGCTCCTCGATCCACTACTTTGACCAAGATCATGTTTTGAACCAGGCAGTTTAACATGTTTATGCTTAGTAAAGAGGGTTTTGGCTTGCAGTGCAGATGTCTTTCAAATTTTCTAATTGTTGTCTTTATGCCCATTGCTCATGTTGTTTATACAGCAAATGAACAATTGTTGCTGTATGAATGTTTTTGTCAGAAAATGAGGAGTGGTCAGGCACGAAGCAGGCCTGTTTCCATATACGTTAAACCCCTGATCCAGCTGTATTCTCTCTCTCTTTCTCTGCCACACTCTGTTCAGAGCTCCTGTCCCTTTAAAGTTCCCTTACCCACGTGGGCCTTTGCTGCTATGATTTGTTGACAGGTCAATTCTGTGGTAACTGATCAGTTCAACGCTGCTCTGTGCTGTATTGTCAACAACTCCACATTCATTCTAACATCTCTGCCTTGCAATAGGCTTGCCAGGCTGAGCCAAAGGGCTTAAACTGATGATGAAACTATGGTCACACTGGTAGGCCTATTGGGGTGCAGGGAGAACTAGACCTTATAGTGGGCTGCTGGTGCTGTAAATATGGGGAGAAGAAGTTCTGATACTACAGAGCTTCTGTCTCATAGAAGAGTCTGTCACACAGAAGAGACATGCTAAAAACACACAAAAGGGCATTTTAGCACTCAGAAAAACATAAAATGGGTTCTTTAAAGATGTCATATTTTGCCTGCGACAAGGACAACATCCTTTGCACAAAGGAAGTATACAAACATTTGGATTAGTCTTGCAGAGCCCCAATTCCTGATTGTACTTTTGACTTATTTTTCTTGCTCATGTTAATGGTCATTTAACTTATGCTTATGTCTAATCATAATGTCCAAAGGTTCCCCCCATACACACACACACAAACACAAAATGGAGCTCTATGAATCATGAGATATATTAGGTCAAGAATGCCCAAGATGGATTCTTTGTTGAGAAGGATAGAAGCATGCATTTGATCTTTGGTGTGCTGTCATCTGTCCTCTGTGGGCTTTGGAGTCTGTGGTCCCTTGAATTAGTCATACCCAAAGTGCATCCTGTGCATTCTTTATTTCCCAAGATAGATTGCGAGTCTAATAAAACATACTACTGGGCATGGAAGCAGCTAAATATGCTCAAGCTGCTTCATTGTGCTAAGAACCATGAGATCAGTTATTATGATATATGTTGAAATCACAATTCTAAATCATAATAACTTAATGAACTTACTACATTCACCACATGAAGTCATTGAACTTTTATTGTTATTGCTGATTTTATTGTTGTTGTTTTAATCTTGTACAGTGTCCTTGAGTGTAAATAAAATGAATTATTATCATTATTATTATTATTTAATGCTCTTAACATTCACTTTTGGGTCAGCAATAACCATGTGTATAGCCATGCTGGAACCAATACAGGGCCCATTTAAAGGGCCTTTCAGGTGCCCAGCCTGTGGGTGGTCATGCACAACTTTACACTGTCGAGTTTACCAGGGTCTAATTCACCTGTTGTTTCTGCTAGATCACTGACTCAGCTAGTTAACTGCTCATCCTTAATAATCCATCCTTTTTTCTTAAAGCCCATAGTGCCTGGATCCTTATGTGAGATAAATAACTTAAAGAAAATGAAAACAAATGAACAACAAAATACACAAAAATACAGTGCAGTGCACATAATAACTGCTATTCATCTGCCTTGATCCATGGAAACACAATTTTAGACAGACATTCTGACTCAGCATTAAACGATACATAGCACATCATGATTTTTTTCAACAAAAGACTATTTTCTTGTAATTTTGCAAAATGTTTACTGTTGTATCAAACATTTCACAGACAGTGCAGACAGCGAGAGCAAGCACAAAAAAAACAAACAAAAAAAACTTATACATTATCTGCCAGGACCAAATGCTGTGTTGTTATTGTTATGCTTTTTTATACAAATCTGAAACTGTTTGTGTCTCTCAGGTATGCTTTACCCTCACCATCCCTCCTCCCTGAGAAGTTATGAGTTTGATGAGAACCTGGATGAAACTGCAAAGACTTCATGTGTGGCAGAGAGAGAGAGAGAGAGAGAGAGAGAGAGAGAGAGAGAGAGAGAGGCTACAGAACAAAAGCATCTTTGTGAGTGATTGGAACCACATTTTCACCCTCCTCTCTCCCTCTCTTTCTCTCCTTCGCTCTCTCCGTCATTCTTGACTCTTCAAAACCACTGAAACAATCAAATTCAGAAGTTTAGAATAATAGAGTGTCCCAGCAGATACTCTGTGTGTGTGTGTGCATGTGGCTACAATGTCTCTATTCTCCACACACACGTACATACTGGGCTCACATGCACTCTCTCTCTCTGTCTATTTCTTTCTCCTGCTCCGTCTCTCACTGCCTCAGTTGGCCCCTTCCACCTTTCCTGTCCTCTGTTCTGATGTTGAGTAGAGACTGAATGTAGAAACTCATAGACTTTGATCAAACATCCTCAAAAGGTGGAGCAGCTCTCACCTAAATCCTTTGTGAAGTAAGTAAGAAAGACAACCCTTTTCTTCTCTGCTAATCTCCTAAAGCAGTGATCATCAACTGGCAACCCAGGGGCTGCACTAGGCCTCCAGATATTGTCAAATTCCAACCTTTGGGGCTGAAAATGGAGGCCCATTTGGAAATGTCAAAACCTGTAGTACCCTGGGTGTCCACTTGAGGCTGGCTGCAGTAGCCTGACACCTTATTGATTGTGTACGGGTAAAATACTTGTATACAGCCTTAATTTATGGCTTGATTCACAGAGCTGCTTCAGTTTAAAACTATAAAACATCTGGGTACTCTAACTGTGTTGGGGATGTTTTTTTTTTTTTTTTAAATCATACCTGTTTTTCTTTTATTTGGGGATTTACTGAAGATTTATGGTTTTGGAAATGCAGTTGTGCTATGAGTAGGACGGATTTAAGACCTGCCCCAACACATCCTGTCTGTCTGTGAGGAGGGGATTTTACAAAATTCCCTAAAATGCCAGGGTTTGCTCAGCTTGTTCTAAAGATGAAGCTACTGTAACTCCTCCAGTATCCACGCAATCCAAGTAATTCCAATGGACATTTTCTGGCACATTTACTGAAAAAAAGGCAATAAAGACTAGGTGGCCATTTGTATTCATAGTGGTAAAAGGGTTAATATTTATAATAAAGCCCTGCGCTGGACCACTGGCATTATTCCAATGTACCTACCTGTCAAGATGTTGAGCATGCATGCCACATGATGCAACACATGTCCTCTTTTTGGGTTTTCAGAATATGGTAAGAAAAAGTTCAGTTGGGATTGCTCATGCAGTATGGCAGTGTTAGAGGGCTTCAAATACATTCCAAAGGCTCCATTGAAAGGCCTGATGTCACATGGTTTTCTGATCTGTTTCACAGAAATCCACCTGTCAGACAATATTCATCCAGGGTAGGAGTACTTTAGAGTCAAACCCAGTAATGGAAAACATAGGCCTTATGTGGCTGGCAGCTGTATGAGTAATAGGGACTGATCTCATTTTTAAAGGTTAAGAAACATTCAATTCAGAAAAAAACTGAAATATTAAACTGATAGTATTTAATGAGACCAAAATATTGTTGTTTTGGTTTATTTTTTATAACTGCCCTTGTGTCTGTAGAGAACTAAACTGGCCTTTGTACAATTTCACAGTGTTTAATGACCCCAACTCTAAAGCCTCTCGGGCCAAACACAGATCAGGCCTCTCTTCTTAAAACTGCTTGTTGACTTCATATCATGAATTTGTTGTAAGTTAAGTCCTCTGTGTGCACTGAAGGGATCATTTACTCATATATTTGGTAGACTTGAGCATGCAGAATGACTTTTTTGAGGACTACTTGCCCTTCACCTTTTTGCTTTTTTAAATTTGAGAAGCTGACACCGTGTTTCCACTTAAGTGTACAGTTGGTGTCTGTAAGTCCATAAATATGTGGATTTTGTCTCTTAGTGTCCTACACAACAAAGCACTTTTCCTTACAGCTGAATAAAGCCTTTAAAAATACCTGAAGCTTTTGAAAGTGGCCAATTTCACCCGTTTTGTTATACAAGTATTGAACTGTGCATTTGAATATTACAAAGAAAAAAACAGCATACTTGAAGTGTAGCATTGTGTTTGATCAGTTTTTGATATAAATGCTATATAACTTTTCACACAGGCTGGAGATGGACTTGTCAGGGATGGCAGTAGCTCATTCTGTAGGAACTTGGGGGGTTGGGTACCACAGCGTGGCTGGTGTAAGTCTTGGCCAATCCATGTTTGGAAGTTGGTTTGGTAGCTGGAGACGTGTCAGCTGAATTCCTGGTAGCTGCTGAAGTGCCCCTGAGCAAGGCACTGAACCCTAAAACAGCTTGGTGGTGCTTCCTCAGAAGCAGCAAGCCATCACTCTGACAGCTCTCCATCAGAGTTATATAATAGGACTTACGTAGTGTCTATCTCTTGCATTCTCACTCTTATGTCCCTTAAACATGTTAATTTTATAACCACTTCTGAGTGACGACAACAAATTTTTACTCAATAAGCCAGCTGGCTTGAGACTTGAACAGTAAAACATCAATATTGCTCCGCCGCTGTCACCCATCAGTTGACTTCAACAGAGCATTTTACAATAAATTACATCACTTCCTGTTCAAACTACAAAACTGCATAAGTATTAAAGTTTGACTACAAACCTTCAAAATACAACACAATATTAAATTGTTGTAAACATTCATTTAACTCTAAGAACTAACTTAAACCTTATTTCTCACTGTAAGTCTGTTTATTGCAATAAACAAAAACAAACAGAATTTTACTTAAAAATTGGTACTTACAACTTGTTTGTGCATGTCTTTACAACAAAGTGTAAAGAATTGAATTTCCCATGAGGTATCAATAAAGTACAGTGCTGTGAAGAAGTAGTTGCCCCATTCCTGATTTCTTATTGTTTTTGCATACTTGTCACACTGAAATGTTTCAGAACATCACACAAATTTAGTATTGGACAAGGAAAACCTGAGGAATACAAAATGCAGTTTTTAAATTATGATTTTATTTATTAAGAGAAAAAAAGCTCTCCAAACCTACATGACCCTATGTTAAAAAGTAATTGCCCCCCCTCCCCGTTATCATAAGTTAACTGTGATTAATGACATTGTTTTGAAACCTGAGTTCACTGACCACACGCAGACCTGATTACTGCCAGATCTGTTGAATTAAGAAATCACTTATACAGAACCTGTCTGACAAAGTGAAGTAGGCTACAAGATCTCGAATAGAATGATAGATTTCAATCACTTTGTTTCTTCATGCCACGATCCAAAGAAATTCAAGAACAAATAAGAAACAAAGTGATTGAAATCTATCATTCTATTACAAGGCCATTTCTAAAGCTTTAGGACTCCAGCGAACAATGGTCAGAGCCATTATCCACAAATGGAGAAAACTGGGAACAGTGGCGAACCTTCCCAGGAGCGAGTCGGCCTACCAAAATACACCAAGAGCACAACGACTCATCCAGGAGGTTAAAAAAGAACCCAGAACAACATCTAAAGAACTGCAGGCCTCACTTGCCTCAGGTAAGGTCAGTGTTCATGACTCAACAATAAGAAAGAGACAGAGCAAACATGGCATCTGTGGGAGAGCTCCAAGGCGAAAACCACTACTGACCAAAAGAACACAAAGGCTCGTCTCACATTTGCCAAAAAACATCTTGATGATCCCCAAGACTTTTGGAAAAATATTCTGTGAACAGGTGAGACAAAAGTTTAACTTTTTTTGAAGGTGTGCGTCCTGTTACATCTGGTGTAAAAACAACACAGCATTTGATAAAAAGAACATCATAGCAACAGTCAAACATGGTGGTGGTAGTATGATCGTCTGGGCTGCTTTGCTGCTTCAGGGCCTGGATGACTTGCTGTGATTAATGGAACCATGAATTCTGCTGTCTACCAGAAAATCCTGAAGGAGAAATTTCGGCCATCAGTTGGTGACCTCAAGCTCAAGCGCACTTGGACAACGACCCGAAACACACTAGCAAGTCCACCTCTGAATGGCTTAAAAAATATAAAATTAAGTTTTTGGAGTGGCCGAGTCAAAGTCCAGACTTAAATGCAATTGAGATGCTGTGGTGTGACCTTGAACGGGCAGTTCATGTTCGAAAATGCTCCAGTGTGGCTGAGTTAAAGCAATTCTATGCATAAGAGTGGGCCAGAATTCCTCCACAGCGATGTGAAAGACTCATCGCCAGTTATCGCAAATGCTTGATTGCAGTTATTGCTGCCCAGGGTGGCACAACCAGTCATTAGGTTCAGGGGGCAATTACCTTCCACATAGGGTCATATACTGTAGGTTTGGAGAGCTTTTTTCCCTTAATAAATAAAATCATTTAAAAACTGCATTTTGTATTACTCAGGTTATCTTTGTCTAATTTTAAAATTTGTGTGATGATCTGAAACATTTAATCGTGACAAATATGCAAAAGAAATAAAACAGACATGTTAGATGACCACCATGCATCCCTTGCATTGGTGGACAAAAGATGAAGTATGTACATGACTGGCAGTATGGACATAGAGGCGGAGGGGTTGGGATTGTGTCAACTCAACAGCAAGACAAAAGTTACAGAAACTATTGAGACCAAACTGATAAATTAAAATCAACATGCTCAACAGGACTGCAAAGACACAAAAATGTCTATTAATCAACCTGATGACAGATAAATTCTGCTCTGGAAGTCCTGTGATACTATATGCTATATTGATTCATCTGTGATTGCATGAATTTGTGATTCTCAGTTGACTTTATCCATGATGGCTGTGTTTGTATTTGTACAGTTTCTTATTAAATAAATGACACTGGTAGGTCTGCTTTGACATCATGATGACAGACTCATCCCAGTGAGACATTTAAGAGAATTTTCTATCTGGAATTAAATTTATGACATCTTTAACATAGTCAGTTGACAGTCACAAGCTAACACAGTCACTCATTAAACCGTAACACCGAGACGGTTATGCCTGTGCACAAAGGAAAGTGATGCAGAAATGGGATGCAGATGATAAGGTCTGTCCAGTGATCATCAGTTGCCTACACTTATAAGATGATATTGATTACAATCAATATTTTCAGTATTACCCCAAGAATCAATGCCAGAGAGGTGCAGGGATGACATATTTTTGTAGGCCAACGTTAGCATCGCGCTGGTTCCCTTGTCTGCAAGCCTATGGGATTTTCACTGAGTTTTGGATCACTGCTGCTATTGTTGCCTTGCTTTTGGTTCAATTATCACAAGTCAGGTTGATGTACAGTCTAAGCTCTTTAGTGTTTCTCCTAGTGGTATCCTCTTGCAACATGTGATACAAAGCAGGCAAGTTTGTGTACAAAAACACTCATGATGTCAATGGACCCTACTGTAAATGCAAGAAGATAAAGCAAGTAAACCTGTTCTTGTCTAGTTAGATCTGTATATCTTAAACGCCTGCAAAGGCACGGATTGCATTTTGACCACCACTGTCATATATTTGTCATGTTGATATTACAGCTATATCTGATCTAAACATTACCATTTGATAGACATCTACAGATAGACATTGAACAGAGTATCTTTTTGAACAAGTCTTGATTGTCTTATCTGTGGTAGACTGGGTGTTTGTTGGAATCTTTTTTCGACATAGACAACCTAAAAGTATGTCCTGAAACATTCTCCATGACAGCACAAGGCTGTAACTATGATTTTTACATAAAGATAGAGGAGTTGAAATGTGTCTAATAGTTCTTTTATGAAAAATGTACCCACTTCTGAAATAAGACTTTGTAGAATGCTGATTAGAATATAATTTCTATTCTTTCAATGCTACAATTTATCAAATATAAAAGATAAAATGCATTTTCGAGACCCACTGGTGTACCAAAGTGTATTATCTCTTGAAAATGTATCCATCTAATACTGTTTTTAATCAAATGTAAATGTTGAAATCATGTTGAGTGCTTGCAGGGTCGGCAAAGCGTGAAACAGACCTATAAAATTTTATTAATACATCAGAATTTTAAGTCAACCTTTAAGCTGAAGTTTGGACTGAAAATCAGTGAGAATATGTAACTAAACACCTGAAAGGAAGAGCTGTAATGTGACACAAAGTGCTGGTACTTGTGAAATACTGAAATATGTTCTCTATTTTATCCTTGCCACATATAAAAGAGTGTGGACTGTGGTATTTTTAAGAAGTGTTAGCCCTCTTTAAAAACTGTTTTGTTTCCGTATTCCTTTTATTGTGAGAAGAGAGAGGTATCGTTGACTTTTCAGGTGCAAGGCTGTGTATTGACGCAATCATTCAGCTTTAGAATTTTTGGCAAAAGAATCACTTTTTAAAGAAGTAGTTGAACATTTTTGGGAAATAAGAGCTGGTTTACCTTTGTTCACACTCGCACAGAGCAGCAGGAACCATTAGATGAGAATAAAAATAAAGAAACAAGACAAGAGCAAAGTTTAAAGCACTTCAAATTTGCTTTAACTCTTAAACACAATGAAGAACTTTTTTACATTAAAATAGCCGATTCAAAGTCTGATAGTCAACCTGACAGTAGAATAACTTTCAACAGAAAGAATGTCCTCTGCACCATCTCTACAGAGTGCACTGGACCGATTTCAGCTCTGCAAAACTCTGCCAACAGGCCAAAGTTGTCCAATGAGAAGCATGTACTGGGCAGTGACTTCATTCCAGTTGCTGGCAAATGGAGAGACAACATGGGTCAAAGTGTATATGGACTTGGGTGCTTTATCTGATGATGACTTGATTAAATGTAGCAGTCTATCAATTATTTATCATAACCCAGATTCATTTATAAAGCATGGTCAACATCTCGGTGACCATTCACAATTCAGCAGATCTCAGTCAAAGAACAGACAACTTCCTTCTCTTTGTCTCTCTTTCTCTCTCTCTCTCTCTCTCTCTCTCTCTCTCTCCACTATATTGCCAAAAGTATTCGCTCACCCATCCAAATAATCAGAATCAGGTGTTCCAATCACTTCCATGGCCACAGGTGTATAAAATCAAGCACCAGGGCATGCAGACTGCTTTTACAAACATTTGTGAAAGAATGGGTCGCTCTCAGGAGCTCAGTGAATTCCAGCGTGGAACTGTGATAGGATGCCACCTGTGCAACAAATCCAGTCGACAGCAACTCAGCCACGAAGTGGTAGGCCACGCAAACTGACGGAGTGGGGTCAGCGGATGCTGAGGCGCATAGTGCAAAGAGGTCGCCAGCGAGTCAATCGCTACAGACCTCCAAACTTCATGTGGCCTTCAGATTAGCTCAATAACAGTGCACAGAGAGCTTCATGGAATGGGTTTCCATGGCCAAGCAGCTGCATCCAAGCCATACATCACCAAGTGCAATGCAAAGTGTCGGATGCAGTGGTGTAAAGCACGCCACCACTGGACTCTAGAGCAGTGGAGATGCGTTTTCTGGAGTGAAGAATCGTGCTTCTCCATCTGGCAATCTGATGGACAGTGCACAAAGCAAGGTCCAAAAGGACATGGATGACAGAGTCTGGTGTGGATGAACTTGACTGGCCTGCACAGAGTCCTGACCTTAACCCGACAGAACACCTTTGGGATGAATTAGAGCAGAGACTCAGAGCCAGGCCTTCTTGTCCAACATCAGTGTGTGACCTCAAAAATGTGCTTCTCGAAGAATGGTCAAAAATTCCTAGATAGATAGATAGAAAGATAGATAGATAGATAGATAGATAGATAGATAGATAGATAGATAGATAGATAGATAGAACATACTGAGTCACCAACTGGAGAGAACTCAAGCATGCACAGAGAGAGCATATCAACTCCATACAGAAAAGGCCTAATTGACACAGAGTTTAAACCAGCAACATTCTTGCTCTGAAGCACTACCTACTGTGCCAACCTGTTGTTCAGGTGGACTGAAGTCTGTCAAATGCTGTGTAACGTACCCACTAGTTGGGGCTGTAGCTGCAGTCTTTGCTCCTGCCATTCAGACTGTTGTTGCTCTATGACCCAAAAATATACAAACAGGCACCGACAAATAGCATTGTTAAGTTTGGAGCAATTCTTTAGTAATTTGTTAAAGAAAAAGTTGTCATCATAAGATGACACAGAATATTATGGAGCCCCTAAAGGGACATTGGCAGAATAAAAATAAATTATAACTTTCTCATGCACAGGTGAAACTATCCCAGAGATGTTTGATCATCAGGACGACTTTGGTGTCACTAAAGCGGCACAAAAATAACTGGGGAACAAATGAGCAGCATCTCCTGCCTGACAGACCGACACACACTGACTCTGGCAAAAAAGGACACAGCAGACCCAACACAACCTCTTTGGTCTGAATTTGAACTCCTAAACTCAGGACGCAGGTACAGGATGCTCAGAATGAGGACTAAAAGAGGCATCACATCCTTTATACCACAGAGCATCCAGCTGCTAAATAAACTCTGATCTCAAAGCATGAACTTGGCACACTGCACCTCTAAGACCACTGAGTGATCTTTCTACTAATTTATTATTATAGCTGTATTTTAAGATTATATTCTTGACTAACTGTTAAATGTTAATATGTGCTGTCTTGTGTGGTTGTTTATGTCCTATGTAGTTTGCGTATTTATGCTCTCTGTGCAAGACAAACTCCCTTAGGGGCAGTAAAGGTTCATTCAACATTACAACTATTACAGGTATAATGGTCATTACCCATAGATTAAAATAATTAAATATAAAAAATCATAAACTGAAACCTATTTTTCTAAAGCGAGAACTGTAATATAAACTAGAGGATATTTTTGTAATTAGGGTGACTTTGATGTTACTACTACTATTTTATGATTTTTCTGTCAGTCGACTTCAAAAATATAATGGCATTGGCTTTATTTTCAATTTAAAAATCCTGTAAGATATTTCAATTCATTATGAATTACGTGTAGGATGAATAGCACAAGGTCGCTTACGTGGAGTGTATCTGAAGAAGTATCATCTCTTCATGGTGACGTTATTGAATTTTCTTTCACAGCTTTCCTTCACTATGGTAACTTGCTGACAGTGCCTAAGCTGTTGAGACAAACTGAGTTGTCTGGCTCAGAGGATGTATTTGGCCAGATTCAAATCACAATGGGTCTAGGCTCACCTCCCTTGTTTGGTCCTTGTTTAGTTTGGCTCACTTTCGCACCCATTGCAAACCAAACTTTGCTTGGAAGCTGATGGAAACCCTTGTCCTCAAAAGGACCAGAATTCAGATATTTTGTTTGCATCATGTTTGTGTGGGCTTTTAGGACACCAAATCAAGCATGAATTAGAGTTGGGATAGTACTAACAAGTTAGCTCTTATTATGCGGTCGTCAACACCCCCACACTGATCATCTGTTTGATCTGATGTTTGTATGCCACCCCACCCCACACACACACACACACCACAAAGAAGAAAGAACAAAACGTGTCCAGTGAAACTATTCAATAATCTTTGACTACCAAACTCCTCTGTCTTTGTTGACTGCTTGGCTCCAAACAGCCTTCTCACTGTATGATAAGAGAGTGATATTGTATTACCCCCATTTGATTTTCTTGTGAATCAGTCAAAAAACTCGATTGTTTCAAAATCCAAAGCTGATCTAGCAGCATTGTTGAAGGTGACGAATTTAGAAGGTCACATCCATATTGACCTGTTTTGTCTACCAGAGCTCCTTTTTTAACCTGACAGGAAGCTGCTGCTTTGAGCCATTACCAAAATAACATCAGATGTTCAAGTGTGGCATGCCAGCACTTTGTGAAAACATTCAAATAAATGTATGATAATAAACATGTAAATATCAATAAACCTCTGTGTTCTAATAATCCGAAGGCACAGAAATAAAGGTCATCGGAGGGTTGTGGAGTGTGTTGTGGGTGTGGTGAACAGTGAGGTGGGATGTGAGTCATGAGCAGAAGTAAGAGGATCCTGAGCACAATCTTTTCAGGGGAGCTGATGACAAGAACATTTGTCCACTCTCATTGTTTAAGGAGAGGGGTGGAGAGGCTCAGTCTATTACAAACACACATGCTTTAAATAAATCAACAAACTTAAGAATCTATTGAAGCTCTTTTTAGGTTTATTTGCTCTGTCTTTATTGTATTGATGTGATGATATTAGAATTAAAATAAATATTTTGTCCTTATCAATGGTTGAAATAAGAGAGAATTATAAACTGAAGTACTGTCATTTGTTGGTGGCAGTAAAATATGCATGTAAAGCAGCAGGAAGTGGAAGTATGTGAAATGTGTTGATCTGAGTTAGCTCAGAGAGACTTTGAAATGCCGTTTTTTTTTTTTTTTTCTCATTTTGTATTTTCAATCAGTGCCTCTGTTGCCCACACAAATTCTGACCCTCGTGCCCAGACAGACTCAGAGCCCCCACAGAGAACAAATCCTACAATTATTCTGGTGTCAGAGCCTGGCTGTTTCAGATGAGTAGTTGTACACACAAATTGAATAGGAGGTTATCATGTTGTTAGAAAAAAATGAAGCCTGACTCAAAAGCCTGAGAAGATTTGTTGCAGTGGATTACCTCATGACTTTTACCACGCCTCCAAACATCAATCACAGGAAACACTCATGTCAGACAACACCTCCGGGTGTTAACACAGGCCTGTCTGTCAGAGGGGATTTTCTCTGTACTATGAGTGACCCTGGAAATGCATCTTATTCTTACATCCTTTGACTTAGTTCAGTCACATTAGTTATGGCTGGCCATTTCACAGAAGTTGGGACATTGTGTAAAATGTGAATAAAAACTGTCCTGTACATACACATTCTGAACTCTAAACATATATTAGATTAGATTAGATTGGATGGAACTTTATAAATCCCTCTAGAAGACTCCCTCAGGGAAATTAAGATTCCAGCAGCAGCATTATATAGCAGATACAAAAGATATACAGATAAGATAGATATAAATTTAAAAAATAAAAATGAATAAGAATGAAAATATAAATAAATATAAATAAAAATATGGCTACTGGCTGGCTACTGCTCTTCCTGTCCTCTGTCTTCCTGTTACTCCTCCTCCCCTTGAGTGAGGAGTTGTACAGTCTGATGGCCTGAGGGACAAAAGAGTGAGAAAAAAAAAACATGCTGCATGTTTCAAAAAAGTTGGGACAGGGGACAGAAAAAGACTGAGAAAAGTTGTGGCATGCTAAAAAAAACAAAAAAAAACACATACACCTGGAGAGTACAACTGAGACATTAAAAAAAAAAAAAAAAAAACAGAATCACATTGAGCCTTTTATGTGCAGTTTGTCCAGCTATAGAAATTCCCACCATGGTTAAGATTTTCAAAGATACACTTCTGGAGGTTTTGTGTGAACTGTGTTTGAAAATTGAAATGTCACATTGCGCACCAGATTCTCATCTAAGTGACATCACTCCTGAGGGCCTGAGAACATCTGGATGGGCCTCCAGTTCTTCTTACTTAACTCTTTTTCATTTAATGATCTCCATATTTTCATTATGTTTATCTTTGTGTTTATCTTACGTCTACCATCTTATTGAAATGTTATAAGACAGATATATTGTGGAGCGACAGCTAAATGAAGAATCATCCGAAGAGAATGGCATTCAACACCAGTTAACACGGTCACAAGTTTAACCACAACAACAATCAGATTTGAGGTATAAAATAAATTTGAAAATGAAATGGTCATTGTAATTGGCAAGATTTGGTTGCATATTATGCAGCAACTGACAGCATTTAACACTGAAATACTGCATTCATGTGGACAAAAACTTTTTTGAAAATTTCTCATGTGGATGGGATAAATCTTTGACGCAGAAGAGGAAACGTTCATTTTCAAAGTGAGCCATCCACATGTGGACTAGGCCTCGGTAGTTTACAAGCACTGATAATGTGAGGTTCTTCACCTCATAAAAGACTGCATGGGCAAACAGTTTAAGTACAATCAAAAGAATCAGTGAATAGAGAGATCACTGGAAGAAAAGGGAAGAGCTGAAAATATGACACTGAATGCCCATGACCTTTGATCCTTAAGCAGGGCTGCAAGAAAAACAGCATCAGTTTCTCCACCGTTAGACTTCACTTGTCCATCTTAAGAAAATTAAGTTCAAAATGTTATTATTCAGTTTAATACAATATCATAAATGATTTGATACTTTGAATATCCATATCTATGTTGAAGAATTGTTTGTGGCTTGTTAACTAAATCAATATCAAACTCTCAGAACATTAATATAAAATCATTTGATGACTATGCCATGATGGATGATGTCTTTTTAAATCTCTTTGGGTATATTGTTAAGGAAACACTTTAAATAAAGGAGGTTAATTAAAAAAAAAAAAAAAAAACAGTCCAGATGGCAGTATGCAAGATGAAAAGGTATTTCTGTAAGCATGCACCACATGAGGGGTTAAACTACGGTTGTGTACAATCCCCTTCTCCAAATTCTGCAACTCTATTCAAATATTGATTAGTTGTAATCAAAACATAAAATCTGCCATGAACAGTAACACAAAACTGTTTCATTATCATTTTTGTGCACTTGAATATGGTTGTAAATCATTTTTTTATACTTTTAATTGGTTTGAAATTTATAGAAACCCACTAACTAACATGGAGGGTGTCCAATAGCTCTTTATTATAAAAAAAAATAATAATAAAATCATAAAAAAATGGAGACATGAGGTCTTTGCCTCACAGTGATACACTGAATTCTTTGGAACACATCAGATACACAGTATAACTGACATTAATTACCTTCACTAAGGAGCTTATCCCAGCATATGTCTATTTTCTGACTTTTAGCAAGATCGTGTGAAAAGTTATGAATCGGTTTTGATCAGATTTTTGAGAAAATGTTGGTCATGACACAAGAAAGAAGTGATTTGATTTAGTGGTGATTTAAATCTGGATGTGTATCCAGGAACCTTTTCAAGGCTCTTTACAGTGCGAGATAGGGCAGTTTTCCACATTTTTGACAATAAGTTGGTTTACAATGTTGGTTATGTAATTGGTGGAGGTTCGTACTCTTGAAGCACTTCTGTAAAACTCTTCTGTGCATATTAATTGTGAGAAAAAGTTAAACGTGTATGTTAAAACTACTTTAAAAAAACAGCAAACACACCTTTTACAGCATAATAAGAAACTTGAAAAGACCTGACTTCTGCGTTTACTTTAAGAAATTAAGCATTGCTGTTCCCTTTTGATTTTAGGAGCAGGAAATTGGTGAAGCAAGTTCTGAGAAATGATATGGATAATTGATCAGTTATAATTATTTATAAATGTTACAGTGAGATGATTTAATTTTTTTTTTTAGCAATTTGTCATTTGGCAGTGATGATGAAATTGATGTAGCCCTCTCAGTAACCAGACTCGTCCCCTGTGTGACATCTTATTATTGTATTGTCTTTCCTACATGTAAACTTGCACTAAGAAAAAACTATTTTTTTCTGCTCTGATTCATTAAGTATTAACTTTAAAGTCAGATTTATCCAGCATGTGAGGATATATGACCGTTATAATGACAGGTTTTGGGATGGTACCCACAAACCTCTGCTCTTAAAGTTTGACAGTGACTGTTTCTGAGACTCTTGAAAATACTCTGCAGATGTGAATGGCATGTAGGATGTATAAAGAAAGGATTTGTTTTGCAGGGTTTCTTGTAATTACTTTTGAGAGCTCAATTACTTTCAAGGGGATGAATCATGAGTCATCTCTGACTGACCTAGTTTGCTCTCATACTGGGATGGCTTAAAAGGCCGCATGCATGCACACCGAAGTGGAAGGAAGAAAAATTCCCACAGTGAGTCACGGCAGTGTGTAAGCTATGAACAGTGACCCTGCACCTGAAAAACAAAGGACTGGTCAACTCTGTTTGGATTTCAGTTACAAATTTGAGAGTAACCTACTTGAAATCTCACCAAAAGCAAAGACCACTGGTGTGAGGAAGTGAGGATTTTTACCAGCGCTCTAAAAACCATCTTGTCCCATAAACAGCTGCAGATGTTTATCATATGATACTTTTCTCAAAGCTTCTGTGTGAAGGTTTTATCTGATAATGACACAGACTCAGACCAAAACGTATGCATCTACAAAAGCAAATAAAACAGTGAGATAAGGGAATGAATATGCAGGTTTCATTACTCTAATACATTTAAGACCTGGTGCAGGGTAGGTGCAAGATGAAGGAGACAGACTTTTTTTTAAAACATAGTGAGGATTTTCATTAAGTGAAATGTTTAAGGGTTTGAAGATCCAAGGAGTTTTTCTCTGATTATGAAGCCAGACTCTGTTGATACTGATTACCTTTCACTGCCAACAAATGGAAATTAGTACAGAAGAGTTTAGAGGCAGACAAGCAAGGAAAACCAGGAGAGGGAGATTTGTGTAAGAGCACCTTGACAAAAAGTGAAAATGTTTGAAAATTTGGATATTACAGAAATAATGTAAAAATATATTTTAAAAAATAAATAAATAAAAATTATTTCCATGACCAACATCCCCAAAAATTCAATTAAAATCTGTTTATAACTTTTGGAGGCAAACAGACAAACACTGGCAAAAACATAACCTCCTTGGCTTCAGTAAAAGTCATAATGCAAGATATAAAATTGAAATAACACCATGAATTAAAATGAAATGATCAAAAAGGGAAAAATGTATTTTATCTTTATTTTTTTTATATCTTGATTATAATCTCAAAAATTTAAATGACCATTATCATGGTTAATTTGGCTTTTTTACTGTCAATGCTAAGTTTGTCATGAAAAATAACATCGTCCTCTTATTATTTGTTTGCCTGTCTGGTCTACTCTTCCATAAATGAGACTATCAGCAACAAGCTTGATCTTTTCTGTCTTCTCATTATGACGGCCTGAAAGCAGAAGGTGCAAGAAAAAGTAATGATAATGAAATGTGAATCTCTTCATATGTCACCAATTGGTTCTATTTCAGTTCTGAAGATGACAATTCATTTCAGAAACCCTCATGAACTACAGTATGTCTAAAAAGACCACTTAAGAAGTGGACATAGCATTAGCAACCAAGCGTTATGCTCTAATGTTTACTGTGGTTGAAGAGACATGCAAAGGCATGTTCTTTCAATTGGAGCCTGCAAAGGTACAAATAAGCAAATGGCTCAGGGGGTGTCTCCAATCTGGGGGAGTTGACAAATCCCCTAATGACATGATTAAGGGAATTTTTCTAATGGACAGTTTTCTAAAAAATAAAACAAAGCAAAACAAAAATAGGTTTTTATAATACACAACCACCATAAAAATAAATAAAAAATGTTAGAGTAGGGCTATATCAACTACATTTGCCCATGGGCCATTTTTCTAATATATGCTATGGGTGTGTGGATTTTAAATTAAATTGAAATAATAAAACTATGATGGTCTAATAATCATATCAGTTTAACAGTTGTAATGTTTCTGACTTGTTTTTCTTAGCTTTTAAAAGTGAGATCATACCCAATCACCTATTCTGCTGCCAGAAGTTTCGATATTTCTGTTGCTGTCAGTCAAATACTTTTAGTCCTAATTGTTTTGGGGGCTGCATTTGTTGTTGTGGGGATTTAACAACAAAAAATACCTTTAAAAAACCACTATTGATTTCCCCCCCAAAACTGTATGAATTTGATAACCTGCTGGGGTTGGATGGGAGGCTGTGGAGCACCTAATTTGGTCCCCAAGCCGCCAGTTTATGATCACTGTTGAAGAGGATCAGATGCAGCTCTTTATCCCTCCCCTTTGGACATGCTTGGATCTGAGGGGGCAGGGAGGCGACAGGAGGCCATGATAATGAGCCCTGTGTTGATTGGCTTCCCAAAGGAGGAGTTGAGAAGGGGTTACAGGCCCGACCGAGAGCAGACTTTTAAACAGTCATGACATCTGCCTGTGATGCAGAAACACTTATGTAGGTGGAGGCTATTACATAATAAACCATAGGAGGTAAATAAAAAACAACAACAATGTTTTAAGGGGCATTTTCTTTAAAGAGGCATAGCCAATTTTTCTATGAACTGAGGGTTAAGTAAAAAGTGTCACGTTCTTCTGCTTCTCAAGCCCCTTCAAACAACATTAAAAGGAAATTTGATTTTGCAGGACATGGGACCTTTAAGGAAGGTCAGCTAAAGACTTATGGTTGGAAAAATAAAAATTTAGCAGCAGGAGAAACCAAGTAGAGATAGTGAAGATACCACTATGTCCACAGGGGGCGCCAGAGTGTCAGCAAGCAAAGCTCCACACAGGAGCTTTAAAGGGGTGATGAAATGGTTCTTTCTTGATACTAACACATGGACTTTATCCTTTATCCTGAATAGATTTCTTCTTGCATTGTTGTGCTTCAGATTATGCAACTGTTACCCACAATGTTGCCCTTGTATATAAAAACCTCTATGATTTAGCAAACATATGGTTCCTGGGCTCATAAATCCTGATGAAAGCCACCCTGTGTTAGTGCTGTGTCTGTTTCAGGTTAAGGGGTAATTATATGACAGTGTAGTTCAGCCCAACTAGTTTGTAGCCTGGAGGAAGCACAATCACTGCTGACTGTAGTTTCCTGTCCAATAGCTTGCAGCTCAGAGTAAAGGAGTGAGTATGGAGAGGGTATAGAGGGAACAGGGGGAGCACACAGCACAGGACTGCTCATGGTAAGAGTTCAGAGAAGTTTGGGAGAAAGTGTGCTGAGACTTTGCGAGCAGAAACGTAAAAGAAGGTGGGGAGACTTGTGCAGACAAAGAGTATTGAGCCTGCAGAGACACACACACAGACTTCTCAACATCTGGTGTGCTGGAGGACGGGGCGAGCCGGAGAGAGAGAAACTTTGGAGGCGGAGAGAAAACTTTCTTCGCTGGAGGAGAAAAATGCTTTGAATTGGAAGTTTGGGGTAACTACATGAGCCGAAAAGACATTTTCTGGCTGTCAGTAGTAAAACGAGTGGAGGAAAAGAGGACGGCAGAGGTGTCTGAGGGGGAGAAGTCCACCTGGAGAGGACTGAGAATGAATTAGCCAAAGGTTTGGCTGCACTGAGTCCCAGCCAGACAGAAGGTAAGAAGTTGTTTTTGTGAACAGGTCTCGTGGATTTAAGAGAGTTCAGAAGTCTGTTGGATAATATAAGGCATAAAAGGGATCTTCTTCTCCTCAGCTGAGCTCGGTCTGAGCATGTAGGGACTCGTTTTTAAAGAAAGCAAGCAACAGACAAGCATAAAGGTAAACATAATACGCCCGTTATTAGCTAACAGCAGCATAAAGAGAGACAACAGTCAGACTTCTGAGGAAGTTTACTGTGAAGGACTCAAAAACAGGTCGGAGATCTATTTAAACTCGGAGTTTGTCACTGTTTTTATCGGAGTGATATTGAATTTTCGGTTATGTAGAAACTTCTCTATCTTTTTTATTGTTTCAAAAGTGTCAAAGTAATGACATGGAGGCTGTTAAAATATGAAATAAATGTGTGGAAATCGTGTAAATGTTGATTTATCTAGCCTCCTGCACAAAACTCTCTGGTTCATCAGAACTTTAGGGGCAGCGAGTGCGGAGCGGAGCCTCGGGAGCGCGCACACAGCTGTCCAGCTGAGCTGCTTTGGCAAGCGCGCGCTGAACACACGTTGGCACGTGACACACGGTGAACTTGCCCACTTAACTAAGAAGTTGCAGGGTGACCTCAGTGAACGATTTCGAGTCACTGCTGGATTACTTTATGGATTAAAAAAAACATACGCATGAGCCACTGCATGAGTGGTAGGTAAATACTGGACCTGGACCCGCTGATTGCAGGGCCACAGAGACAGACAGCCATTCACGCACTTACCCACACCTAAGGGCAATTTAGAGTCACCAGTTGACCTAACAAGCATGCTTTTTGGTCTGTGGGAGAAAGGTGAAGTTCCAAGAGAGAACTCATGCATGCATGCACAGGAGAACATGCAAACTCCACACAGAAAGGCTCTAACTGACATGGGACTTGGACCAACAACTGGGATACTCCAAAAGGTGCAGTTAGATATTTCTTTTATAGAGTGGTGCTGTATGAGTCCTAAAAAACAGACGTGAGCACATTTACAGTGACCTCATCTCAGGGTCAGTGGGATTTTGAAATAAGTTCCCTGGAGAACATATGCATATGAGACCTAAAGGGATTTTTCAGTAAATTTGATGTTGGGTTGTATCAGGTTCCTGACAATAGTCTGTGAAATGGTTGAAGGGGCTCACAGCAGAGCATTTTTGCAGAATGGTAATTAATAAACATTGTGTTTAACTGTATAAATAAATTTTAATTTTAATTTTTGCAAGGATCCAATACTTATTAGAAGACCAAATCAGCAAAGACACAGGAGACACTGCTCTGACCGCGGGGCGTGCCAAAACCATGCAAACTCCAGGTTCCTCATACTCATAGGTCCATAAATTAATATGTATATAGACAGTTCAGTACAACAAAGACAGGCATTAAAGGGTGACTTTTCTGATCATTTTAATGTGTTAGGATCTGTATTTATTCATGAAAAGAGCCTCAGTTTTTTTCATGCATTTTTGTAACTGTAACATTATTATCCTCTGGTTTGGAGTTGCAATGATTCATCTTGATATGCTCTTGTTAACACCTTGGAATCTTTGGAAATGATGTCCATAAATGGTAAGATAAAGACCAACATTACTGTCACTTACATAACATATGGCAAGTTTCAAAAGTTAAAAACTATTAACAGTAGGCTATGATTAGGCCTTTCCCTGAGTGTTTCCACTGTTTAATGACAGTAGCCTGCTTCATCCTGTAATGATCTGAGAATACCTGAGAGGGATTCATGTTTGTTCAAGTTGAATGTGATGTGCCATGCTTCTTTGCTCACATTGAAAGACTATGTGGAAGCTCACGTGATTCCAGCAACAATCTCTGTAATGATAATGATGGCTAATCCCCCCTCTCCTTCCCTGTGCTCCAGGCTCACTCTTTGACCCCTCCACCCACTCCTATAACAGCCTGGCCCACGCCCATGGATGAGGAGAGGAGTGCCCCTGCCATCTCCACAGAGCCACCTGATGATGGGGACCCCAGCCCAGCAGCACCTCAACCAAATTCACACATGACTTCCAACACAGAGAATGCAAATGGCTGCGCTAATACGATCCCCTTTTCTAGTTCAGGTAAGGAAGAGGTGTGGTCAGAAAGAACACAAATGTATGCAACACAGCACTGCTTTTGAAGTATTTCACAGTGGCCTGATTTGGTGCAGTTACATTGAGAATGGTTTGGTATGGTAAACACCGATCTAGATGGCATTTCAACAGCCAGCAGTACCTTCACTGGATAGTCAGGGGTTTAAGCCACATGGCAATAGTTGCATCAGCTACTTGATTAACACAGCAGCGCAGCATAGCAAAGTGCATAGTGTCTCCTGTCAATTAGTTCAACAAAGGTGAACACAACACAGGAAACAAATGCAACAAAAGAGGACACCAAGCATTGTTTGGTCTTTTTTCTTAGTACATGCATTTTTTTAAAGGAAGACAAGCTCTGTAGCAGCTTGAAACAATCAGCCACAGTAACCAATGAATAAAGGACTACAGAGTGATTTGTAACACAGTCCTAGCTGTTTTGTGTATCCTACTGATACTGAAAGAGCAGAGCAAGGGGCACACAAAAAAGCACTGACCAAATGGCACCAAAAGGCCACCCAACATGGAGCACTCTTTTTGTTTACAACAAACTAGTAACAAAGTGGTAAACTTGTGTGCTGTCCTCTCAAAACTTGGCATAGTTGTATTTCAGCAACATAAATGTATTGTCTGTAATATCATCACAGATTATGAGCTGAATAGGATTTGTCCAGTTTATTTTTTCATCAAGAGTTTCAACAATTTATAGTTTCATTACAGCAGCTTAAACAGCACTTTTAATATGTGTTTAAACCTTTGACTAGCTGTTTTAAAGAATTGGGCTGAGGCTGACAGGTCATAACTGTCTGTTGGCTTGTGGAAAGCTGGAATATATTAAGTTCTGTCAATGATAAACAAGTGATCACAAAGTACTTTTACACTGTAATTATTTGCGAGAGCTGTTATTTAAAACAGCCAAGCTAGGAAATTTAGTGATTTCAATACAAGTCAGGAGAGAAACAACTCTAAATTCAGTTTAATAATCGTGTATAATACAGTTGCCACAAAGAGCGAAACAATACTGTTATATGATCTTTAGGTCATATCATACAGCCTTAGTTGTCAATAGAAAAGAGTGGTACGAATCTGTTATTTTGGTACCTTTTTAAAAACTTTGTGGAAAAACAACTTATGTACAGAACCAAAACTGAGTTGGACCAAATAGAGAAAAATAAAATAGAGAGTATTGTTACTCATGTGCCTTAAATGGTTAATGTATGTAAACACTTGAAACAGAGTACAGTTGACTTCCTTTATTTATTAATAAAAGTGAAAAATACTTTTATTATAAGGAAATTGTAAACGTCATCACTGCCCGGGATTAGACATTTTTGGAGACTATATAGCCATATGCAACACATTTTCCTGTCATTACTATTTGTATTAAACAAGAGTTCCTTTTAAAAACAGGACAGACTTTCACCTTTGTGACAGTGTTTGAAGGTGATTGTTGGTTCTCCGGTGGAATAGTCATCATGAGTCACATTTTTTCCAAAAAAGAGATTAAAGATTAGTATTTCATGGTAGACGCAGGAGCTGTTTTAATGAGTCAAACCAAATTCCAGGAAACTGAAGTGTGTTTTTGGTGGACGTCATATTGATATGTTTGGTCAGACTTTCTACCACTGACTCACAACGCTGTTGTGTGCTGAGGTGATCAGAGATCTGTCCTTGTGGGGGACGTGCCCCTTGGATGATCTGAGGGGTCAGAACCCATTCAGCACCGTGGAATACTTAAAGGCCGAAATGAGACTTCTGGGAATTTGGGTATGGACCCCCTGACCCCTCCCCCTTTGTGTGATTGGTCATGGTAAAGGCTTGACTGACAGTAGGGAGGGTCCTGTGCCTGAATGACTCATCCAGGAACGGCTAAACAGAGGTTTCCTTAAACTGACTGTAGATCAGTGTGCAGGTCTTATGGGGTAATTAGGGTAGGTGTGGTGAAGAGTTAGAGAAGTGTGCAGAGGTTTAAGTGGCTTGCTACCATAGAAACCCACCACAAAAATCTTCCATGGGTGATTTTGTTCTTTTGTAATCTTTTTTTTTGGTTTGTGTTTTAACAGCCAGTCTTAACTTAGCCCATTATGATAACTGTATCATTTGTGCTTAAACCCAGAGTCCATACTTTCACCTCTTTACCACTATGAATATAAATACAGCATATAAAAATAATGATTATATTTTTTGTGAAGAGTTTTAGAGGTATTAAACCTTAGGCTTGTGTCTGAACTTGTTCTTGTGACTGTCCTGTATTTACCTGAGCTTGCTCTTGAGGAAGCCAACACAAAGTATAACCACGGCTCCTCCACTAAAGTTAGACTGTCTGTCTGGCTGACTCGTCTGGTGTGCTTGTGTGTGTGTGCATGTGTGTGTTTGTGTGTGAGTCAAGGCTGATGGTACATAGGTGAGCCAGGATGGGGAGGAGAAGATTGGTTAGGGTAACAAGGCCCTGCTTTCAGCGCACTGCACAACCCCCCTTTGCCTGCTGGGTTCACAGATTTGGGACAACTCAACAGGCACACAAACACAGATTAATCTTTCCTCAAACACAGCTGTAATTCAGGGGATATCTATGTGTTTAAGCAAAAAGAGAACTTAAAGGGGGAACTCAGTATATTTCAACTGGGCTTGTCAGTAGTCATTACATTAGTCATAGTGATGGTGTTCAGCTCTTCTCCTGTTGGAGGGAACCAACACAGAAGTTAGGCTATATACACTGTTGCCAGAGCAGCAAAATGCTCTGAGTAATTTAGTGAATTTCAGGTGAAAACAAGAAAAAAAGCAGTTTTGGAGTAATTGCACACAAGTGCTGTAAATTTTCAAAATGTCTGCCGATAGAGTGGTACATGGATGACATATTTTTGTAGGCCTAGCGGGAGCATTGCGAGGTTTCAAAAAAAAAAAATTGAAACTTATATTTTCTGCTCTTTGTGATAATCTTAACAACAAACCTACTTTTTACAGTTTTTTAATCTTAAACGTAATCGGCGAGAGTGAAAACCTATTATTAAAATACTATGGAACTATGACATGACGGTTCAACTTAGAAGCAACAACAATATTACTTTCCTAATAATCAAGTTGATCCTCATGACTGTGGAAGTAGTGTATGACTTACTGATTATTAAAAATCAGAAATGCATGCCATCAGGTCCCCGGCCTTTTGGAATCCTTGTTAGCAGTTAGCAGCAGTTGTTTTAAACACACAACAGTTTAAGGTTCAAGAGGGGGCAACTTCAGATGCATTTTATTATTTCCCATTAAATGTTGAAATCTCACAAGGTTCACCATGAACCTGATTTCAGGCATTAATCCGCAAACTTTATTCCTAATCCCATTTAGATTAGGGGTTGGGAACCAGGGAGTGCTAAATGCTAACTCACTAACGCATTTTTTGACTGAGTGGTGCAGATGATGGATGGATCGTGTATAAGATGTCACTGCAACTGTACCATGATGTACAATGGCTTCTCATCTTACGTATTGCAGACTTGTCTTTTGCAATTGCTATCAATGGTGGAAAATACATTCTTGGTCAGTTGATTTATAATGTAATGCAAGATTCTTTGTTTTATTTTGGGCTTTTGTATGTTGCAAAATAGTATTTTCAGTATAATACAAAACCCAGACAAATCCTAACACTGATATGCTCCTCTAGCTTTGTTTGACTCATGAATTGTATTATGTTGTTGATTTCTGTGCTTGCTAGTTAGGTCATGTTTCAACTGTAACAATGATAGGGTAGCATCAAACAGAAACCAGCCAGTCTAAATGCAGCAGCAGCATTTCAGCCCCTTGTTTCTGATTTTCAGCATCTATATGATCTTTACAGCTGTACATGAATTAAGCTCCGCTCTGTCATTACAAGGCCACTGAATTGAGGTGCATACGTGTCGACAGATGTAAGTCTGTCACTGTTGTGAGTGCTGCTCTCACTCAGGCATGAAGATGCAATGAGCCTGTCTGTTTATACAAGAGCCTCTAACCACCACATGCTAGATTCCCTCATTCTCTCTCACCACTGGCATCTCTTTTGCTCTATTTTCTCCCTTCCTCTTTTTGCCCACTTCCCCTCTTTTGTTCAAGTTTATCTTTATCTCTTTCTCTCACTCTCTCCCTTCCTTTGGCCTGAACATGAGTTTGTTATTATTGGGAAAACTTGAAATTTGCAAGAGAGCAAACATCAGATCTGTAAAGCTTTGATTGAAACTTTGGACTTGCAATGTCATCATAGTCGAAAGTTTAAGACAGAGCTCCTTCAGGGCATCCCACAGACATATAGAGTTGTTAAGCAGCCTCATTTATGAAACCAAACAGATCAAGTTCAGTAAATCACCACTGTTTATGTCTGATGGACTGAACCCCAATATTTCTGATATTTGCAAACTGAAGCTTTGCATTGTTGCTGGTCAAAATTACAGCAAAATGCTTGTAATATATTGAAAGCAGGAACTTTTTTGTCGTTGTTAAGTTGGATATTATTCAATATTTTGATTTGTAGGCATAGATTTATTCATGCATTGTAAACATATTTAAATAACTGATTTTAATTTTTTGATTTTGTTTACAAAACATGCATGAAAGAAGCAAATAAGCCATTAATGTTTTTAAAGTTGACACATAATTACTGAAATATGGATGAAAATGTTGAAGCTATACGAGCCTTTGCAATAAACACTAGAGGTGGGAATCTTTCAACTGGTTATGATTTCATTCAATTCTGATTCTAGGGGTCACAATCCAATTCTGAATTGATCTTTACGGTCAAACAGATTCACAATACTTTCCCTGTTTGTTGAAAAGGGGGTTTATTGCAGCATCTGCTTCTGCCTGCAGTGCACTAAGAGGCTGGATAATATGATATGACAAAATAAGCACAATAAAATGTGTTCAAGATATACAAGTCACACTACGCTTGTATGAAATTATTTACATCAATTTAGATACACTGACGTATGAAATTTGTTGGAAAAAAAAGGTGTTTAAAAATCGATTCATGGATGTTTAGAATCAATTCTGAATTTTATTTTGTTAATGCAATTCAATTCAATGCACCCCCCACCACAAACACATTGCGACATCGTGAAATTCTAGCAATAAATTATAAACAGCCTTTTGAATGTGGCCCAGCATTTTCTTTTGTTATTGATCATAATCTATATTTTTTATTGTATGATGGAGGCCTAGTCTCTACCAAGATGATGTATTGACATTTTGAAGATCATAGGACAAAGGTCAAGTTCATGGAGTCTGACTGTAATAGTTACAGTTACTTTTTGTCAAAGGTGTTATCATGTTATGTAAACATGAAGGGACTGGTTTGACTCTTCAAGGCAGCATGAAGGATGAGAGAGAAAAGATGAGCTGTTCAACAATCCAATCATCTTGATTTTAAGTTTGTCAGTTAAAAAAAACAAAGAACATCATCGTATACAGTAAACTTTTCTAAACCTGCTGTAGATCATTTTTGAAGAGGGAAGTTGATGAGTATTCTAAAAGTAAAGTATGTAGTTCTTTGACATCAAGTAGTAAGTCAAGTAGTATTATTACTTTTGCAAAGAGAAATGAGTAAAATGATTTTTTAAATAAACTTAAATAAACTAAACAGGTGAAAAAACTTTAATACACAAAAGAGAGAAGAGAATTAGTTAAAATCAATCCTTTCACCTAAGAGAAGGTTAAAGTCACCATCTGACCTAATGAGCATGATTTTAGTTAGTGGGAGGAAACCAGAGTATCTGGAGAAGGCCCACACATGCAAAGAGACAACATGCAAACCCCACATAGATGGGCTCAGACTGACCTTCTTGCACTGTGACGTGAGCACTACCTGCTTGTTTCACATTAAATACTGTTCATTTTTCCTGTTAAGTGAAGGCTTGTGTATTGTGTCACACTCTTGCACCATTACAGGCAGCCGTAGAGCTCAAACTAGGTACCAACTCTCCTCAGAATAATTGTTGTACATTAATTTGCAGAAAAGCTGCTTTGGGAAACAGTAAAAAGATAATCTAAATCTATATTGACACTTAAATGTTGGATAACTTGTCACACTTCATATTGGTAGTAAAATATTTAACATTATTTCCAATCATGTTTTGAAGGTATGTGCAGGCTTAATAAGGGATATTGACTTCAGGGCCCAATCAATACATTATGTTTGTATGATTCAAATTTTAAATGGCATATTTTCAATCACCAGGAAACCTGCTCTGTTTATCTGGAACAACTTTCTATACTTCTCTTATAGCAATGTAAATAATTTAGAAGAATACATAATGGCAGTGCTTTCATGTATCAGTCAGCCCTACCCTCCACTAGGTATGGGAATTGAAAACCAGTTTTAGTTGAGTATCAATAACAAAAAGCTAAATGAATAGATATAATTTGTCTGTATGCTTAACAATTCCCTCACCAATTCCTTCCACTTTGTTCTGCATGCCTTGCAAATCAAGGAGGTCATGCCCTAATCATGGGCAGTCAGTTACAAAGAAGTCAAAAGTGTGGTCATTGCAGGCAGGAAACAGAAGTGGTGGCTTAATTTCACTCAAAAAGATGCTGATTGCACAACATCCAGTGTCCATCACTGGGATTTCAGTAAGGGTGGAAACACCAGAAACTTGCTATGCATTCATCTGTGAAGCACAGATTGAATATCAGGAGAACCATGAGTTTGACATTGTTGCCACTTATATCTTGGATAGGTCTGCCTTTCTTACATCAAAACAAAATCACAAGGAATTGATAAAGAAATCAGTCAAAATCAAATCAATAAGAAGCATTGATTGATTGTAATACATTGGTATTATTAAATGCCTATCATTTACCATTCCTAATCTCAACCATGAGCCTTTTTGTCTTGTGACAAAGCTAAATACAAAGAAATTATTTTATTTTATCTATTTTTCATTCTGCTGCTATTATACAATAATTTATCCGCCTATATATAAACCTTAAAAACCTTTGTTTTTTCCTTCTTTCTCGTTTTCTTCCTATGTGAAACTTTTGCCAGCTTGTCCTTTTAGTCCCTGAGGTTTGTTGAGGTCTGTGTCTAATTTGGTTTCTCACAGAGACTGAAATAACCTCAGGGGCAATTTGAGGCACTTTTACAGCATATTTGAACAACAAAAATGAGTACATGTTTTTTTTCTTCACCACCTCGCAGACATTTCAGAATCTGTTTCTGTTTCTTCTGCCCTGGTGGCCTGCTCTCTCTTTTTTCCCCCACCAACTCCTGACTTGAGTGTTGTCTCCAAATCCTCATAACTCATGTCAGATATTGTTGACAGGAGATGTCAGCATGAAGTGATTGTGCAAACCAGCGAGTATACGGTCTTCTTACACACTTAGACCAGAGGCCTGTTTCTGACAGATATGATGATACTCCTTAAAATAAATGGTTGTTTCCTGTTCTAGTTTCAAGTGTCCAGCTGTGACAGGCTCTGACAGTCCCCTGTGCCGATAAATTCAGACTACCTTTCGTTAAGTCTCACGTTAATTCTTCAAAGAGTACATAGAGATAATGAATCATGAATCTACTTGAAGATTTTCGGACAAAAGTTGTCTGAGATATTGTTATTGAGTTAAACAATAAAATGAATCATAATTAAGGCAGTGATTGTAAAGACCAAAATTCAACTTTATTGGTAAGTTATATATGTTTTTAATAGATTTCAAGAATTACATTGATGGTCGTCGGGACGTGAAACCAAAAGTCGATCATACTCTCAAATGATGGGCTGCATAAAATTTGACAGACAATCAGTGAAGTCACCCATTGGTTTGTGTTTAGGGATGTTAAATGATAAGACTTTATTGCTACTAATGCTGTTATCAGTTCTGTTTATTGATCCATTTTTTTAAACAATTTTCTTTTAAAAATCTGTAGATTTTCTTTGTGGACAAAAGTTGGCCTACATGGGGTTTTGGTAGCATTAATGTTAAACATGTCACTCCTGGTATTCAATACCATGCTGCATAGATGAATGCTTTGGCAAGTTGCAGGTGTTTCCTCCCATGAAATATTTTGAAATGCCAGTAAGTGTCTTTTTGTGAAAATTAAGCCACAATTTGATCACTTCTGTTTCCTGTCTGCCATGGTTATTTTTTACTTCTGTGTTATCATTTCTGCTGACTGTCTCTGATGAGAGGGACTTCCTTGATGTACAAGGCATGCAGAAGAACGAAGTGGAGGGAATTGTTCAGCAATAGGACTAATGATATTGATTCTTTGAGGGAGTTGTTGCCAATTCTAATATTAGAATATTATTATTAGCATGACCTCTGTTCATGGTTATTATTGATTATACCTCCACAATAAATACCTTTACAACCATATAGACATGAGGACTCTCTTGAAAACAAGATACCACATAGAGACAAATATGATGAGGACAGATTAATGATCTGAGCCTCCATGGGTTTGTTGCAGTCATAAATTCTTGTTTTTAGTCTCTTTGTCTCTGCCTGGATGGATACAACTCTGGTAACTCTGGTTGCATGTATATGTATACATGTGTATATGCACGTGTATCTATAAAATAAAGAGTATGACTTCAGCCTGCTCTATTGTGAAGTGCCTTGATGTAACACTTATGAATTGGTGCTATACAAATAAAAATTGATTGATTGTTGATTGAATTCTCAACTGAAATTGTTTTTAGATTTGCATCCCTATTTGTGAGGTTGTGTTATGTGTATTATGTAACAGTGGCTGTGTTTGAAAAAAACATCTCAAAATAACTTTAAACAGTCAAGACAAAGGCAAATACTGAAGACAATGTTGGTTCTTACCCCTCTAACACACAGCTACAACCAAGCTGTCAGGACAGGCATTCTCATTAATAAATATTCAATCCATTAGGGATGCAGTAGCACAAGTAGCCCAGGGTTCAATAAGCACCTCTATTTTCTTTTTAGGTTTTGGATTTAATAAGCTACTTTTTTCCCTTTTGAGAAATTTCAGGCATTAAAGGAGAAAACGCTTTTTATCATTTTCAAAATTATTATTATTTTTTCTTTTTAAAACATTTTCTGTAAACATTCTGGATGTAATCTATGCTGTAAAACAAATAAATCAAACATAAGGGTTGCACAATATTATTGGAGCAATATCGGTATTTGCAGATAGTTGCCTAAAAAGTTGATTATTGGTATTGGCAGACATGGATATTTTTGCAGATATTTACAGCCAATATTTTGGCATTCCATATTCAGGTAGGCAGGTTCTGCCTTACCATCACACACTTTTTTAACATAAATGGTCAAAAACTAGAACAGTTTTGTGATCCTTACCAAAAATATCATATTGATATTGGTATTGGCGATAATGACTTTGAAAATATTGGCATATAATTTATCCGCAAAAATCCTATATTGTGCATCCCTAATAAACATATCTAAAAAAAACTACCTTTCAAATGACAAAGTGTTGCTTGATTGTAGCAGCAAACAGCTTTTACATTAATATGGCTGAAAAAAAAACAGCAAAACAACAATAGTAATTTAAGTTATTCATCAAATGAATATCTTTTTTGAATTATCTTTTTTTTGTTAAGTTTTTTAGGAACACATCCTGATTACCAATAATTTATTTACCTAATAGTACATTTTCTGAGTGGACACTGAACACATCATGTAGCGACACTTTATTTGCACAAAATCTTTGGTATTTAACACGGACCCATCTGGTCTTAACATGGATTCCGACTTTGTAATACTGATGATTACATAATCAGAATTGACTGAAAAAAGGAAATAACAACAAAGAAATGTGCATTTTATGCATAAAATTATCAGCAAAATAATATAACTCAATATTACCTACCAAATATACAGAAAACAGTATGCAAAAAAAAGAAATGCAAATATAATGACATCCTACACAGGGAGAAATAAATACTTTTTATAAATATTTTAGTATTTTATTGTTCTTAAGATACCTTTCCTTTTGTAATTATTACTAATTTTATCTGTATTTATTTATACATGTTCAAGTTTCATACATTTTTTACTTCAGGTGCTATATTAAGTATAAGAGCAACTGAAACAAGCAAATGTCCTATTTGGGATTTATTTAGTATTTCTGAACATCAATCCCACAGAATATAGAAGACATAGTTGTAAAATTAATCTTCATTTCTTTGTGTCTGGGCTACATTTGTTGTAATAAACCTCATTCACATAAATCGGGTTTTGAGCACCCTTGAGCAGAACTTCTACTTCAGTTTTATAGAATTCACATTAATTATTCTATAACACAGGTCTAAACAATGTTCTGTCTTTGACTATATTTATTATTGTTTATTTCTGAAGAAACAAAAATGCTAGCAAGTTACCATTCGATATTCACGGGACCCACTGAAGTCACTGCCTGCAGGGTCCTAGGGATTCAGCACATTGAAAACCCATCATCATCACTGTAACATCCAACTGACTTCTGTTAATCCTCTTTCATTTATTGCTATATTTCCTCAGTTTTAATATTGTAAAGACCAAAGTGTTGGTAAATCTAATGGTTTTGTGCCTGTGTCAGACTTTGTGTTTTAATGCAGCAGTATAACCCTCGGTTAGCAGAGCAGCTGCAGACTTTTTTCCCAGGAACCCGAGGAATCTCAGAGACAAAGTAACACAATTAAATTCCCCTTAAGCCTGTTCAACAGCAGACAGTTTTTGTCTTTAATGAGCTTACACTGCTCCATTCTCTCAGAAGCTATAATCTCTGATTTTGGACATATTCCAGTGCTGCACTCTCACAGACCCTCTGTGCAGTGTGTGTATGTGTGTGTGTGTGCAGTGTGTGTATGAGGGTATGTGTGCTCTTCAACTTTTGGCAGAAGTGCAGCCAAACAATTGCCTTTTCTTCCTTTTCTTCATTTGTGTGTGTGTTTTTGTTGAGGGGTACAGATAAAAACCATGTTGCCTCTTGAGTCACATGCTCTGTATTAACCTCCCTCCTGGTCAGTAGTTGTGTGTGGTTTCAATCAGTTCCAGTCATTACTGCTGGCCAGAGAGCTGCTACTGCATCAACTCCACTAACTCTGCTCTGCTGAACATTATTCTGCTCGGCTGCTCTTCATCTCACCTCATTATGTCTTCTCTCTGATGCCAGCTCTTAAATATCTCTATCTCTATGTTTAGAGATGAGTCAGCAGGTTGAGAATTTGTGCAACCAATTGAGTCTGTATGTGCTGTGATTGTGCTTTTCAGTAAGCCTGCTACTGTTACCATTATTACATTTTCAAGTAATCTTCACATTACTGATAGGAAAATTCATGGAGAGCATTAACATGTCATTTCTGTTACAATATCTCAATTCTATATAAAGAAAAAACGTTTTTGGATGTTGTCAAACACTTGAATGGTCTAAAACAATTCTCGTAGCACTATTTTGTTTTCATATGGTCTGTGCATATTGCACTTACTAAACACGTAGAGTAGGGCTACTCATTAGTCATGATGTAACTGTTATCAGAAATTTTATGTAGGCTCCCACACACAGTCTTACATGGAAACATAAACTTAACAACAAAGCTTTGGCACTAGACCTTCCTTGTTTAAAAAAGCTCAGTGTATTTCTTGGCATGCCAATATATGATAGGTAAAAGTTTTCTTTAGGGAATACATTGCGCCTGTTTCAAGGCAGGACTAAATTCCCGTTACTCCTTGCCGTCTTGTTTTGCAGCTAGGGTACAAGTTTGACAATGTGTTAAAACAGATCAAAGTTTGTCAAACAGTAAACTTCCTCTGTCCATGAAATAACTTAACTGTACCTGTATCACTAATTATGTGTGCTTGATACCAGCATTGAATTTATGTGACACAACAGATTAACATTTGTAAATGATATCTGCCCCATTTACACTGCTGTTTCAAGCCGTAGTATTTTTAACCCTGTGATGCTTCGCCTTCACCCTTTGTGTTACAGGGACGAAATGGAGGGGAATGAGTTGACCCCCATTTTCTCCATCTCTAGATGTAGTATCAGGGGTGTAGTATTGGAGAAGGGGGGCACGCAGACTCAGCAGGAGACATGTATGTATGAGGAGCACATGTCATTCAACAGTGTTGCATCCTGTAGGTATTATGTCCTTATGGAATCAGTGTGAATATCTCAAGGTGTAATGATGATGGAGCTTTGTTGTGGTGCTTCCACATAAATGCAGTATGAAAGGGCTTTAAACTGATGCATCTGTGCACCCCAAGTTGTTAAGTTTAAAGGGATATTTCAGGATTTTTGAAGCTGGGTTTTAAGAGGTATTTGGGTTGTAATCAGTGAAGTGGTTGAAAGGGCTCCGAGCAGAGCTGCACATTTAAGGAGAAAAAGGTCAGACTACCATTAAGGTGCAATGCTGTTTACAGGTTTTTTGCATGAATAGTTTAAAATCAGGGAACTATGTTGGGGCAAATGTGCAACTGGACAAAATTTCAGAGCAGTTTATTTTTCCTCCATAAAGTCTGTGTTTGGCACTATTTTATGATGCAGCAAATGGCTATATGATTCCACCGATCTGTTGTTTAGGTCTTTGGCCTTAGGAAGACACAATAACAGCAGAGGAACCCAATACTGAACCAAACATGAGTGATTTTGACTCAAGTGATTATTACATCAATTTCACTGGGGATGCATGGGGTTACCTTTATAAGCCAAAGTTTACAGAGAAAAAAACTCTTTAGAATGAGATTTTGGGAGCTGAAGGAGAGAGGGGACAAATTTCTTTGGAATCAGTGCACACAACAGAAGAACACAGCATTTTGCTGCGTCATAAAGTAGTGCCAAACACAGAGACTTCGTTGAGGAAAAATAGAGCGCTTGGAAATTTTTTCAGTCGTCTAAATCATACGTTCAACCCAACATAGTTTCTTGGCTTGTTTTTACATAAAACTCACACTATTACGTGAAATAACTGTACCCGCCAACTGCAGTGTACCTTACCAGTAGTCTGAGCTTGCTCTCCTTGAAGGCACAGCACTGCTGAGAGCCCTGTCAACCACTTCACTGACTATTCTCAAGTACCTCATACAACCCATCTTCAAAAACACTTAAATATCCCTTCAGTCATCTTGTTGTAGATCACCTCAACATGTAACTGAGCCCTTGACCAGTTGTTACATATGATGTATTTGTTAGCAGGCCTAACTTGTTGTTAAATCACGATTATCCATGTTCAATTTTACAGTGCGTAATACAGGTAAATCCATCATGACTGCCGGAGTTGCTTTCCAAACTTTAGTACACAAGTCTGTAAAAGCCTCTCTCAAAGAGAGTATTTGCCACTTCTGTCCTTTTGTCTCTTCAAATAGATCTCTCCGTGTGAGTAAAAAGTATTTGAATGTTTGACGTTTCTCTCAGTTATGAATAAGAATAATAAGTTGCACCTGATTAACTCATCTGCTTCATTTTGGATGCCTGTTTGCTCCTGGGGTGTGTATGTGCTGTGTGTCTTTGCCAAAGGGATGCACTCACCTGAGAGACCTCCTTTTGTACTGTATACACATTAGAAGTGTGCACCTCTTAAGAAGTGTTAGTGAAGCCGTAGAAAAACGAGCTGGAGGTATTTTAAAAGGCAGCTGGTAAACTCGGCTCAGCGCTCTGTTCTCTGTGAAGCCACGCTCCCCCTAAGAGATTGTACCCAGAGGAACAACACGCTGTGCTCCCCTTCAGGTGATCCAGGATATGCCACTTCATTTACCAGCTCTCATAACCTAGATGTGTGTTTGCATGTGTGTGTATCTGCTTTGTGATCAACATGTTTCTGCTGTAATAGTTAGCCTACTTGTTTGTTTACTAAGAAACTAAAATTCCTCTGCACGCATCCCCTCTTCAGAGGCACTGACACGTGCACATTCATACACTAAAATCCATATCCAGTACATGAACAGAGTCAAGCATGCACAAACAAATACACAGACTCATCCACACGTGTAAACACACAGCCTGATCTGCTCAGCGGCTCTTGATTGCTTGGGTCTGATTTGAATTAGAGGCTCATCTCTCTTAGATCTCAGAAATGGTTCTGAGGTCGCATGGTTTGGTGGTTTGATGCTCATGCCAGCACACAATTGGTTGAAGGCCTGTTTGGATGGCACTGGGGGGGATTGATTGGGATGTGTTTAGCTCCAACAATCGTGGTTTTTGAACGTTTACAGAGAGAGAGCTTTGACTAAGTCACATGCCTGCACACTTTAACCCATGGTTCTCCAAAGGCTACAGAAGTCCAAAAGAGAGCGTAAAAACAAATATATGGAGTGACCTATGGAGGAGCCCAGCTGGCTGTATGATGAAACATTGTACTCAATTATAAGGTTAACACAATCTACAGAACTTCAATACTTTCATATACCATGTGCTTTAGGTGATACACCTTTAGTTGTTTTCACTTGGATGTATTGAAATTTTCAAAGTTATTAAAGAAATAGCAGGTCTACATAACCTATTTTAATGCTGTGCTACAGAGGTGCAAAGAGGGGGAGCTGGAATGCTGCTGTGGGCGATAAATAGATTGAAGTAGTTTTCACACATAGATCATCTGGGAGAGTTGTTTGAGATAAGTGGTCGTTCCATGCTCGGCACAATTCATTTGAATAAGTATGAACACTGCAGTTGTTTTGGCACAAACAACCTGAAATAGGTCGTCTCAGTGAGGACACAATCGACCCAACAAAAAACACACAGGGTGGAGAGTTAGCTCATCACACTGCCAGCGTATTATAATTAGCAGTGTTAATAATAAAAGCATTATGGCTACCAGGCAACCAGGCTGATAACAAAGTACTACTTAATAATGCAACAGGTTAGCATAACCTGTTATGCTTACCTGTTGTACCTTCAATTTTGTTGTTCTTATGTAAAAAATGACAATGACAGTAAAGATTTATCTATCTATCTATAACTCCGCATCTCTACAGTAGATCGTCACAGGATTGGACAACGTGATGATAAAAAAAAAAATATTTTAAATCCCAGAAATCCATCTCACTCAAGCAGGAGAATCAAATATGCTCATCTGTATAATGTCTGACAGGAAATTTAATCTCCACAATAATATTATCCTCGGTGGGTAAGGTGGCCTTCTGGCTTTCTTCCCATAACGCACAACGCGACTCAGAAATGATTTAAGTTGGCTTTTGAACGCCGCTGGTGTGACTCGGCCTGGACTCAGCTCTTTTTTTAAACACTGTGTGAACATAACAATTGAAAGGATATATGCAAATTTGTAGCGTTTTCTTCATTATTATTATTATTTTCCAGCGGAATCAAAACAAAACAACTGAGCTCTAGAGGTGAAAAACACCATCGAAGAAAAAGGGAGCACCTCTAGTGACAGACAAAGCTGTTTAGAGATCTGCGATGCTGGTTTCTTATTGTCTCACAGCAGTTAAGCTCTAAAGAACTAACAAAGACTCTAACACCATGACACAAATATGCATAGAAGTACAGGATTGTGTTCCATCAATGATCAAGTCAAGCTCCTTCATTCTTCTTGCATGTGTGTCTCTGCTTCACCATCTGTCAAAGACAGAACTGGTAACCATTACATTCTTCAGGGGGTCTCCACTGGTCCAGCCTCAGGACCCACCACTGCCTCCTTTATTATATCACAACCTAAAACTCCAAAAGTTTTCAAACTTCTAAATTTGTCGCGGTAGTTTACAGAGTGAAAAATTTTGCAGTTTGGATATTACATATACTAAAACATATGAACATAAAGAGATAGGACAAAACAAGCATGTACAAAGTATATGATTACAGAAGACCATATAATGTATTTTCCCCATTTTCTGGATGACATTAAAATTTGGGTTTGTTTTTTTTCTAGACATGAAGAACTTAACTCATCAGGAGAAATATATAGAAATACATAGGATAAGAAGAAGACTAGGGCAAATTCTTGGGGGGAAAAAATCTAGTCATCATCGTCCATGAGTTTAAATAGATGTCCTTAAGTGTGAATTGGGTCGCAATAGATCATAGACTTTTTGCCACCTTTTTCCAGGTGCTTGTTCACAATCTACACACACAAAAAAAAAAAACAGGTCTGCAGTGGGTCCTGACCCAGCGGTTGGGAAAAACTGGTCTCCTTGTTTTCTTTTTAAAAGATGGCAATCTGTTTGCAATGTGCCTTTACCATCTCATACAGATAAACACTAAGTCAGTGTTGATTAAAGACAGAAATCAGTTCCAGCCAGCAGACTTATAAATGTGAGTCTCGAGTTTCTGCACAAACACTGAATCTCAAAAAATGTTCCAAACAAGAAAATAAGGAATTACAAATAGCAAGTAAAATCACTACAGGTGTTTCTTCTAGATTACATTTCATTTTTATAAGGAGATTTATTTTGGGTATATTATTACTCATAAAATCATATTAGCTAGTCTTTTCGTTACTGTTAACCATAGTCTATGTATTTGGAATCTGTTCAGAGACCCACTTATGTTCAAGCTAGTTATAAAAAATAACCACATTTATATCAGTCTTTGGTGCTCAGGAGGTCAGTTTTTCTCTCCCAAGGTATCAGAACAGGTATCTCCACTCAGCAGGAAGGTGCAGGTGTAATTAAGATATTCAAATACTGATATTCATGTTTTACTTATCTTTAATAAAAATAGAAGGGAACAGCATGTAACTCACAATATGTAAAACATTTCCCATAAGGGGCGAGACAAAAATACAAGCACAGCATGATATTATCGCCCTGAACTGTGTGAAACAGTTATAATATCACTGTACCACATTTTAATAAAAACATAAAGGGCTCTATTGATATTTCCTTCCAAATTTCACTTGAATAACCAATTTGTGACTCTTCACAGTGGTACTTAAAGCAAGATTTAGGGCTACATGAACATTCGTGAACTGGACAAAGATTAAAAATATTAATAAATATAGTGGATGTTGGTACTGCAATGTTTGCAGTTATCACAGAAACACTGTCTTACAATATTATATTGTTATGGGCCATGTATAGTCTTTTAGGGCTGAACAATATTGGAAAACTTTATATTGCAATATATTTTTCTTCCTGCAACAAAAATCACTTTTTAAAAGAGAATTTCCATATTCCTCCTCTTTGTAACAACTTAAATTGGATATGTATCATACTATTATTTGTTATTTCACATACACAAATTGTTGGTACCCTTCAGTTAAAGAAAGAAAAACCCCAGATTGTCACTGAAATAACCTGAAACTGGCAAAAGTAATACTAAATAAAATTTACTGAAAATTAACGAATGAAAATCAGACATTGCTTTTTTGCTCTCTTTTTCTTGATTCAGTGTCACAGAGATTAATGAGGTACTGCCAACCAGTATACAATGATTTTTTTGTATTATGATTTATTGAATACCAACTTCACATGCCTGTGAATGACTGCAGCAAACAAATTCATTTCAATTGACAATAACCTTTTGACTGTACAGGAACCGAAGGTGATTCATGAATGGGTTTTGAAATACATGTTCCTGGCAGCATTATTCCATAGACTGATGTATGGCTAGATTTATGAAAGTAATAATAAAGTTTTTAAAAAATGATTGAGGGGTGAATATATGAAGTGACAGACAAAGAAATATTCCGCTTGACAGAGACATACATAGCCTAAAATACTCACACATAACTCTGAAGTCAACATTTGGCAGTATGGAGGATAACTGCTCTCACCCATGTTTTTCATATCTGAGGCCTGATTGAGACTAATGGATACAGCATGGGTTGTAGCAATGATTCCCACATGCAGAAGACAAATAGAGTATGTGGAGGTAGGGAAGGTGGGATTCTTTTATCAATGTGTGAGTTATATGTGTCATCAGTGTGTGTTTTTGTGGGGGTTTGCGTGTTGTGTTTGTATCAGTGTCCCATACAGCGGAAGTACAGGAAGCACTTCCCATCCATGTAGGTCCTGTTTTCGTCGCCTCCATCTTAGCATGCACAGAAATTCCCCTTTGCACAGAAAGCTCACACACATGAACACACAAACATAAACTAATGAAAGTGGGAGCAAACTCATATTCCCCAGCACTCAAGACACTGATCTCCTTCTTCAAGGTTAGACCACCTTACATAACCGAGCCCTTCAGATCAGATACTTTGATATTTAACCTGTTTTTACAGAAAATAATAACAAGGTCTCCAAGGAGGACAGTGTTCCTTCAAGTTATATTTTAGGTATGTATTTTAATTCTGGTGAGATTTACAAGAAAAGAGTTCTGAAACCAGACACAACTCTACACAATTACAACATTTTAGTCAGTACAGTTAGTTGCATCTATCTGATTAAATGAAAGGGTAGGATTGTTGAGTGCTGATTTAGAGATCAACAGTTTAACAAAGTTTCTCACTCAGCTGAAGGCAGAGGTGGATATTGAGAGGTAATGCAAGGGAACTTCATTTCTGGAGTGAAAGTTTGTAAGGAAACTGTAACCCCCAAAAGAAAAAGTTGATGTTTTATATCAGACTGCAAGAGGCTTCCTCGAATACCAAGAAGAGACTTCACGATTTATGCATGATCACAGCTGGACCTGACAGTCCAGTCTGCCAAGAAAAACTGTAATTTAGTCTCATGTAGTGTCTCATAGTAACCAATAAAAAAGAATTGCCTTAGATGCCTCATGACACCATGAAAAAAAGACTTGCGTGTTTGACTTTCATCCTGCCTCCTATGATTTCTTCCATTGCAGAGACATTGACCAATGAGAGCACTGGGAGCTCTGCATGTGTGACAAACACAGATGTAAACAAACCAAAGTTGTTGCTTTGAGAGCTAGGAGACAGAAAAAGTTTATTTAGCTCTGAAAACAACATCCCTACCTTTATGATGTGTTGTACAGGAGCTACAGCCAGAGTTTAAAATGAGACATGCTGGAGAAAAATTGCAAAGTAGCCTTAGCACCTTGGTGAGTTAGTACTTACTTTTATCATTAAGACAACTTATCCATCATAATGTTTGAAGAGATAAACAGTACTATAGTACTCTAAATAAAGTATGTTTGTTGTTTTTAGTGTCAGCCCTCCTCCTTCCAACGTCAACACGTCAGTGTGTATATGCAATAAGTTTCAATCGTGTAGAATGTCATGCTTCTTGGGCAAGTCACAGTAATATTGTATGTCTCTGTGGTCATCTAATCTGACATGGAGACCTTCGTAAACAACAAAAAAACGTGTAGTCTAACCTTAGCATGAAACATATTCATTAAAAAAGCAGCGTGCTAGAATCAACGCAGTGAAAGTCTTTCCAGCCACTAGGAGGACTTGAAACAAGGTTTCCCGAATGCTTCCAAAGTGGTTCCTCTGCTGCAGGTATGCTGAAAGCTAACCAGAATCTCATTAAATGCACTTGCTGTCTGATTGAATTATAGTTTTGCAATTTTGTAAAATTTTATGCAGGTCTCTGCTGTGGAAATTTACTATCGCATGCATGTTTAATACTGTATGTCTTAATCACATATATAGCCACATATGGCCTTTTTAAGGTATTAGCCTAAGGTTCACAGATCACCTATGACCTTAAGTCATAAGTGTCAGAACTAGATGTTCTTCACAGAGTTACAATGCTTATGCTACAGGGGGAAACGCAGCTACATAGAGGCCCAGGTGTCTGATCTTGGCTGAATGCTAACCTTTTGGGGATCTGATTAATGGCTGAACTGTGTGAGTTTTATAGACCAGTGCTCACTGGGAAATAGCAAAAAGGGTTATGTACATGTCATAATTTGAATTTAGACACTTTATGTCTGCAAATGTATCTGTCTGCATTTTTGACAAACTGTTAAAAAAAACACCAGAATCCTGGATATCAAGGATTCGACCTCCAGATTTTCTTGTGGAGGACTCGAGACCCCACACCCACCAATTAAATTCAACAATTTTGCGTAGATGAAAACTAACACTCTATTGTAGTAAATATTTGCTTTTGCACAGGCACTTTTTGTCCAGTAACACAGGCATATATTCCCCATTCAATCACACAATTATCAGAATCCTAAAAGTACAATATGAAAGTGTTTGTTTGAAACAGTACAGACAGAACACATGCATATTGTGTACATGATACTTCCACTGCCTCATTTTCACAAGAAAAGTCCTGTAATCAGAACAAACTCTTGGTGTACCTGGGTACAAACAGGTACTGTAAATGAATACAACTTACTGTTTTGGTGTTTTTTTTGATAATATATAACAAATGTATTTTTTATTGCGTGAATAGGTATGTGGTAGTTGTGGTGTCAAAGCACTTTTGGTAGTCTGATGACCAAGAAAAGGGCTATAAACAAACTTAAGTCCATTCGCCTGATGGCAAGCAGAGATTTTAAGTTTAACTACAATTGGGCACACACCACAGCACCATGGATGTTTTTTAATGAATAAAGCAAAATCCCTGCCCAAACTTATATTTGGTTATGTCTATTAAACAGTTTTCCCCTTGCACAGCAGCCAGGATAGATCTACAAAGAATGAGGTGGGTGATAGTAAGCTGTCACTTCAGCCAGTGTTTCCTGCATAAAGTGTAGCCTGAAACAAAATCAGAAGTTTCCATAATGAAAACTTGTATCAATTTGAAAGATATATAGATAAAAATATACAGTGCACACCGCCCACAAAGAGCAAACATACAGTGTAATGGAAGTCACATAAAACCATGTGTCAAGGGTCTTCTTGATGCTCTTTGTCAGACATGACTTAGTGGATGTGAGTCACTGCTATAAAAACAGAATGTTGTATATTATTGTTGCCAGTGAGTAAAATACACTTCTGAGTCATAGATGGTTGTTTCTGGGAACTTCACTTAGACATTTCAAGTAGTGGTCAGATAAAAAATTACCTTTTTTTTCTGGGGTACACAGTATTTTTTGCATGACTTCGGTATTTGCAGATAATATCCTACAATCAACTACCAAACTGGCAGATATGAAAACTTCTACTGATAGTTACAGCAGGTATACTGACTGTAAAAATAATCTGAATGCATCAATGTACCACAGTGCTTCATCATACAAAGTATTAAGTTAGTGTAGTTTCAGCAAAGCTATTGGACACACTTCAGCTCAAGTGTTTTTCTTACTCATCCTCCTACTTTACACCTAAAAGTGTGTTCTAAGTACTGAAGTTTTATGTCTTACTACATCTAGTTTCCTTTTTTCCATTTGTGAATTTCCATTTTGTTTGTTTGTGCAGTTTCTCTGGGTTGTCTCTGGGGATCGACCCTCCAAAAATAATGCAAGAGTCCTGGTTATAAATTATCTGTGTTTTGAAAGCTCCATAAAAGAGTGGTGCATTTTTATGTCCCTGTGCCAGTAACAGCCTGTTGGCCAGAGGGTAAGTAGATAAAAGTTTTGTGTTGTTGTTTGATGGAAAGTTTTCCTCTGTACTTGAAAGACGAATGCTTATATGTTGGAGATCATAGGTCAGAGGTCAAGTTCATGTAGCCTCATCTCCAAATCTTTCTTGTATAGTTGATATCTCAAAAGCACTTTGAGAGATTTCTGTCAAACTGCCCAAATGTCCTCTGCATCTGTAGGATGAACTGCTAAGATTTCAGAGGTCACAGCTCAAGGTCAAGGTCACTGGGCCTCAGTACCACCCCTTGCTTAAACATAATATATCAAGGATACTTAGAGGGACCACTCAGACTCTTGGGTGAACTTATTTGATTTTTATCTCCTAAAATCAGGGTTATTGGGCCTCATATATATATATCTCTTTGAAGAATTTTCTATGATTCCCACTACTGCATAAACCTAACCAAAGCCTTCTTCTTGTCCCATCCCTGTTCTTTGCCAGATATATTTCTCATAGGTGGTTTTCACTCCCACAGCTCGATGGTTTTGTTCTGATTCAGCTGGAAAAAACACTTCTAATTTGCAATTTCTTTTTGGATTGATTAATGTTCACAAGTCAGTATTTTGAAGTGGGATGAGACCAGGCCAAAGGGAATTGCGTCATTGCGCGACAGCCAGCGTTTCAATGAGTATGAGTTGTGTGCAATAGGGGGAGAAAGCTGGCAGGTTAAACTACCCACAGAACAGTTAATAATAACAGATATGAATTTTCCTATGTAAGATTGTACATATGAGCATATTTATCAATATGTGACACTATTTACATTATGAAAGTAAACAAAGAAGAGGGGCTTTTAATGCTTGCTGGTGGAATTTAGCTTGGGAATATATCACAATGTAACACCTAGTGTCAGCAGAGAAACTGTGAGCATGTGGAAAGGCTGAGGGAGGTTTTAAAAAGCATAAATTGTCCTGCTCAAAAAACCTGGACCAATACAGTCTGGAAATCTTAACAAGTTTTTGAGGGAGTCCATGTTGTCAAGTCCTGTGATGATCTGCTGTAGAATGAATAATGCATGCTGTGTGTGAATACTTTTGTGATATGTTGTACTAGTGATCCACAAAAAGTGGCTCTGTGGGATCAGAACATTATTATCTAGCAGTACCTTGTTATAACCTTCGTTGCCTGTTAGCTGTAACGCGTATACTGCCACAGCAGTGTTTTGAGTTAACCCTGTTTTTGTCAATTCTTTGGGCAAATGTGCTCTCATTGTAAATGTACCATTTGGAAAGATTGCAAAGATTGGCTGATTGGAAAAAGCAGAGACCACCCATTTCAGGCAAGCTCGGCGTGGTTGTTTTTGCCAAAACAGGGACAGATTGCTGTGTTTATATAAATATAACTACAAATATATTTACTGTACATATATACAGTATATATGCAAATGAACCATGCCAAGCACTAACGGCCCACTTGTATTGTGACAGCTCTCCCAATGATCTAAGTGTGAAAATGACCATATATATTGGCAACATGAACAAATGTACCATTGTGGTTTACTGTACCTCATCATCACTGACCACATGTAGAAATCAAAAGTATAATTTATTACAGAATAAATTGTTTTTTCTTATTCACATTTATTTCTAACAAAATGTATTTTATCCGACAGGAACAGATACATTTTAGTAAAGTGAAGTTTTTGTTTTCTTGAGAAAATATACTGGTATTAATATTGTTATTGGTAATAATGAGTTCCAACATATTGGTGTATCAGCTTGGAAAAAATCCAATATTGTGCAAGACTAGAAATTATTTGTTTGTTTTTCATAACTGAAAGTCCATACTTGAAAAAGAACACATCTATTACTAATTGTAGAATCAAATGTTGTCTTGTTTAATGTATGTTTCCAAAACTATTACTGTCACTATAAGATTAACAAGTAAAGTCCAATACAGGGGAAAGTTCAATTTATTAATGATAAAATTGTATGTCCTTATAGGTATTGGTTTTGGCAAAAATTAGCTTAGAAAAACTGGCATGTAGCAAAATGCCTCATATATATTGTACATCCTAGGTAATTTAGTATTTTATGTAGACATAGATTTCTCATCCAGTGAAGTCTACCATTTCATGTGTAGCCTTCAGTGTTTCTGATATTTTGCACTTTAAATCACATCAACCAAATCCTTCTGTTCACTGTTTCACGTAGCCATCTAAAGCTTAGATACCTTTGCCAGCACATTATATATGATGAGTGAAAAGTGGGAGTAAATTTACACAGTTATGTCAAATATGTGAAGTTATTTATTTGTGAGAATGTGGAGGGAATGTGAAGCGGAGGCAGAGAGTGAGAGGGGCAGGGGACAGGAAAGAGAGGACAGATAGAGAAGTGAGCCAGAGTAGATAGAGTAAATAAACAGAGCCGGGAAGTGTTGAGTCCACGCACAGGACGTGGTTTGCTTGTGTGTGTGCGTCTCTATGTGTGTATGTGTGTGTTTATCAAACCCAGCTGGCTCCCATTTGCCCAGGAATGAGTCTGCACCTCTCGGAGGCCCAGGCCTGCCCTGCTTTGAAGGCCTCTGTGTAGTGTGCGCATATGTGTGCGTGTATAATAACAGCTTCATTAGAGCACTGCATGGTACCGGTGAACACATAAAAACACCCAGACACGTATTTACTCTATGTATATTATGTGTACATCCTCTTATGTGTTCATTTTTAAACACACACACATTTACCCTCAAACACAAACAGACATACCACCACACACACGGACCCACACAGATTTCAGGTTTCACAAGCACGCACATAGACCCCTAAACAGTCCCAAGGGGTCAGATTTAACTGCTTCCAGATGCACGTTCAGGACAGAGCGCACAGCAACGCGCAGACAAAATCTTCTGCTTTGTTGAAGTCAGCAGAACTCTTCTGTTTAAATTAAATAAGTGTTAGTGGATGGTAAGTGACATGGGAGCAGACAAGTTTACTACAAGTGGGAAAACAGCTTGTTGATGGTTTGTAATATCCTTGTGGAAAGCAGCTGCTGCTTGTTAAGGGAAGGAAAATGTAAAACTTATGTGGTCTCATTAATGATGAAGTACAAATTATGATGGATAATGTTAAATAGAATTTTGTTTGAGAATAGATTCTTGGGGGAGTTGCTACATACCCTTCAAGAACCCACATCACAAGTGAAATCATATAATTAGCCGGAGGCAAAAAAACATGGCAAAACTGGGGGCAAACATGAATCACCACCCCAGGTAATCAGGCAAGTCAGAGGTGTAAAAACATCTTGTTGTGTTGTTCTGTTCCATAATAGGAGTAAAAATTGTTTAGCTCACATTTGAAATCAGACTACTCTTCTCCTGTTTATCAATTTCACAAGTGCCACTTTTGGTCCAAGAGAGTATGGCTACATTTCCACAGAGTCTGTATGGTTCAGTACAGTTAAATACAGTTTGGAGCAATAAACTCAGATCTTGTTTGTGTTTCAACCACCAACTGTATCTTCACTTGAAGATAGGGATGTGAGCCGGGAAGAAGAGGGTCACGTCAGTTATGTGATTGCATGACATCAAAGCAGCACGACACAGTACAGCGTCATGAAGTAGAGCATGATTGTAAACAAATAGAAACAATGGGGGACTTGAGAACTCCAGTTCTCTGTGAGCATTATTTCATTTGGACATTCTTTACTGCAACAGCAGTGAACAAATCACTCCAAATCCACAGCTTATTTAAACATGGTGCAGCATTTTTTTTTCATTTCAGCTGCGGTCGCATGAGAATTTTAGCTTTTAGCTCCACCCTTTTGGGTCAGTTATTTGGGTACCTTATCTTGCATAGCATGGCAAGCCGAACTAAACCAGACTGCTTGGTGGAAGCACAGCAGGAGACCTTGCATTTTAGGTTCTCAGCACCTTTTACTTGGAATAATCTGCAGACTGAATTTAAGCTGCAAAACTTGGTGTCTGAATGTATTTTAAATCTGCAGTGAAAACTTTGGAAGCAAGACTTTCTGAATGTCACTGTTTTAACTGATGACTTGCTGAAAATTGTTTCCTCACTTCTTCTGCTCTGTTTGAGTCTGAGTGTACATAAAGTACATGTACATGTAAAAAAAGGTTAATAAATAATAATTATGAGAACTCATACCATCCTCCGATATTGTTTAAAATAACTTTAGCACAACCTGCTAGATAGCGCTAGTTAATGTGTCAAAAGGATTGTTTTGGTTCTTGCTAAGCTCTACCTATTAAGCCCTTGTCACCTGTTTATCACTTTCAGGGTTGTAGGAGCCTGAAGCCAATCCCAGCTGACATTGAGTGGGAGCCAGGGTGCACCCTGGACTGGTTGCCAGCTAATTTCAAGGCTGACACATAGAGACAAATAACCAGTTATTCTTGTACCCACACCTGCAGGCAATGTTGAGTCAGCTACCTTACAAGGAGGGTTGTACCCCAAAATCAAATACAAAAGTCCATTGCAATACTGAATAAAAGAGAAAATGTCTTTCACCCAAATGCATTACACATATGTTCTGTCTGTGCAACACATTATTTACTGTGAGGAGGTTCATTAGAAAATGATCAGAAATCTACTAAAAAAATCTGCACTTGTGTGTCTTATTTATATTGATGTAAAAAGATGCATTTGATTTTCATGATCATCCCTGTGTTTTTAACCTTTTATTTTTGAATTATACATCACACATTCATGGGGTTGTGAGTGTCCTCACAGCAAGTAATGAGTCAAGAAAAACAGACATGCCCCGTCATAAGAGTGTCATGTTACTGTTGGCTCCTTGAAAAAACCTAGACCAACAAGAACCAGCAGGCTCACCTAAGGGTCTGGATTGATGAAATAGCCCTTAAAAGTACCAGACTAAATAAAACTAAAATAAAAACAAATTTATGTAGAACAACTAACAAATTAATCAATGTTTCCTTATTCTTTGTTTTCTGTGTTCCAGATGTGGCCCACACTTACACTGAGCCCCTCATATTGAGGTTGAACGGCACCCAAGACATAACACGACACGATCATGGAGACAAATGTAATGGCATCCTCCCGCACTCCGAGCTCACAACGCCCAGCAAGTGTGTCACATGTGAGTAAATATCACACCCATGCACTCATACTCACACAAAGAAACACACACTTGAGAGCGCAAGTGAGAGTTTTGTTTCCATTACTGATCACTTGATGAGTCACATTGTCCTGACCTTTTACAAACACATTTACACACCCCAAAGAAATAGGTCAGGGGATCATACACACACAGAACATCCACATTACAAGTTAAAAAGGTTGAGTTTCTGATTTCCGAACACAAGAAAGTTTGCATCAAGATGACACGACCCTCCTTCTCTCTTTCACTCTGGGTGTGTTTCTCTCTGTCTCACTGCTGTTGAATCTGGGATTGTTAAGCTGTCACAATGACCACTCATTGTAATTGTACAATGTACTGGTACTGTGGGATTCACTTTTATGTTCTGACCAAAATGAAATATTCGAGGTTTGTTTGAAAACTTTTTATGATCCAAAACAAAGTAAATCAAACTCCCAAAAAGTTTTTGGTAGCATCAAGGAGCTGATAACTTCGTAAGTCTTGTTGTTGTTGTTTTTCTGGGGGGCTGGTCTTGGTTTGGCTATCTAACATAATACTCTTGTGAAGAAAATCAAGTGTAACATTTGCTTTTTAAATGATTTATTCTTCCACGTATGAAAAATTAAACAGCTGTTTGATGCCTCTGTAGAATAACTTGGCATGGTCCTCCCTGATAAAGAATATCCACTCACACTCATATTAGACTACCAATTTTATCTTCTTTAAAATGACCTGATGTTTCTGCTGTTTAAAAATTTGCCCATTGAAGATGTTAAAAGGATGTTCACTGATGGTAACAAAATATTAAGAATTTCTTTTGTCAAGCATGCATACAGTAAGCCCCTCTTTTCATCTCACCCCTCAAGTGTCCTTATATGACCTACACAGAACTTTAAGTTCTTCATCTTTATGAATGTTTTACTCTCATTCAGTCAGTTATAATGAGATTGGTCATCAGAATCAATTCATTGGGAGTTTAAACAAATCAGAGATGGACTAATCTTATCTGAGCATCGAATTCAATAGCTAACCTGAGTTTGGATGGAAATTTGCACATCCACTGGCCCAGTCTGCAAGGCTGAACTATACAGTAGAGTTCTGTGCTGCTCTACAGCAAGTCTGTGTGTGTGCTGTGACACTGTTGTCAGTGCACCGACAGGCTTATGCAAAGCAAAGAGCAGGGGTGTCCAAACTTTTTTTTACCAAGGGCCACATAAAAAAAATACAAGGATGACTTGGCCACTTTGATGGACCCATCTTTGGTGCATTAGAGTTAGTTTAACTCATCCAAAGTAGGTTAAGATGTGTTAATTATTGAAAATACTTCATACTTTACTACATACTACATCATAGCCTTCTAATAATGGCATGACAAGGCAAAAAGTCTTTCTATGTAAAAGATTTTGGGGCAGGCAATCGGAATTCAGGGGGTCCTGGTCTGCCCTGGCTTTTATTGAATCTGCTCCTGGTCAAGACATGTATGATTCAACATGAAGCAGAGAAGGGGAGATGACAACTCATCTTCACTTTCAGACTCAAAATAAGAGTAAATTGGCAAAGCTGATAATCTTTTTAGGAGAGTTGATTCAAAGATACAATATTCTTTGTTTATTAAGATCTTGAGATGAAGAGGATTCCAAAGCAAATAAGATTAATTTGTGCTGCTATTAAAAGCTGTACTTAATTTTTCTTTATGCATAAATCAAGTACAAGATTCAAGTTCTGATATGGACCAAATTTCAATAACTTTCTTGAATTGGCTGCAGGCCAACTATAGTGTAGACACTCCTGCTATAGAGGGACAATATCCACCTGATGACCCAAGTCATTTTTGTTTACTGTTGAGGACATTGTTTCATTTTCCGTCTTGTGTTTTCATACATTAAGTTATTTTGATCATCAGTAGTTCTGGTGATGTGACATCTGAAAGTAATCTTAATGACAAGCTTCCTAAATGATGTAAGCACATAATAATTTGCTCAGACATCTTTTAATTGGCTAGTAAAGAGATTGTACAATGACACATGTTCACACTGAGTGCAATAGTTTTGGATAAACACACCACTTGACTGTGCTGGGCAGTATCATCGCAATAAATAGCAAAATCAGTAGTTTGGTGACACTTTCCAGTAGCTTGGTTGTAGCATTGATGTTTTCCGAGCCAAATAGCTGTTCAGTTGCTTAGTTATTTTATTGATCAAGTAGTGTGGTAGCATCTAAACTAGCTGCACCTCTCTCAGCAAAAAGTGAGAACAGCAGTGCACAGTCACAAAGCCCTCTGTCACAGCCTACCTTGATCATACCTAAATGCATTTAACTGACTACTGTGATTTTATTAAAATGTAGAAAGCTACTTTTGTTGTGCTGCTTTGGCATAGCTTGATATTTTGTGCAATCAAGTTGATTTTTTTCACAAGTTGTTACTTAAATATTACAAGGATCTTACCAATCATTTTATTTGACTAAATAAATATGGAATGTCAAGTTTAAAGTAGATGTATTGAGTAACAATGACGTGATAAACATCAAACCACCAATACTATTTGAAAATGTATTTAGATTCATTCAGTGTTTCTTATGAGCTGCTAATTTCAAAACATGAACAGCCCTTGTGGATATCCTGTTTATGATTAATCAGAATTGAGCATTAAGTCAGTGACAACAACTTTTGATAGAATGCTTGGACTGGAATAACTTTTCTTTTACCCAATACTCAGATGCTCAGTGAAATGTACTAAAGTACAATACAATGCAAAAATGTTTTAAAAAAGGTACAAGCTACTCAGTTACAGTTGCTTAAGTAAATATGGTAACTTTCTCCAAAAACTAACACGAAGTAAAATTATTCAAAAATGCCCTAAGTACTTCAGGATTGACTTTGTTACTGTCCACCACTGAGAGAACCTTCTCCTCTTTATTCAACAGTCCAGGCTGCACCACAAAACAATTTGTTTAGCATAGCTTTTTTTCCCAATGGTGGATATTAATAGTTTTCATTGGGAATGCAACAATAGTCATACCACTGCTGGATATCAGTACTATCAAGTTCTATTAGTCATACCTACTAAACATTACTGATGCCATACTCACAGTTTATTTACAGCCTGATATTAGCCACTTATCATCTGAGAAGGTAGGGCAATTTGGCACCATGTCTGCATTTTTTTTGTGATATTTCAACACAGATAAGGATGGCAAAATAGTGCACACTACAAACTATGCACTTCTCAGCTGTTAGGAGTGAGGTTGAGGAACATCTAAATGAACAAAAAGAGCACAAGGGATGCACATATGCATCTGTCTAACATCGGTGCTGGACCTTTTACAGACATTGTCTAACAGACAAGTGAGTGTGGGATAGGCAGATATCTGTTTCAGATTTTAATCTGTTGAGTCATATCAGCTTAATGCTGGCATGAAACACAGCCAACGGCTGATCTGACAAAAGTTTATCACTGGCCAGAAGAAATGACCTGTTGAACCAGGTTATATATGTTTTCATGATCAAACATAGGAGAAAATGTTGATAATTATTCCAATAGAAGGGATTAGAGATATATCAATGTCAGTATGGATATCAGCTAAATCATTTTTCAAGTACTGGTATACGCATTGGGCCTGAGTTTTACTATTGGTGGATCACAGGTGAGTATCCAAAAGAACTTATTTAAAAAAACTGTGGCATTAATGCATTAAGGCTGTCACTTTTCCAAAAAATCAAACTCGAACGGTTTTTGAACATACACCCAAATAACCGAAGATATTTGATTATTTTGCTGCCCCCCCCCCCGTAGTAAGGGACAGGGACTCTTATCTGCCCCTTCGATAGAAGTCACACGGGGTTGAACTCTTGACGAAGCGCTGCTGCACCCGGCTCTATAACTTGGATGAAAGCCGACGGCTTAGCCAGCAAATTTGATGTGGAGAATGAGTGACTAAGCTTGCATGTAACACACAGCCCAGTCTTTGATTTTAAAGTTGCCATCAACGGTGTAGAACCCAAAATACTACCATTCAGCGCTCCATAGATTATTCGGTGTTGTTAATGTCCGCTCGGAGTGGCAACTTGTTGTTTACTGAGGTCAAGAGAGCAGCAGATGTGGCTGAGGGTCAAGCTGCGCTGAGAGTGCCCTCTGGTGGATGAAACAGTCCACTGCTCCAGGGGCCCTGATGTGCCGCTAAACTCAATATTTTACGTTCGAATATTTATTTACTTTTCGGTTACGGATATTTATCCCCATATTCGAACGGTTATTCGAATATCGAATATAAGGTGACAGCCCTACAATGCATCCATAGATTTCACTCATACAAGTACCAGGGTTTTGGGTCTACAGCTTTAAATTGAACCAAAAATTGCTTATGAACATGGGCAATCTAAGCAGCTTTTCAACTGATCAATGATGCACCATATTATTATTTCCCAGTTTAAGAACATTCATATTTCCATCTACTGTACTTATTTTCCAACACATATAACGTGAAAAAAGCTACTGTTTTAGCTGTTTTGCAGTTCTGTAATAATTGCAGTGGGAGTGATAAGTGTGTTTCATAATAAGTGTTAGTTATTTACTTTCTGCTCTCCAAGTCTAAACTACCTCCCAAAACCTCCAGCTGTTTCGTCATTACACTCTACCTCAGTTTGCAAGCGCAGAATGCCACAACACCTGGTAGTCCTTCCTCTAGTCATATCACTGTCCACCACCACCCACTTTTCCTCCCCTATATTACAAGTCCAACACACGTCTACGCCAGAGATTCAGTCCAAGTCTCTATCACAGCCAGAAGTTGCGCAAATGTGCTAACTCATTACTCCATCACTTACAGTATGCTGCTGCTTCTGTCATTCTAATTTGAAGTGAGAAGAATCTAAACCCTCTATCCTGCATCTGCTGTCCGCTGTCATTTATACCCTTTCAAAAATACAATCTATGAAAAGACCCTTAAAGTGTGGCTAAGTTTTTAGCCTTTTCCGCCCTTCTTGTCAATCAAAGAAGTAGTAATCTAAAACAGAGGGATAAAAGGATATATTGAGGAGTTAGAGGATGGTAAAGTAAGCTGACATCCGAGCATGTGTTAGAAAACAGGGAGCATTTTTCCTGGAATCTGGGGCCAGCCGTGGGTGACATGCACAAACACTCAAACCTGCCTCGTGGTAATAGCTAGTTTGCGGTAACTGAATAACCAGCCGTTGGGTCAGGAAGTGGATAAGTAGGTGAATGTAGGGTTGTTTCAAGTTGAGTAGGTGTGTATGAGTTCTCCGTCTGCTGTCTCCGGCTGTGTTTGTGCCTCTACCTGTCCTGTCTGCAGCATGTGCTATTTCAGATTTTCTCTTCTCACTCTGGGCCTTATTTTACATCCCAATAAAAACCAATGAAACCCACCACTGGCTCCATATGCTGAGCGGGGAGCGTTATGCAACTTCAGTAGGCTCGGACAAAATGTACCGCCATGCATGCACACCAGCGCTTACTGGCTTCACGCGTCTCCTCCCTCCATCCATAGCTACTTCAGTCTTTTACTTACACAATCGCACGTTTTCACAGGCCTAAACCACAAACTAAACTTTCTTCTCCAGGTGAACCAAAACAGCTGAAGCCTGCCTGTCCATGTAATGATGTGTTTTCCCCTGCTATGATTTTTGTGTATCCTCTTCAGCCTTCATAAGCTGCAATCATCCTGACTGCAGTTTAAATACAGTTTTTGTCATCTACAGCCAATCGATCAATCAATCATCGTGTCTGCGGCTCTATAATGAAGAAGAAAAACAGCGTTGACTCAGCCTGTGGTGAGGTCATGGCTGTGTGACATCTGTGATGGTGTTTGTGAGCCGGGGGGTGAGAAAACAGAAGCAAAAACAGATCAGTCCTCTACGCCGTGTGTTCAGTCTCGCAATGATGACATCAGAGCTGTAGTATGCGTCTGGCCCTGGGCCTATGACAGGCTGTCTGAGAACAATGTGCAGAGAGAGCTGTTAACGTGACCTGATTGAGCACACTCACATGCACACACATATGCACACAAACGTACACACTTGCTGTTGATGATGTCATCCACACACTGCGGTCTTTGACGTCACAATGGCAGCATGATTCACTTGTTCACAGATGTTAAGCTGCTTTCAGTAAAAGGACTTTGGAGAAAACAGTGACATGTTGTTTAAAACATTTAGCAGCTCAGTAGCATTTATCACACCTCCCCTCTATTTGTTTGTATGAACTGTTTTTAATTACATCAACCAAAGAGAAGGTATGTGTTTTTATATCTATGAAACTACATCATGAAATTGCTGTGAGGAAAATGCAGAGTGAAGCTGATCGTTCTCATCTCCTGACCGGTATGGAGAGGTGTGCAGTGTGTTGTCTGTGAAAAATTTAAGAGCTATATCACATAATTTCTAAAGTGTAATCATAGCATTATAATTGCTTTGGTTTAATACTCTGATTTGTACTGTTTTCTCCTATATCCTGTTACCCTCTTAACTGCCAAGAAAAGGAACATTCAGTAAACAAGTTTGTAAAATCTGACTTTTCTTTGAAAGAATTCTAAGTTAACCGATTCTATGTTGTGGTATATATATACAAAACCCAAAACCAGTGAAGTTGGCACGTTGTGTAAATCGTAAATAAAAACAGAATACAATGATTTGCAAATCCTTTTCAACTTATATTCAATTGAATACACTGCAAAGACAAGATATTTAATGTTCAAACTGAGAAACTTTATTTTCTTTTGCAAATAATCATCAACTTAGAATTTAATGGCAGCAACACATTGCAAAAAAGTTGGCACAGGGGCATTTTTACCACTGTGTTACATCGCCTTTCCTTTTAACAACACTCAGTAAATGTTTGGGAACTGAGGAGACCAATTTTTGAAGCTTTTCGGGTGGAATTCTTTCCCATTCTTGCTTGATGTACAGCTTAAGTTGTTCAACAGGCCGGGGTCTCCGTTGTTGTATTTTATGCTTCATAATGTGCCACACATTTTCAATGGGGGACAGGTCTGGACTACAGGCAGGCCAGTCTAGTACCCGCACTCTTTTACTACGAAGCCACGCTGTTGTAACACGTGCAGAATGTGGCTTGGCATTGTCTTGCTGAAATAAGCAGGGGCGTCCATGAAAAAGACGTTGCTTGGATGGCAACATATGTTGCTCCAAAACCTGTATGTACCTTTCAGCATTAATGGTGCCTTCACAGATGTGTAAGTTACCCATGCCTTGGGCACTAATACACCCCCATACCATCACAGATGCTGGCTTTTGAACTTTGCGCCTGTAACAGTCCGGCTGGTTCTTTTCCTCTTTGGTCCGGAGGACACGACGACCACACTTTCCAAAAACAATTTGAAGTGTGGACTCGTCAGACCACAGAACACTTTTCCACTTTGCATCAGTCCATCTTAGATGAGCTTGGGCCCAGCGAAGCCAGCGGCGTTTCTGGGTGTTGTTGATAAATGGCTTTCACTTTGCATAGTAGAGTTTTAACTTGCACTTACAGATGTAGCGACGAACTGTAGTTACTGACAGTGGTTTTCTTAAGTGTTCCTGAGCCCATGTGGTGATATCCTTTACACAGTGATGCCGGTTTTTGATGCAAACTGCCTGAGGGATTGAAGGTCACGGGCATTCAATGTTGGTTTTTGGCCTTGCCGCTTACGTGCAGTAATTTCTCCAGATTCTCTGAACCTTTTGATGATATTAGATGATGAAATCCCTAAATTCCTTGCAATAGCTCGTTGAGAAATGTTGTTCTTAAACTGTTCGACAATTTGCTCACGCATTTGTTCACAAAGTGGTGACCCTCGCCCCATCCTTGTTTGTGAATGACTGACCATTTCAGGGAAGCTGCTTTTATACCCAACCATGGCACCCACCTGTTCTCATTTAGCCTGTTCACCTGTGGGATGTTCCAAATAAGTGTTTGATGAGCATTCCTCAACTTTCTCAGTCTTTTTTGCCACTTGTGCCAGCTTTTTTGAAACATGTTGCAGGCATCAAATTCAAAATGAGCTAATATTTGCAAAAAATAACACAGTTTACCAGTTTGAACGTTAAGTATCTTGTCTTTGCTGTGTATTCAATCATTGTATTCTGATTTTATTTACGATTTACACAACGTGCCAACTTCAGTGGTTTTGGGTTATATATATATATATATATACACATATATATATATATATATATATATACATATGTATTTTAATGAATGTATTTATTTTTTTAAACAGAAATTTTCCTAACATGTTCTTTAGTTTTCACAGACAGAGAAATTCTTAGTTTTAAAGATGACACAGGCTGGCTAATGGCAACAGTTTGTTTATCATTACCATGAAAACACAAAGTAATGTGTGAAAAGCTGCTGAGCCATAAGTACACCCTGCTACTCCTGCCATTCTGTTTCTGTAGAATTTTGTGTCTTACCTGTGTTGGGCCACCTGTACTCACTGCCTGCTGTTTATTCTGTCACTGACATGTTTTTGTTTGATGGATGCATTTCTTAACCTTGCAGTGCAGATGGATCAACCTAATTCAATGTCTGTAATCAGGCACATCCATGTTGCCAAGCTCCAATCCACAACGATTGTGGGCAGCCCAAAGTGGCACTGCCCATTCAGCAGGAAGAGGTGGGAGATGACAACAGGAAATGACTGCTTGCCCAAAGAATAGTATAGAAGACAACAGCTTCAGTAGCAGTTTTATCAGATCTGGGCTGTGTTTCTTTATTAAATGAAAAATAAATAAAAACACTATAACCTGTCCATAGAAAGGATATGTTATTTCCAATTCCGAGATGTTTTGCCAAGAGTTTGTTTAACAAAGTGGCTCACATTCTGTCCTTTATGCTGCAGCAGTAGTGCCTGCCTACTACATTATCTGATTGGCCTATAATGAATGTGATTGATGGAAAGATTGTCCAATCACCGGCTGCATATGCTTTTGAAAGGTGCTGCCCATTCCCAAACACTTTCTGTGGGCTCTTTCCTAGATGGACTAGTTAAATATTGAATGGTCCATCTGTTGTGTCAGGTTATGAATTTTCTCATAACAAGAAGAAACACCTCTAAAAGTGGACTTCCTGTTTCAAATGAAATGGCCCCAGAAAGCTTTGCAAGTTCGTGTGAACTATGGATGCGAACCAGGAGGTCCTTTTTTAAACATTTTTCTCTCTCATGATGCATAGTGTTTTCATAAAACAGACTGTCTTCTGCTCAGTTTTACACCTGGTTTTAACTGGAGTCCTCACTTTAAAGAACAGAAAGCAGTGAAGGTGGGTGGAGGTGAGAGGGTTGCTACATCTTGACTTGATGGCAGTTGTTTTGTTTACTTGAGAGCCCCCTGGCAGCTGAATTGTACATATATGTGCCTTTAAATTACGTAACTATAGCCAGGGGGCTGCACAGTGATGCAGCAGGCAGTTCTTGTGCTTCACAGCATGAAAGTTACAGCTTAGACTCACTGTGTTGGTTTGGCCTTTCCTCTGTGGAGTTTGCATGTTCTCCATGTGCATGCATGAATTTTCTCTGTGGACTCTGGTTTCCTCCTGCAGACCAAAAACATGTCTGTTAGGGAAATTGGTGATGGGATTGGAAAGTGTCAAGTTTTTATTTAAACCAGGGTCACTATCGATTCTGCTTATTGCTCCAATTCTTCATTGACGCTCTCACTGATTCCTGTGGATGTCTAAAAACAAGAAGTTTTATGCATCAACAATGTAAAACACATGGCATTCCTAAGCCATACCGTGTCAGCAAATACCTTATCATGTTGCTTTAGTTTTCACTCTTTGTTGAACTCACACAGCCACAGACCCTGCAACACAGGCTATTTGCATCATTTTATGTAAAATTAAGCTGCTCTGTTGACAACCTCTCTTGTCTGCCATGATTACTTTCCTGACACTTTGGCTGCCATTCTTGCTGATTGCCATCTGTAAGAGCATGACGTTGTTTTGCAAGGCAAATGTGGAAAGGTGAATGATATCAGTTTATGCATCATAAGCTTTCTCTGCTTTCATCTTAAACAGATGCTGTTCCTGTCACAAAGGTACCTTGACAGCTGAACTGTAATTATGAGGGCTGATTGATAAGTTGTGAGCCTTGTATTGAAGAAGAAAAGCAGGGATGTCCTTTTTCAGCTCTACTATTCCCTGACTATTTAAGGCTGTGTACCCGAAGACTGGTGTCATTTGGTCAGTTTCGAAGAGGTAGCACTCTAAAGTAAACAAGGCATGTGACTTTTGCAAAATGGACAAAATGCCCCTGTTCACAAGTCTGTCATTGCCATGGCTGCCATTAAAGATTGTGGCTTTGAATTGATTGAGCATCCGCCTTATTCGCCTGATCTCACTCCATCAGACTTTCATCTATTTCCAAAATTGAAAAAGGCCATTTCCGGTGCCCACTTTCGGTCAGATGATGACATCGTACATGCAGTGGAGGACTTTCTGAACGGTCAAGAAAAGGACTTCTTTAAAAGTGGCACTGAGGCCCTTAAACATCGCTGGCAGAAGTGTATAGATACTGAAGGGGATTACGGTGAAAAATAATGCAATTGTTCTGCCAAAAGTCAAACCCTTAAATATGAGGCTCACAACTTATTAATCAGCCCTCATAATTCACAAAGCTAGCACTATATTACTGAACCAGTTGTTTTAAAGATATTTTAGTTGGAAAATCCATTGATTTGAAACTGATAAGGCCATCTTTGAATAAGATGTTAAATTCTTGCTATTGGGCAAAAACCTCCTAAGTTTATTTTTTTATTTTTTTTATTTTTCCTTTTATAAAACAGTGCTATTGGTCGGCTGCCATGTTGGTGAATGAGTTTTCTAAACTGTTAACCAAATGAAAGTACGAAAAATAATCTGTAACCTGGACAAAATAAAATTCATTACTTCAGTAGTCATGCACTTTTTTTTTAAATTTCCTGAAAAATAGTAGTTGGAGATAGGAGGTTTGTGCCTGACAGTGACAATAATCATTACTTGGCTGCAAGTCCACCATTGCATTGAATCCTGGGATATGTTGAGAATCAAAGAAAGAAAAAAATTAAAAGATTTTAAGGATGACCTATGTTAAAATTGTGTGGAAATTATTTTGAGGGCACGTGTGAAAATGGCCTCTGAGCATTTCCCTTGGATTAACTCTCTTTGTTGATCATATCTGCACATACAGTATTTACTGTCAGATATATCATAGTGACACATGGTTGACTGTTGGAAAGTCCAGCTGTGTGGGAGGTGACGTTCCAGGCAGGGTCACAGGAGCAGGAAATGATGACTGTCTGTGTCACAACAGAGGTTAATGTCACTATCTATCATGTTGTTTTGCAACCTGCTGTTGTTCTTCTTCTCTTTGAAGCATAGGTCTAGCTTGAACAAGTATTATCTAATGATTCATTTAGGGTTTCTGAAGGTCAGAAAGACAAAATAAATAGAAGTCCTCCAAAAACCTATCACTGTGGGTAAGTTATTGTTCTTTTATCAAGTCAAAACCTTGATTTAGTCAAATCAGTAAAGCAGGCACCCCTTAACAAGAATCCATTTTGCTCTAGTCAAAGGTTAAACCCCCAATCCTGACACTCTTTGGTGCATTCCACCCACATATTTCTCTTTATCCTATATAGTCCTGACCAAAGAAAAATGAAAAAAGTGTAATGTTTCAGGTTTTGATATCAATCCAAAGCAAATAAATATATCTTGCATTTTGCAAACAACAAAACCCTGTCCATGAACATCTGAACTATCTTAAGGAAACAGACTCCTCTAAAAACATGTGCTAACACGATCACATCAGTTCACTGATAATCTGTCAGATGTTTGAGTGCTAATGTAGTTGCATAATGTTTGTTGTTCCTGAAAGGCATACAGGAATATCTCTTCTCTTTTCTTGGGAGTCCCCTTAATGATTCCAAAGTGGAGTTGACACCCTCCAGGACCTCGATCACAAAAGTGATACATTGCTTTAAAAAATTAATCAAAATTTAAGTTGTTTTTATTCATAAGATTATGATTGAATAGCCCCACACTCGTGCTCTTGAAGACCTTTAATGAGTTAAGTACACAATGAGTATGTTATGTTTCAGTTATGTAAGCCTAATTTTGACACCCTCAAAATGAAAAGTGACGGGGCTGAAGGCTGCCACATGCCCCCTGTGCACATTTAGTGTATTGGCTGTTTGTTTTGTTGTTTTTCAAAACTGATATACGTTTTATTCACTGATTAAACTCCATGCATTTTCACACAATACTTGAATTTTTAAAGTGTCTCTGCAATAGTAATGTATAGAATGAAAAGCTGTCTCTCCCTGTCTCAGGGCCCCTGCAAAATTCTGCTTAAGTGGTTATAATGTACATTTTACCAGGGGTTCATACACAGTAAAATATTCAGAGACAAGTTAATACTATCAGAGTTAATATTAACACTTCCTGAGAGTCTATATGGGTCCACACAACAAAGTGTTTTTACTCTTTTTGGAAATTTGGTACTTTAATTCTCATTGAGTGTAATTTAAAACTTTGTAGCACTTTAGATCAACGCCTCTATGTCGTGTGCACTCAACAGATTTTTAACTACTTAAGCATTAACTCTATTTTAACACCACAAAGTGTAAACATTGCTGTATTTCTTTAACTGTATATTAATAGAGGAAACAAGCAGAAATAAAGACACCATGTTTAATAAGAGCACAAAAAAAATAAATGCACTGAATTTTTCATGACATAAGTTTGTGGCATCTGTTGGTACTGGTCCAATAATGGGGATGGGATGATCAACTCTTCAGGTGTCACCTATGTGTTCAGAGTTCAGAGTGAAAAGTTCAAAGTTAAAGATCCTACAGTTCAATTCAATTCAATTCAACCACTTTATTTATCCCCAAGGGGGTCATTTAAAGGCACAGGAGTAGCACACACCAAAAGTACAAAGACAAAAACACAACAAAGCATCAACAAACAGGCAAACAAACAACAGTGACATATGGATTTGATTTACTGAAATGTCATTTTGAACTTGGTTTTGACTCTTAACTCTTTTCCAATTGAGAGTAAATTATTTAGGGATTTGACTCCCATCATGAGAATAATGTCCTCGCTGAAACTTTGATCACACCAGAATATTAACTCTTCTCTATTTGCTGTGTATTTGATTTCAGTGACTGCTGGAGTTTGTTTACAATTACTAATACCCCAAAATCTGCAAGTTTTCACATTCTGAGTACCCCTGATCCATCTCTATTCTCATCTTGTCAAAGATGCTGTTGGAGTGTAGGCCACTGTATGGCCCCCTTCCCCATGTGCATTTTTTCTGCTCTGATTTGTTGGCTGGTCTATTCATTCATTAATTCATTCATTTTCTCTACCACTTATCCCTGGGGAGCTGGCGCCGAGAGGCAGGGTACATCCTGAACTGGTTGTCAGCCAATCACAGGGCCACACAGAGAGACAGACTACCATTCACGCTCACACTCATACCTAAGGGCAACTTAGAGTCACCAATCAACCTCATGAGTATGTTTTTGGTCTGTGGGAAGAAGCCAGAGTGCTCGGAGAGAACCCATGCATGCACAGGAAGAACATGCAAACTTCACACAGACAGGCCCTGCCAGACCCGGGGATCGAACAGGCGACCTACTCGCTGTGAGGCAGGTGCAATGCCTGCTGCATCATGTTGGCTTGTATACTTTGTGGTAATTGGTCAGGTCAGTGCTGGTCTGCACCATTTCATGTTCTGCATTCTCTCTACAATCTGCACTGACCAAGCCAGTGGGCGTAGCTGTTTTTTGCAGTTACTATTCACAGGAATAGAGGGATGTCCTGATGCAACATACTGCTGTCTTGTGTATTAAAGCAGTCTATCATTTCAAAAAGACATGAAAAACACACACAACATTGCATATAAAAGCTCAGAAAGCAGAATATGACCTCTTACATTTCAGAAGACCAAATAATAACTTAAACCAGATCTACAGGTCAGTGGTGGACATAGTAATTTGGGGGCCTAAGGCGAACATAGCCAGGGGCCCTCTTTATCTCTTCTTTTGAAACAAAACAGTAGGAAAGGCAAAGGCCGGTGTTTCCCCTAGCTTTTATGCTTTGGGAAGGGGGGTGCCTGGGCCGGAATGAGCGGGGTCCGTCGTTCAGGATCATTTATATTAATCAGCTTGTTTGTTTGTTTATTCATTCATCTATCTATCTAGCTATCTATATTAATCTTTTTTTATTCATCTATCTATCTATCTATCTATATTAATCATTTTTTGTTCATTTATTCATCCATCTATCTTAATGTTTCTTATTTTTTGTTTTTTTCATTTATTCATCTATCTATCTATATATCTTAATCATTTTTTGTTCATTTATTCAATTATCTATCTATCTATCTATCTATCTATCTATCTATCTATCTATATTAATCATTTTTTGTTTATCTTTCTATCTTCAATCACTTCTTGTTTATTCATTCATCTATCTATCTATCTACATTAATCAATTCACTCACCAAGTTCAGTCTTGTACACAGTAGTGTAGTCTGGTTTGTTCGAGTAGGTATACTGACATACTCTGATGGATATTTGTCCTCTTAGGGCCTCCATACACTGAAGAGATTTTTGCCACATTTTTACCTGACTTATGCGACGTCCACTGAAAACAGCTTTGAGACCCACTTATGGGCCCCCATCCACAGGTTGAGAACCGCTGCACTAGCAGATCGTATTTGAAGCTTGATCCTTCAAAGATTGTTCCTATATCATGGAGAATAAGTGATCCAGGATACAGCAGGATGAATTTACCATTTAGAAAAAAACTGAGTGAAAAAAGTGAGTTGACAGTGAAAACAAGAGCTGGACTGCTGAAGCATGTTGAGTTTTGATTCATCAAAAGGCTGACTCGTCATTTTTAAGTCTTTGTGTTCACGTAAACCATGCACATGAGCTATCAAGACACTGTTTGAATTATAAAATCATACAAAGTGACCAATAATCCCTCACTGTCCCTGCAATGCGCGTCTATCTGTGTCTTTACGCTCACCGGCACACGCACACGCAAAGCAGCTGAGCACTTTAGGAGGTGTTTAGATGTACATCCGATGAAAATCTCTCTTCTTCTTCAGCTTTTCCTCTCTTTCTCTGCTCTGTGTGAAAGCCTTACTTAAAACAGTGAACGTTTCTTCATGTTATGCGCTGTTTAACTGAAGGCAGTGTTTGTTTTGTTGAATGTTTTACTTGAATGATCAGACTTTGTGCAGGAGAGAGTGGATGGTTTGCACAGCGAGCAGCATAAATAGTCAGACAACAGGTCAGAGAAGGGTCAGAGGAGAGGAGAAATGCATTTTAATGAATGTAATGAAACGATAGTGACGCATAAGACTAAAATTGTGCAAATTAGAGTTAGCTTTTTTATTTGAGTGTGTGAGATTGTATTTATGAAATGGTAATTATTTAGACATACATATTGTGAAGCAACTAATGTGTAGAGTGTTTGAGAGGGAGAGTGGAGGTTTTTTAAGGCTACTCATCAGGACTGTCAGGAGTGGCGCTGTTTGGCCGCGGACTCACCACATTTTCATCTTCATCATCACTGCTTTGCTCCTCCACCACTGGGCTTGCACAACTTACTCAGCAACAGCCAGTCACGCTAGCCCGCTGGAACTCACTCTGACGATTAGCTCTGGCTCGTTGTCATTTTTTCAATCAGTGGTGTCACCAACACTGTAAAGATTCGTGACACCTTTGGTAATATGGCATTATATTTTTTGGCGTCTTCTCGCCGTTTCCTTTTCTCCGACCCACTCTGATAACTTTGTTTCATTTTAACTTGCGCATTTCTCACATAAACAAACCCACATGACTTCCTGCTGCTCAGTCTCCCGTCATAATGGAACAGTCCATTGTAGTGTCTGGGGATGGGGGCAGATAATATGATTTTGGCATTCAGATGGGTTTTTTCTGTTTGTTTTGTTATTTTTATTTTTAGTACGCTAATATAAATACACATGAAAATAATGGGGGTGCTGCTGGCTGTGGTGGCCCTGGCCCTTGCTGGTTGGGGCGGGGGCAACTGGTTGGGGGCCCCCTACTGGTTGGGGGCCTAAGGCAATGGCCTACTTTGCCTTAACGGTAGGTCCGCACCTGCTAAAGGTATTGCAACAGTTTATAAATAAAGAGTTATCAATATGTGTCATTGTCCATTTTAATTATTGCTGAATTTATTTTTATGTTATCTATTATCAATATTAATCTCATTGCACCACCTTTTTGAATATGTCCCTATTTAGGGTAAAACTCTTAAAAGATCAGCTCGGTGCAGGAGAAAAAAACCTGACGAATTCAAAAAAAGTGAACTTGCACAACACTGCACAATTATCTACATCCGCACAGTGTGCTAATAGCCCTGCACAATGAAGAACTCAGTGCAAAATCTAACACTCAAATAAATCATAGTTATTATTATTATAAGAATGTGTTCCTGAGAGAATAACACAACACCACATTTCAATTAATCTTTGACATGAAGGCATTCCGTGCTGTTTACAATTTCATTAATTTAATCTGAATCAGAGCTGGTCAAATTGCCCCAATTGAACAGTAAATAAAGAAGCTTCAACACTTGTGGTTGCCTGCAGTCTTGTCTTGCTCTGTGCTGATGACTTATGTTCCCTTTAAGAGATTTTTTTGGCTAAAACACTGTTTAGAGGTGAACAGAGGTTATTGTCTGCTTAAAATAATTACAATTAATGGGGTTTAAAATGTCCTCTAATGCTTAACTGAGATTTTGCAGTACTAAAGGGGCAGCTCTACATATTTCCCTCAGGACCAAAAGAAGCAACAGCAACAGAACCTGAAAACCAGGAGAAATGTATCCTGTTAACACTGTCAATAACATAGAGATTTCACACCTCTCTACCGGAGCCTTGGTTTTAAATGGATTCTTTGCATTAACTTGGATTTTATAAAAGAAATAACCTTCAGTATGTTCCTCCTAAATGTACTAACACAGGGCTACCTTTACTTGCAGGATTGAAACCATTAATGTCACTTATCCGGCTTTAGATAGTAGTTTATCTAAGCTGATGCACTAAACTATACTTCTATCAATCAATAACAAGTAACCTGTCTTCTGCATAATGCTTGAACCCTTAGATTCCCTGTGTCCACATTTTGGACATTCCCAAACTTGGTATGATGATATTTTTGACATTTTTAATGCTACTGCATTCATTTTTCACTTAGGTTTTTACACCATTTTCTTAACTTAAGTGATATTAATTATATAAGGTCTGTAATTCTCTGTCAACCAAAAGAAACCTTCATGACCCTGGGTCCACTTTATGTACAGTTGAAACTCATTATAACCAAGGGAATAAAAGGGTAAAAAATGAAAATTGAAAACATTTGATTTTGATGGTCAGGACTGCAGAAAGTCAACATAACTGCATCACTGTTATTGGATATTTATCCAATTTATAAGAAACTTTGGCTTTTTTTCTGATGTGTTCACATTTTGGACACCAAGTCTTATGAGTCATATTTTTATATGTGGCATCTAAGGGTCAAAACCTTAAACACACTGTCGAATTGAAGTGTTATCATTTGGTACAAATAAGGTGACCAAATCAGAGCAACAGTGGTCCATTTTTTCTTTTAAGTTCAGCCATTAACACGCTGAAAGCTGCATTTGAACGAGGAATGAAGAGTGACACCATTCAAATGGAATTCTGTCATCTAACTTTGTGGTTTTCTGTTGAAAGTGGCTAAAATGAACCTATAATTTCACCCAGAACTGAGCCATAACCTGATTTTTCTTGCTCATGTCTCAGTTTGAAGCTGAAATCTCGTGCATCAGACTGAAGTCAACATGTGCTGTAACATGTAGAGACTGGATGCAGCTTAGCAAGCCTCATTAGCCATTTCCACATTTTTATAGGTGGTGCTGATGACAATTTGGCTTTAGCCAGCAGCAAAGAAAAACACAACTATGCAAGGAAACAGTCAGAAGGGAGTTTTCAGGAAAGGTTTTGCAATATTGTGACAAAATACACTATCAGTTAAGCCAAGGACACAAAATTCTTTTTGCCAGGAAAACATCTAGCAGTCAACATTTGAAGTCTTTATCTTTTGTAGTGCAGTCGGCAGAGTGAACAAGGGATATTCTCAACTATGACAAAGAGCTATAATCTGGATTTTTTTTTCATGCTTAAAGATAGTGTGAGGTTTTTAACTGGATGGGCTTGGCCAGAAGCAAAATCATCTTTGAGACATGTCAGCTGATTTTGGCTAGCAAGTTATTTTTGTCTGGTTCCACACACCTTAGGAAAACATTACAGGTCCCTCTAGATATGTGAGGCCACTTACTAGCAGAATGGCCGAATTTCAGTTTTGAGGTCTTTTGATCATTGTCTTTTTTACATTGAGTAACATGGATCTACACCCATTTTGTGCATGCTGTTCCAAGTTGACTGCATTCAAGCACATGCAATCCTACAACTCATTGCTTATGACCCCAGTGACAACTCGTGATTTACTGAAGTCTGTCCAACCTCCACTTCTTCAGTATCCCTGGAGTGAAGTGAAATGAATGTAGTCTAATTGGCCACAGGATAAGAGAGTAGCGGTGCTCTCTAACAGCTTTTCTTCTGTTATTTGTCACAAGAAAATAACTGGGGTGCTGGTTAAAAGAAAATTTAAGATAAAAAGTTATGAGCAAGTAGTGATGTGTTGTTTGTGAATTTATACAACAAGAGCTATGCTGATATCTGTGCAAGATACTTTTATCTTTTTAAAGTTTTTTTTGTTAAATGATAGACATAATATCACAAAGGGTTGCCAAACGAGGGCCCACTTGAAAGCCAGAAGATTGGCTCTTATTACCAAGCTGAACCAAATGATCCAGATCACTAACAACAGCTCAAACATAGAGCAAGGCTAAACCAGGTGTAAATATGCCAGTTTTTGTGGACTAGCACAGCATATATCAGCTGACGGGACTGTGTTGAAATGTGTAAGTCAGTGTTGATGTGATGTGATATAAACACTGTTAGACTCCTGTGCTTCCTGCCAACCTGTGATGGAGGTTCATGTTTGCTTCCAGCTTTACCTCCAATGGTCCAATTATTAAAAGTAAAAATTTAAAAAGATATTAATTGTGCAAGGGATTATTTTCCTTTTCCTTTTGCCCCTTTAACAAGATCAATCTAAGTTATAAATCATTCACACATTAAGCAGAGGGTTGAGGGTTCAAGTCCAGCCCTGGCTGTCTCATGTTGATGTGTTTTTAACACTTACAATGACAGGTGTTGATAACAGAGAATTGGCTCCAGCTGAAAACTGGTCTCAACCTGTTCAAGGAATTAATATAACTTGCCTGTACACCAAACAATTCCCTATCAACCAAGCTCTCATGAGAGGTTGTCAGCACAAGTGACAAGAGGTAGTCATCATGGAAGACGTGGGACAGAGCTGGTCTTAAGTGTTGCTTAGTTTTGCAAAACTTGATATCTGGAGCACAATGAGCATTATCTATGTCTGTGTCATTCAAGTGCAAGAGTAAACACCAGCAACATGCCAAAGCAATGATTGACACAGCATTGCATTAAATATCAGAACTGTTTTATTTTTTTTTTTATTTTTTTAAGAATTGTTAATGGAATTAGTATAGTAAAATTATCAATTCCCATCCTTACACATGACAGAAGGAATGAAAGAATTACACATAAGAAAGCATATGTACCAGTAATAATTCAGTCTCATTTAGCTAGTATTTATGATCTTGGGAAGCCAAAATGTTTGAGTGAAACAAAAACTGTAAATAGCTACAACATAAACAAAAAGTATTAATGTTTCACTTAGACATCTGCACATTTGCTTGATAATGCACAAAGGGGGTTTGTTGTGTTGTTCTATTTTTATAAGCTGAATATGTATTTTTCTGCCTTTTTATGTCCTAAATCTGGTGTTTGCCACTTTGAACACTTTGACCTACATAGACAGACAAACTGCAGCGGAGGAGACGGCAGGATAAAGCAGCTGGAACAGAGACAGACAGACTTCATCATCGCTCTGGTGACTCATCGGAGCAGAGGATAAGTAGAGAGGGAGAGATGAACAGCCGTGCTCTGGTCTGAGAGGGAGGTGTGTAAGTACAGGGTAGCCGAGAGACGCCAGGAGTGGGGAAAGGGAGGAGGAAGGGTGTGTGAAAGAGGAGGGGGGTTAGCCAGTGCATTCGACTGATGGTGACTCATGAATGCTTGCTCCTTCACCGAACACACCAACAGAGATCCAGATATCAGTCCTAGAAAGTGACTGATTGTATATACCAATGTCACTTATAATGAAAAGAAAAGTTAGCTTAAGCAATCAAAGTTTTATGCCGGATCAACTAGTATTTCATAGTCAGTGGAAGGCAGTAGCTTGTTACTCGTATTTCTGTCAAGATTTTTTTTTTTTTTAACTAGATCTTATCCTGTTCGCAAACTAACAAACACCAGCAAAGACAACCTCCTTGGCACAGGTAATAATGTATTAAAATATATCATTTAATTACTTTAAATGGTTTGATATTCATAAGGACAAATTCTTCATCATAATAAATTTAAATGTAAGTTCATATATCGATTTGACAAGGGGCCGCATGCAAGTACGTTGATCATTTAGATAATGAAAAAGTGGTTGCACTGTATCAGTCAAGCATCTGATGAAGGTGACACACAAAAATCACCAAAACGGCACAGATGATGAAACAATGTGCATTGATACAATATAGAGGTCAACGGACAATGTACACAATAAGTAGATCCCACTAAATACAAAATGTAAAACATTCATGTTAGCTTTATAATAACATTTGTAGATACATCAGAAACAAAACAAAATGCCTCTCATAATGAACAATTGCTGCTTGGACTCTAGAATACTCAAGATCCTTTGAGTTTTTGAGTTGAACTTTAAACTTCAGGGACTTTAAGGTGGTGTTCATCTTGTAAAAGGGATTTCCTGACATCTGAAGTCAAATGGAAAGCCCTATAAGAAATGCTTTCATGTATATAAATGGCTACATAAAAATATTTAGAGTTAATGACTGCATAACAATTCTCAGGAAGAGAAGAGATAGCAGCATATTACGTTGACAGAAATTAGTGTCTACATTTCAAGGTAACCAAATCAATAGCAGCTTTATCAGTTTACCAGGGTCAGTAGCAGCAATTATAAGAGGGAGACAAACCAGTGCAGGATTCTTATTCAACAACAAGTCTAAATGTACTCTGCAGAGTCAAATCTTCAATTTAGGGACACAATAATCATATGAAGAAAACTGTCAATCCATATTCATTTGATTAAATACAGTGCGACTTTGACAGATTTTTTAGTATACATTTCACTGATATCTTTAATGCTGAAATATAGATGCAGCAGGATAGTGCTATTCAGTGGTTATATTATTTTGATCGTGTTGTTATAAACTTATCTATTATACTGAAGCAAAGATAGGTTTAATCAACACACACCAGTGTGCTGTTTTTACATAACAGCTCTAAAATACTCAGCACTTTTTTAAAAACTACATTTTACTTTTTCTCGTGTGGAATAATAGAGAGCTGCTTCTGCTTGACTTTGATTTAAAAAAACAAAGCGTCTGTACTTTACTAGAGCACAACATTTTCGTACTCCTTCCACCCCCTGCTAAATACAGATGTTACTAGAGGCTGCAGGACCCCCTGTGGCCCACACTGCTGTGTAAGCCAGACACACATAAGCAATGCGGCTGGCCAATCTCATCATGATAAACCCACAGTCATTTGGCTCTTTATTTGCTGTTATTTTTAACCAGCTCTCTCTGCTGAATCATTGTGTTTATGAGTCACACCCATGCATCCTCCTGGTCCAAAATATCCACAAGCAGCAACCCGTTTTCTTCAGCTTTGTTCACTCCATCTTCACGTACTCAGACTTGATCTCAGACAAAGGGACCTTGTGTTTTTTTTCTGTGTGTGTATGTATGCACGAGTGTGTGTCCGCACGTGTTCTTGAATGCATATATTTGTGTGAATGTGTGTGAGTAGGCCTAACCTCAAGCTCTGTTTGGAGACAGTTCTGACTCCCGTCTCTCTCTGTCTGTTTGTTTGCCTGCCAGATCTGCCTATGTGCTGTGTTCACACACTGTACTCTCTCCCTCACACAAACAAATACACTGCAAACTCACAAGACGTATGAATTCCTCAACATGTCACAATGCAGAGCGAGGGAGTGCAGAAAACTGTGCACAGCCTCCCTCTTCTCTGTCTAATCCCCTTCTTCTCTTACTGACCTACATCCTGGCCAGCTCAGAGTTAAAAAAACAAAAGTGAAAGAGGCTGAAAGGGAGTCATGAAAGAAAAGCAGAAGAAAAAAGGAGGAGAAAGACATAACATAAGTATTAATACTGTTGACAAAAATGAGACACATTTTTCACCCACTTTTCTGTCATGAGAAAGGGGATAACTACTAAAAACTAAATCTATGGTTGGAATTTTGGGTTTACCATCCCTCAATCAGACAAGACAAACTACAAAACGAAAGATGGGCTGTCAGTCATTCTAAATCAATAACGTATCATTTGTTTTGAGAAGAAAAGCTTAACGTATGAAAGTTTGAAGAAATGTGTTCCCAGAAATTTGAAACAGGTAAACTACAGTCCTCAAACAAAGTTTGGAAACATTATTTTGGTGGATTATTTCTCCCCTTTAATAATGCCAATTGGCATTATATTGTGTATTGCTGGAAAGCCTGATTAGTCACCTTTACAACAAGGTACAACTTGTAAAGATCATGCTTTCCTTGAATGAGCAACACCGTTAAAAGTGTGTAGTGCCCCCAAAAAATGTGCCAAAATTATCTCTTTCTCTTGAAGAAAGCCCACAGTTCCTTAGTGAAGCAAAGGCACCTTCTTGGGGTGTTGTCTTCCTGGCATGCCCACTTCAAGGTCTGTCTTTACCTCACCAGTCTCATGGATGTTGGTCCTCGGTTTGGAAATGGTACCAGGGCTGACACCAAATAATGCTCCCACTCTGGAACACCAGCTTTCAGTTGGAGGGGGATTTTGGCACAATTTTTGGGGGAGCGCAAGCCAGATGTTTAGCTGTGTTGCTCATTTCACCAATGCACAATCCTTACAAGTTATACCTCACTGTAAAGGTGACTAATCAGGCTTTAAAAAGAAACAAAATATAATACTATTTGGTTTTATAAAAGAGGAGAGATCGACCAAAACAACTGTTCCTCCTTTCGCCTTTTTTCCTAAGTTGTTGTGATAGTAGATTTGTGCAGCACAACTATGACTGTCCCACCTACCTTAAAGAGGTATTGATTAAGTCTGTAATGGAAAACAGAGCAAACAGTGCACCTCTTATGAGGAATAAGAAATGAACTGTGAATCATGAATTGGGTTGAATGGAAAATTTATTTGGATTGAATTGTGAGAATCCAAATCAAACCAAGTCAAATCAAATCATAACCTACTGGAAGATATACACCCCACCGTAGCAGGGAGATATAGAACTCCACAGGACTGAAAAATTAGAAGATATCGGTGGATATGTGAAGAAAGCAAGAACCCTTCATTAACATATCTGCTACTTGAACCACACAAGTGAGAAAAAGGAAAAACAGCTACAGGGCTATCACTTTTCCAAAAAAAAAACCCAAAACAAGTTTTTGAGCATATAGTCTAATAGCCGAAGATAAATTGATCGATAGTTCTTTAAAGTGAAGCATCATATTTTTGTTGGATTCAGACACCAAACTTAAAACAGTTCAATACAGGTAACTCAGTACAATCAATATAGATGGATACAAAAACTTTCATGCGCCACAATTTTCACACATGACTCTATCTGTATACAACTCTGAATATTAATCATAATGACTGCAGTGTTAGCAATGGTAATCACGTTTTTAATGGAACCTTAAATATAGACATAGGCTTTTCTGCATTAAATGTAATGGTAGTGTAGAAGCCAACTACAAGATTCACAGTGGTTTTAAAATCACAGTTTATAACTAAAAACTGACAAGTTTCTGATGATTTTTTGTAGCAGGGTGGAGGTGGGGCAACATCAGTCTTTTAATCGTCTATTTAATGTGATACTGTAAACATAATCTAGTGTCTTGGAGGCATAAGACTAAATTGAAAACAGCTGCTAAGAATAACACTACATAACGCTGAATTCAACTAAGTACTGACTTTTGACATACTTAAGAGAACAAACTATGGCTCCTTGTTATTTGCGCTGCACATGCATGCACGTCTCCACACTTGCACACACTCAGCCCTGCAGCTTGCCAAACATCTGGAGCAAAGTTAGAAAACGCTGAATGAAAGATTCTTTAATAACACTGGATTGGTTGTGCGACTGTGGCTATCAGCCAATCAAAACAGGTCCTGGATGGGTTATCTGTCTCGGGGCGGTTATCGGACGGACGCTTTTATAGTCAGTCGTGTTTCATATTGAGAGTTTGGGACCACACTCTGTCTGCCTGTGTGTGCATGAGGTAGAAAGTTTCTGCTTTGATTTTCTCTGCGTCTGCTTTGCCCTGTTAAGTCTCACCACACCTCTCCACTCCATATGCTTTTGGGTCAAGAAAATATTTAAGGCCTCAATAGGATGGTATTAAATACTACCATAATACATAAAAGCCAGGCATCCATTTTATTCTTCTTTTCAGGTTGTGTGTTTGCTTTGGCAGCGTAGGTGAGCATTTCTGCCTCCTCCCCTCTAGCTGAGCTCTTATACTCTGAGGTAAAATATACTAAGTGATGCGGTGAGCCAAGAGGAACAACTGCAATTGCTCAAATGTTTGTGTTTGTAGATATTCTTCAGTTTTCATCAGAACTGTCCTCTTCCAAAATCACAGGCTGGACACAAAAGTTCATTGTTTCCTCCTTTACACACTCTTCATCTCTCCTGTCTCCTTCTCTTGCTCTCTATGTAGTCTAGACAAGCAGGATCAGGGGTCAGTTCAGTAAATGCATAGCTATTCCCATGAGCTCCTGCCTTTAGGGTGGGCTTTGTAATCGGACTCTGTTTCCCAGAGCCTCCATCTCCATGAGGTTTCATCAGCACACATCCACCCACACTGTGAGGGGCCTCAGAGCTGGACAGGGACCAGCAACACTGTTTACACATGTACATATTTTCTATGTGAAAGATTTAAATAAAGGTTACAAGACTGCTGAACAAAATGCTCTAGTGTACAGAGGTTTTGCTCATGTAACTTGTAACAACGATTGATTCACACTTGGTTTGACTGTAAGGTGGCCCTGTTTTGATTTAGTTATACTCAAGAATAGTTTATACCACAATTCTTAAGCCCTCATGTCCTACATGTGTATGCTTTTCAAAGACATAATTGGAATGAACATGTAAAGTTTGAGTCACATAGATGTTACACTAATCAGCTCAGTATTGAAGAAGGTCAAAGCTTGTAGTGAATTTAATTGCTCAAGTACTGATGCAAGATATTTGGTTTTGGCTGATATCTGATATGACGGCATTTTCCAAACCCATTATCACAACACCAATATCAATACAGATATTTTATATCAAGAGCACAAAGTCTCTGCTTAGCTAAAATTGGTCTGTTCCTTCATGGTTACAGTCTTTTCTTGTTGGACACAGATATGAAACAAGAAAAACAATCTATTATTTTATAAATGATACTATTGATTTATAAAGGTGGACATTGAGTGATAATGAGGTAAACCATTATGGTATATAGTACATATAGTGACATTGGTGTTTTATATTGCATTTACTGCCACATTGGAAGATCCAAGGTTCATTGCATTTAATTATTCCTCTGAAAAAAACAATTTTTTTTGGAGAAAAAAATTGGGTTCATTTTTTTTTTTTCAAAATGTCTGAACTAATTTGCTTGTGTTTTAGTACAACTTTGGCACACACTTTTGTGATATTCAAATTATCATGCAAAATTTGGCAAACTGGCTCTTAGTTAATGGAGACCATTTTTGCTGTCTTTGTTATTCTGGACGTTCATCATCATGAACATCCTCTCTGCCTTCTCAAAATTTTGTGCCATGTAAACACACATGCTGTGTTCCCCATACACTTGAGTTAATCTACAAAAAGACTTGTCTGCTTTTTCCTTCATTTCCACCAAAAATTTAAAGTTAATGTGTTGCTCAACTTTTAAGCCAATCATTTCGTAATGCCTTAGCAAAAACGTCTTCACTTCAGTCAGTAGCTAGCAGTGAACTAAAGATTTCACTTATTGGAAACTTACAGCAGTTGTTTGTGAATACACAACCTTTCATATATAACACTGTCACTGTGAACCACATGGTTTCTTTCTCATAAGAGCAGTCTCATTTTCTATCAGTTATACCTCAAATGCCTTTTTGAAATTTTGTTTGAAAAGTTTTTTTAAAACAATTAATCAAACTATTGATAATGACAGAGTAGTCTAAGACAACAACACTTTGTCTCCTGTGCCTTTCATGTGGTGTTTACAGTTGTTAAAAAATAATTTATTAAAGTCAACTCAGCAATTATGACCTTAAACATCAACACTTGTTTTGTCTTTTAAGAAACAGCAGACCTCTATTCTGATCAGATTTTCTTTCACATTCAAGTCAGGATTTTTCTAAAGATAAAAATACTTCATGTTCTCTTTTGGTTTTGTATTGTATCTTGTAAGTTAATTTATTTTTTTTCCTTTCACAGCTCAGCCTGCAGCCAGATCCACACCTATCCACCACACCCAGCCATGTCGGACGCAACCCGGCAGTCAAATGCGCAACGGAGCCAAGCACCACGCACACACACACAACACTCACACGCACTGTATGCATCACACACACACGCCTCACACACATGTCCTGCAGTCCAACGGGATCAGAAACGGCGGGCCTCATCCTAAACTGGGCTCAATCCCTAAAAGTGGATCTTCCACCTCTTCCTCCTCGTCCACAGGACCCAAACACACCAAGAAACTGCAGTCCAATCCGTCCATCACCTCTCAGAGCAGCAAGAGGAGCAAGAGCAGCTCCAAGAGCAACAGCTCGCAGATCCCCACAGAGGCACAGGATGGTGAGTGTATGTGTGAGACACACACACACTGACAAACGCAGGGTCAGTCACAGAGTTCAATGTCTGAGTTTTGTTTAAATACATCTCATCTGCATTTCTTTAATGTGAAACAACCAACAGTCCTTTACAAACCAGGTTTGAGAGTCTTTTTTTTGTTCCCACTCAGACTTTGTGATGTAAACTGTATCAATACATCTTTCCAAACAGCATAGAAATGTATTTAAAAACCAGAGGAAAACCTTGTCACTCCTTTAAACACTCCTGATGAGCAAAAATGTTCCACCAACTCTTTTTTTATGACACAAGTACTTGTGTGATCTTTTGTGTCTTCAAATGAAGAAGGGTACATCTAGCACACTTGAAACCTAATGACAATCAGGAAATATTATATTTATAATTTATAACTCAAGGTTACTCTTCGTTTGCCCTGAGTTCAACTCTTCTTCTACTTCTAAATTGTACATGAATTACTGTCTGCTATGTTTAAGCACCGTTAAAGCTGATATTAACATATAAAGTACAGAAGAGTGGAGGAGCAGAGAGGTTACAATTAAAGGTGTTTGTGGAAAGGGAAATGTGGTAAACCTGACCTTTGTTCTATTTCATGGTTTCCAAGTAGTAAGAGTTTTAAATCCTGATTAATTGTGGAACTTTAATGGTTCATTTCTATTAAATTAAGTTGAAATTGTAGGTTTCCATAACAATCTTTATCAGTTTCTTGATGAGGGGATCACAAGAACTGGAATAAAATGCACTTAATGATCCTTACTTTAAGATTTATTATTCAAAAAGTGTTGCACTAACACAGTGGCAGGAAACAACTTGCAAGTGCTTGATCTGTGAAAATGGTGCGATTAACAAGTTAAACAATATGCTGTAGGCTACATGTACAAAATGACTCGGTGATGTCTAATGATCCATTGTCAATATGACATTATTTACACTACTTTGAAGCTGAAGTTTAGATGCTTTCACCATGTAAGTGACATTATTGTTTATGTCTCTTTTTACTCTGTAAAATAAAGTGTCTTGGGATCAAATTACCTTACTAAAACCATTTTTTTAACATGCAAGAAAATACTCAACTTCTGTTCTTTAGTTACATTTGCTTATGGAGAAAATGACTTGGTATCGACGAAAAAGTTAAATGTTTGATATTATCTGGTTCAGATTACTTTTACTTGACCACTGACTTTTTTTCTAGCAATTTTAGAATGAATGAGACTTTTAAAGGTGTAGCAATGTTCTTATTTTCAACCCTTAATTTTACTTTGATTTATGCATTTTTGTCGACAATTGGGAGTAGGGTTTATTGTAAATTCAGAACTCAAGTGCTGACATTACCTTGTGCACAACTTGAGAACTCTTTTATCACATTTTTGCCATAAAAGAAATATGTTGCGTACGAACCTGAAATAAGCAATGCTGACATAACTGAGCAGTTTTTAGTTTTTCCTCAACCCTATAAGTAGAAAGAACACCTCTGAGTGAGATAATATAGTATCAGATAAATTTAGCCATGGCTTTCACTGAACTGAACTGAAATTCAAAAAAGCTTTATGCTGCTCTTGGACAAAATGGCTCAAAGCAATATACTGGTATGAATCCTTGGAGTGACCTTTTTTAGACACAAAACAATCCGTCCCCTAATTAGCTCTTTTCTCTCTTTTCCACTTTCATATTTGTTGTTGGCTGAAAAAGTGGCTTTTGATCTGGCATGAAAAAAAAAAAAAACATGAGCTTTCTGAAGCCTTCTCCTGCCACAGGATGAGTATGAGCATCTCTCCAGTCACTAGTTTTAATATTAGCCAGCTAATGTTTCACTTTAGTATCATCACAATGTGTGCTAGCAGATGCTAGCAGCTTTAGCACAGATGTGATGCGACTGTTAAGTACATGGTTAAACATTGGACTAGTAGTTCCATGATCTAAGTATTGTTATCATATATGTCCCTTTAGTCACAATTTGTACATAGAAATCCTCCACATGAGAAAGATTCTGTGTTTGCTTTGCCTTTACTGTATCCGTCCCATGAATTTGCCGTTGCTGCTGTAAACAGATGTTGTCACAGTTAATTAACTCATTGTATATTTAGCCAAAGAAGATATACCTATGTTTACTGTTTATCATAATCACATATTATAACAAGCACAACCCAAATGTATTCAGCTAGATGAGCTCAGAAGGACTGACAACATATGCAACACTAGGTGAGATTACATGTTGGTACAATAACTCATGTAAGGATGTCAACAATACACATCCCTAGCTGACAGCCCGACATGATTTATGTCTTATTGATTAGACAACTTTATGAAAATAATTACCAGGAAAACCATTTCCTTGGGAAACACCATTTCCAAGCTCCAGCTGTTACCGACAACGCCTTACATTTTTCTGATTTTAAATACACTTATAAAAGGTTTAAATGACAGCAGCAAAGTATTTAAAGAAAACTGAAGAAATATGTTAAAAAAAAATGTAAGCAGAGACTGAACAAAGCATTTCTGAAAGTAAATTTCAAGTGGTGAATAGTAGGAAAAAATTACTATTTGTATATTAATTATTTAACACAAAGAAGATGCTAACTTAAGTAAAATTAACATTTTGATATATACTCTACAATCAAAGCTCATTTTGTGTCTGTTTTTTCCCCTTAGACTGCTGTGTTCACTGTATTCTGGCCTGCCTCTTCTGTGAGTTCCTGACTCTTTGCAACATTGTGCTGGACTGCGCCACATGTGGCTCCTGTGCGGGGGATGACTCGTGTTTCTGCTGCTGCTGTGCGTCAGAGGAGTGTGGCGACTGTGACCTGCCCTGTGACATGGACTGTGGCATCATCGACGCCTGCTGTGAGTCTGCAGACTGCCTGGAGATCTGCATGGAGTGTTGCAGCCTCTGCTTCTCCTCCTGAGGCCCTTACCTACCACCATAGGGGGCAAATACATGCCCTGTTCACACTCCCATAAGCCCAGGAACTACTTCAACCAAAGCTGAGAGGCTCTGCAGCCAGTCTTTGTTGCCTGGACTCTGTGGTTTACTCTCTATTGGCTGGCCTAGTTGGCTCCACATTATGTCTAATGTTTCTTACAGGGTTTGCCAAGCCAGAGATGTGCTAATGCTGAGAGCAGCCACTGCTGAAATCTCCCTCTTTTATCGATCAGACCATGGGACAGGAGCCTCCCCCAGCTTGTATTGCTGTTGGTCCATTGCTGCTCTGCTGGGTGTGCCGTGGAGAGTGAGTTCCAGCTGTGGTCCATGAGCGTCTGCCAGGCTGTGCAGAGTGGGGTCTCTGGACCCTCACAGAACGAGCTATTATCACAATGGAGCCCCTGTGTTGTCTGAATGACTGGAGTTCTCCAAGCATGAAAAATGACCTCCAAAGGCAAATGAGAAAATGGCTCCATTTAACTGGATTTTAGTGTTTCTGTAGATAAGAGCAGCAGCATAATGGGAAAATGGACGCTCAGATTCAGTAGAAATGTAGTCTGTCCTCCTGTCCTTGGCAAGGTTAAAGTCTTCCAGTTTGATCACATAAAGTGGCCTTTGTGACACACTTACACACACACCCTTGGCAGAGGAATCTACGGTTGTCTTTGTTCTTCATGCTTTGTCTCAGATTGAGAAACTTTAATGGTGGCTTGACGCAATATTGAGAAAAGTTTCCTTTAATAAGCATCTCACTTAAATGACTTATTGATAGAGGAAACAGAAGAGGATGGGTCATAATAAAAGGAGCACTGGAAGCGATTGGTTGATAAAATCCATCATGGGCACTTTCTCCACTCTAACATGTGAAGGGAGAGGAATCTTTATCTAAAGTCTCTCCTCATAAAACGTTTCACATCTCATATTCTTTTTGTTTTTATTTTTGAGGGGCTTTGGCTGCGCTGAATGATTCCTTCTCAGCGAAATGATCAGATCTGGTAAAGGGCTGGTAGAGGATTGGAAGGCATCATCTCTTTTTGAATACATTTCACTTTCCTTTTGTCCTTCTCGCTACATGAACAAACGGCCTTGGCTTAGCTAAAGGCCTGAAATCTCAAGTACATTCCTCGCCTTTACCAAGTCTCTATTAATCCTTGTTTTGTAGATTTTAGTTAAGATATTTGCATTTCTCATCCAATGTGAAAATCACATTCTGTGTTATCAGGCTTTGCCGGGCTCTCTGTAAAAGCAGACATCGCTCTACATCTAATTTAATTCCTTGAGTGAGAATCTCACCATATTATGCAAAGTTAGATCCATGCGCTCGTAGTATGAATGGTACGCTTTTGATAACACCCCGCATTCTCATTCACTCGGATTCATACCCTCTCCAATCCAATACCTCTTCAGATGTCTCCTAGATCTGTTGTGCATTTTAAAATCACTTGATAAAAATCCTTCTATTCTCTGATCAAATACTGTTTGTGCAATCCTATATATTTTTACTCTGCAATACCAAAGAGTTTTCTCTTACAGGGCTGAGGTTTCTAGACTTATTTTACATCGAAGGTTTTTTTGCTGTACTAATGTGGCTGTGGTTTATTAATCCCTATTTTAAGGGTTGTAATATAATACTGTTGAAAAAAATACATATTGCGGCTTCAACTCAACTTGATAACACCAAGGAGGATGATACAAGTTTTGGGAAAAAGCAAATAATGCAACTTGAGGAGAAATGATGATTGCTTGTGTGGATGTGTGTACATTGTGTTAGACGTGTAAAGACATGTTAAATCTAGACTGGGATAGCCCTGGAGAACAATGCAGTTCTCTACAACACAGGGAGATCTGTGAATGGAGGACTGCATTTTATAATATATAGACCTTTTGCATGTGATGTCACACTTCTCTCATTTGCTAATAAATAATATTGTCCTTTGTGGTAAACTGTAACATATCAACTCAGACAGAGATATCTCCTGCTGTGCAGTGAGTATAATACACCTGCTTATCATTTAGCAAAGCATATTTCTCAGCAAAGTCTAATGTGCAACCAACAGAATCACTGAATGGGCAAATGCTTATGCTAGCAGTTGTTGATGTGTCTCTATTTAACAGAGACTTTCAACCCAAATGAGCTATTAAAAACAGTGAGAGAACTTGCAAAGGCCCTTTTTTGCAGTTTTTCATTACATGCCTGATAAGAATATTGGAAATTTTTAATGAACTTATTAGGAGGTAATAGATAGGACAGCTACAAATGTACCAAAAAATGCCTCATTAGTCTGGCCTGCACTTGTTTTTCTGTCAAGCTGGGTATCCACTGTGAGATTCGGAGCCGGCAGTACGTCAGTCATAGGGGAGTTTCCAATCACACTGTAGAACTGAATTGACCAACATGCATGATTTATGTGTTCATACTGTACAATCTGATTGTCTTAAACAACCTTTGCGCTCACATTGTAGCCCACAAGTAAAATCAAGACAAAACATTGACAAAGTCAAAGTTTTTTCTGTCATAACATTAAAAATAATTATATATATATATAAATATATATATATACATATATATGTACTCCAGCGTTATCTGAGGCTGTACACATATTTTCCTGCTTGTTTATACACAGTGCTTAACAAATTTATTTGGCCACCTGTTATATAAAAATGGAAAAAGAATCCATCATCGTGTAGACCTTTAATGCAGACTCTTTCATTCTCAGTGAGCTCTCAGCATTTTACCGTTTTTAACAGGAATGAGGAGTTTCAAACTGAATTCCCCTTTTTCTGCCTAAATTAGAGCCGACTCATTATTTAAGCACAATAGTCAACCACTAGAACCTTTTCTTCATCTCTGGAATACAAGTAAATAACTATAATTTGACATCTTAATTAAGAAATAAAAATTATAAAGCAGTAAATTTGAAAATTAATGGATAACAATAATACTTAAAATTTTAGCATTTAAAATATCATTTAGGTTAAGAAGAGCTTCTACATACTGGTGTATTACCATTACAGAAACATCAAAAATGATTTTGGTAATTACCAAAGCTGTTAATTTGGGGCAGCTGTGGCATCAACCTTACATTAGGATGTGGTCTAATAAATTTGTGTAGCACTGTATGTTCTGATGGGAGGAGATGAACACACATATCACATGGATGTTCTTGCAGTTGGACATCTCATCAAAAGAAACCAAAGTTGCAGGATCAGCACATAGTTGCTTCACATTCAGTCAGAGTGATCAGGAACTTTGGTTGGACTCAGGCCGGGTTGTGATCTGCTATTGTGTCTCCATGTAAACTGCACGACAAACGATGCACGGCCTGGCTGAAATCTGCCCTGAGTTCATCGGCTGTCGTGTGGCTTGAAATTTGTGCCAAAATTGTATTGAAATCACACAGTGAATGCCCAGCTTTAGCCAGCACCCCTGAGATGACTCAGCTTATTTGACAGTGTCACTGACGTTTGTGTTCTGTGAGCAAATCTTTGTATGCTAGTTTTGGTTACTTTTATAACCAAAACTAACCTAAATATGCCTCAAATGTAATTATCAGCTAAAATGGATCATAGCCTCTTCCCGTTTATTGAACATCATCACAGTCACATTGCTGCAAAAGGTCTTGACATAATCACAATGTCTTTTTAAATTAAAATATACTTCAAGAGCAGATGCATAATCCATGAACATGTTCTCTGTCACAAGAAATTGTCATCAATATATTCTTTTAACTCTTTTTTGGTCTCATTTCTCTTTTTCCAAGACAGTAAACAAATCAAAATAAAATGTGAAAATAATAATAAAAACAAATATTTGGTCAATCAATATGCGTTCATGCTGTAAGCCTGTGATTGATGGCTACCAAGTTGACAAGCCACTGTCAGCATTGCTGTTTTCTGTTGACTTTCACAATGTCAGCTGTCAGGTCAAAATTAACATTCCCTTTATGAAATGCTAAGACAGGCAGAAAAATGAGTTCATGTGATCTTATTTTTGCTTTGGCTCAGTTTACTGCTGAAACAATAGGTTCTCTGTTTTTTTTTTTAACAAACCCCAACTGATATGTTGTTTTCTATCATCTATGACTGTGCAGAACCACAGCTTTGCTCACTCCAGGTCAGGTTTCAGGATCCCTCCTGCTCTGCTGCAGGAGGGATCAGTCGACTTAAAGTTCTTCAAAACAAGGATAAACCTAGTTTATTAAATGTGAAGTTCGCAGTCAAACAGGCTTACCTGTGAGCTCAGACCCTCTCTCTGTTGAAGTGGTTTTATTTTGCTCAAATATCTGTTTCCAGTACGGACGTAACTGGAGAAATAAAATCAACAAAAAGATAACTGTGTTACAGACAGGGAGGCTTTGCTGCTCTATGTTAAGCAGCAGAGTATATAAACATGTCCTGTGAGGTTAGAAAAGGAGCTTCACCTGGGGTTTGGGAAAAGTTACAAAACTCTCCTGTTGGAAGGTAATGTGCTGTGAAAAGGGAGCTGCAGAATGTTTCAAAGACTATCATTAATAAGGCAACAGTTTTCTGTGAGACATAACACAACACTTTAATCAGGGCTGGCCAAAAAGGGAGAACTTATTGTTCAAGTTTAACTGAATGATACTGATAGCTGGCACAAGTGTAGGGCACAGCGAAAACATGTCTGTGCAGCTACAGTAAACATTAGAGAACAGTGCTGCAAAGCCAAAGCCACATCCCCTCTTTAAAGGGGGTATGGTCAATCACAGCTCGAGAGGATTTCCACTAAAACAGCCTGTTCTGATAAGGGCTGAAAAAGAGGGGTTCATAAGTATGCTAAAATTCAACATCTGGTTGGATTTGGGGGCAAGAAATTATAAAGATATGTTCTTAGGACATCTAGGCACAGTGTAGACACGATAAAGGTATCAAATATGGGACCTTTAACAAACAGTTAACAGGTGTTACAGTTTTAGAATGAATTTCAATTAAGGGAAAGCTGTTAATAGTGGCCTTCCTGGTTTGCAGTGTGAGTGATCTTAGAAAGGCTGTGGTGCTAAAATAAAGTACACTTTTAAAAGTTTTTCCCTCATTATGTGGAATCTATCTATAAAACCATAACATTGTTTTACTATTTTGAAAGTAAACTTTTGGAGTACAGTTTTTGGTTGTGACTTAATCCCCAGAAATATTTTTGGAGCCTTGAGGTAAATGGAAGACACCATTTTACATGACATCTAGGGTTTCCAAGGCAACTAAAAACAGGCAGTGTTTATCATGGTGGGGGTAACTATACAACAAGACATGATGTTAAAACAAAAAAGTTAAGAATTTCTCTGGATTTGGAAATTGTTGGAAGTATTTAGTCCATTGATAAAGAAGAATCTACTGAAAATATTAAACACAGGATAAGTCATTTAAAAAATAAATTGAAACGTATCAGTGAAAAAATTCCATATATTGTGACGTTCAACTTTGGCTAAAATCTGTAGGCTACTTAAGACTTCACAAGTCTTGTGGAAGGACAGAAAACACTGATGGTTGGTCTGGAGATGGAGAACAAAGTCCATGGATGAATGCTGGTCTTGGATCTAAATTTTATCCTGACTCTAGAGTTATTTTGGGTATTGATGTTGTGTGTCAGGTCATCTCATTTTTAAATATTTCACATAAACTTTAAATGAATACTGGAATCAAACACAAGTTTACATTTAGTGTTTTCACCAGACTATCAGTATTTTTGTTAAATGTTGTTGACCAAAGAAATTACTAACAACAATTTCCTGGATCTATTTGTTATTATGAGATGGAGTTTGGACATTGAGTTAAAGGGCTGGCCACCTCTACTTGTACTCTGAAAGTTATTTTAGCCCAGCTGAAATGTAGACTGTAGTCCACTATAATGTCATTTTGTTTACATGACCCCTTCTGTATAATGTCCGTTTGAATTGCTGTTCTGGATGTCACATTAAACTCTCTTTGTTTAATACTGAATAAACAATGTGAACTCCAGAGTATGAGTATCATTCTGTCTTTATTTTCATGTGCTTCATACTTATTACATTATGGCTTTATTACATTTCTGCTAAAACAGTCATGGACTTTGGTTTAGACCTTTAAAATGTATTTGTAAAAACTTAAACTATGACATGAATACAAGGATATTTTTGAGTCCATTGGTCTATTCATTGTAAATTCCCACCAGATTTGCTCAATGCTAATCTGACATGACAGATGGACTGTTTTTTTACCCTTGGCATATATTTCACTTGGACGTCCCCTGACATCCCATAGTGTCATTACTTTTATTACACACTTAAATCTAAGTGCACTCATTTTTTACCAAGTCATTCTAAACCTGTACATAACTTTTGAACATGCATCAGCTATACATCTCTTATACTTCAAGAAATGTGAACAAAATTTAAGGTGCAATTCAAGTCATGTTACTGTAACAGTAGTCTTTTCTGTGGCCTTATTCCTTCCCAGTAAAGATGCATGGATAAACTCAATGTAACAAGGTAATGTTGGAAATTAATTGCAGGGTTTCAATTTGGAAAAATATTGAAATAGTAACAACTATCACACCTGACACTCATTAATAATCCTGAAATATTATAAACATGAAAAAATATGCTTTTAACTGACAAGGTGACCCCAGAATTGCTAGTATTTTTAAAACAAGATCAGACTAGAAGCACTCCTAGAGCACAAACCTCAGCTAGGGCATTTCCAACATTGTCAGGTGAGTCAAAAATGTCCAATATCAAAAATATGGTAAACTGCCCTTTGTGGCACTGTTGAGTAATACTTTAAAAATTCCTGGATCCTTATCCAGATTTGGATGTTCACCAAATTACTTCTTGACCAACATGCCCTTAAAATTTGATTCAAATCTGTTGATCATTTTTTGAGTTACCCTGTTCACAATCTAACAAACAAACAAGCAACAACAAAAAAAAACTTAAGAGGCTGTTCCTTCTGATTATAAAAGGTAAAATTACCTAAATTTTGGTGTAAATTAATGTAGATAAAAATTAAATTAATGTTTAAACATTAAACTCCTTAGTGTTATACTTTAATGATTTTACTTTTGTCAAACACTTAATCCTAATCCCAAATTGTCATACACTGTCTCAAGAGATTTTGGAGGGTTTATAAGCTGTCAAAGTTCCTCCTCTGTCCATCTATTGCTGTTTTATATTCTTTTATTTTTTTTATTTTTTTTTTTTTAATTAAACTCTGCTGGTGTTTTGAAGTGTCATCAATGTCCCTCCCTGTGCAGTGAGGTGGGGTGTTTGTCAGTTAGCAGACAAAGCCTGGTCTGTTGAATTCTCACTCATTGTTTCTTACATACAGTAGATCACAGTCCTCTGTCTCTAGCCTCTGTTCTCCGGGTAAGAGATTTGGAACAGTCCTTCAAGTGGCAGGTTGAAAACTTTTTCCAGTTTGACCACTGACCTACGCCTATATCTGATCTGTTTTAAGGGATGGTGGGAGCATTTTGGATATAAAATGTGAAGAGGTATTGGTGTGGAGCCCATGAGCAAACAGAACCCAATGTAGCCATGTGCAGTAAGCAGGGGCATTTATTCAAAAAGTAATGGTGTGAGAGATTAATTGGATCAATATTACAGAAATGTTGTTCTCCCATTTTATTCTAATATTTCTCTGGTGTGTTTTATTATGTCTTCATCACTATATTGTGTTTTAGTATCTGCAGAATTCTCATAATTCCAGCAGATGAGTTTTCTCTGAGCTAAGAAGAGCGTGGAGAAAACAGGGAGGAAAAAGGGAGAAAACAGAGCAACAACTGGGCTCATGCAGAACAGAGCTCTTTAATGTGTTTTTTTAAAGGCTTGCCAAAGTCCTTCAGTAGGAATGTGTGCTCAGGCCAATACATCAGTGTGCAGAGAAATGCAGGGGACTCTGACTGGTTTTGATTGTCTTCTTCTTCTTTTTCTGCTGCATTAATCTTCCATGTTTTGATTCTGTTTTTGCCGTAAATCTTAAAAAGGATAAAGATGACTATTCTAACGAGGACTACTGATGTTAATAAGTACTGAGGAGGAGCCCATGTTATGCTTTTTGAGCTTTAAATGCCCCTCAGCCTGTTTTACATGTCCTCTCCACATGATACAGAAATTCTATTGACAAGACAAATAGTCTGCAGCATTCAGCTTTTTCCGTCTTCAACTCTTTTCAGTGCCAGTAGCTGCCTAAATCCAATTGTTCTCCAACCCCATCGAAATAGACCTTCCAGTGTGATGTTCTACTACTTTTTCATTGTCAGAATAAGCCCATTTTTTGAGAGTGGCAGACCCAGTACAGAGCACAGACTCTAGAATGAATGCAGAGTTGTTGACAACATGGGCGATGCAGTAATGAACAATCAACACCAAGTGGACCTTTCAACCAATCAGAGCAAACTGGTCCCACTAGAAGGGGGCCTTAAAGTGACAGGGGCTCCTGAAGAGTGACTTAGACAGATTAGTACAGATGGGTCAGGGGAACACAGTGTCTGAAACCTACAGGCTCTTTTGAATATTGCTGATTATGAACATACTCTTGCAGTCATCAAAATTAAAGAAATCTGAACCAGAGTCAAATCAAATTATGGGCTCTTACATTAAAAACAACAAAATAAATAATTAAAAAAAAACATTCAGAGAATTTGAAGAGAATTTTGTGGTGACCTAATGCTAGCTGACTTTCATCTGGAAGTTAGGGGCTTCCCTGGTGTTTCCAGTATCCAGTAGTTGACCTTTCCAACTCCTTTAGCTGTCCTTGGTTCGCTTCAGTCTTTAAAGCTCCAGCAATTACATTATTATCTTTAATAAACCAAATCATCATAAATCATCAGAATAACGACTCTTATAATTACAGAAAACACATTTTGTGTGATTATTGTGATTATTGTGTGAAGTTTTATAAAGCCTTAAATGCTGGTGTATGAGGCCTGTATACTATCTGATACCATTATAAATCAATAAACACATGATTAACAATACTTAATGCTATCACAAGTATTTTCTAAATCACTGAAACACTTGATTAACAATATTGAATGCTTTCAATGGGTGATCACATGAAAGAATTGATTGTTTGTAAGGAGTGATCAACATTAATCAATGCATAACAGCATACAATTTTCTCCACAACAACACTTATGGATTTGTTGTTTTTGACATCAACATCTTTTTCAGCTGAGAGTACACTCTCAGGATCTGACTCCATCCAGAGTATGATTAACTCTGCCCTTGCTGGAAGTTTGCCAACACCTAAATCTTGACTCTTCTCAATTTACCTGTGTATGCATTGACAAAGAGACAGATGGACAACCAGAAAAGATCATTCCTCCAACCATAGCCATAGTTAGCACAGAGGCATAACAAAGAAAAACTAACACAAAACTTAAAAATCAAAAATTAAACAAACACCAAACATTTCACAACATGAAAACTAAATTAAACGAATAAATTAGCATTTAAAACTTGATTGAGTGAAGCTGAAATCAACTACTCTACATTTTAAAAGTACTGATGCATGTTTGGTGGTTACTGGGTGGGGTTTTTTGTTTTTGTTTTTGGCGGGCTGGGGGGGTTAATGCAGATAATTCACTGATAGGAGGGTCAGAGGCCCTATAGACATACTACTGTAAGTATTGTCTCTGCAAATTCGTGAGTGTGTGTGTGTGTGATACAGCAGATGTGCATGAGGGAGGCCGTTGACATGACTCAGACAGAGGGGCCATTCAGGGCTTCAGTGGGAGTACAGACACAAGGAGGACATCACTGGACATCTGCAACTATTTCCCAAGACGCTGTGCTGTCTTCATTGACCCCCACTTCCTTCTGCATGTACACACACATGCACAAACATTCATGCAAAAAAAGGAAAAAAAAATAAAAATGATTCACACCCCCTCTGGAAAATTTCACATGCACAAAGCAGGCACAGGGGACAAGTGGCTATTGAATATTAACCATGAAATTACAAAGGCTGCATTCTAATGGAGGTGATGGGGTCAGAAGCTGGGATGGAAATCATAAATTAATACCCCTGACATGACAAGCCACTCGCCCTTGGCTTCCACCAAACACAGCTCTGCCCCCCCTCCCCCCGCTCGACTCTGACACACACCTAGAGAAGGAAACACACTCAATTCATTATTAATTTTGGGTCAAAGCAATGCCACAACAGGCACAGAACTCATACAATGTGCTGGATATTTTTCTCTGATGTGACAATTGTATGAGACGACAACCAGCTAACCTTCATGTGTGGCTACATTTATGGAGGTTATTGTTAAATAACCTGTGAGTGTTCCTGAGGGACCTCCATTACAATGTCAGCTCCTCTGCATCCTTTGTAATTGCCACATATCTGAGCTTTTCATCAGCACTTTGACAACAGATTTATGATGATTCTGAAAGGCCTCTCTGCTAAAAGAAAAAGTACAGCTTTGGTAGCGGGTGGTAAGGGTTAAAGTTTGGCATTGCAAGACTTGGATGAAATAATAAACACTTTTGCAACACTGAATAAGAGTCTACCCTTTTCTTTTGTTCAGCAACAAACCTTCAGATTAACTTATTTTTCTCAAGAGTGCATTAAACTCATGAAAACTCGTTCGTCTACAGAATTCGATGACATCTTTTAGGTCACTACTTGTTACTACTCACATGGACTCAAAATACACCACACTGTGAAGGTGAAACACTTGTCATTATAAGTTATTCATGTTTTTTTACAACACTCTGCTTTGGGGACACAATAGGATGTCTTCTCTTGAGTTCAACAGATAAAATCAGTCACACAGAAAAGCTCCCCCTCGAAAACACAGTTCAAGTTTGTTCTAGGCATTGAACCAGAAGAAATCTGCAAAGAGAGCGGACACCTCAGGTCTTTGTAAGGAGCAGTGAAGCATAAAATGGTCTTTATATTCAAGCTCAATTGAATTAGAGAAAAAATGTGTTATCTTCATTACCTGTTTCAGTGTGCCACCACAGTCTAAAACACATATTCTTTACATGTTTGTAAGTATCTAAAGTTCAACATTAGGGTTATTGATAGGGATGGCCTTATCAGGTGTTTCAAAGATCACAGATCACCAATGAGTGAGCAGAAGTTTTCTAAACAAGATACAAACCACTATAAATAGACCAAAAAGTGTTCATACATACAAGTGTACTTCATCTACATCTCCAATTAAACAGGTAAAATGTTACTCCTCATAAAAACGTGGAAAATGTTAATTTGGTCGATTATTTCTCCTTTTATATCAATGGAAAGCCTTTACAACGAGATACAACTTGTAAAGATCATGCATTCATGGAATGAGCAACACAGCTAAATGTGTGGCTAGAGCCCCCCAAAGTATGCCCAAAACCAATTTCTTGTGTGCATCCCGAGTCTCCCTGGGTCGCACACTTCACAGCTAGTCTTTGACTTAACCACTTGCACAGAACTTGGTCCAAAGTTTGGAATGGTACCAAGAAAGACACCAAATAATGCTGCCACTCCACATACTAGACATACCAGCTTCCTGTTGCAGGGGAGTTTGGCACATTGTTTTTTTGGTGCCATCCACAAGTTTAGCCCTGTTTCTCATTCCATGAATTCATGATCCTTATAAGTTGTACCTTGTTGTAAAGTTGACTAATCAGACTTTTCAATGATAAATACAATATCAATTGGTCCAGTCAAGGGAGAAATAACCAACCAAAATAACATTTTCAAACTTTTTTTTGAGGAGTATAGATGTTTTTGTAGTTGATCGTTTGAAATGTTCCTTTTATCAGCAGTGAATTACACTACACAGGTGATGCATTCATTTTACAGTGAATGAGACAGTTGCATCAAGTTTTCCCACTAAAACCCTCATTTCATTTTCTTGTATTTACACGTGAACACATCCTGACAATGTGTGTTCTATTGCCTCTGCATTCTGACCACAGCTTGGAAACATCATAATCTTACTGACCTTAAACAAGTCGTCTTTTCACATCACGTCATTAAGTAAGCTCAAATGAAGCTCAGTACAACTTGGATCATAAAGGCTGTTCCATATTCACTGATGCTACTCCCTCTCCCTGATCTTTCCTGCTTTGGTGATCAGCAGATTATGGATATTAACTCCATACATAAATAACCAAACAGATAGAAACATAAGCAAACCATCTTGCTGCTACAAAACACAAAATCTCTTCTGCTGTCACTTTGACTTCAGCATGGATCACTGTTTCCCCCTGTCAACTTCTGTCAATCTCATCAGTGTCTGAAGCCCTTAGTGATGGACAATGTTTGCAAAGCGCCTCAACACAGCTCCATCATGATTACACCTTTGGATATTCACATCAATTCACTGATTATGTGAAATTTGGGTCAATTCACGGCTTTGGAGTGGTGTGAGTGTGTGACATGATGCATGCTTCACTTACACACAAAGGCAAACACACACACATACAGTGCTACTGTCCCCTGGTTAGTCCTCATGGGGTGTACTCTGACACTACCTCTTGAGATGGAGTAAATGGGAGGACAACTCATCACAATCACAGTGGAAATGAAACATCAGAGGGCTGTAAATGTCATGGCTTGAAATGGCAGTGTGGACTTTATTCAAGGTCCTCAGTGTCTGTGACTCTACTCTACAGGGTGCAGTTCTGGTCCTCAATGTCCAATTCTGCTCTTTGGAGCAATGATTTCATCAAAGATCAGGCCAAAATCTCAAGGCACACCATAATCATTTCTTTTGCAAGAGTATAAAACTATTCTTAGCATGTTTTAGCTATCTAACCTCGGTAAAATTGACAAACTGTACTACTTGTGAAATACCTTAATTTGAAAAATGAAGTTCTCTCACCTAATAAATATTTTTCCTACTCTTGATGTTTCACTGAAATACACCCCAATTACAGTTAATTCAAATTTACTTAACAGTCATTTTACTGAGCTAACCTTAAACAACCATATTGTAACCAGCTTGATTTCAGCTTAAGTTTGAAAATTGACTTTAACTCTGCCAACTTCTACACAGATTTTAACAATTTCTTTAATTACCTCCGCCAAGGAGGTTATGTTTTTGCCAGCGTTTATCTGTCTGTCTGTCTGTCTGTCTGTTTGTCTGTTTGTTTGTTTGTGTTCAAAATAACTTGAAAAATTCTGAACGGATTTGGATGAAATCTTCAGGAATTGTTGGAAAAAGGATATGGAAGAACTGGTTAAATTTTGGGACTGATCCGGGTCACCTTGGCTGAGGTCTGCGCTCTCTGAGTGCTTTTCTAGTTTTTTTTTATTTATTTTTTTTTTAACAAAATGGGTTATCAGACTCAGAGTTACCAGAGTATTTTTCATGCTGGCAGTCAACAGGTATTTTCTGAAACTGCAAATAAACCTTTTACTATAATCAAGCCTCTCCTTATTGAACTGGCTTATATTCTGCTGGTTTTAACACAGACTTCAACACTGAACCAATGTCTCTGGCAAACTGAGAGCAAAGCTTTGGTGATTCTACCACAGCTACTTCAAGTAGATAACTGAGCAGCAGAAGCAGACAGAGCTGCTTTCAAACCAAAAGTCAGAGGAGGCTGCAGAGTTTGACCACAGGCGATCATATTGCTGACCAAAAGCCTGTCTATCACATTTTTTAATGATTATCTCGCCTTAATAATCTGTTTACCATTGATCAAAGTAGCTTAAGTTATTAAGAGCAATATTTGTGAAGTGTAAGATTGCACCATGTCAGTGAATCACTCTTAAACTGAAGCAGCAGAACAGCCTCAAATCCAGACTTCCTTACACTGAAGTAAAGACACAACACATACCAGCTCTCACACAGGAATAACCAGGATTCATGTGACACCTCAACACCTTCACATTCAGCCTCAACATTGAGGCACACATGCTTATGTGCCTTAACCACAGTTATTTTAACAAGACCTTGGTTAGACATAAGGCTGCAACTTGAATGGCCATTAAAAAAATACAAATCTGGTCTGAGGTGAATTAAAGAATGCTTGCTTGGTGTTGTGTACTCTCTCAAAGACATTTTTTGTGTTTTAACTTTCTCAGCCAGGATTATGTCACTTTTTCCCATAAAATAGTAGTGTCAAAACTGATCTGATGACACAGTAACCCATGACATGGAGAATAACTTCTGATTTATTTCCACAAAGTACATGGTTAATCTGCTTCCAGCACTATGTAACAGGCCAGGCTCATTTTGTTTGCAATAGGCACAGTTTTAGGGTACAAGATTAGACACCAGCCTTAAGGTAAAAAGAAGCCAATTAGCCAATTCCTGCATTTTTTATTCATTGTCTGAGTCTTAGAGATGGAGAGGACAGTGATTGGAAAGAGCGAAGAGGAGAAAAAGAGAGTGACTGAGGAAGAGGCCAGCCTGAAGAAAATTTTAGGCAGGATTTCACATGTTGGCACAAGTTTGGTGAAAAAAGTAGGCTGCAAATATGAAGCCTAGCTAGTGTTGCTATTGGATGGCTGTGAATTGTTTAAGAACTAGCCAAGGAAGTGACTGGTGTCTGTTTTACACTTGATGTATTTTGCCAGTGAGCTTTCCAATTTTCATCATGGCGAGTGTGTTACCAAGTCACAGCTTTCATCCAGCTGTTGTAAGCAGCACAGTCTAAAAGGAGGCTCACCCATTATTTACAGCATGCTGTGCAATAATCTTGGGAAAATATATAAGAAAATAAGAAAACAGAGTCATGTTTACCTTTTTTGCAGATATGAATCTGAACATTGGCAGAATATTTCACAGGTAAGATAAACACAGTACAGTTACACTTCCTGTTTCTGCTTCTCAAAGTGAAAGTCCAGTTTGTCAGTTTTGTGAGAAAACTATGTAGTATGCACAGAATACTTTTGTTGACGTTTTCCTGGGTCAGTTGTACAATAAATCAGGTCACTTGTGAGATGCTTTGTTGTTGTTCTTCCTTAACTTCTGATTTCTAATTTTACTGTTGAACACAACTTTTTGATCTGTCCTGCATATCATTTTTTTTCCCATTAGCCCCATAAAAGCGAATTTCACATCGATACTAGATGCTTTCGTTGAGGTAATTTTATGAAGATGGACATGGCTGTGGCAGCAAAAAGAGGGAGACAAAATGTAGAACAAACAATTGGTTTGAAAGCTGTGGCATCACCAGCCAGTGCTGACATGCATGACACGTGTAGGAGTTGTGTTAAATCCCAAAGTGACAGAGTCACTGCAGATGCTATTCAAAACATATTTCAACATATTTCCCTGTAATGTTATTGTGGTTTCATGGTGTTGTAATTTTTGGTTAAAGAAAAAGTTATCTTACTTACGTCATACCTCATGTTGTAATACACGTAAATGAATAAATCCATTGTACACCAAAGTGGTGTCTTTTTCCTTGTAACTTTGGAACCTTGCAAACTATCATAGCAAGCAGGTCATTCTAAAATAAACATTGGGCCATGGCCAAATAGAAACAACTGGATATGCATACAGATCATCTACATGCAAAATGTTAACAAAAACGGGGTCTTAGACTATCAAAGTCATAGCACTCACAACATCTCTGCTGGCTTTGCACCATCTGTCAAAAATGCACATTGTCTTCAAAAGGAGGATATCATCACTGTGCGCTGGACAAAGCCACGTCATCAGCTGTTTGATTGTCAAAGGAGCCTTTGGGTCGCATTTGAAGTCAATGTATGGACACAGCTATAAACACCCTCTTAACATAACTTGGGATCAACCCACCGACAGGCAGAGAGGCTGAATTGAGGTGGTAATTAAGGTTGACCACTAGCGACACCATGTGAGCTTACAGCATGTCAATCATGTCCCTAACTTGCTAAAACCAAAAATCTCTAATAAAATCAAAACAGGTGCAAACTAGAACCCCCCCCACCCACCCCCACACACACACAATAAGTGGCTTTAGACATATTAGGTATTTAGACCAGATGTTTACTGAGACAGACAGCAAATATGTTTATCAAGGCTCTAAATGTATCCCCTCACCACCCCTAATCATGTAACTCCCAGGTTTTCTGCAGCTAGCCTCAAGTGGACACTAATGTTTTTCACACTTTCACATTGGCTTGATAACCATTTATCATTGCCTTTATGAGCTTCTGAAAAGTTCATCAAGTTCTTAACGTGACAAAAATAAACACTTCTGTTCAAGTTTGAGGAACACAGACAAACCATGGTGTATAAATAACTGACAAAGAAAGAAAATCTATAATCCCAGCTGGCCGTAAATCAGAGGGAGAGCTCAGCAGCAGAGTGAGTCAGTGAATCCCTACAAAGAAACGTATTTTCTTCCTACATTAGTTTTAGAAAAAGAGGGAGAAGGTGAGCAACATGCAGAAAAGGCAAGGTTGAAGTTAAGAATGAAATCAACATCTTGTACTCTGAACTTCAAAAAAGAAATAATTCTCAGATAACAACTTCAGTTATGTTTAAGTTAGAAAACACTGCATGAAAATATGATTTAAAGCTAATAAAATGCTGAATCAAAGCCCACAGCAACAAATCAACTTGACGAAGGGCATAAAACCATCTTTCATAACATGGCACACTGTGTTCATTAGACGCTGATTACATGTTCTCCACTTTAACAGTGCACAGCAGTGTTTTACAACAAGTTGAACTGAACCAAAATCATGGCAAGCAGACAAGCTTGGATCAGCAACAAAAATGTGTGTGTACTGTATCGAGTTACTACCGCTGCAGGACTACTGAGAGAACCACAGCCCAGTGGGCTTGGAACACACACTCGCACACACACTCACAAAGACGCATGCACACAGAGTTGGCAGCAAAGAGACGTTTTGTTTCTGATTCAGTCTCACGGAAGCAGCAGAAGCAGTGGAGAGCGAAGCAGCGTGAGTGGGTGGAACACGGCCTGGGCGGAGGATGGATGACCATTTGCATGTGTGATCCTTGAAAAGTTTCCCAGATCATCTGATATGGTCTTTGACGTCAGTTAGTGCGAGAGACACGAGGCGAGGAAAAGCCCTCTGCAGTGGCTGAATCTGAGCTCTATTAGAAGTGCTTAAAAAGAGGGATTTGTACTAAATGTCTTCTTTTAGCCCCTGACTCCCTCTGTGATTCCACAGAGTGTTCTCATTACAAATATCTGTGTCCAGAGCTGATACAAACGCCCTCCCTCACTTCTGTTGATCAATGTTATTCATCATCCTTAGAAAACCATGACAGATAGATTAATCTAGTGAGCTCGATCCCTTTGCTGTAGGAGCAGCCGTTAGATAATGAATCCCTGATGAATCACTCTGGGATCTCGCTGTGAGACCACCTAAAGGCGTTTGGTTTAATGGATACACAATTTGTAGTGTAGCAAGCGTCATGCGGACAATCTTAGGTGCTGATCTTGGGTCAGTATTGGCATTTTCATGTAGAGGTTAATGGTGGGTATTGCAGGAAAGCAAAGCTGAAGACATTTACCTCGCATTTGAGAACAACTTACACTTACAGCTTTTTTGATTTAACTGAGGATTCATGTTGCATACTTCTTATAATCGTCACCAGGCATTCAAAACTCTGTTCATTTTACTCTTGCTATTTTGTGAAATTTGAGAGGAGTCTAATATTATTTTACTGGCAAGCTGCATTTCAAACATCACTAAAGAACTCAATCTTAATTGATGGAATACAGGAAATACTCTGTGCATCTGTTAAAGCAGGGGTGTCCAAAAATTTTTCTTTAAGGGCTACATGCATGAAACATACAGCGATGTCTGGGTTACTTGATTTAATGCATCTTTAGTTTAATTAAAGTTCATTATTTTGGGGTGGCTAAACAGATTCTAGCGGACCCTCATTGACCATGGCTACAATTGGATCATCCCTGGTCAGGATTAGAATGATGCTCTGTGCTGCAGCAGGCTGACATTTATTGCTTATATCAACATTTAGACACAAAACAAGAGAAAATTGTAAGGCTACTGTACTTCAAGGGGGCGTTGGTGCTTGGAGAGAATAGGGACCACATGCTTTGTAAATCTGACCTTTATACCAAGCTGAGAATGTGGTGATTTGAGTTACTTTCGGCCTTAATCCATGTGTTGATATTCACCAGTCTGACATGCTTCATTTATAAATGTGATACTTTAATTTGGCTTTAGGATGTTGTTGTGGTCCGATTCAAATGGATCTGGGGTTGCAGTTGGTTCCTGAGCCATAGTTTGGACTTCTAGTGTTCAAGCATATCAAAGAGAACAGACAGACAGTCTAACTGGAGGAGACGCACAGCCCAAAGCCAACATTTTGAGCCAGGCTGTTTAAAGCTGGTTTATTCAGGGTCACCTTGAAAGAAAAAAAGAGACTCGAGCCACCAGGACAAGTTTCAAAAGTACAAGAACTAGCAGTTAAGTGCTGTTATTTTTCTTGTAATGTTTTTATTGTTATAGTTGTGATTTTTATCATTGAATAAATTTGGTTGATATACATGTCATGTGTTCATGTGTGGACCAGAGGCAGAGAAGTTGCCACCTAAGAAGAGGCTGATGATAATAAATGTCTTGATTTTAATGTTTATCCATTTTTGTTTCTGTTCTCTCTGTAAATATGTATTTCTTTCTTTTCAAGGAGTGGTGCAAGCCCTTTGGGATTTAACACAACTCCTACATGCATTTATGCCTTTCTATTTCAATCTTTTTCAAGTTTGTGCAAATCAAATGAAATAAAAATTAAAGATGTTTGATCTTATCTCTTCAATTGCCTACAAAAGAAACATTCATATCACCAGTTTTTACCTTTTATATTGAATGCAGATGATTAACTAATCTGATATATGAATTATCATTTAAGATACTATTTGCTTTAGGGCGAAAGTGCAGGAAGAAATGTTTTTTTTTTTCTCTTACTTCTTAACTTCTAATTTATAAGTTAATAGAATAAACCTTTATTCGTCCCACACAAGGAAATTTGCAAGTAAATGGTATGTGGTAACCCTAAACAAACAAACAAAACAAAGATAACTAATTTCTTCTTCTTTTACCTGTTATTCCACAGGTACATGCATTTATATTAAATTAAAGAGGGTCTGCATTATATGTTTGTCCCTTGTCCCAGAATACATACACAAGAGCAGAATCAATAATGATTTCTTTCTCTATTTTTAAAAGGATGGACCATTGGAAATTGGTAAATGATGTTTGTGCATGATATTAGAGTAAATTCAAAGTAAAGTTAAAAATGTCCAAATTATTAATCAATTTATCTTTTATTTGACCAGATAAGTCCCTTTGAGATCAGAGATCTCAAGGGGAGGCATGACCAAGTATGGCAGCTTCAATCAACTCACAAACTCATACAATACCTGATAAACTGTCATGGTCAATAGAGCCTGCTAAACAGTTACACACTAAAAGCCTGGATTCAAGATTCAAGATTTCGTCTAAAGGTATTTTTATTTTTAGGAAGGAAGAGTTTGTTTTTAAAATCAACCTATTTTGGCTGCTATCTGCTCACTGTGACAGACCACAGTCGCTGCTTAGGTAATGGTGGCACTGAAAGATGGCAGCGTTGATAAATCGGCGGATAAACGCCTTGTCAATCCTTGCACCAGAAGTGAATTGATTGTTTTGATCAAGGCATGTCTGAATTTACAGTTCTGGATGGCAATATGCCCCCGTTCAGCTTACTGTTGACCTCCTGCCTTTAACCTTGCCATCAAGTTATTAGACAGGTTGTTAGTAGAATGGTGAAAATATAAACAACTCTAGTTCTGTACATTTTACGCTTTGTCTTAGGTTTAAATCAGCTGAATGATATTTCTCTAGCCTACTGTGGTTCAGGCAAGTGACTATGCAACTTCTGCTATTCTCAGCAGTAAAAACTTGGCGCAGAGGCTGCCTGGTTCAGTTTGGGTTTGATTAAGATGTATAAATTCAAGAGAAAATTTAAGTCCTTTAACATTTTCCAGCTATGACAAACATTTCTAATCCTCTTTGTAAATGCACTGATTTAGGTTTAACAGCTCGAATGAAAATTCACATGCCATTGTTTAAATATTTTACTGTAACATCTTGCTGTAAAAATGTTCCTGTTCCCCACAGTCAAGTACAGTGGTCCCCAAACTTTACAGCCAATGACCCCAAAATAACAGTACAGTGGTCCCCCCTCCATCGCGGGGGTTAGGTTCCAGACCCACCTGCGATAAGTGGAAAATCTGCGAAATAGAAATAACCTCTTTAAATATACCTTAGGCATATTTTTACAACTTTTACGGTACTTTTTAAAGAATCTTAAGGTCTTTAAACACATATCAATAAAACACAAATACAAAATCAATGCACAAAACACTAAGGTTATGCAGAACACCATTCGCTGTAGAAAAAGATACAAAATTGAGAGAGAACAAAGCAAGCATCTCTCCTCCCTGTGAGATGCAAAGCTATGTGATACACAACAGCCAATCAGCGGCAGAGAAAAAAATACAGACACTCTGATTAGCTGAATCTGTTTGTATGGGCAATATATTGTGACACGCGAGATTTAAACTCATAAAAAATGCTGCAGGATGCCGCAAAATGGCGAAAATGTACGCAATGTCAAAATGAATAGGTCTTCCATAAAAAAATGTGAAATACTGGGACTGTGAAAACTGAACCGTGATATCACAGGGGTTTACTATACCAGAGACTGAAGGCCCCCCACACCCCCAAGCCCTTGTTCCTGAAGATAGCTAAAACGTAATGTGCATGCAGCTGCACATTTACAACTATTTACTACTAGTAGTCACTTTTCCAAATGGCTGTGAGTTTATTTTAAACTGATCTCATTTTATGCACAAATCTTATAAAACAGGTAACATCTAGCATGCAAAACTGTGAATAGGCTTCCTTTCAGTGCTATACTGCTCTTGAAGGGATCCTCGCCGCAATTGTAGGAACCACTGGTCTGGGATGATGGTTGTTATACACCAGCACGTCAAAAAAGCCTTCAAACTTGCAGCTTAAATTCTGTGACTACTGTATACCAATTAAGGCATCTGTATTCACGGATAATGTTATTTAAGTGTTTCAGAAGAATGTACTGCTAATGGACTCTGTCAAAAGAGCAGAAACCCACAAAAAAATGAACCTGCTGAATTAAGTCCGGCCCACCTGCTAGTGCCCCCCTGTGAGTACACAATCACTCTGTTGGAGACACTGAGTATGATCTCAGTCAGACTTGCATGTTTACATTCATTTTAAAGTTGAGTATTAGAAAGACTGACATAATGATTTGACTTTTTCTTGCTGTATTTAAATTCTAAGCCTCTCAAGCTATATTTATAAAACAATGCATTAAGTATTTTTCATTTAAATAAATCAAGTTAGCTTTAAGTATGGACTTGCAAGCATACAGTTTTTTCAAAAACACAGACTTGATATATTGGATGTTAGATACTCCAGGGCCTCAGAGTGCAGGGCAGTGACAGTGTGCATAGCTAAACTGGAGGATTTGGTTTGAAAAACATTCCCACTCCGTTGCCCACAACCACTCGTGCAGAATTCAACCACACTTTATCCTTGCCTCAACTTGAGGCAAGTTTAAAGCCAATGCAGAAATCAGTTAGGGCTCATTAAAATGCTTTATCCATCCCAGCTGCTTGTGAATTCTGCATAAAAGGAGAGAAGGGCAAACAATAAAAAGGGAGAAATTGAAAAACGGGGAGATATAACTCCTAACTGAATACATAATGAGTGCTATGTTAGCAAACACATGCACACACTCACATACCATCAGCTCTGTCGCGGTGTTGGCTCTCCTCGCTCTTACAGCGTAGGGCTCCTGTCAGACAGGGGAGGTGCATGCAGAGCAGACACTGCCACTTAGGAGCTGGCTTTCATCTGTGTGGGTGGGAAAGGCCAGATACCCAGAACTGGCACCATGACAGCAAACACCGCCTAAATATTGGCTCTGTGTTAGCAAGGAGCATTTGGCTGCTGCTTTTACGTCTGTATTCTTGCAGGAATGACTCATTGGAGCCCTTGTAAAAACAGTACAACTCATGCAACTGACACTATAATGTATTCTAATAATGGATAATTAATCAGTGCTAATTTGCTCAGCTTGTTTTCACATTTAAACTAGTAGCCTGATGATAGCCCACAGCAAAATGGCAGAATGATACAGAGGAAGTCACGTGAGGACTAACACATGCTCATTGGCCTGGATGAAGACTGGATGAAAGTTAAAAAAAAAAGAAGAGAAAATAGGTCAGTGCCTGTTGTCAGCAGAGGATTTGCTCATCGATCAAGGACAGATGTGATTTAAGGCAGCCGGCCCAGCTCACACTGTAAGACTGCTACTTTCTTGTATAGATACTTGTGTGGTTCATTTTGTTTTCTATGACAAAAAGCAACTGTCTTTCAACTACATGAAATAGTATATTCTTTTTTATGGACCACCACATATCTTTCTAACTTAATATTAATGCACCAAAGGACTACAGGATTCTTCTTAAGAACAATCCCAGGATATTTTGGATGGAGCTTTGCACTTACTAGTGAAAAGTAACTCAAACCACAGCAGCAAATTCCCAAGTTCAGGCTATTGTCTGAAATCCAATATAAGAAGGACCACCATGTGAGGTATATGGCGGCCAGACAGTGAACGAACAGTGTTGTGGTTAGGGATGGGAATTGAAACCAATTCCAGTTGAGAATCAATAACAACTTCCTTGTGGAATCAATATCATTAGTCTATTGCTTAAAAATGCCCTCATCAATTCTTTTCACCTTGTTCGGCAAACCTTGCAAATAAAAGACACCATGCTGTCACTGGAGGCAGTCTGCAAAACACTCACAGGATCACAAGAAAATACATTTAGTTTTTAAGTCTTGTTTAGTTCATATATGTCCTTATTTGATGGGAAGGCACCAAACACAGGCAGGCTTGCTGTTGTCACTGTGATTTCAGATGCTGTTTTACAGCACAAATGAAACTACAAGTGTTCAGTGAGCACAAGCCTCTGCCAAGACATTTATTTGCTGGGGTTTTTTTTTTTTCAAAAAAGTTGAAAACTGCCTTGTCTAACAATATTAAGGAATTCTTTAAAAGAAAAAAAATCCTGGATCCAGATTCAGATCACCACCAAAATGTAATCACTTCTTCCTGGTGCCATGTCCAACAATCTCAGATAATTAATCAAAATCAGCTAATAACTGCGTTTTCACACACACAAACAAACAAAAATCCTGAAACACAACACAGGAAAAAACATGACCTTAATGGCAGAGGTAAAAAGACGTTTCAGAATCAGCCTGTAGTTACTCCCACTGTGCAGTGGCACAAACACAATAACAAACATGCCAGAAATCCACCCGACCAGTCAGGAGCTGCTGATCCACCATTGTGTTTCCCTGTGCGCTGCAGGACAAACAAGGCACAATCAGGCTGAAATTCTGCCTGATTTCGAGACAAGTTGTTTCACTCCTATAAGGTCAGAATTGTGTTAAAATCACTCAGTGTATCCCCTGGATCAACACACAGACTCTCATGCAAAAAAAGAACAATCTCCAACCCATTACTTAAGAGTGCCGGTCTACCTTGAAGAACTTCAATTGATAATTTAATTTGACAAACATCTTTACATGCTTTGGGAAACAGCAGCTTTAGTCAGACCAGCACAGCTTGATATTATCTGGCTACATGTAACTTGCTTGGTTTTTGTTTCTACAGGAGGAGCCCTGGTTAAATGTCCAGTCATACAAGATAAAAAAAAAAAAAGAAAATCTTTAAGAAAATTTACTTTTCAGTATTAAAAAACATTGATAGCATGTTTTTGTTCACATGCTATCAATGTTAATCTTTCATCAAGATAAAACCCTTACAGAAACATGTTACTAAGTCAAAATATATTTCACTCTTTCATCAGAGATCTTGTTTTGACTTTCTATCCTTTCAGACATAACTGAACCTTAAAGACATAAAATTAAGATTATCATATAGATTAATCACTACTGGAGGCTCATGAATGCTCCACCAAACAGAGGGGCAGATAGGATTATGTAGGATTATCACTGACAAACTGTAAAAGATGAAAAGAAACTGTAGAAATGACCCAACAGAAGGAGATTAAAGGCTGAGGTGACAAAACCAAAAAGAAGGCAGAGACAGAGAGGGGGGCAGAGGCTCGGCACCCCGTTGCTTTAGGGGGCCAGATTATGCAACTTCTGGCCCTCAGCCAAACCCCTCTGGATGCTCCAAACGGCAGCAACATGGCTCTGAAGGGGCACAGGGGAGGAGGGGAGACTCGCCTCCTTAACACATCCTTCATCACAGACCCAATAGGCCCTCACATTAAGTGAAAGCCTCATCTCTCTGAGCTTTTCAGCAATGAAACCAGCATGCTCATCACAACAGTTTCAATCCTAGAATTAAGATGCTCATTTTAAAGCATCATCTTTGCTAAACTCTATTCCTGGTCCTACAGAAAAATGTGAATCTGAACTGAATTCAATTTCCTTGTTATTACTGTTGGTGGAAACGTGAGCTCTAAAAATGATGGGGCAGAGAAGTGAACGTTGGGTCGACGGAAAGCCAAGGGGCCTTTTTTGCTCTGTGGAGAGATGTTGACTTGCGGCTAAGTGTGTGTTTGTGTGTGTGTGTTTGTGTGAATGTGTGAGAGAGAAAGCTAGCTAAATGTCAGACAGGCAGTTGGCAGGCCACACGAAAAACAGGCTCCTGTTTTTGAGTCGGGCTGACTCATGCCACCTTAAGCAAACAGGCAGCACAGACCAGAGCCTTGTCCCTAAACTGCACACACACATACATAAATACACACACAAAATGCAAAGGTAACAAGTCAACATCTCACAGGTCTAAGCAGCCTCTCTGGTTGCTGCCCGATCCCTGTTTGGCACTGAAACATACCCCTTCCCCTGCCTTGCCATGACCTACAAGTGCAGAGCTAGAGCACCGAGCTGCCAGTTGAAAAACTAAACGTGAAAGCATTTATTGGGTCATGTGTCGAAAAAATGTTTGTCAAATCCACCAACAAAACTCTATTGTTTTCCTCTGCCAGTAGAAGTAAAGAGAAAAAGGGAGGGATTAAAGAGAAAGACAGAATGAAGAGAGGAGAGAGGCGGTTTTATCCAGAGGTGTTTTTGAGTGGAGGTGAAACCCAGAAACACTCATAGAGCCTGGATTAGGGGGCTGGCGGCCCTCTGGGGAAGAACAGGAAGGGGCGCCTCGTCCACATAAACACTTATTTCCTGTCCTGTGTCAGACCGTGCTGCTTACACCATTGTCTGTGTGTGAGCGTGAATATGTGTGACTCAAAGAAATTAGGACAGAGCATTAACACAGTGGATGGGTGCGATGGTAGTAATTTATAAGAAATCTGGTCCAGTTGACCTCACTGGAGACCCAGACCTCAGTAAGTGTTGAGGAAGGTGGGTGTGAGAAGGGGGGTCAGGGCACGGGCAGCAGCATGGGTTGTGGTAATAGCCCTGAGACTGTTTGGGTCATAACGCTCTCATTACTATAGCAAGCTCAAAGCCCATTTCCCTTTAGCGCCTGTTGTCCTTGTGTAGCTGCCCACCTGCTGTCACAAGTCCTCGATGGAGAGACAACTTTCAAACAAATACCAACTGCAGACAATCACAGCACTCCTCCAAAACCGCCACAATCACTCTTTCAGAAGCCAACATCACAAGCCAGCATTCATCAACCTCCATGACTTATTGTTCACTGCTGTTAATGCACTCTTGGACCAGAAAGGTTGGTTCGCCAAAATAAATAGAAATAAAGTTTGTTAACCTACCTGCTGTCCTGTCCAGTGTCCAGTGAAAGGAATATCATTAGGTCCTGCAATTTAAAAATGGAAATGCAAATATTTGAATGCTATTAATCACAATGTAGAGCAGCTGGTGTGAATATTTGGTGTATGAAAGCTTATAGGAATAGTTGACACTGAAATTCAAAATCGTTAGCACACAGGCTAAAGCTATATTGCTTAACATGGGGCCACTTAAAAAAAGTTTTAGGTGAAAACATGCCACAAAACAAAGTAGGATGCAAGCATGCTGAGACCAGCTGCAGCTGCACATGGTGAAATGGAATATACATCTGCTTTATATATGGTCCTTGTGTAACGTCACAAAACATTTGTAGAATTAGCAGCAACAAGCAACGGCAGGCCAAAGTTCCCCTATTCCTCAACACTGGTCAACATCAGCTAACATAATTGCTGTGTAAACGAGCCTTTAATAACAACTCACTTTTCCACTAACAAGTCACTTTGTTTTGGCACCACTTTGATGCATGATCCAGCATGATCCAGCCTAAAACTACAAAACTACAGAAATGGATGATTTTTGCACCACATATAACATGCCATTTGATTTGCTTTGGACACTTGGGGATACTTCTAAGCAATTGAATAGACACAAAAGGAAACTATCGATGGAGAGTCAACAGGACTGGAGAAACATATGTTGCCTGTTGATACAGGTGTACAAATTGTAAGCTCTAGTTTTAAACTGGATGAAAAACAAAAGTGACTACAAAAGATCATTTCTGAATGTTTCAGGATCAGATGACACAAGCAGCTTTTATACGTGCCTCCACATTGGCAGCTCTCGTCATTCAGAACCTCCCTGCTGCCATAAACATTGAAACTAATGTGGAGCAGATTCCCAGTTTCACAAACTATTAGGGAAAAACAGATGAGTCAAATGAATGTTTATCATCAAAGTAAGGACTCTGCTTATATTAATTGTTTATATTTTAAATACACAAGCATTGGATTTGAAACTAAGTTTGCTTTTGATGAGACCACACTTTACAATCATTGTTGAGAAGGTAAACTGAACTCAAACACACTTTCTCAAAAACACATCGCTTGATCAACAGGATTATTTTCAAACATTTGTTACTTTGACCAATGTTTATTTTGAGTGCAACACTTGACATGATCGAAGTGAGATTGTCTGTTGATCAGGACACTGCTGGTGGAAGGATACCGTGGCTGTGACATTTACTGAGGTAGTGCCAGAACAAAGCAGCACTGGAAAAGTAAGGTGTCAGAAAATTAGCTGTAGCGTGCCATCAATTGTTGCAAAATGCTGGGAATTTTTAAAGCAGAAAACTTAGGAATTAACTGGAATTTATGGGAATATATGGGAACATACCTGGAATTTACAAAGCTGAAGGTTGGCCCTTAACAGGATCTTAAATATAGTTGAGGAAAATATTTTTTAGCATAATCTTGACTAAATCAGCCAGATTACGTGCAGGTATTCTTGAGAATATCTATGCTATTCCTCAATCACATGTACACAGCACAATGCTTACTGCGTGTATTGAAGCCACACCCCCTACATGCACTGTGCACCCCTCCATCACATGACCAGATGAAGCCTGGGCCATTGAAGCCACATTTTTGAGCCCATGGACCACATGAAGTGAAGCTGAAACTGATTGTTTAATTAATTAATTCAGACTTGATAAAGTTCCACTTACAAATAAATCTGTTGAAAATTGTGTTTTTTTATTGTATTGTTTAGCATGAATCTCTGCCTATGACAAAACAAATGTTTATATTAATGTTTTGATATGATTCAGTTTTTTTTTTTAAATTACCTCCAATTTTCAGATGATTTCAATTAATTTTCATAATTTAAAAAAATGAAAAAAAAAAATCCACAGCATAACTTCTCATGGAAAGTTTCTGGAAAGTCTCCAGAAATACAATGGAAATTTTCCACCCCTTTGCAACTCATTACTACTTTTTGCTATTTTTTGTATTTTATTTTTATCCAAAAACTCTTCAAATTATGCAAAGAAAGTGGCCCCATATCTAACAATATGTAGCTTTTTCTTCCATGCCAACTATGTCTGTAGATGCAGAGCTGATCTCTGTTGCTGGGGCTAATGTTCATGCTAGTGCTGTGTACATCAAACAACACCACTTCAGCAAGTACAAATTATCTCTTTAAATTCATGTTTACTTAGCAGTCAATATACTACCTCAACAAACTTAAACATGTGAATAAAAAACTGAACTCACATAAAAAGGTGTATCCAAACCAACACACAGGGAGAGGCTGTGTTCACGTTCCTCCTCTTCTTACTCTTTGTTTCTTTAAATAGCGGTGACGTCCAAGGTTTTGCATTACTGTGCGCTGCAGTGCTCTTAAATGTGACTCATTTCCCTTGAATTTTAAATAAATAGTTCATGAACTGGTCAAATTGTTTTCAGTCTCCCTCATTCACCATGGATTCCTAAACTGCACCAACACACAGGTGAGACTTGACAGGAGACAACTTTAACTTAACTTGCAACATTGTTGGCAATGAATAGTTTTGGGGGGAAAGCTGGTCTAAAAACATTTAGTCAGACATGATCATTTAACTCAAAAACAGCTCATCTGAATTTGTCAGACTGGCCATCCTTAAACATGTGTGAACACATCAGATTCTGGCTTGAACCACTTCCTGGTAAATCCACTTTGCTGCAAGCAAGGCTGGAGTTTAATTGACTTCTTTCCAGTCCAGGACTCAAAATGTTTATCTTAATACCACTGTAAAGCTGAAACTACTTTGATTTGATGGGGACAAAATATAAGAGAAGAAGAATCTGTTATTTGTTTTTACCTACCCCCTTTTTAAGAGCACCACTTGGTACAGTCCTGATTGCTAACACCTGGTGAAGTAAGAGGTGTTTGGTGAATCAGAGCACCAACTGAGGTGAACTGAAAACAGGATCAATGCAAGCTATTAAAGTAAATGTAAGAGAAACATGGAAAATACAGCACACTGATGAACTCAGGTTGATCTTAGCATTGGCTCTTAAAAAAAGTCTTAAAAACAAAATAATCAGTAAAAAAATATATTTTGAATTAAGGTCATGCAGTTGAAAACACTAAATCTCTTTTGATTCTGTTATGTATTATTAATCAGACAAAATGGAAAAAAACAACAACAATGAAAGTGATATGATAGAACAGGTTTTTCAAACAAATATTGAGTAAGTTAATATTAGAAAATAAGTTTTGGTGATAAAGTGGTATCCAGAGTGCAGTCTGTTGCACTGGTGGATGGAGGAATAACTGGAGTGAAATACTGCAGTACATTTTTTTGTGTCTTAATTTTACTTGGATATTGTGTTTGGAAAAATATTTTATTTTTAATACGTTGCATTTGAAAGATGAATATTAGACTTTTGGCAGCACGGTGGCGCAGCAGGTAGTGCACGTGCCTCACAGCAAGAAGGTTGCCGGTTTGATCCCTGGGTCAGGCAGGGCTTTTCTGTGTGGAGTATGCATGTTCTGCCCGTGAATGTGTGGGTTCTCTCCGGGCACTCTGGCTTCCTCCCACAGGCCAAAAACCTGCTCATTAGATTGATTAGCGACTCCAAATTGCCCTTAAGTTTGACTGTGAGAGTAAATGGCTGTCCGTCTCTCTATGTGGCCCTGTGATCGGCTGGCGACCGGTTAAGGGTGTACCCAGTCTCTCACCCAATGACGGCTGGGATTGGCTCCAGCGCCCCTGCGACCCCGAAAGGGGTAAGTGGTAAAATGAATGAATGTTAGACTTTATACATTTCTATAAAAAATTAGGTTACTCTTTACCTTTTGTTTTAATTCAGCAGATTAAATTGCTTTACTTTTCCAACACTTGATCCCAAAGACAACAACTCTGACTGGGTGCATCTTTTTGTGATTTTTCCAAGGAGCAACAGTGCCAAATGGGGGGAGGGGGGATTGGACAACTCTAATGGTCCATTACTGACCCTTAAGCAATGTAAGTATAGGTAATTATTTTCACACTCTTATGTTCATATTACATGAAACTCATGCAGACTGATCCAAAGGCCAAAAAGGCACTCATCAGGGCGAGGTATGGTGGGGAAGAGTTTGCTCTGTCATTCTTATGCCCATTAATCTGTTGTCATAAGTTACAACTGCCTTCTCTTGTCATTGACAGAAATACCTGTTTTATATATTTTTTTCTTGTTTTATTGCAAAAAGTATCATTCAATCAGCCTCTGTATTGCTAAATTATGGTGAAGTAATATTAAGTTTGAAAAGAAATGCTTAAAACATTTCTTTGGGGGTATAATAGCTAAACATTCTGCTGTAAACATTCACCACCAACTACATCAAATTGTAAGTCATTTAATGTACCAAGTTATAACCAACTGTATGTGTATGTCTTTGAAAGCTAAGAGACATCATATGGACTAATTTAATATTAAAAGCTATTTTTAAAGTCTTGCTCAAAAAGATTCTTAGAGATTTGTTTAATGTTGTATTTTTCAAAACAGTAAACCTTTTTTTCATACTTTCTCAGCATTTTAAAGCTGTTTTGTCGTATTTTTCCCACACACTCTCTCTGCTCCAGACCTCTCTCCTGGCCTCAGCACTTCTGTTGTACTTGGTTTTGCTGCGTTTCTGCTCTTGAAGGTGTTTTCTGGGTTGGATTGTTTTGGGCTTTGTTTCGTTTCTAACTTGCAGCGTTTCTTCTCTTGCAGGTGTTTTCTTGGTTTAATCGTTTTGGCTTTGTTTCATTTCTAAATTGCAGCACATTTCTGCAGGTGTTTTCCTCATATTGAACTGCATTGAGCTGTTGTAGGCTGTTTGCCTTCGTCAGCCACCGTAGAAATTCCCCTTTAGATCAGGCAGTTCATTTAATGGTATCAGTGATGGCTATGAAAGAAGGAAGATTCTTCACCTACATGCCCAAGGCAATATCTTCAGTGCATGTATGAAATATTTTGAATGACGATTGATTTTTAACTTTTTATAATGCATACTTATTGCACATAAATGAAAAAATAACAATGTTTTTATTTTTTATGAATATTTTGAATACTTATGAGAATAGTATTGATTTCTCTGAGCAACGTTCACTTGTGCCAGTATAATATTTGGCCAGGAATATCAATACTTTGAACTAAATAACACGGTTTACTCTGACAACCACTAATCTGTTGTTTTAAATAACAATAAAGTAACTATAATGAACAAACTAACTGACAGAACCCCTGCTGCTCTGATTGAATGTCTCCCTCGGAGTCTTACAACTTAGCAGGGGTCTGAACATTTGAACTTGTGACTTTATTAGTCCTGAGCTTCACTCTATTATCAGACTAACGGAGGCCATGGAGCCAGCAGCAGGCCGCAGCTATCTCACCATCCTATCTATGTCTGTGGCAGGTGGGAATGAGGCTGTTCTCAGCTGCAGGACTCTCTGTGGTTCTCATAGGACCAGGCCGTATAAGATCGGATGGTGTCAGTGGAGATAGAGGGCAGGAGGCGACTGTGCAGACAGTCGGTAATGATGTCCTCTCACACGCCGCACCCTGTGGATAATGGCTGTGGCGAGGCCCGGTGCATAGAGCGAGATGAAGCAGAATTGTCAGCGTAACAGAGTCGGGATGCAATCGTCTGCACGGCCTTGTCTAGTCATCTCACTCTGATTCTAGGCTACCAGCGTAGCGTGTAGCTCATTTCACACTGTGATTCTCTCTCTCCTATCAAGATCTGTTAGCTGACAGATTGAATTCAGGCGAACACAATTAAGTATTTTTTCCCAATGTGATGGGAAGGTATTGGAGTAGATAATTTTGCTTTGCTTTGTTTGAAGTAGCAGGCCAAAGAAAAACCTTTATTGTACAGAATAAACTTCTCTTTCACAATTTTAATAAGAGCTTTCTGTATGTTGTTCTAAAGAGTACAATTTGTAGAATTTGACACCAAAGTGTCTAAGTTAATTAATTAATGGCTATTTAAATATAAGTATTTTATTGGTGTGCTTATACAACTTTAAAATTCAGATAAATCCTTAGTTTTTAAAGGTTCAGCAATCTGAATAATTGTGGTTTTGAAAGACCCCCATGACAAAACATGATATTTGTCATAGAAGCACTTATTTTATGAAGAAGCTGCTGTCCTTTTTTAGTGTCTCATTCATATTTTGAGCAATTTACTTAATGGACACACAAGACTTCACTCCCAACCAACAGGCTCCTGCAGTGGTGAGGGCCTACTACACATTTCGAATGAAGCTGAGATCCTCTGCTGAGCCCCACCTGTCTCTGTCTTCCTGAGATGGGGATTCTCCAGCAAAACTGCTTTTTATAGTGTGTTTGCCAAATAGTAAAACACCTCTTAGATGCTATGGGTCAATCCCACGTAATTAGGGAGGGAAGTTTTTAGAAAATGGCCTTTCAGGTAGCTGCTCCAAGCAGTCCCCAAATGATGGTTGGCAGCTCACAGCCAAAACCAAGAAAGGCACTTTTAAACAACTTCATCATAATTAATTTGGGAACAATTGAGCCATTAAACAACCTTCTCCACCTGGTTTGGCAACCGATCCATCGAGGTCTCCAAGATGAAGCTTTCAAAACTAGCTTTGATTAACCCAACAACAGACAAAGAGGTATGGCTAAGGCAGGCCTCTGGCCTCCTGACAACTAGCAGCATGATGCAAGCTGGGAGTCACATCAGCCATGATTCTGAGGTGCATAACGTACATCTAAACAGACAGGTCATAATTTCATTCTTTGACCAGCGTGTACTTTCTTCTGTTTAAAAGGGCATTTTTACATAAAGCATGCTTGACCTCTGGTGCCACTCTGTGGTGGTTACTACAGAACTGCAAACTGCAGACTTTGGCACTTCTGCAATGGCTTTGTTTTTTAAGGTCTTCAAATGTCATCTTTTTTAAGTTATTTGATTCAGAGCCCCTTGTTCAGCAGTATTTCTACACTGTTATTAAGGACTCAACCTCACTAAATATTTCTAATTGTTTTTTGAAATTTTCTTTCAGAAAGTAGTACTTTGTATTTCAATCCTGGACCTAAGTGTGGCTAATAATGGCACCACACCTGTCAGTGTTCTCCTTATGAATTTCCTGGATGCCCTGTCTGTGTGACAGTGAGGAGCAGAGCTGTGGTGTCAGCTGCTTCATCGATGAGGACATCATGGAGGCCGGAGAGCCGGATAGCTCAATTACACAGCAATACTATACTCCTGTACCACTAACGACAGATTGACTGGTCAGATAGAGATATTTAAAGGCGTCCACACGCACACACACACACACACACACACATACACACACACACACACTTTGCCCGATGCATCAAGTCTTCAGTTCAGCCTGACTGCCTCAGTGTCGTACTTTCTCTGTTTGTGTGCACGTGTTTCCTCTGCCTGGGCCTTTGCAGTGGACGGCGCTGCTGACCTGCGAGGGAAAAGAGAGGAGGAGAAGGGGAGTGGAAAGCCAATTAAAGGAAAGATCACTTGTGTGTCTGCTGGAGTGTCTCTGAGAGCCTCTCACGGTTAACCTTTCCAGCTGGAGAGTGAGGAAACGAGAGAGGAACGAGGGAGAGGATGGAGAGGAAAAAAATGGCCAGGGAGATCAGGCATTTCGACTCTAATGGTCCCTCAGTGTTGGAGTGAAGCTGGTTAATTTGCTTCTCCTTCTCTGGGTGCTGCAGGGTTTAGCTTCTGTCAGGCTAATGTTCTGCCAGGAACTTGTGCAAGAATAATAGAAGCCACATTAATAGTGCATTTCCATGTGATCGTGGCTCAACTGAGCTCAACCCCCTCTGTCTTGGCTTTTTGTCCCAGAATGGAGAAATATGGCATTGGTTTCAAACGGCTAGACCAAAAACTCAATGGATACATCAGAAAATCAAATGTCAAATATGTCGGTTAAGCCAGAGTTTGAAAGTGTACATAGACATATTAGTTCATCAGTAACTGTACAAAAATAAGTATTTTCAGTTCAGACTAGCACACTTAGGTAAAGCAATAGAGCAGTGGTCCACAACCTTTTTTGTACCACGGCCCATGACAGACCAGCCTTCTTTGCGGGGGGATTAGCTTAACTGTAGTAAGAGGTCTAAGTAATTTATACCACTGACTGTCTCCACACAAATGTAGGGATCACCCCAGTGCATCTAAAACGCTTTGATGATTACTGCTGTGAGTAAAGTCTTGCCAAACAATTTCCTTTGTTTCAATAGATTTCCAGGTAATTCGTGTCCAACGGCACGTCACAGGGATAATGTGACTAAAGGCATCCTGTTCTTGTTGACCATTCAGTGGTTGCCAGCCTCATGCCTTCACATTTAAGTTCAGTCTCAGCTCACTTGGATCCTAACCATAGGTGGTATAAAAATGTACCTAATACCGAGCTTGATCTACCATTGGAAAAACAAATGACTGCGTTGCAACGAGTGCAGCTGGTTCCAACAGAAATGCACCATAAGTGTCAGAAAAAGTTTGAGAGCATGGACATTAAAGCTTTTCATTTCAATTGATTTGATTTTACACTTCAACCTTTTTACTATGCTGACATGAAAACTTAATGACATCAACTATGTATGAGCTGCTTTTACCTTTAAGTGTTTGGTGTGTGAGTTCTTTCTCTGGGCATTTATGAATCCAAAAGTATGTGCCGTGTGTGACAGCGGCTGAAGACAACACAAATTGGGGCTAAATTAATGGTATATGTGAGAGTGTATGACTTGGTGTGTGACTGGGGGGCAGGGCTGTAACTAGCAGTGTGTGGCAGCATAAATTGGGGTTAGATTAATGCGATGCAGATCTGCCTCTGTGCTCTGACCCTCATCAGGGCAGAGATGAGCTGTGTATCTCAATTAACCCTGGCAGCACACAGAATGCATATATACAAACAGAGGCAAAAACAGCACCGAAGCACAACATATATGTTATAAAGCTGGAGCTCAGTCCTGTCAGACAAAGAAGAGGGCTAAATAACAGATACAAAGAGTGTTTGGAGGTGCAAGTTCATGTGTGTTTATACAGGGCATACAGTCTTTGTATGAGTGTAAGTGGGAAAAACAGGACCTGTGGCAGAGCTATGAAATATATCAAGGTTCTCAGCATTAATATCATTAATGCTGAGAACAAACAAAAAATAGAGTAACAACAGAATAGCCAAAAAACAAAATGAAACTGTGATATGATATGTAGGTCATATCACTCTGCAGTAGCATAGGCTGCTTTTCATTATCAATTAGTTGTTATTTTCATGACTATTTACATGTACATTTTTATACACGTATTGATTGCAGAGAGTCTCACCTCCTTGGGTTATAACTTTTAAGAGTATCTGACACAAAAAATAAGACTGTAGATCAATTTGACTTCAAGAATTAATTTTCCTAGTGTTCCATAAATCCCAATAATATCATTGTGATATTTTTTGCCATGATGATCATGAGTGAAAATCTGATGTCCTGATTACTTTGCAAATGATGTTAAATCTTACAGCAGGTGAAAAGTTTCATACCTCTGAATTTAAATTGATTGTTATTATGTTTCATAAATGATTCATAAATCCTATACCCTCTATTACCAAATTTATGCAGTAAAATGGTTTTGCTTTGTTCTTTTTCTAACTCCCTTGTTTCTAGGCTGTAATGTTACTATCATTTAGTTCTTTCTGCTACCAGATGATGCAAGAAGCAATTTTAACAGCCATCAAACAAGCTTTTGTTACTGATGGATGTAAACGGTCTAATTTGTCTTGGTCATTGTTAAAAAAAAATCATATTTTAGAAATAATAGGCTTATCTTTAATATCTTCAAAATGGCAGAATACATTTTATAATGGCTAAGATTAAACTTTGGCCTCTCTAATCTATAAAATCTTGAAATAGCGACACCTGTAAATGAAGTCTATATTACTGATTAAATAAGTTCACTGGAGGTTTGGATTAGATTGGAAAAAGAAAATGAATAATCTTATGAAAGGTCACATAATTTTGTCCAGAATATTTTTCTGCTAACACAATCTTCTATAATATTTATTCACATGATTTATAAGTTTAATCAAATGAAAAACACATTTTTAATTGAATAAAGATGACATTTATATCTTTTATGATCCTATTGTTTCCATGTCTTCACACACAAGACACAAGAATCCTTCCTTTCCCTTCGTTGCTTGCTCCTCCTTTAAGAAATGTGAACTCAAACAGTTTAAAAATGTTCCCCTTATGTTGCCAATACACTAATTCCTTGTCTGTCAGAAATAAAGACACAACCTAAGCCAGGTTTTCATTCAGCCCACAGCTGGCATTAGTTGAAGCAGCATTTCTAGGCATGTATGTGCAGCCACAGTAAACATTAGCGCACAGCTATAAAAGCTGAATCTAAATACTTCTTGAGAGGGGTGTGATCAGACACAGCTCATTAAGGACTTGAACAGCCTGTTTTGAGCAGGGCTGGAAGAGGGGGTCTAACAGGTACGCCAAAATCTGTTTTTTGTTTGTTTGTTTGTTTGGTTGGTTGGTTTTTGTTTATTTTTTGTTTGGTTAGGTTTTTTTTTTAGCAAGAAAGCTCAAGAGTATGCTTTGAGGACATCTGGGATCAATGTCAAATTTTTGACAGAAATCAGATATATAAGAAGTCAGATGTATGACCTTTATGTGTAATGCTGTGGGTAAAATTTTCTTCTCTCCTCTTATAAAGAATGCTCCATTGTCCATGCTGCCTTTACACACCAAGGAAGATGTGAATAAACAGCACAAAAATGCTGTTGTTTGGGAAGTGATTTTTTTTTACCATGTCTTTCTATTCACTTAAGCGACTTCTATCTGCGTATACATATATTGTGTCCATTCTTAAAAAATTTGCTGCGGCACCAAAAGCGGGCTCAACATCAAATGACAGTGACCAAGGGCTGACGTAAATCAAACCTGAAACTATATATGTACATTTGATTGTGTAAAGAAAAGGAGAACTAAAACTGTACCACAGAATCTTCAAGACCAACTGTTCACAGTGAAGCCTGAATATGCACTGCTGTCATACTACAGCTCCAATAATTTCCTTCTCTGTCTATTGTCTTTAAATTCATTATGTAATGCAAACAGAGCAGGCCACCATGTTGAATGTTTTGACTGACTGATGTACGTGCTTTCATTGGTTAGATATGGACTTGCTGGACATGAAACTTTAGAAGTCCAAAAAAAACAAGATACACTTTTTTGCTCAGTGACAATACATCACTGAGGTTAAACTTGCATTGAATGGCTATTTGCAAAATAGTAAGTACATGTAAAGCATTTGTGTGGGAAAAAATGGCATCCTAATGACCTTAATACTCAGAGAGACAGTAAAGGAAACATAGAAGCTCATTTCCTTACCCTTTGGAGAATCCAACCAACCCTCACAACCTATAGTCCACACTTGAATACTTTCAGGTCTAATCACTTTGTTTGGGAACCTAAAATTAAAAGTTGTATTGATAGACTGAGGATTTTTGTCTGAATTTTTGTTTTTTTAAAAAATGAAAAATATACCAATTTTAGGTGTCTAGGAATTCTAGTTTTGTTTTTATGTTATCAAACAGGTATCAATGTGTTCTGCTTTTGACTAGATTAAACACTGTCATTTAAGTTCTGTATTATGACAACAACTTGATATGTCTTTACAGAAAAAATGATCAAGAACTCAGTTCTATATCACCATTCAACTAAGAAAATACTGAGATATAATATTTGGTCCATATTGGCCTTTACTAGTAGCATGTCATATTCTCCCCTTTTCTTTTCTTTCCTTTCTAATTGTATGCATGGCATGTAGATCCCTACAGTGATGCTAGAATGATTGCAATTAAAGGGAATCTCCCCCTCTTGCCTCATCTACCTCTCAAACCTCACACACACTCACACACACCTCTCCAGTTCTCCTTCTTCCATTGAAGACCACTGCTCTTGGTGTGAAGTAGCACCACCCAGACTGGAGTGGTCCTAATCAGAATGGAGAGTCTTCCTCCTCCTCCTCTCTCAAACTGAGCCTCTTTCACTGTCTGCTGTCTGTCTCACACACAGAGGAGTAAAAGGAAGAAAGAGCCAGACAGGAACACGTAAGTGACCTTCGGGTTTACATACAAATTACCATGATTCAAATTCATATAGACTGCTATGGAATATTTGTATGTAGATTATAATAAAAGGCATAGACTGACACATTTAATTATACCCCAAATACAAAAGATGATAATGATGTTAATTATTACCTGTGTTTGGACGCCAAAGTTGAGCTTTAAAAGTACAATAGTGCATGCCAGCTGCATGCTTATCAGGAATCTTATTGTAGGCAGCTGTCTGCAAATAACTGAATTTAAGGAGGTCAAATAAAAAGACACTGCTCCTCCCAATGGCAAGAGACAGCATTACAGGAGTGTGAGGTTAAAGAAATGGTGAGAGAAATATAAATGCAGAGACACAAAGAAGGTATGATTTTAGCTCGAGGTAAAAAATATTTAATCTGTCTGTAAACCTGGTGTATATACTATGTAACTGAATAAAACTCAAAGACAATTTAAAACAACTCTTGGTATTTTTTTTCCATTCTTTATGATGGAATAAAGGGCAGATATCACTCTTACTGAAATCACACATTGTTGGTTATGATAATTATGTTCACCTGAACGATAACAATGGGTCAGTTGTAAGAATAGAGTGCAACATTGTTCTGGCCACCTGTCATCAGCAGCGGTCAGCAACACTTATCCAATGATTTAGCTGATTGCTGTACAAATCCAAATCCAATGAAGTTGAGACGTGTAAAATTTGAATAAAAACAGAATGCAATGGCTTACAAATCCTTTTTGAACTACATTCAAGTGAATACACTACAAAGACAAGATATTTAATATTCAAACTGATAAACTGTATTGCAGTTGTTGCAAATATTCACTCATTTTGAATTTAATGCCTGCAACACATTCCAAACAAAGCTGGGACAGGAGCAACAAAAGATTGGAAAGTTGAGAAATGCTCAACAACGACTTGTTTGGAACATCCTCAGGTGAACGGCTTTATTGGAAATGGATGAGTGTCATGATTGGGTGTGAAAGAGAATACCTGAGAGGCTCAGTCATTCACCATCAAGGACGGGGCGAGGTTGACCACTTTGTGAACAACTGTGTGAGCAAATTATTCAACAGTTTAAGAACAATGTTTCTCAATGTGCAACTGAAAGGCATTCAGGGATTTTCATCATCTACAGTCCATAATATCATCAAAAGATTCTGAGAATCTGGGGAAATCTCTGCCTGTAAGTGGCAAGGCCGAAAACCAACACTGAATGCCCATGTCCTTCTGTCCCTAGGGTGCACTGTATTACAAACCAACATCATTCTGTAAAGGATATTACCACATGAGCTCAGGAACACTTCAGAAAACCATTGTGAGTGAACACAGTTTGTTTCTACATCTATGAGTGCAAGTTAAAACTCCACAATGCAAACACAAAGCCAATAATCAACAACACCCAGAGACGGAGCCGGCTCCTCTGGGCCAGAGCTCATCTGAGATGGACCGTGAAAAGTGTGCTGTGGTCTGATGAGTCCACTTTTCAAATTGTTTTAGGAAATCAAGAACGACATGTCCTCCAGGCTAAAGAGGAAAAGGACCATCCAGAGTTAAATCAGCACAAAGTTCAAAAGCCAGCATCTGTGATGGTATGGGGATGTGTTAGTGCCCATGACATGGGTAACTTGCACATTGTGAAGGCACCTTTAATACTGAAAGGTACATTCAGGTTTTTGCGCAACATGTTTTGCCATCCAAGCAACATCTTTCTCAGGACGTCCCTGCTTATTTTAGCAAAACAATGCCAAGACACATTCTGCGTGAGTTACATCAGCGCGGTTTCGTTAGTAAAAGAGTGTCAGTACTAGACTGACCTGCCTTCACTACCACTGAAAATGTGTGGTGCATTATGGAGGGCAAAGTATTAGAACACAAAACCCTGGACCATCGAGCGACTTAAATCATACGTCAAACAAGTATGGGAAAGAATTCCACCCACAAAGCTTCAACAAGTGGTCTCCTCATTTACCAAATGCCTATTGAGTGTTATTAAAAGGACAAGTGATGTAAAGCAGTGGTTTACATGCCCCTGTCTCAGATTTTTTGGAACATGTTGCAGCCAACAAAATAAAAATGAGTGAATATTTGCAACAAAACAATACATTTGATCAGCTTGAACATTAAATATATTGTTTTTGTAGTGTATTTAATTGAATAGGTCCAAAAGGATTTGCAAATCATTGCATTCTGTTTTCACATTTTACACAACATCCCAACTTCATTGGAATTGGGGTTTGTATGTTCCTGGCTGATGCCAAAAAATGTTTTCTTTTATAAGCATTATCTGCTTTATTGAAGTTGCCATTTGTGATGATCATGGCTCCTTCTCAGCAAAGATTGCTTTCTGTGACAGATATTGCGGGCTTTCAACAAACATTTCCGTCACTGATAGACATTACTGGATCTTAACAAAACTTGCTGACTGAAGTGTGCAATACTTTCCCCTAGCCAACATTGCTGGCGAGGATAGGCATTGCTTTCTTTGAATGAAAGTTAACACGCTGCTTGCGTCTTTCAACAAGCATTGCTGACTGTGATTGAAATTACTACTTCAAAAGATGGCTTGCTGTGATAGTTGTAGCTGGCTCTCAACAAACATTGCCACACTGCTGGCAGGGAGCTCTGGATCAAAGATGCTCTATGTGACACCTACGAGAGGAAGCGTGGGAGTGTGTGTTGCTCTTCTGCACTGTGTTTCTGTGTGTCTGGCCCACTGACTGGCCCAGATGTTGGCTAATTAACACCAGTGTTAAAGACGCTCTTCATCTGGGTGATTAAATAATCAAATAATTAATTCATTAAGCAGGGGCTTGCACCGCCTCTTATGATCTCTGGCACACAGCCTGTCAGGGTGGGAAGAAGAGGAAGAGGAAGAGGTTGAAGCAGACTGCTGAAGGGCCATGATGACAAAAGGGGAACTCAGCATGAATACAAGAAAAAGGTGTATTTTAGGATGATAATGGCTGCTGTTTTAGATACACATGAATTTATCCTTTTTAGGCCAAACTGTAGGTGTGGCGGCAGCAGGAGGGAGTGCTCAAGAGCTCAAACAGATTAGACTGCGGCGACAGTGCACCATAAAGCGGCCATAACTCCACACGTGGGCATCTGTATTTATATGTTTCATTATCATCCAGGGCAAATGAAATCAAACAAAAGCCAACTGCGGTAGAAGAAAAACTTCCTCTCTCTTCATTTTTGTGTGTGCGCATGTTTTTTGCGTGGAAGTGTGCTCCAGACAGAGAAAGATCATCTCTCATTACTCGGGGAGAACATTGCCCTGCGTTAACAGAGTCGGAGCAGACAGATAGATGGAGCTCAGATATGAGCTGATGGGGGCCAGCAGGGAGGAGGGACACGGAGCGATGAGGAGAGTGACAAAGATGTTTCATCATTCCTGCTTATTTCCAACGGGTGGAAGGTGGAGGCATCAGCTGGGCATGCACCACCTTAAAAAAAAAAAAAAAAAAGGAGCCATGTACCTTGTGCACACACACCCTTTCATATACACACACATCCCAGCTCCTGCAGCCCTCATTTTAAACACTCCTTTAGCCATAATCATTTTCATATAATTCACTTTCATACAATTCCTTCTCCTAATCATTATCAGGCCCACTAACGTCTTAATGACTTCATAAATTTAAGCTATAAAAAGTAATGGAGAAAGACAAATGAGATAATTAGGAATAAATCTTAGTGGAAAGCCATTTATCAAAACATGGAGAGGCCCTGAATATTCCCCACCATTAGGCTCTGCTGTAATTAACACGGGCTCTCAGTTATGAAGGAAACCTGGTAGCAGAGATATTAAGATCCAAAAGCCTCACTGTTATTAAATTGACCGATGAATCTGCGACGTATAATATGATGTGGATTATTAGGATCCTTTTTAATTAAAAAGAGCGTTAAGGTTTTTTTTTTTTGTATTTAAATTTTTAACGCTTTAATGGTGGCTTGAACTCATCTCTCTGTGGTTATGGGGCAATGAGACAGAGAGAGAGAGTAAAAGAGAAGGAGAGAATGAAACAGAAGGAGGAAAAAAAGTGCATGAATAAGTGTGTGTGGGGCAGACGCCGAGAAAAAGCAATCTCTCACACTCGTACTTTCATACCCCTCTTTGGTGCAGACTGTGTAAGTACATGAGAGAAAATGGTATTCTAATTTGACAAACTCTCCAACTAATGCATATATGGACTAACGCCTATAAAGACAAGACACTATTAATTCTTATTATCTTTAAAAGTGTAAAATGTAATGTAATGCTTTGCTCTGATTAGTGAGGGTAATCATCACATTCAGCGTTTTTTAAATTAAAAACTGTATTTCTACACTCTCCTCTTTCACGCACACACTCTCTATCTCCTCTTTTGTCTTCTAAGAACAGTCTGCCTCCACATTTTCTAAAGAACGGCGTTCAAAAAAAGTCTGGGATTCTCCTTTTTTCCCCCTTTTGACCTTCAATTCACTGAATTTCATATCCATCCATTCAAATTGTACTTACTCTTGTGTGACTTATTTCAGAATGATAATATGAATCTATTATATTTGACAAGATAGTCATGCATATTCATTTTTGTCCACATCAACATTTAAAGGCTCATAAAACCTGCAGATGTTTTCATTTGGATAAAAATATTTTCAACAATAAAGGATTCTTGAGGACTTAAAGGCCTTGAAGCATCACATTCACATAAAATAACTGAATACATATTCAAGTGCAGATTTAGAGACTGCGTGTTCTTATATGTCTTAATCCACACTGAAACATTTTTTAAAAAATAGAGGAGCAGATGGAGGAGGTGGTGAGTGTGTCATAAAAAATTTTCTGTGAAAATTCTCTGCTGCCATATGCAGATGATCTTCTTGCCCAGCTTATCCAGCACAGACCATTCAAGGGCCTATTGGGGCATTTTGTGAAGCAACAAATAGCACCAATTTATGTGTGACAAGTTCTTGCCATCAAGATTAGTGTGTATACAATGCTAGTGGTTAGTAAACATGACAGGTTGTGAAAAGCTTTGCTCTCTTTTGGCTCACATTGCTTTTTAGTGAGAATATTTTTACAAAAACTGCCTGCCATGATAAAAACAAAATCCTGACTCCTAAAAACTTGTCCATCAGAAACACAGCATACTCTTTATCAAAGTTACAAGCTTTTTACAAGCATTGCTCTCTTTTAGCAGACATGGTTTGCTGTCTAATATTGCTTTGTTTGAATAAAACATCCTGTAATAAATATTTTTGACCCAAAAAAAGCTAGTCAATTACTAGCATTGTATGATTTTATTGGCATCGGTCTCTTTTGGCAAAAAATGTTTTCTGTCAGAGACATTGCTCATCTTAACACAACATCCTGGCTGTAATAAACACCTCTAGCTCTTTGTTACAAACCTTTAGGACTGGGTCTAATATGCATTACATTCATTCTTGCTTAGAAAAAAAAGGGGCATTTTAAAAGCGAGCCTTAAAAAGTATTATACATTTATAATACATTCTGCTTTCATTGAGCTAATTTGTTCACCAATATCTGACCTAATTGTTGATATCAAATACTGATCAGTCTTTAAAGATTTAAACCATTGAATGAAAGGTTTTTGTCATGATACCACCTTGTTTTCAGATGAAACAAGAAAAAGAAAAAAAAAACAATTATATTCAGTATACTGCAACAAAAAAGATTTTTTTCTTTAGTTTGGATTGGTACAGCCTGGGATCCCTCCTTAAATGGACAGATCTTTTACTAACAAAAAATGATGGGGATAGGAAATCTTTTCTGGCTTAAAATAAATATTTTTGTCTGTTGTTAAAATTGCATGCTTTTAAAAAATATCACTCACTGTGATAAGCATTAATGTACTAAGCAATGCTCTTTTTGGCAGGATTGTCTAGCGAGTGTTGCAGCCTAGAAATATTTGAATCTGATTTAGCAGAGGGAAGCCTAACACAAACCTCAAAAAAAGTTTGGAAACATTATTTCAGTAGGTTATTTCTCTCCTTTAATAATAATAATAATTGGTGTTGCATTTTATATTGTTGGAAAGCCTGATTTGTCACCTTTACAATCAGGAACAATTGGTAAGAATCGTGCAAAAGCAAAGCATGTGGTGTTCCAATATGCAGAGTGGCAGCAATATTTAGGGTCAGTCCTGGTGCCATTTCCAAACTCAGGACCAAGTTTGGTGAGACTGGTGAAGACAAAGACAAACCATGAAGTGGGCATCCCAAGACGACAACATCCAAAGAAGACCAGTTCCTCAGCTTTGTATCACTGAGGAACTGTAGGCTTTCTTCCAGAGGAAAGAAATTGGATAAAGCCATGTGACTTCAGTCATTTGATTACCAAAGGAGACTTTGGAATGATGTTGATGAATTTCAATGGAAATTGCCATACTGTATGTGCAATCTCAAACAAACTTTAGCTACACCTACTGACACACTAAGAGGCCTTGTTTCACTTAAGATCATCTGACCAATAGCATAGCTGCGTGGACTAGCCATGTCTATCATGTCCCTAATTTCCAAAGCTTAAAATCCTCAGTAAAATAATTGTGGACACATATAAAAATAATTCACCTCCGTACAGAGAGAGCACTTAGATGTATTGTATTTCGAGACTTAAGCAGCCACTTGAGGAACTTCAGCATTTGACAGTTCTGCATGGGCCTCCTTTTTCAGCCTTAGAGGTCAGCACTTGGTCCTCACTCTTATAGCTCCTGCCACTTTCTTCTCAAAGGTTGACTGGTCAGTGCTTTGGCAGACGTAGCTTAATTGTTCTAGCTTGAAAGCTTAGAAGATGGACCTGCCTAAGAACATTTATGGTCTCAGGTAAGTCTGGCTGCACTGCAAGGTTAAGCTTACATTTCTTGTGAACAAATAGATTGCTCTCCAACAAAGATTTCTGGCTGTAATCAACATTCCCTGGCCCCCAACAAGAGACCTTTTTATGAACATCTCTGGCTTTCTACAAGCATTGCAAGTTGTAATATACATTGTTATCCATTGACCAATGATTGTCAGCATAAACATTTCTCTATTTAAAAAGAAAATAATGATTTTAGTAAACAATTCTTGTTCCCGAACATTGATAGATTGCCCATTGTGGTTTAGAGCAGTTCTATCATCTGTACCGATTACAAGTATTGCTGTTTGTAATAAACATTGCCGTCGTGGTAATACTTCAACATCTACTCTTGTAGAGATGGAAACATTTTTTACAATGGAGAATTCCTGCACAGTCAAAGACCTTGAACCACAGCATTAACATTAAAGGACATTTTCAAGTGCCGATTAATGGAACATGTGTACACCTTTAATCCACGCCAAAACATAAAAATGTAGAGACTTGGAGCAGATGGAAGAGGAGGTGAGTGTGTGCTTAAACATATAGAATCTTTAAAATGCTCTTAAGAAATCCTCTCCAGCCTTATGCAAATGCTCTTCATATAAATGACATGCCAACCTCCAATCACTGACCAATTAATGACCTTTGGGGGCATCTTGTGACACATCAACGGCACTAATTTATACTTGACAGGTCCCCTGGTGCGTGCCAGCAAAGTTGGTGTGTGTGCCTGTGCAAGAGGTCCCCTTCTGCACCAGTTGAGCTCATTACCATGGAAACCCAGTATGCAGATGTGCTGGTTTGTGACACCAAAGTATCCTCATCTCACGATCTACTTTTAAACCCTCCTCTTGTGTGTTTGGTATGAATGTGTTTTTGTGTGTTCATCTCAGTCCAGCTGTGGTCGAGCTTCCCTACACACTGTATCAACTCCATCAGCTTCTGTTACATCCTATCAATCACTGTAGTTAGTACATCTCTCCGTCTGTCTCTACTTTGTGTGTAAGTGTGAGTATGTGTGTATGCAAGTGTGCGTTCATTCACTCCCTAACTGCCTTATCAGACTTCTGCACCAGCAGCTCTCATTAGAACATTAATTGAAAAAGTGTAATTAATCCTGAGAGGTGGTTAGACTGGACTGTGGCCAGAGAGCAAGCGGGAGAGAAACGGAGGGAGTGAGAAAGAGATAGAGGGAGAGAGAGAGGGAGAGAGAGAGAGGGATGGACAGAGTGCCGTGAATATGTAGTATGACTCAACACTGCCCCCTGTTGTTTTCTCTCAGTGTCACTGCATTGCCTTACAGCTGAGACGATGCTGTCGCTGCATCTCTTCATCAACCTACTATACTTACATTTTAGTTGTAATGTAATCTTTATGTCATTTTATTCACGTTCCTTTATCATAAAGAATTCAAACAAACTCAAGAATGAATGATTAAGTAATTTAAATTTTAAAAAATCTTCTACAAACACAAATTATGCAACAAAAAACATATGTTGTCTAGTCATTTCTTCATTTAATCCTATTGATAGAGATTCAGATTTTTCTCACTTTGGGGCAAATTTTTATTTAACCTCTTTTTGTTGTTAATTTCTCTGTTGTTTAAAGGCTATTACTACTTTTTGAGTATTTATTTTTCAGAAGTAATGTACTTTTTTTCAATATCATCACAATTTTAAACAAAAAACAAAGAAACAAAGAAACAAAGAAACATGGCATTAACTGCATTATCTGGTTTTGACATTATTATTTATCTTTTTTTTTTTTTCATCAATAAAATATTTCATGTTTAAAATCTAAATATTGAATATATACATAAAAAAATACATTAGCTTGACATGGGTGAATCCTTTTTTTCAGATCCGTAATAAAAGTGGTGAGGGGAAAAAAATGAATAGAAGGAAAATCATTTTGGGGCCAAAGTCTTTAATTTCTTAAATAACTACTTTTCAGTAGATTTTTAAAAGCATATTTTTGATGAATAAATGCAGTATTGGCAAAACAGGTATTTGTTTTTAATACATTTAGTTAAAATTACCCGAATCTGCTCAGAGACATGCAGGGTAACCAATTACACTGTTTTATGAAAAACAAAAGAAAATCATGAAAAAGTTAAGGCCTGACAGCAACAAATATTTCAAACAGAGGATTGCACTTCTATTCTTCATCTTTTTTTCCATTAAATTCAGTCCAACTACAACAATCTCATTTACCAGCTTGTACATAGAAACCGCAACAAACACATACAAACAACAGATGAAGCTAAAAGCATAAAATACAGGCCCAAAACACTAACAAAAGACTAAACATTAAAAAAGTGTTAGTTAACATGAAATTAATTTTTTAAGCATTACTTATTTATCTCTCATGAGTTAACACAGCTATAAATGTTTTATCTTTACCTGTGATTTATTTGATCATGTTTAATTTGCTATTTGTACTTATCTTTATAAACTATAAGTTAACAATAGACTGTCAAAGAGGATTTATCTAATGCATCAATACAACAGTTATGATTATGAGTATATTTATTTGTGACATATATAAAGCTTAATACTGCTTTATAGATGACTAGTTTATGTATTTGTTCATAATTTTTAATACATCAGTACAGCATTAATAACTGCATTCACAAAAGTATTATTTCTTATTGGTAGTAAGTTAAGAACTAGTCTTCTCACATAATTCACCAATTCATCAACACAGCATTAATGAGTGTGTTTTTGAATTAGATATAAGCAATTATTTATGCTTGGGAGATAAAGTTTTTACTAATGCTTTACAAATATTTACAAATGGCATTAAGGAGTATTTATTGGTTCACTCATGCATCATAACAGCATATAGAACTGTTTCAATAAAATAAAGATAGTTTTTAATGATGCTTTACAGACTGTAAGTTCAGTACAAGTATTTGCTTTTGGTGCAGCATTTATATCTGTCAATAAATAACATATAAATAGTGACTCATGCTTTAAAGATTTGGAATTAAGTATATACTGACGCTTTACAAATGTTTGATAGTGTGTAGTTTTTTAGATATGATGTCAAGCAAGACTAGAACATTAAATCAATCCATTGCTTAAGATAACTAATAAATGAAGAACAAATCCAAAAGGGTCGCCTCACATTTTACATTTGGTGTCATTTTCAGCAGTTGAGGATGATGATTCAAACAGACTGATGCTCAGTGAGACTTTGCAGATAAGAGAAAAATAAGAGACCTGAAATAAAACTGCAAAATGAGGAGATGTGTCTTCTTCTCTCCCTCCATGCCCCCTGTGGAGAGGAGGCGAACAGGGTGCAGGGCTGGAGGAGAAGGAGAGGAGAAGGTAGGAGCAGGAGGCCTGCTCTATTATTCTAATCCTCAGTTGTGTCTTTGTGACCTTTGGAGGGATGATTGTTTCTCATTTAGGAGTGTGAGGTGTGATCTTCCCACCCGTTTGATCCCACTCACCTGACCTTTGTAAATCGGCTGTTAAGCATATCGCAGCTCGACCCTCATGCCTCACACACAGCCCGTCAATACACACAGGCCGGGCAGCCACACCCTCAAGTATTTAGGCTCTTAAACACACACACACACACTTGGAGGAAACACACTTGGTCTTTTAAGAAGGGTGCCTATGGATCCTGTTTTGTTCTTTGATCCTCTTGATTCACATAAAATTATTGCTATGATAATTCAGAGCATTCAGAGTCTCACACACACTGCATGCACACATTTTAGTTACAGAATGATTTATATGCATATGGGTTCCATCAGAAAAAAAAGAAAAAAAAAACATAATCAAATTGTCCATTGTGCCGATCACCTTTTCTTGGCGTGGTTAATGAGTGGCAGAGCTGAATGGCAGCGAGGTGATTTTTCCATCAGGCTGATGAGAGGAGAATTAAAGCCCACAGCTTGGGGTGCGCGGCACCATTACAGAAGGAAGAAGGTCTGAATTCATTTGGCCCAGCCACGATTCTAATTAACAACTCAATCCCACACAGCCACAGAGAGAGACAGACAGACAGAAGGAAGGACAGAGTAAGGAGGGAGGGAGAGGGTATTGTATTGTGTGGAAGAATCTCTGTGTTCTGGAGAAATGTCAGGGAGATTGGTTCATCTTTAATCACACACCATGCTACACTATAATTTTGCAACCTTTTCAAATGCCTCATTCCTCTTCCCCTCTGTTTGTCTTAGATTTGTCTAAAAACATCTTCAACATCCTCCATTCTCAGCCTGTGCATGAACTCCTCCTGCACCGTGTTGTCCGCTGCTCTGAGCTCCATGCGTCCCGTGGTTCTCTAAAGCTGTGGGCTTATGGGGGACATTTCCCTGGATTAAAAGGATGATTTCATTAGCCTCCACGGGTGTCAGATTTCAATCTAAGGATTAAAATCCAGCAGATTAGAGGCCAGGGCTATTCTCCAGCATCTCATTAATATCTAATAGCATGGTGAAATGTAATTTGGAAAGCATGTCTTTCTGATTACTAAGCATACGTATGCTTTGCTCTTTAAGACCATGAATTGGGCTTTGAACACTTTCTCCATCCAGAGTTTCAACCTCATCCTGCAGGAGGGGTCTCACAGATAGATACAGCAAGCCCTTGGAAGGTCAAACTTTTATCTTTCCACAAGCAATGCTGATCGATTTCCTTCCAAATTAAAGGGTAAAATAACTGTAAGCACAGCAGTGTTTCAAGGTCAAAGTATGTCTCAGCTTCCACTGGTCTCCAAGGAGAGCTTGATCTAGCTTTAGCTTTTGTAAAATTCATAGTCTGTTTAAGGAATTGGACAAAGTTTGAAGTTTGAATGATGTAATCCAATTCATCCATGTCAGACTGAATGTCTACCAAATAAAAGGTAAAACAAAAAAGTTTCATTTACTTAATTTCATTTAGGGTATTTGTTTTGTAAGGGAATGTGCAAGTACATGAGAATTTCTACAAAGAAAAAAAAATAGCTGCACCAGATTTAGAGAGCTGCAAACTTCCATATAGTCTCACATGGAGGTGATGCATGACAAACAAAAAACAGCCCCCTTATAAAAATAACACAACATTCAGAAATTACAACGATAACCACAAGAATAATGATAATAACTAGAGAAGACTCAGAGAGTGCAAACCACCAAGGTAGCTCACATATTGCTTTTACATCTATAAGCAATAGTTCCATGACAAAGTTAGCATCATAACTTTGTCATCGAAACTGAAAATTTACACCTAGCACTCGGAGTCATGTTGATCATTAGTTAGACAGTTATTGAGCAAAAACTATCGTTCGCTAATGTTATCTGGATCACCACCATCAGCAAAATCTGTCTAGTAGTTTTAGCATAATCTTGTTAACCAACAAACAAACAAATATACGCCCAGCAAAAACATAACCTCCTTGGCAGAGGTAATAACAATAAAGTGCTATCAGTGCTTTCAATAGACAAAGGAAGTGGTCAGCCAGTGGAAAAAAGTTGCCAGCCAGAGGGTCTCCCCCAAGAACCAAACATCCAGGTTTGATGGACTGAGCCCCATCAGCTGTCAGAAGCTCAAACTGAAGCTCTGCAATGTCACTTGATAAAAATGTTGGCAAGATGTTAGTATCAGGTCAACAAAGGGATGACATTATTAAGAACAGGTAGGTATGCCCAACATCGCATATTTGTGGATAACTAATGTGCCAATACTACCTAACTCTTTTTTGCCAATACAATACCAATATTAAAATGTTTTTGTCAAGAACACCAAGTTTCTCCTACATGGTTGGCCTATTCTGTTTATTGCAGCACAACTTGTGTAAAAAAAAAAAAAAATTTGTTTAAATTTCTGATAAATTATACTGTATTGTGTTTTTATGTAGCAATTAACAGATGACAGGGTGAAGTAAATGGTAGCCATACACACATACATTCTAAAATATGACATAAGATATATCTATATATGGCTGACATGAATGGTCAATAAATCAGCTGTAAACATTGGCTGAAATTTTTACAAGCTATTATCTGCCAATACGATGCACCAATAATACCATGCATCCCTAAATAGAAGTATTTCCCCTGCTTTACCTTTGTCAGCTCCATTCTGCATTAGTACTGTGCTCTTGCTTGCAATCCGTCACCACCCCAGCATTCATTTGTTGGGTCTAACAGGGGGTTACAATTAAAATCTTATCCCTCCTCAAACTGTGCTGATTAAATAAATCTGCCAGGACTGTTTAGGTTGCAGCCTACACCCTAATCTGAAACGATGTTCTGCCCCTGCAATAATTGCTTTAAACAAATAAAGACTTAAGTTACCTGACTTGAGCATTTTATTGATGTCTCCATGCTGTTCACTGACTGGAGAAAGATTTGGAGCAAGACTTCATGTGTTTGATAATCACAGGAGCCCTGGGAACATTTTTGTAGCCAATCTGTGAGCACTGTCAAATGCAAACACCTGTTAGCCTACTGGCTGTTTGAAAGTGGTGACTACTACTTGAGGAATCATACACAGCCACAACAGCCTGGCACTTCCTCCTCATGCCTCATACCTGCCTGTTCACACACTGCTGTGGGATGGCATCCCATTCTTCAACCAGCATTTGTTGGATGTCAGCAAACGTGGTTGTGTTGGTCACTCTGGCACAAACAGCACGCCTAAGCTGATCCCACAAGTCTTCAATGGGGTTGAGGTCAGGACTACTGGGAGGCCATTCCATCCTCTCCAACCCCCAAATTCTGGAGTTAGTCTTTGATAAACCCCCCTCTGTGGGGACAGGTGTTGTCTTCTTGGAGGATAGAGTACTGACACAGACTGTGGAGATGGGATATGGGACTGTCACTGGTTGCAGAATTTAATGTCAATATCTCTGCATTGAGACTGACTCCAGTGATGACAAGCCTTGTTTTTCCAGTAAGGGAGATGTCGACCCCCTACGATCACACTGCCACCATCAAAAGATGCAGCGATCAGCATAGCATTCTCTGTGTCTTCTCCACAGTTTGACCCTATGATCCGACAGCCGTAGGCAAATTTGGACTTAGCGCTGAATATAACGTTCTGCCACAAACAGGTCTGACGATGATGGCAGGCCCCCTGATAGTCCTATAACACTGGAAACTGACTGTGTGCAGTATGATCCAGATAGCCTGAGCAGAGAGCTTTCTGCCATATTGTCCTGCAAATCTTCACTACAGATCTGCAGAAGACTGCCCATGGTTTCTTCAGTGCTGACAGAGTGAGGAAACTGTCTTCTTGGGGTGTCATCTTCTTGGGATGCCAACTTTGCGGTCTGTCTCTGACATCCCCTGTTATATGGAACGTGGCCTTCAGTTTGAAGATGGTACCAGGACTCACTCCAAATAATGCTGCAACTTGGTTAGTGGAACACCACCTTAAAGTGGCCCCATCGCGCAGGCCCTATCCATATCAGTCAAATGAAATAAACAGGCTTTACAACGGTATTAATATATTGCCAAGAAGCATTGTTATATTGATTTATTTTTCATAACTGGACACATAACACAGTACACCTGTCCCGTTAGCAAATGTGGGAATTTTAATGGGTTAAACCAGAAATGAAAAATTGTTCATTTCTACTTTGAAAATGGGCTTTTTACATTCTTTCTACATTGGGTGTTTATGTAAAGTCTGCTTTTAGTGAACACTCAAAGACTTGCAGTTTGTTTTATTCTGTGTTGGCTTAATTTTTAACACTAAAAGTTACCAGTTCACAAAAATACCTTCTTCTTCTTCTTTTTTTCTTCTTCTCTCACTGTCCCTTCAGCCTGCCTTGGCCCGAGCTGGTCCCCACAGAGGCCCGCTCTGAGCGCTATGGTGCCTCCTGTCAGTCAGAATGCCCCTCAGCAGCCTCCCTCTCTGATGAAGTATGGACAATGGAGAACAAGGTGGGCGCAAGGGGAGCCAGCCGACTTAATGAGCCAATTTCTCAGATAATAAGATTGGTGGATATGCTAATATTTCTACCTTAAGGAGATAATTATGATGTAGAAGATAGAATATTTTATCTTAAAGCGACAGTGCGCTGGTCCCAAACCTATCTGGGATTTTTTTTTTCTCCTTATAGAGGGAGAGGAGGAGGAGTGTGGAGATGGAGGGTGGTGGAGGAGGAGGGGGTGATGTTCGGTTTTCTGTTTGAGCTGTGGGACAGCAGAAAAACAATGCCAACAGAGCCTTGATGCTTTCAGTGTGTCGTGTGTTTTTTTGGAGGATGAGCCTTTGATCATGCAGAACATTTGACACAAGGAGGAGAGGCAGGGGACTTTCAGCCTTCATAAATATTTATCTCATTACTGCGGGCGAAGAAAATCACACAAGAAAGGATAAGGAGATATCAATTGATCTTTATTGTTAATTGACCCAAAAGTATACTCTTAAAAAGCCAACAACAAAAACATTGTTCCACGGCTTTATTCTCCTGCTGTCCCCCTCCCTCTTGAGTTTCTGATACAAACTTAGCCAACTTTTTTTTCTCCTTAAACATCCTCAGGCTCTTGTATTAGCTGGCTGGTAATTTTGTTTTTGTGTTTAACTTTCTTATCAACTTCACCCCCCTCTCTTTTTCAATTCCCCAAATGGAGCACGCTCTGCCACCTTGATGTGCATAACTAGAGGTTAAATGATAAAATGTGTTATTGAAATGTAGGCCTGCTGATTATGGCTGTAGTTCGTGGCCCATTCCAAATAGCCAGGGGCAGCAAAGGGAGAGACGGGGGCCATGTGGGTTAACAGTTTAATAAAGAGGGAGGGTGAGAGAGAGAGAGACTGAGTGCTGCGGGTCCATTTCTTCCTCTCCCTCTCTCCTCCGTTCTCTGTACCCTGTGTTTGAGCATTTTAATTAGGCCATAACAAGCTCAATCATGTAATTAAGAGCTCAGCTGGACCAGAAAACAAGTCAGCCATTAGCCCCGATCGGCCCAGGATTACCCACAGCAGCTGCATGAAGATTGAACACACAGATGCCCACAGAACACAGATGTGGAAGAGTGGCATAAGTGAGTACAATCATGCCCACTAATAAAGCAATCGTTAATCATATCAATCTGATTACTGTGACTAATCAGGCAATGCTAATAATCTAAATTGACATGTTTATATGCACTTCAGTAATGCATTATCGGAACAATACACTTTTTATACATGATTCTGTTAGTCATTGGAAGTCTTTCCAAAAGTATATGACCTAAAACAGCAGCCACCCACTATTTATTTAATCCAAAAAGACAATATTTAATGGATCCACCTTTGCATGGGGTCCACAACTTTTCATTGTACAGGATAAGTGGTCGATGAAAAGTCTATGAGCTTGAGTCCCTGAAAAAATACACAGAAACAGTGTTTGTTATATAGTTTAACCAGCAACCATGCTCTCATTTGAATGTGTCCATGGCTGTATTTGTAGCCTGTTTGCTCATTTTTTTAATAAATTTCACATCTGATTAAAATGTTTTGAAATTATAAAGAAAAACTAAAGAAAGACAACCACAAGAACTCTTTTTTTCAGCTGTTGTGTCAACAACATCCAGGAACTAAGTCATGCCAAAAGTGATGCTCCTTGAACATCTGGTTCCTCAGTTATATATGTGTGTGCCATTTTTATAAGTGTTTATAAATATAACACACAGACAACAGTGCATCTACATTTCAATGTGTGGACTCTGTTGTCATCGTTAAGCCTGGTTTATGACCCATAATCTGTAACTCCCAACCTTTAAAAGGTAATGTTTTGCCTTAAATCAGGTTCATAATTCATTTATAATGACTGCTAGGGTATACTCACAATAACTCATGTTCATAAAACTTCCAGTGTTCACACACTCTGTACCCCTGTTGGTGCTGTATTCCTTTTCTATCTATTTCTGTTAAGCTGTGTTATCACCAAGCAGTATGGTTCAGTTCAACTCAATACAGAATGCATTAACTGGTGTTTCCACTGTTTCCACTGTCTCTGCACTCCCTCTGTAGGGGGTGCAGAGCATACCAAACCAACCCTAAAGGACAGAGCTGAAAACACTGCAGTCCGTTGATTAGTCACCAAAATCTTAAGTTCCCATGCTACAGCCGCTAAAATGAAAACACACTCACCATGTTCAAGTAAGCTGTGAACTGAGTGAAGTGCTCACTGCTGTTGCTGTAAAGAATGCCCGCATGAAACAATACTCCATGCTTGAAGTCCTGCATTGTTGTTCTTTATTTACAATCACGGTGTACTATAGGCCGCTGCACTGTGGCACACAGCTGTGATGTCACAGATTTGTGTAGCAAGCACAATCCTCACTTTACGGCTCACATTTCCGAACTGTTCTGAAGAAAACCAGACCACTCCACGGAAACAAGAACATTCGAGCTTTCCCTTTTAAGGCTTCTTTCCCCACATGTGCCCAGTCCACTCTGAATCGTTTACAGGTCAACCTCATCATAATTGATCAGTTCATTGCTGCCTGCCGCAATGTTGTCAGCAGCTCTGCATGCATTCTTTTGTCTTATACGCTTCAATGTGCTTGCAACCACGAGCCAACTGTCTTTAAATGACAATGAAACAATGGCAGGATGACACACTGGTAGGTCTATTTGGGTGGCTAATGGCACCATGAAGCAAGTTAGATGGAGAAGTCCTGATGCCTCAGACTTTTTGTCTTGTTCACAGAGCTACTCAGTCACATGAATGAAACATGTTTAACACACTAGAAGTCTCATAATACTCAAAAGCGTAACATATCCTCTTTAATGACAGAATAACCAACATGATAACCTTTACTACAGCTTACTTTAATGCTTACAGTGTGTCAATAAACAGAGCAGAGACCCACTGACAGGCTCAGGCAGCTGCTGGTGCTATAAAGAGCAGAGAGGGAGAAGTCCTAATGCTGAAGACTTTTGTCCTCTGCATAGAAGTTCTTGATCTTGTGAAGGAGACATGTAAAGCACACCATGTAATATGGGCCCTTTTAGGTGGACTCCCTGGTTTGTGCTGGAAGTAATCCCTGAATGCTTTGCCAGTGGCTCACAGTGCAAAGGCAGAAAATCTACATTTAAGAGCTTTTGCCCCTCATTGTGTAGTGCAAACTCACCCATGAAACAGAAATACTGGTTTGCCACATCTTATGGAGAGCAGTGTTTGATGAACAGAGTCCCTAGTTTGAAAAGAGCAGGTTATATCCTGGGCTTGACTCGGATCAGTTTTAGAGCTGACTGGAAGAGTCTGTTGCAGGTTTCAGCAGACACAACATCATTGACCTAAAAGTTAACTTTAATGAGTCCACCAACAAGTGCTCTTGCCGCACAGCAAGAAGATTGCTGATTCGGTTCCCCATATTGACCGGATGGAGTTTGTATGGTATCTTCATGCCTGTCTGGATTCTATTCAGGCACTTCAGTTTCCTCCCTCAGACCAAAAACATGTTCTTCACATTAATTGGTGATTCTAAAATTGCCATTAAGTGTGAGTGTGAGTGTCAGTTGTTGTCTGTGCCTGTGTGTGGCCCTGTGATTGGCTGAGTGTTCCCTGCCTCACGTCTAATGTCAGCTGGGATAGGCTACAGCCTCCCACAACCCCAAAAGAGAAAATGGTTTTCGATGATGGATGGATAAATGGATGTCCACCAACAATGATAAAATTACAAAAATAAAGGCTCATCGTGGACTTTCAATGCCCACATTTTGATCAGAAAACAATTTCAAAGAATAACACATTTGCTGAAAGCTGCTGAACTTTAGGGTTGGCATTTTATTGCTCATCCTATTTGGCACCTCCATGTCCCATAGCCCAAAAAACCTTTACCTTTTATCCCGCTCTTGTTAGCAGCCTTAGGCAAGTGGACGTGACAGCAGGTCAGACTTGTCATCTTTTGCAGTTGTTTTGGTTTAGACCTCTCAGTGGCAGATTTTACCAACTGTGCATTTCAGATGACATTTATACCGTGGCCTATGAGGGCAAATGGCCTACAACAGCTCAATGCAGTTCAAGAAAAAGAAAACAGCTTCAAGAACAAAAAAGACTGAAGAACAGAAATACACCAAAGGTCAGAACAGAATACAAACATCGAAACATGGTGCAATAGAAATAACGCGCTGCAAGAATAAAAAACCAATGCATTAACAGCAAATGTGCTACAAGTTAAAAATGAAACAAAGGCCAAAAAAATCCAAACCCAGAAAACATTTGCAAGAGCAGAACCATAGCATCACCGAGTACAACAACAGAGGTGCTCCAGGAACAAATATTAAAATATATTTTAAAAACTTCACTATACCTCGTAAACCAGTTACTACAGTCCAAGTCGTGTCTGCTGCTGATTCAAACACCGACGATTATGGATCATCTGTTCTCCCTCTCTCTCATCTGTCTCTCCCACGCACTCCCTCTGCTCCAGGGCCCTCTGCAGGCCTGGAGTCCTTCTGTTATATACTTGGTTGTGCTGCATTTATGCTCTTGCAGGTGTTTTCTGAGTTTGGGTTGTTTTGGGCTTTGCTTCATTTCTAATTTGTAGTGCGTTTGCCATTAATGCATCTATTTTTTTATTCTTGCAGAACATTATTTCATTTGCGTCACATTTTTGTGATTGTATTCTGTTCAGACCTTTGGTTGTGTGTCTGAACTTGAATCTTGTCGGTTCTTGAAGATTTTTTCCGCTTATTGAACTGCATTGAGCCTTTGTAGGCCACCATGCATTTACCTGTGAGCACAATGCACCGAGAGATCCAATCCAAAGCCCTTTGTTTTGCCCTGTATATGAAATGTGCTGCATGAATAAAGTTTGACTGACTTGACGACTATGGCAGCCTGCACTAATATTATGAAGAGTTTGAAATCAGCGAAGGAGTCAGCCTCAGAATAAAACCTACAAAATACACACATTTTACAGCAGACTCCTTCAAACACACACACACTCACCACACACACACACACCTGTTTTTTACTGAGAGGAATCTATGCAGTGACAGGTATCCCCCGGGTGTTTTGTTTCACAGAAACACTTTATTTTCTTTGTTCCTAAAAAACTGCAAAGTGAGAGTGACAGCACATTGGCCTTTTTCTTTACCCACACACATACACACACAGATACGTCTCTTTATCAGCCCTGATGGATGTGAGCAGCTCCCTCAGTGAGCTCTTGCTGCCTCCTTTTGTGCCTCCCCTCCCGTGCTGTCGGTGCCTAATAGAATTCATGTATATGTAAAGATCTGTGCATCCTATTATGTACAATAAACTGCTTGCTTTATCCACAGCAGCACCTGGTGACAGCGCACACCCTCTCCAAATCAAATTTATTTAGTTAGACCTCCGTTCAAAGCCACTCATGTAAGCTATCATGTTACACTCTGATCTGAATAACTACAGGCGGGAAATCTCATTCATTTCATATTCAGCGCAGTGCCACACACACAGCCTCTTCATACAGGCCTCTCCTCATATCAGCAAATTGTCAATTGTGGATGCGCCGCTGTGCAACATTACAATGCAAACAAGGTTAGTTTTCAAACAGCTGATTTGAATACCCTCAACAAGGAAACATATCAGGCAGTGCTGCTTCAGTGCTCTTTGTATTGCTTCCAGGAGCACAGCAGAGAAGAAGGTGGAGGTGGAGGGTATGCTTTTTTTTTTTTCTGCTGGCACGGTGATGCCGGCCAGATAGCAACCAGAGGAATGGCAGTTAATTTGAATATGGCACCTCAAGCCACAATGATCATTATCATCACCAATTCAAGGAAATAAATGAGAAGAGGGGGCTTCCAAAAATAGCAGTTCTGAGCCTTTTGTGCTTGGCAGGTAGAGGCCCAGTGGGGGGGACGTAAAGGGAGGGGGTGAGGTAGAGAGAGTGTTCACCAGCTCATTATCCAGGGCTGGGCTGAGGGAAACGGTGGGATCCGGAGAGGGAAATTGCATTAATGTGACCACAGACACTCTTTTCATAAGCACCCACCCTCCCTCACCCCCCACACTCCCTCTCTCTCTCTCTCTCTCTATTTCCTTCCCTTTTTTTCTCACTGTCTCTCACCCGCTCTGTACACCCTGTTTAATTTGAGAGCCAGCAGGAGGTGATTTAGCCATGCTGCTGTCACCTGCAATGAGGCCAGAGATAGGGGTGGGGGCAGATTGAAACTAGTGATGCTTGAGACCTTTACTTTCTCTATTCCCGCACCCCCTCCTTCCCCCCCTCTGTCCCTTTCATCTTCATCTCTCTCTATTTCTTCATAACCCCTAATAGCACTCCTTAAATCCCCTTTCTTCTTCTTCTCTGGACTTCGCTTCTGTCCCCTGCATCCTTTCCATGCCACCTTTTTGTGTCCTCATCCTCTTCTCTTGCATCCTCACACCACCCCCCAACATCTCACTACCTGTCCCATCTCTTCTGTCAAAAGGGGGTTAGGGGAGATAGAGTTGGTGAGTCATCCTGCCGGTCGTCGTTTGATTCATGCCGCTCCAGGGCTCTCATCTCCCCGGAGAAATTACCAGTCATTTTAATCGGACCCACGTCTCTAATTCATTACACAACCCTCATCTTCACACACACACACACACACATGAACGCGCACACAGACACACACACGCACCAGCAGTAGAGAAAGCTCTCAGTCAGATAGCTACCTTCACACAGTCACCTCCGTCTTTGGTGTCAAACGGCACTTAACATCGCTGTCAGTCACGCGTATTCAGAGGAGAGCTGAAGGAGAGGGTCGGGGGGGGGGGGGGGCATAAGGTGAGGTGAGGGGAGAGTGAGGGGGGTATTTAGCCTCTAACTCATTTCTCTTCACTTTTCTCACATCGTCTATTAGTTTTACACTCAGTGCTCTCTTCAATACCATCTGTTCTTATCTGTCGCACCGCCAAAATGGGACCTGAAATCCCATCATCAGATACTCCTTTCCTTTCCTTCCATAGTTCACTTTAAAGGTGATGCTGCTCGAGGGGCACAGGTAAGCTGAAGGTGAAGGTTTGGTGCTCAAAAGGCAATTAGGGATGCAACAAATCCTCAACAAAGTTTACAAAATTGGCAACATAAATGGTCAATGACGGACTTTACCGTTAGATAGTTGTTAAACTGCATCATCCCATCTTTTTATTGGAATGAATGTACGCTGAATTGTTTTCTGGAGCAGGTCATTCAGTGGCATGAGTCACCTTACCTTACTTACTCCTATCTTTGATGGAGCAGCATCATCAAACAGCGGCCACAGGGCGTCAGTAAAACAATGTAGTATAGCAGTGGTAGCCACAGTTATGTTACCACATCCTAAACCTATTTCTCTCAGCTTATTTCACCTTCTACACTGAAGATAAAGGAGTTAATTGTCCTCCCATCAGTCTCCATCATGTTGGGAGGCACAATGGAAACCCTTTTGTCTTCTCCAGTTGCAGAAATAATGGGGCTAAAGTTGTGGCTAGTTTGAGAGCTAACCTCTTCTCCATCACCAGTTGCAATGAGTTCTCACAGATAAAGCAACATTTTTCTCACTATCTATTTTCTGTCAAAGGTCACGTTCAGAGCTTCATAAGTGACAGCGTAACTCAAACTCTGTCTCAGGTATCTCCTCTCTGATCTCACTCAACTCCAGTTTAGCAAACTCCTGTGAAAAGATCTTTTTATTATTATTGTTTAGCAGTCTTTTGGTGTTAGAGAAGTCAGTACTGCACAAGCATCAAAGGAGGCCATTTGAGAATCACATTGACAAATCATACCTGTCTCTTAAAAATCCATGCAGTGTTTTTTCTTTCTCTTACATCGTAGTCCACCTCCACTTATCTAATTCTTCCTCCACTCCTACTACTAAACATTAAAGCAAACTGAAATCATATTTTCATACAAACTGTGGTTACCAGGCATCACAGTAAAGCAAAATCATTCATGTTAAGATAATCGTTCTGCTTAGAACATGAGAAGTGTCTGGTGATAATTAAACTTAAAACTTTACATTTTTAGTTTGAAAGGACATGGTCAAATGTAGGAGGTAAATAATACTAATAAGAAGGAGATTAATGATTCTTAACATGTTGCATCATTATTTGATGTAATATAATACTAAAATCACAAAGTAATAGCAAGACCCACTAGGTATAACCTTGCAAAGCAGATGGACCTGCCTGATTCATTCTGAAATCATGTCCATCTTGCCAAGCTCTAATCCTCTACAACTTCACTCGGCTAAAGTTGAACAACCCAATCAGGATAAATAAATATAGTTTCTAAGATAACATTAACACCTCTTAAGTGTCTGCATAGATCCACAGCACAGAAAGTGGATTTAACTCTATTGAGAGTCTTTTTGGAGTTTAAATTAAAAGTGTCAATTCATGGTTCAGAGTTCAGAGTGACCACTTCAGAGTTTAAGATGCTGCAGTGACACTTATTGTATATACCTGTACATATTTAATACATTGACACTTCTTTTCAATCTTTTTGTATAACTCCAACTCCTTTTTTTAGAGTATTTTTTTTTAGATATTTGACTCCATTCAGAGTATAATTAACTCTGCACTCACATAAATTCATTTTACCAACACCAAACTTAACTTTTCTCAACTTGTTGTGTATAATTTATTTATTCATATTAAGTATGCACCACAATAAAAATCCATAGATAAAGGTTACATCTCCAGTAAATCAGGGAAGATTTAACAGGGTAAAACTCTGTATGAACAGACAGTCACACAAACCAATTAAAACACACATACACACACACTTCCTCACACACACACATAACCTCTTGGATCTGAACAGCGGGTTAAATCCAGGGTGAAAACACTCATCTGTGTGCTTCACAGTCTTTCTCTAATTACAGGGTCTGTGTGGATAAAAACTAAACTTCAGTGCCCGCTCCTGCACACAAACACACACATACACACGCCAGTGTTTGCTATGTAATGCTTGTTTACTTGGGGCTGCAAGCATGCAGCCGTGACAGTGTGCAAAGGCCAGACAGGCAGTTTGCTGATGTGAGGTGTGTGAGGGTGGGGGTCACAGGAGAGGAGGGAGGGGTCACTGTGTCAGAGCTGGTTGGGACAGCAGGAGAGGTTTCTCTGGCTTTAATTGGCTCTTTACATGAAGGAGAGGATCATGGTGTGTCAGTCGTCCTTCCCCTCTCTCTCTCTTTTAGGAGGGAGTTGTGATGGGTCACTGATCAGGATTAATGACTTTGTCTTTTTGAGTCTTTCTTTCATCCTTGTGCAACATTTCCTGCCAATTTTAATCTTCTAAGTGGAAAAAAAAATAAAGATATGCATATAAGTCTCAGAATTTATCATTTTTATGGTTTCATTTAAACCTATTGAGTATATTCACATACACATTCATAAACTTATCAACATCAAGCTGTTTCCATGGCTGAATCAGTCATGGAAACAGCTCGATGTGACGTGTTTAATCAGCAGAAGTGTACAGTAATGACAACAGGCCCCAGTGGAAAAGGGTTGGGTATCATTTTGATGTTTATCTGATACCAGCGCTAAATTGCACCTCTAAAACACTGCTGGTGCCAAAATGGCTCCTAAATTAATACCTTTAAGAGAAATAACAGGTATAAACAAGTTTTATTCTTGTTACAGCCAAAGTGATTTTGCTTCTGTTGCATGGACGATGCTGTTTAGCATGCAACTTAATGGACAGTGTCGCTAAATAAATATAAATGTCCCCGTGGAGGAACTTAAACCACAATTATCAGCTGTTGTGTAGTGGACTCTTCTAACAAAGCTTTAAATGTCAGTATTTTATCTCTGCAATTCATTTTGTAAAGCTTTAACTAGCATATTTAACAGGGGCACTTTGTAGGCTAATGCTAATGCTGGCAAGTAAACTTATCATTTCAAACATGGCTTTGTCTTTATACAATAAACAATCAGTGACAGCCAAATACTTACATTGAAGATAAACTTTCATTTGACTCTTCTGACTTGTCTTATGAGTTCTAGAAGCTTTTGGGTCTGTACAAGTATAAATGTTAAAGCAGGGAGGATCAGCATAACGAGTGTCACAAACTGCAGATTTGCACGCATTAACCGCTGATATCCTCTGATCCTAAAACATTCTGAAGCGTTTTTACCAAGTCACAGAATCCAACAGTATAAGCCAGTATTTTGTTTGCATAAATCAGCTGATATTCTGTAGTGTAAAACTCATGCTGCTCTGAAAGCTGTTGTTGATAAAGAGACATATTTTTGCTTTTGAGTGGGTTGATTAAACATTTAAAAAGAACTTGGCACACTCAAATCTCTTTCTCAACTGTGCACCCATAAAGTCTCATACCAAAATCACCCCCATGAAGTAGCAAAGTACCTGAGGAGGTGTTTAGAAAAATGAGCTTAGAAAGGGTTTACAAATTTGCTTTGTTGCCGAAAATCCTTAAAAAAGGGTCAAATACAAAGCTAAGATGTAAACCAACAGGGTTTGGTCTGTTCTATACATAAGTCAATATTTTGGTGTTCTCCAATACAACAGGAAGAAATCTAACTCTTGGCAAAATTGTGCAAGCATTTTTTTGGGATAACAAATTAAAATAATTGCATGTCCGTGTATCAGGTAAGTTATTTTCAATGCCTGATGATTCCCAGTTATCAAATTTATGTGATCATGTAATTGTGCAGACAGATGTTAATTACTGAAAAAAATGACACAAACACCTCTTTTAAGTTCTTCTTCAAAAAAGCTCCCCTCTCCTCTTCCTTCTCTGTCAGCCTTCCTTTTTAGAGATTCCTGAAGGCACACCAAGGTGTACGGTTGACAGCAGGCTCTAGTGATTAAGTCTTTTCATTGGCTAATTAGCCCCTACAGCAGTCGCACACAGGCGAGGCAAACAAGGACCGACTCACCAAACGATCAAAGACACAGCCTGTCAGGAGGCTCAAACACTCCCTATACCTGTGGGACAGTCACATACACAGGCACACACGCACACACTCTCACTGTCGTACCTGTGGGACAGTCGCTCTCTCTCTGTCTCACGCACATACACTTTCAAACACACACACACACTCATCATGTGGCGTACCTGTGGGAGATTCCCCCGTGTCTGTTATTCCTGAGTTGAAGTGGTACACACAGGGACACATTTTAACACTGTGGCACCTCAAACACACTCTCTCTAAACACTTAATCAGCACTGAAAAGAGGCCGAGAGAAGCAAAAGAGGGGAGGAAGGCCTATTTGTTATCCCACCGAGTCTCCCCAAGAGATTATGGGTTTTATCAAAAGTATACTAAACTGCTGTGGGTGAGTTAACTTAGCTTAGCAAGAAGGCAAACTTATGATCCTGTAAAGGGAAAGCAGGGTACCATTTTATTCAGCTGAAGCATCCTGGTCGAAGGCAGACGACTGCACTGATAGTACTCACAAATAAAGATGTGAATAACTGAGCTCAAGGAATATCATTTTGCCTCACCAATATGGCTTTAGTGACAACCTGTGGTTGATTGACACCCATTCAGCCTTCACTTGTTGAGTTGCCCTGTGTGCTATGTGCAGTGAAGTAAAATGATTGGAGGCCAGGAGCCGAAAGTAAAGAGGCTGATGGTGTTGACAGCTTTTCTCCTTCATTTTGTCTTAAAACATTGCATGTAACACAACAGTAATGTATGATTTAGAAAATAAAACATGTGCAGACTGGTTAAATTGGAATGAAAAGTCAGTTTGGGGCACCAAATGATGAGCAGCTAGCCAGTGTGCCCTATGTACAGAGCATTGTGGCAATGATGGGTTCAAATCTAGGCCTTGGCCTCTTTGCCATGCATCTTCCTGCACTCTCTCCCTCCTCTTTCAGCTCAATCCACTGTCTCTCCTCCTGTCCAACAAGAGGTGCTCAGACAGCACAAACATCCACCAAGGCATTTCTGACATTGTTAGCTGAGTTATTAGGGAAAATATGGAAAACTGACATATTGTGCAGTGTTAATAAATCCTTAAAAAATTCCTGGATCCACATCAATATTCAGATCAACATCCAGAATCGAACCACTTCTCCCTTGTGCCATGAACAACAATTCTTGAAAATCTGATCAAAATTCCTTTGAGAACTTTTTGAGTTATCTAGCTTACGGCAGGATGGGCATTTTGAAAGACAGGCGGACATACAAACATGGCATAGGTAATAAATTCAAAAAGGCCCCTAAAGGGATTTTGAAATGACAACTATGACAAAAGGTACCAAGACAGTAGTAATGTGTTGTTTTGCAAACAAACTGATACCAAGAACCAACTCCTATGTAAACAACAGAAGCTGGCTTCCATTAAAGAGACACATTCCCTTTTGGTCCATTTTTTATTGAACAGTTTAGGTATTGAACTAAATATTACAAAAGAAAGAGTTGTTTAAAAGCTGAAAGCTTTTTAGCTTCTATTACTTTTGACCCAAAAGGCTAGGATGTGTAAAAAAAAATCCATCTCAACAATTGAGCAACAAGGCACTGAAAAAAAGCTTTGCTTGTTTTTTGTTTTATGGCAAATTACCCACTGCTGCCCATCAACTGATGGGATACTGCACTTATGCAGGTTTGTTGGAGTATACACTCAATAAAACATGGTAAGTCTCTGGAACTACATGCTAGCCTGTCGAGGCAGTTCAGGTCAAAAGGTGACATACAGTATCTCTAAAGTGAGTACACCCCTCACATATTTGCAAATATTTTGTTATATCTTTTCATGGGACAGCACTGCAGAAATAACACTTTGATACAGTGTACAGTAGTGAGTGTACAGCTTGTATAACAGTGTAAATTTACTGTCTCCTCAAAAAACCCAACACACAGCCATTAATGTCTAAACTGCTGGCAACAAAAGTAAGTAAACCCCTAAGTGAAAGTGTCCATATTGGGCCCAAACTGTCAATATTTTGTGTGGTCACCACTATTTTTCAGCACCACCTTAACCCTCTTGGGCATGGAGTTCACCAGAGCTTGCTCTCCTCCACCTTCCTTTTGAGGACGCCCCACAGATGCTCAATAAGGTTTAGGTCTGGAAACATGCTTGGTTAGTCCATCACCTTTACTCTCAGCTTCTTTAACAAGGCAGTGGTCGTCTTGAAGGTGTGTTTTGGGGTTCGTGACAGGACAGGTTCCATCTAGAACAGGCCTCGCAATGGTCTACCAAAGAGGTTGAGTGCACGTTATCAGTATCATATCCAGAGGTTGTCTTTGGGAGGTAGATGTATGAGTGCTGCCAGCAATGCTGCAGAGGTTGAAGGGGTGGGGGGTCAGCCTGTCAGTGCTCAGAAAATATGCAGCACACTGCATTAAACCGGTCTGCATGGCTGTCGTCCCTGAAGGAAATCTCTTCTAAAGATGATGCATAAGAAAGTCCACAAACAGTTTACTGAAGACAAGCAGACTAAGGACATGGATTACTGGAACCATGTCCTTGTGGCCTGATGAGACCAAGATAAACTTATTTGGTTCAGATGGTGTCAAGCATGTGTGGCAGCAACCAGGTGAGGAGTGCAAAGACAAGTGTGTCTTGCCTACAGTAAAGCATGGGGGTGGGAGTGTTATGATCTGGGGCTGCATGAGTGCTGCCAGCACTGGGGAGCTACACTTCATTGAGGGAATCATGAATGCAAACATGTACTGTGACACACTGAAGCAGAGCATTATCCCCTCCCTCCAGAAAAGGGGCCGCAGGGCAGTATTCCAATATCATAATGACCCCAAAACACAACTCCAAGACGACCACTGCCTTGTTTAAGAAGCTGAGGGTAAAGGTGATGAACTGGCCAAGCATGTCTCTGGACCTAAACCTTATTGAGCATCTGTGGGGCTTCCTCAAACGGAAGGTGGAGGAGTGCAAGGTCTCTAACATCCACCAGCTCCATGATGTGGTCATGGGGGAGTGGAAAAGGATTCCAGTTACAACCTGTGTAGCCCTGGTGAACTCCATGCCCAAGAGGGTTAAGGCAGTGCTGAAAAATAATGGTGGCCACACAAAATATTGACACTTTGGGCTCAACATGGACACTTTCACTTAGGGGTGTACTCACTTTTGTTGCCAGCAGTTTAGACATTAATGGCTGTGTGTTGAGTTATTTTGAGTGGCAGTAAATTTACACTGCTAGACAAGCTGCACACTTACTACTGTACACTGTAGCAAAATATCATTCCCTCACTGTTGTCCCATGAAAAGATATAATAAAATATTTGCAGATATGTGAGGGGTGTACTCACTTTTGTGAGATACTACAGGTCAAAAGGTTTCAAAGAGACTTAGGCCCTGTTTACAAGACTCCGTTTTTGGCCGAATCCGAAGAGTTTGGATTGCATATTAGCGTCCCGTTTACATGAGACCAGTGCCCGGAGTGCTTGAATCTGCAAACTTTTGAAACCAGGGTCCAAGGCGGAGAGTTTTCAATACGCATCGCCACCCGGTTTCATGTTAACAGAATTCATCGTTTCAGGGGAAACGCTGACATCTACGCATGCGCAGTACTCTTTCACATGAAGGCTGGGCGCGCTTACCAAGAACAACAACAGCTTCGGCTGTCTACCGAGTACCATGTGTGCTGTTTACCGTGCTCGATTTGTTATCCAGACAAAACTATCCAGACAGATTTGTTGTCCCGACGGATTTGTTGTCCAGACAAGAAACTCCTGCGTCTTCGTGCGTCCACTCGCCATTGTTGTTTGTGAAAAGTTTTTCTTCTTCGTACGTGTGTTGTAACAGCGCTGTTTCTCTGCAAACCTACATCGCCATCTACTGGACTGGCATGCACACTACAGCGTTTTCAGTCGTTCTCAAGTCTCCGTCTGAACGCAGGTCATTTTTGAAGATGCAAAGGAAAAACCTTTGTGTTTCAGGTGAGAGCGTCTCCATGTAAACAGGGCCTTAGGCCTGTTTCACACTGGATGTATTTTACTTGTGTGACAACAGCTGTGCATGCCTGCTTTCATTTTGGCATGTATGTCATCAAGCCAGAGCTTTCAGACTGGAAGAACAACCTGGGCATCTCAGGCGCGTCTCCCGAGTAGAAAATCTTGAGAATAGGAGGTCGCCTATTATTTCCCCAATTCAAGTTACTCTTCCTGTGTGCCTCCCAGAGTTAAAGCTCAGTTTGTCACCTCTGTGGAGGAAACTTCCCTTGTTTTTCAGATTGTTTCATTCTGCAGGTTTCTCAAGTCACTAATGCAATGAATCTGGTTCCCTGTGGGGAGATTTATTGAAGTTCATCCTAAATTTTCAATAGAAGCTCGTTATTGGGAGGATTTACATGACGAAATAGAACTAAGTAGTCAAAAGTTTTAATTTCCTGTATGCAGTGTGTGTGTGGGTGTGTGTGTGTGTGTGTGTGTGTGGGGGGGGGGGGGGGGTCAGATGCTGCTGAAGGTCATGATGCTGTTTAGGCTCTTATGTCCTTGTGGTGGGGTAACAAGATTAAGTAGGAATTTGTACTGGCATGGTGGGAGGAGATTGGTATGGAGGGGAGTGGCTCTGGGATGCAAGAGTACACCGGCCAGCCTCCTAAAATGTTGTGGGAGCTAATTAGACGAAACAACTAAGATGGGAGGTCCCAACATGATGACCCTTGTCTGGTTGTTAGCAAGATATAAAAAAATTGGTACAGATTTTAAAAAAAAAAAAAAAATAGAAAGCAAAAAAATCTAGGACTGTTAGTCCAGAAGTTCTAAGATTTTCATGTTGATCCAGATCCAGATGCAATCCAGGAACTGTTAAAAGGATTTCTTAACATTTTGAGATAGGGCAAATAGAGTCAGAAATGCTTTGGTGGAGGGTTGTGCTTTCAGAGCACTTGCAATTAATAGCTTTACCAAAATTGGCTATAAGCTAGGCTAACTGTCTTTAATGTGGACATTTACTTCAGTGTGAGAAGAAAAGCAGGCCTCTCTTTGGTTAAATTTAGAGCGCTAAGTAACTCTTAACAGCACCTTTCCAGCTCTGCTTTTTATGTGATCATTTTGTGCTTGTGTGTAATGACTTAAAGAAAAAATATGTAACTTCTTGACCTTGAAAATCTGGTTAGGTCACGTCTCCTTATTTGTTGCATCCTTCTCTGGTCTCTTTCATCTCAAAGCCTCAAAAATTGCATCAAACAGGATAAGACTGCAACCTTTTACCTGATGGCTAGCCGATGCTGTTACAGTTCATGCTGTACAGAACTATGCCATGCTAAAGTTAGATAGCGCTAAAAGAAGGTGACCAGGGCACTCTCTAAACTGAATTGAGCTCAGTCATTCTGTTGAAAGTTATTGCACTCTCAGATTAACTTTGAAACAATTATTTCACTGTAAAAAAGTGACAGATTGTTGCTTTAATGCACATTTAATGATGTACAGTGACTTCTTTGCAGTTTGAACAGAAAATATAAACAAATGTGGCTTCATGCTTGACTAATTACAAAAATAGGTCTCACTTCCTCAGTATGTTGTGCATTTTCATTTGGCTTTCCTCATCGTTTATTTTCTGTGTTTTTACTCTGTTTTTGACAGCACTGAAGCTAACCATTAGATCACCTCCCTCTGTTATAAGGTCATCATTATGTATTTGTGTGAACAGTTGATGAGTAGTTGACATGTCTCAGTGGGACATCCTGGCCTTGGCTCTTTGTGCATTCTGCTTTTGAAATAATTTTGGGCATTTAAGTCACTTTGTATAAGGCTGCGCAAGATGCTGCTCAATTGCCTGAGCGATGTAAGTGACAAACTAATGGTTTAAAATTTTGCTTTTGAATGCTGTTGATGGACACCACAAAGGAAGGAGCACATGAGGTGCAGCAGCCTCAGTGCTAGTCACTGGCCCTGCAGCACTAAAGAACAGTAATGGTTCTAATTCCAATAAAGAGAAAATCCAAGGTCACACTGTGAACTTCCTCCCCATCAGAAGAGCACAGAGACTGGCTGGGAGAGTGCATAATATCCTCACAGCTATTTTTACCCTCAAATTAAAATCTATGACATGTTGAAATGACTGCAGTGTGCAAGAGGGGTATTCAAAGCAGACACTAATGACGCTTATTAATGGCGTGAATGAAGTCTTGACAGGTCGTGTGTCATTCTGCAGGCAATGCTCCACTGGCATAATGGCTAATGTAAGTGGGGATAATTATATATATTATACCCTGTCTTATGGTATTTTGGCAGGAGTATGAGAAGCCAGGCAGTTAAAGAGGAGAGTGAAAGCGCTTGTTCTTTTTTGCGATGGAGATGTGCATGCGTGTGTGTGTGTTTGTGTGTATTCTTCAGTGGTCCATGGGATGATGAATAGTAAGACAACAGCACCAAACAGTGGTTGAATTAGATGCCTGCATAAAGAGACAGGCAGCAGATGATAAGCAGCATTCACAACATCTGTGTTCTGTTTTAGCATTTTGTCTCAGGCAACACTGTGATGTTCAGAGTCGCTGAGGCTGCACCATGAATTAAGAAGAAACAGACATGGCTGTCTTTGATAGAAAACAAAAGTGATATGCACTCGAGACATGATTAAGGATGATCATGTGTGTGATTTATTGTGGTTTGCATGATTTGTCTAAGGCCACCAGACAAGCAATAACCATTAAATCTGTGTTAGATGATTTAAGCACCATAGATCATGAGACAGACTGGGAGAAAAGGGTGAAACAGCAATTGTTGTTAAAATCAAGGCAATTTTGATTAAAAAAAAAAAAACTTGTTTAAAAAGTGAAGTAGATGAGTCAAGATGTTTTAAGAAAATGAAGTTTTATTTACATATGAATTCAAAACATCAGTAAATCTAAGGAAGAACACATAAATAGAAAAATAACACACTAAAAGATAATTACATCCTCATTATTTCTTTTATTATAATTGGTGTCATTATGTATTATATTTTTTATTATTACTTTGGTCTCCACTTCGTAAATGTAAGATGTTTTTTTTATCAAAGCAGCAAAAAGCAGTGCTTTCTATTTTTATGGAATGACATTAATAGAAAAATAATTAGTTCGGAATCAGATGTAGAAAAAAATAAATTAAAATTCATCTCATATAGCTCTTATGCACAATAAACTATTTTAAGTTGCTGTATTGTAAGTTAAGCTCACTGAAAAAAAGCTTTTAATACTAACAGTTGTTCATTTGTTGGTGCATCTAATTTTTCTTAAAGATTTGAGACATTGTATAAAGGCAAGGCAAGTTTATTTATACAGTGCCCTTCATACCTTATGCAACTGAAAGTAATTAACAGAGTCAAAAAGCATATTTCGTCAGGTGTTGTTGAGTAACCATGACTACCAGCATCGTTCGGGCCCCATTTTCGCATCCCTCCCAGTTTTTCAGCAGTGATCCCCGATCAAGAGAAGAGCAAAAACATGATTTCCCATAAGAAAAGCTTTAAGTGATGTTCCATGTTCCTCTTTTAAAGAAGAAATTGAGTCCATTTCTGATAAAATTGCAGATATTGCTATATCCACGGAGACCGCTTCAGAAGCCACCATTGTTTTCAAACATGCAGTCAGTTCCCGCTATAGTCATGTCTGCAGCTTCCACCTCTTTCCCCTGATTGGGTCGTTCAGCTTTTAGCCGAGTGAAGTAGATGATTGGAGCTTGGCAAGGTGGACCTGCATGATTTCAGACAGTGAATCAGGCAGGTCCATCTGCTCTGCAAGTTTCGTAACATTAATAAAATATATCAAATCTGTTAGAAGAGTTTGGCTCATGTTAGCAATCTAGACTAAAGTGCTCCTTCCATGATAATGTCACAAATCTGTGCTGATTGTAACACAGTGCTCAACTGACACAGCCTGCAACAAACCCTTGTTTTCAGTACTCAAAATACTGCCAAACTGCTTGGCTTTAATCGATGCCACTCCTCACAATTCTGTTGCATGTTTAGGCTTTTGCGTAATTTGGACTGCACCTGTTATTAAAGGAAAAGCTGCAGCCCAAACCAGTAACAGGTGGCTATGTTACGCAACATTTGACAGGCTTTGGTCTGCTTGACAGAGTGTGAAAACTAGCTGAACTCAGTGGAAAAATGGAGCAAAGTTGCAACTTAACGCTAAATCAAATCAAGTCTGTCAAACTTAGAAAGGGATGGGAATTGATAAGATTTTATCAATACCAATGCTATTAATGATCCTGCTAATCGATTCATTTCTTTAATGATTCTCTTATTGATTCCTGCAGATTTTCTATCTGGGCAAATGTTGGCCTGTAGTTTTTAGTAGCAACAATGTCAAACACACATCACAGCATAGACAACTGCTTCTGCAAGTTGCTGGTTTTTCCACTCACTTAAGGTTGTGCAGCAGGCGCCTTTTTAAAAAAAAAAATTAATCCACAATTCTGACCACTTCTGCACCCTGTCAGTGGAAGGAATTGATAAGGGAATTGATTAGCAAAAAGACTCATGATATCGATACTTTGATGGAGCTGTTAACGATTCTCAACTGGAATTGGTTTTCGATTCCCATCCCTAAACTTAGATGTGACTTTAAACAACATTGCACCATACCTGAAAACATACTTTGAAATGATTGTTAGTCTTTAAGGAAAAATAACTACAGTACATGCCTCTGACACCAGAGACATCAGTGAGTCTAATTCTTGCTAAATCTTAATGTTATTTCATTCTCATGAAGTATTAAATGCAAAATTTAAAAAACTTGGGTTACAATGAAGCTAAAATAAAGACAGATGCATGTGCTGGGTAGCAGTTTCCAAGTAGTGCTTTGTAAATAAAACTGTGCTGGTGTTGGTTTAAGTCACTGATGGAAAAATACCTTACTCCATTCTTCTGTCTTCATTTCCATTACCCATATTTTATGCCTTATAAATATAAACAGTGAAACATACATAAAGACAAGTACTGGGAATGTACTTGGACAATAAACTGGATGAAGAACACCAAGCTGCAAGAAGGGCCTGAGTTGCCTCTACCTCCTGAGGTGGCTTTAACATCTGCCGGACAACGCTGAGGATGTATGCTGTTGTGTGCTGGGGCAGCAGGCTCAGGGTGGTGGACTCCAACAGACTCAACAAACTGATCAGCAAGGCCAGTGATGTTGTGGGTGTGCAGCTGGACTTTCTGACAGTGGTGCTGGAGAGGAGGATGCTGTCTAAGCTGCAGGACATCTTGGGAAATGCCTCTCACCCCATCCACGATGTACTGGCCAAACACAAGAGCGCTTTCAGTGCCAGACTTATCCCCCCACGATGCAACACTGAGCGCTACAGCAAGTCATTCCTACCTGGGGCCTGTAGACTTTTTAACTCCTCCCTCTAAATGTCACGTATTCTGTAGATTCCAGTACCCCTTCACTTGCTTCAGGAGTAATTTTCTGTGTTTGTTTGTCCTCAGTTTTATTCATGCTGATTAAATTTACAGGTTCTCAATTTATCACTTATACTCTGATAAATACTTCTGATGATCTTCATTAATCATTAGCAATGCTCAGTGTAACATCCCTACTTTCAGTGCAATAGAGCTACTGTCCCTACTGTCAAAACTTTGCATGTATATGTATATTAATATTGTTTATATTGTCAGTAGAGTAAATTATTTGTGCCTCTTTCATAGTCTTAAGCCACCTACACACCGAAGGCAACTTTGTGACCTCGGCGACTACTCTCCATGTGAAGTCAATTTACGGCCGTGATGGGGCGGGGTTAACCCTCCCGCGACACGAAGGCCACGATCAAGGTGACCTAGTCGCTCGTCGCTCCGTTGCCAAAGTTGAAAAAGTTGATCTTTTCAGGCGATATCGCGTGTGGCTGTGCAGCAACAGCCACATGCGATATGCATGATTTTTTTTTTTTAAATATCAGAGTACATGTGAAACTGTTTGCTGCGGTTTGAGTCAGTTGTGACAGTGGTCGAAGGTTCACCATGGTGCACGTTGTGTGTTGTGAGTCAGGGACAACTGTGAGGAGGCTGCTGGAGGGTGGGGGAAAGGGATCTTGGTGGATCTCTTCTCTCTGTGATGTTGGTGGGAGAGAGCTGGCTAATTGGAGGCCCAGCGGTTAAAAAAAAAACTGTTCATTAATGCCTCTGCCTCTTGGTCCCCCCTGCTCAAACACCTTGCCTCATTTATCTCTGTATTTACCCACCTACTCCCCCTCTCAATCCCAACACAGGACCCCTGAAAGCAGCAAAGGTTCAATGTGGGGAAAAAGGAAAATGAAGGAGAGAAAGTGGGGGAGGCAGGATTCAGGAAGAGGGGAAGAGAAGTAGAAAGAGGGAGAGAAAAAGGGTAACTTGTGCTCAGTGGGAATTAACAAAGCACTTAGTAATTAAATCTAAATTGACATTCTGGTAATTAGCCTCTTGATTAGGAGCAATAACACAATTAGCCAACCAGTCTTTGCTAATTGTTAATTAGTATAAGCAAAGTTATTGTGTGTGTGGCAGAGGGAGGCATGTAAAAGAACAAATGTTAATCTGTCTCTCTTTCAACAGCCGCGTCCCCATCCCTCTTTTTTTTCTCCTCCCGCCGCCTCTCCATTGAGCTAGCAGGCAAGTTCATTGCCTTTCTCTTCACTCAAGCTGCATTCAACGGCAGCAGTCAGTAATTAGCTAAAAGTCTTATCAAGGATATCATCAGAGAGGAGGCTGAGCCGAGCTGGCACATCTCCATGTTTCTGGAAACCTTCGCCAAAAAAAAAAAAAAAAAACATTCCTTTCCCCTTCTGCCTGCCTGCCCGCACTTGCTGAGGTGTCACACGGGGGCTGTTTTGTCTGAATAAAGATGTGATGTGGATTAAATACAATCATAAAAAAGTGTGAGGAAAAAAGGCATCGTGCCAGAGATGAATCTTGCCGAGATGTAATTCATCTAAAAGGTTTTAGTTTATGAGGCAGAGGAACAGAGCAGCTCATTAAAGGCGGGCAGAGGAGAGAGGACAATGAGAAAAAAGATGAAGGGACTATAAAGATGCTGGAGAAAGTGGAATTTACATTGGCCACAGGTGAAACATGGCTTAGTTTCAATTAAGATGGACTTAGCAGGACAATGGATTTCATTTACACAGGACTTCAAGCAGTGTTGATATTATCCAGGAAGAACTACCTTTTTGGTCCTCAAAAAAATAGTTAATACATATCTAAAAATTAATCTTTAGTTATAAATATTCTGACAAAATGAATGTTTGTTCTTTGTCAGCCAGAGAAAAAATGCAAGGGGTGGGCTGTAAGACAGAGAAATTTTTGTTATATCAGGTGCTTGAAGGGTAAATATGTCTATTTATCCAGCAATTCAAATTCAGCATTTTGTTTGGTTATCCCACATGGTGTGTCATAGTGATCAACAGTTAAGACTGTCCAGAGTCTAGTGTGTCTGGATTCTGTCAGCATGGAACTCCACATGTGCACCATTCACAGATGTAAGTAAACCAAACATGTCAAAAACTGCTCTGTGTCTTAATTTTGACAAATCCTTAAAAATATCCTGGTTCCAAATATGAATTTGGGTCGCCACATAAATCAAAGCACTCCATAGGGGAGTTAATAAATACAATGTTGTGTCAGTCATATTTGTCATTGTGAAACTATTGTTCATCACTGTTTTTTCCAGAGCAGACTTGCTTTTCTGTGATTTTTGCATTTGTTTATATAAAATTTTAACGTTTGAGTGACAGAGCAGCGAGGGCAGTGAAAGGTGAGAGGTGAGGCCTGCATCTCCATTTCTCTCTTTCTCCCTCACACCACAACTGTGTTGGTTCAGCCTGTGGATTTCAACCTAGGTACATAAGAAATAAGGCCAATATTTGAACTAAGAACCACATAAAGCACAAAAGACTGATTATTTGTCAGGGATCAAGTAAAGGAATAGCTCTTTTTGTCAGCCCTTTAGTCAATTTTCAGGCAGAACTGTGGTACCATCAGGGCCACCATAAAAGTCAACAGTCCTTTAGCCAGGTTTCAGAGAGAACCATTGCCTAACCACTGCCACCAAAAGTCACCAAAGACATTGTTGAAAGGCAGAAAACAGTGTTGTTTGGCTCTATTTATTGACTTTTAAAAGGCATTACATACCAATAAGTAACAAATCTCCAAAGTTGGGCGTTCATATGGTGTCAGCTCTGTTTTACATATTCATAAGGGTGTGTCTCAAGGGTCACTGTTGGGGTCACTATGTATTTTTCCATGTATATGAACTGCATCGGCAAGAATCTTCTAAATTCCTCTCCTCCCTTTATGCCGATTAGGCATTTTTTTTCTTCCATGCACCTACAAATGCACAAGCTCTTGCAAATCTTCATCATGCATTTGATTTAGTTCAGGATCGGCTTTGTCAGGTGCAATTTTTACTGAATGCAAATAAACTAAGCTCAAGTTTCTTTTATCTTCAAGAGCACTTAGGTTTAACACTTGACGACATCTTGTCTTTAAGGATGTTTTTTTTTATTAACGAAATAAATCCTGCTTCTCCTTTTATGTTGAAAAAGAAGCTGGTGGAGTCCACCTTTTTCACTTTTTGGTGTTGTGTTGTACTTGAATTCCTCTGCTCAAAGTGCTGTACAATGTGCTGGTGCTCTGAGATTTAGAAGAAACTGTGGATTTCTTACTTATCATTATGATTATAGTCTGAAGTGAACTGAATTCTCAAGACACATGTCAACCTACTCATTGGTACAATGTATCTTTATTTGCAAAGAAAAAAAACTCTGAACTATCTTTCCTTTCTTTTAATCCCACAGGATGATATGCACATTTTTGGTTACTGAATTCAGTTCAATTTTTTTTGTTTCCAAGGTCCAAATTGAGTTGGGAAATTGGGCTTTGAGGCTCTCTGCTCTTTTCCCTCAGAACAATCTCTAGACTGATCTTAAACTACAAACCCAAGTTTCTGTGAATTCAAATGCTGTGTAAAGCGGAAATAAAAACAGAATACAAAAAGGATCTTCAAATATATCAATCGTATATTCAATTGAATACTCTACAAATGCAAAGTACCTAATGTTCAAACTGATCCATTTCATTGTTTTTGTAAATAACCTCTATTTTGAATTTGATGCCAGCAACAAGGTTTGGTTACCCTGCATTTTGAAACCCTTGGGGAAAACTCTCAGATCAAGCTTTCAGTATGCAGCTGTTTAAAATGATGATTTATCGGTGATCTTATGATTTTACATTTTCTGTATGAGTTTGAGTATTTGTTTTGTAACTGTATATTGCTGCCGTTCTTGATCAAATCTCCCTTGAATACGAGGTGTCTGATCTCCTATTGATTAACTTGGCTAAATAAAGGTGAAAGTAATAACCGGACAGGATTTACAGAAAGTTAACAAAAAGAGGACCCAATTGCAATGAAAAAACTAAAAATCTTTATAAAACAAAAAACATGATGAAAAAGGCAAAAACTCACTTCAAATTGAAATGAATCTAAAACTTAAATACAGAAGAGGACTAACTACAAATCTGGAACAACACAAGGAAAGCACAAAAAACAGCAACAGTGAAGTCACAAACCAGCAAAACCACAGAAAGCCAGAGGGAGGCTCACTGGTACATTAGAAGACATGCAAGACAAACTAACAACGAGTAACAGATACACCTTATACACACGAGGGTAATCAAACACAGGTTATACTGACGAGACACAGGTGAGACCATGACACGGATGGACACAATCAGTGTAACAAGCGCATGAAACACAGAGGACCAGGAGGTCAATGAAATGAAATATGAGGAACAAGAAGAAACAAGAGGTTAAAACATATTAAACAGAACAAAACTACTGCAACCTTGACATAAACTACGTATTCTCTCTGTCCCCAACAAGCTTTTTAGTTAGCACTATACTGTGACGCACAAGTCTGACACACCTTAATAGAGTGTTGCAGGGATGTTATAATTTTGAAGGCCAACATGAACGTTAGCATTATGCTGTTTCTCTCAACTAAAACTCTACAGGATTCCTCAGTGTTCTTGGATCATTGCTGATAATAAGATCTGTAGCAAACAAAAACAGTCATGAAAACTACATGTTTTGGTCATTGTGATAAACTTAACAAACAAATCTACTTTCATGATTTTTCAAGCTTAAATATAATGGTCAAACAGCATGTATTAAGCGATAAAAGACCTCCAACATGGCATTCAGCTTAGAGGCAGCTACAACTTTTCCCGCCCATAATGTTACACTTTAACCTCTTGTTTGAGAGTCTCCTCTTAATCAAGTGACTTGATCAAGTCTTAAGTGTATGAATTATTTATTTTGAAATTTTTTTTTAGAAATGCTTGCATTAGGGTCCTTTGCCATTTTTGTAGTCCTTGTTTGCAGTTCAACAGCCGTCATTTTAAACACACAACAATGCTTCAAAATTTTAAAAAAGAGCAATATCAGACATATTTTATTATAATAAATTTTATTCTAAAACGTTAAAATCACGCCCCTCAGGTATTTATCCAAAAAGAGATTTTAAATTATCATTCACTTTTGGCCTTGGGAACCACTGAGTGCTTAATGCTAACATCAACCTTTTTGGACTCATCCTTCAACAGCCCCCCACCCACCCACCCATACAAAGACGTCAAAAGTATCTGCCAAGACTTACATCAAGATTTAACTAAGGGCAAACTTGGATACTTTTTTGAAAGAAGTGAAAGTCTCCCCCTCTCAATAATCCCTTCATCTGTTCACTCATGCAATCATCAGCAGTTGCACTCCAGTTGTAAACATGGCCGACTGTTAATCTTCTGTGACTCGCCCAAATAGTCGATACAGCGGTCAAGAGGGGAGAAGATACACACTGGTATCAGCTGCTGCACAATCATTCACATACAAGAATACACACAGCAGCCCCCAAAAACCTCTGATAACCCTGCATGCCCCAGTGTGTGTGTGTGTGTGTGTACGTGTGTGCATGTACCCGGCTCCAGATTAGCCAGATGGTCCCCCAACACAAATATTTGGCAGCAGGATGAGCTGTCTCAGGACGCACCGGAACATGAAATTACGCAGGGAAGGTAGAGGTGCCAGTCGAGCTGTAGCAGGGCCTGCTAGGAGGAGAGGAGAGGAGAGGAGAGGTGCACTGCGGGAGAGCACTGGTTGAAGTGGGGTGACACCACAAACTGGAGAAAATGTTGGTCTTGTTTGAGTAACATCAGAAGTTTGGTTTCTGTCAGGCTTTTGAGTGGAGTCTCTGGTAGCTACCATGTTGTACACCCTGTTTGAAACTGGGTGACTTGGTAAGAAACAAGGAACCAAAGTTAAGTCTGGTCTTCAGCCTCCTCGCAAATGGCTACATCATGCTAGCTTACAGTGATAACAGCCATGTTCCTAATTATGCATAACATAATCCTAAATGAAATCAAAATGGACAGGATAAGTGGGATACACACTACAAGATTATCAGGTTGATTTTGGGCACAATACCTCACCTCCAAGCAAAGTCAGCAAAATGCATGCTATCTGATAGTCCTTGAGATTATCTGAGTAGATTCTCCTGTGCTTTAATTTAAATGTGTTTTTAACCCTCCACCACCTGCTCAAAGACTGAGGGCTGCCCTAATGTGAAATTTCAGGTATCAAACAAGTTCAGTCGTTACAACCATAAATTCTGTTGTGTTGGGAGAATTCAAAGGAAGGCCGGGCATAATAGATGGTTTCATGGAGCAGATAATAGCTAATCAGGAAGCAAGCTGACTGAAACAGGATACAAAATAAATGCAGCCATAGCAACTATAGTGTGATGCAGGAATGAGCCCAAAAAGTGAGTAAGCATTTGGCACTTCCTGGTTCCCAAAGCCAAAACTATTTGGGATTTAGAAAATCAGTTTCTTATAAATGCTTGAAATAAGATAAGGGATAAACACACACAGACGAGATTAAAATGTCTAATGTATTTTTTTTAAAAAACTGACATTGCCTGCTTTTGAATTTAAAAGCATTGTTAAAACCTCTAAGAGCTGATCAGAACACTGTGGCTAATATATTACTACTTAAATGAACTTCATATTACCCTGCCTCAAAAATACTGAACTATCCCGTAAACCTGTGGTTCTCAAATAGTGTGTCTTGAGGCAAGTCTAGATGTGCCTTGTAAACAGAAAGATTTTTGAAATTCTGCAATATTTAAAATTAAATTCTTGAATCTTTTTTAGAAATGCAAAATATTATTGGTACGATATCTTTATTGACAGATAATTGTTTCAAAGCCTCAAGATTGTTAACAGCAGAGAGATTATAATTTTTGCAAATATTTACTGCCAATATTTCAGCCATATAGTTCGTATTAAGTTTATAAAATCTTTGCATATTGATGTTAATTTGAAAGTAAAGCTCCAAAAAGGGCTGTTTTTGTCGGATGATCCATAAAGGGTGTTCTTGTTCTTCTAGCTGTTGAAAGGGCAAACTGAGCTTGATTTTGCTGTCAGCATAAAAACTATGTTTTGCATTTAATGTAGGTGTGCTTAGAAAAGACTAAATAACTGTATGTTATCATTATGTGTGGGCTGAAATAAGTTTTCAAACATTGTCATACTGGCAAAAATCCAACAATGTGCATCCCAAACAATGTTGCTAATATATTTGAAAAGTTATATAGTTGTTCGTCAGATTTTATCTGCCATCAATTACACTGCAAAAATCACGTGAGCCTAAAAAACATATTAAACATATATTTTTAAAAAACATATTAAAACGTACACCGAGGCTATCTTATGAGGATATGAACAAGGTGTGCTACCTTAAACCACAGACCATGCATAAAAATGTGTGTTTCACTAAAACAAAACAGCACCACAGTCAGTTCAGTGAGAACATAAAACAATGTTTTTAACTAATATTTCACATTGATGACGCTCTTGTCCCTCACAGAGATATTTCCAAAGGCTGCTGCAGTCCTCTTTTACTCCTCGTAAGCTGATTTGCCAACTACAAGCATGCTCTCACACAGTTTTGTTTACTGTGCCAACACATCAACAGGGATGAAAGAAACTGAGACAATGTTGCTGTTCTGCAGTGGTTTGTTTGGCTACAAGTTACTCTATGAAAGAAGTAACTAAAATTTGATTACCTGGCTAATAAAACTAGCACAGCGCTCATAACACCAAAAAAGTAAAAGTAAAGTAATGTAAAAGTAAAGTAAAGTAAAAGTTTGTTACTATAACGTATTACTTTGTACTGCATAACTCCCAGCACTGGTGAACAGAGAGTGGATGAGGTGATTACAGAGCATCAATTTTTTTTTAAATTTAAAATGAAACCTTTTTGAGTAACACATACTTTGCACAATCACAAAAAAATCAACATTAAAACATGGAGAGCATAAGTGACTTATGATACTTTTGCAGCCAGCCTCAAGTGGACACTAGAGGAACTGCAGTTTTTTGCATTTTACCAGTGGTTTTATTTTTCAATATTAGATGTTACTACTTGGATAATGCTGAAAACTTTACAGCAGAGTGAAACAGACAAGGAGAGCTGAAAAAGTTAGCCATGGTCGCAGTAAATTTGTACAGTCTCATTTCTTGTAATGAAATTTGGGAGAAAAAAATGTCAAAAGTGAGTGTGTAAGTGTGTGTAAGTGTGTGTTATGGGGCCTGTCTTGCAGTGGCTCCTGCTGTGTCCCACCCACTGTGGCTCTAATTGGATCCTTATTACCAGGCCGGCCTCCATCCCAGGAATGATGGATTCATACCACGCAGAATTCCATTAATCATTCCTTATTCACAGTCCACTCCGACGAGAGGGCAAATTCATTTCTTGGCGCGCTGAGCGGCCACCATAATGAATATTCATGAAAGGAAATTTGGGGTCAGGCCTAATAAGGGAGGTAATTTGTAATTTGCGCTGTTCCCGCTCGGGTCTTGTTCGGCAGGTTAACCTATAGGAGAAGCAGAACAGACACCGGCACCCACACACTGGATCCCACACTCAAACATACTGTATTTTTACTCCCAACCTGCCGGGTGCCAGCTGGAGCCATGTACATATTCAGTCTCAGTTTTTGAACATTAGTCTAATATTAGTAAAGTGATGAGGAATGTGTGCTAAATGTCACCCTCTTTAAAAAGGGTGTGCCTCTTTAAAGCAGCTGTATCTTCTAAATGCTTGGATACATGAGACTAAAATTCTGATATGCAGTAATTTGTTTCTAAAAATGTAGTACAGTTTGACCTCTTAAGAAATCAGGCCATCCTGAGCAAACAGAAGATTTTTAATCCAGCAGAAACCCTGATCCTGTGAAGACTATTACTGCTCCTACAGGAGCCCTACAGCTGCAAAAAGAAAACAAAGAATGAAAAATGGGCTTAATTTTTGCAAAATGGCTGCTCCTTTCTTCCTGACCAAACAAGCCCTGTAGACTGTTTAATGCTTTGTGAGGAATCCCTTTTAAATAACACAGCTGCTTTAAGAGAAAAATAACAAGCTCCTGCACTCTGCTTTCACATCACAGCACTTCACCCCCAAAAGCATTTTACTACCGCTGAAATTATGCCCACCTGGCATCACTTAAAGTCACTTAATTAATAATTTATCAATACATTTGAAGTGATTAAAATTCATGACCAGAAAGTGTTTTTAGAATAGTGCCCTTGCACCCTGAGGGTGTCCAATCAGTGTGCTGCGTTCGTTAGATCAGGAAGGAATAATTAATTGTACCTGAATGTTTAGTGGGGTCAGGCAGTGGGGGCAGGATGCCTACGGTTCTGTGTGTGTGCGTGCTTGTGTGAGCATAAATGTCTGTATCTGTGTGTTAAGGAGTAGGGGTGTAAGTAACAAGCTTTTGATGACTTTGCACCACAACACATTTATATAAATGTGAAAGCAGAGCCAGAGATGCTCTGTTCTTCTTGTTTTTGCTCTGTTAGCATATACATAAATACACAACACACGCATGAACATCCACCACATACATTCACTCATACATAGCAGACCCCATCATTTTCTTTTGCACCCTGTCATCACCTCTTTGTCGTCACTGCCCTTCCTCTTTGTCTCCATCATCGGCCTCCATCAGAAAATCTAACAGCCATTAAGTAACCATGATTTAGACAGGATGTCAGGACCTGTCACTCCCACACACACACAGATACACACACACTTATGTTGAACATGACTGACAGCTGAGAGGCCTTTCAGGAGGGTCAGAACAGAGGTCATCAGAGTGTAAACCTGTACATGCACAAAGATGGAGACACATAGTGTTTTATCCCGGTAGACTTATTACTTATTAACATACAATTATTTCTTTCCTGTATGATATTATTTGTCTTATTCTTCAAAACTAGAAAGATGCAAAGAATAAGTCACAATAAGCCAAATATGCATCAAAAAACATCAGTGCATCATCTCAAGGTAGTCAAAATTGTTAGAGACCTTTTAATTTATCTGGTTAGAGATGGATGGATAGACAGGTTAAAAACAACAAGCACTAAAGCATACATGCATAAGACGTGAAAAGATTTACTTCAATTTCTTATTTGAAAACAGTAATGAAATTTTGGAATTAAAAGTTGAAACCATGCTTTCTCAAGTGTGCTGGGCCTCAATTTAAAACTTGTGCGATGATATATTCAACAAGAAGTACTCTGAGAGCACAAACCTCCACTAAGGCATTTCTGACATTCTGGGCTGAGTTATTATAAAAAATGTGGAAACCTGTCCATGTGAACAAATCCTCAAAAAGTCCTGGATCTTCATGCTGAAATGGATCACCACCAAAATGTAATCACTTCTCCCTTGTCGCATGACCAACATTTCCTTAAAAGATCTTTAAAATCTTCAGAGAATTTTTTTTTTTTTTATCTTTGCACATATGGAGGGATGGACGGATGGACAAGCAAATACAAGCAAAAACATAACCTTCTGGGATAAGGTAATGAAATGTCACAAGTTAAACTATGTCACCCATTCTGTTTTTCAGACAGTATGAATGATAAGTAGAAGTACTTGGAGAGCACAAAATTCTGACACGGCATCTCTGACAATTGCTAGCAGAGCTATATGTGAAAATACCAACAACTGTCCTATCTCGCAATGGTAACAAATATTTAAAAACTGTTGGATCCCCATCTGGATTTGAATCACCACCAAAATCCAATCACTTTCTCCTTGTGCCATAACCAACACTCCTTAAACTCCTCATCAAAATCGGTTTAGACCATTGAAGTTATCTGGTTTAAAGATGGATGGATAGACAAACAAACAAATGCCCGGGAAAACATAACCTCCTTTGCAGAGGTAAAAAGCTACAATCCTCTGATTTTTTTTTTATTATATCTGATATTAGAGTGTTAAATGAACATTTTGTGATCATTCAGATTGTGGTTTGAATTACCAGTAGGCATATGGTTCTTGATTATTGTAAATAATCATTAGCCAACCAGCAGTACCACCACGGCCCACCAGAGGGCTTCAGCCCAGACTTTCGGAAGCACTGGTTTGAGCAATTGCCCCTGAACTTAGGAGTTCATTTTTGTTTAGGTCACATGGATAGAAACTTTCGTGCCAAGGTCAGGCTACACAACATTTGTTGTCTGACCACAACTATTTTTGTGGTCAGGCCAAAAAAATGTTTGTTTCATCTTTTGCAATGTGTCATAGTGAACACTGACAAACAAGGTCAGAATTCTGGCTAACAGATTTATTGGAAAAAGTTATTTTTCTGAGGCTGAAGACAGAACTCAGAGAATCTAAGGGAACAAAGTTGGTGTCAGTTTTTATTTTTCAGTAGCCCTGATCCACCTCCATAAAATGTTACCTTATCTTGTTATTATCAGTCAGTGTTTCTTTAATTCTTGTGTTTTTACAAAAAATCAAGTTTGTTGGGCACAAACCTCCGATCTCCATTGTTAATGGTTTTTATTTTTTCAGCAGTACTATTGGTCACTTTTCATATTAGTAGTTGGGTTTTATAAAATCTTAACCAACTTAAAGTATAAAAAAAATATCCGTGATCATTAAAATACTGTATTAAGTCATTCAATAGAGGAGAGTTTGTAGTAGTGTAGTGTAGTGATTTTGAAGATAGGAGGTTTGTGCCCGACAGCGAGTATACAGATAAAAAATCAAGTTGTTCAGTAAATTTAGGTATTCAAACAGAGGATTGAACACTACTGAGGAGATCACTTTATTCCAGATTTTTGAAGAGCTGAGGACCCCCTAACTTCTTCCAAAAATGGCCCCAGAGCATCCGAATACACTCTGTCTAAATGTGCTCTCAAATGCCACAATGTGCAGTTACAAAAGAGGGCTGAATCGTCTCTGAAGACATTAAAAGTCAAACCCCGCTGAGCTGAACACTGAGGGGACCAGAGCAGGGCACGGGGGTGATAAAGAAGCACCTCAGTGAAGAGAGACAAGTGCTATTGAAGGTCTAAATAGGGAAAACGGTGTGTGTTGGCGTGGAGGTGAGCAGACGGGGTCTGTGTTTCTCTGTCCTCTCATGTATAAAACATTTCTCTCGGTTTCACCCTGAGGTTCACAAGCCCAGGGCCCCAGAGACCAACACAGTCTTTTAAAGATATGTGCTCACTTAATCACTGAAGAAAAGGGCCCCCAGAGCTAGCCTAATATTATAATTAATTAATTCAACCAAAAAGGGGGTATTAAATTTCCTCCCTCTTAGGATATCAGCTGAATACATTGACCTTTGTGGAAATCGCCCTCTAATTCGAATCAGGTTTCTGAGCCGCTTACACACTAAACTTGTTTCTTTTTCTCTTCTCTTGTCTTTGCCTGTATGAGTTTGTGCAAAAGAGTCAAGAAGGTTCACATGCAAGGGTGAGAGGGCAAAATTGTCTCAATTGTGTCTCCATTTTTGTGTCTTCATAGATTCTTGTCCACCCAGAATTTTTTCTTTGCAGATGATCGTGTGTTGTGTGCAAATGTCGGCAGTCTTAGTGTGTGAGTGTGTGTGTGTAAAGTGCATGCCAGTGTTAGTGATCCCTAGTTTTATCTCTCTGCTGTAACACAGAAAAAGAACAGAAACTTTTCTTATTACCGGAGAGAGTGGTAGAATAGCAGGCAGCTAAGTCTCCGTCTATCTCCGTCTCTCTCTCTCAGCGGTGGAGCTGACTCCCCAGTGTACTTCAGGTCTTCAGTAACTCTGACTGAAGTTCAGAGGGGTTAGGTAGTGTACTCAGGAGGAAGGGGGAAGACGGGGGGACGGGGGGGTTAAGTAGGATTGGAACAGTGGCAGTTTTAAAACAGAACTTTAAATCTCCACCTACGAGAACGAAAGAGAGAGAGAGAGAGAAAGAGAGAGAGAAGAGGACAATGGCGTCATGTGGCGTGCCGTTATCTTCAGGTCTTTGAAAGGCGGGAGACGAGAGGATGAGAATAAAAAGAAGCTTGAAGAAGGGCATAAATGTGATAACAGCTGTAGGCTGTATAATCTATGCTGCTTTTCAGGGAGGTATGGAAGAGAGAGAGAGGATAAAAAAAAAGAAAGTCAAATCTTTTGTGACCTTCAGATTTTTTTTTATGAGTTCAGCGAAGCAGCTCCTTGCTCCCAACAACACCAAGCTGGAAGAGGATTTGCAAGATGGATGGATGAGCGGATGAGTGGATGGCTGGATTGGCGGATAGAGAAACAAACAGAGTAAAAGAACAAATAGCTCTCAGGAGCTCAGATTTGAATGAATCTGGTGTGTCAGACCATTAGTCAGTCATTTCTAGTGCAGATGCTGATAACTGGCAGCCAAGGGGCCACATGAGGCCCCTCTCCTCACTCACTGCAGCCCCCAAATCAACTGCAAATATCAGTGCAATGTAAACATGACATAAACATAACAAATCAAGCACTTAAACAGCAAAGAATGAAATGTATTCTTGTTTCAGTGTTTGATTACTTACATGTTCTGATAGAAATTGAGGACATTTATTTATTTCTTTAGTGTCTTCAAGTTCTAGACTAAAATGAAATGGAACAGGTTTAGGGTCTGAGGTCTGTGGTGAACACATTGTGCCAAACTTGAATTTTATTCTGCAACATAAAAATGAATCTGACATTGGCCCGCTTTATAATTTTTAGAGCGTTACTGTACTTCTAAAAGGATGGATGCTAACAAACTTTTCACAAGGACTACAAAAATGGTTGGGGATCCTATTGCAATCATTTTTGATCGTTTTTAATGAACAATGATGCACACACTCTGACTATAGCCAAGGACACCAACTTGATCAGTTCTTTTGATCAAGAGGAAATTCTCAAACTAGAGGTTACAACATGGCATTTTACATTGGATTACATTACAAGTTGAACTGCCATGTAGTTCCATAATAGCTCTTAATGGTTTCTTACTCCTGCTGATTACATAAGCCTAAAAACTTGTGAAAGTTAAGTCATTCTGGAATATTAACAAGATGAAAAAACATGTAAGTTTCATAAATTGTTGTTCACCAAAGACCTTATTATCAGTAATGATCCAAGAACTCAGTGAAAAATCTCCCAGGCTTTTAGTCAAGGGGACAGTGTCATATTTACTTCCTGATTGTCTTGAAAAAACTCATCATCCCTGCTCCAATCTATTGTGCTATGGAGCCTGAATAAGTCTGATTGCTGCACATGCGATAAGATTTCTAATAGCTACCCATGATGTCAAACTTTTTAGCTTGAGGGTAATGTTGGACAGCCTACTGGGTAGAGAAGACAGAGGGTTCAGCATCTTTGGCTCTGAAAGTTACTGAATGGTGTCTAACTTAAACACCTACATCTGTGTTGTGAATGGATTCAATTGTTACTGGATGTGTTGGTACCGGTACCACATCAGAACTGGGTAGACAGGAGCTGACATCAGCTCCATGTCCATTTTATGTAATGTTCGCTAAGCAACGTCACAATATGATTGTACAGCAATGAGCAGCACTAAGCTCCTTTAGGGCAAAGTTCCTCTAAGTTGAGCGCACCTCCCATGACTTTCATCTAACATTCAAAATATGTCTACAATTAGTCAGGGTGGACCATCAGGAAACATCATACTCCACCAGCACACATTTTTCTCTACTTAACATATGCTGACCTGCGTTGAACACAGCAAAGTTGACCCTGGGAACGATTCACTGAAATTTTGATTATTTCTTAGGATTGGTAAACATCATCTAATATCTGTTGATGTGTGAATGGGCCTAAAGGGGTTTGTAGACAGGCCATGAACATATGTTTGTATAAAAAACGTCAAAAGTGTATTTGATTCAATCAAAACCAATAGGCGAGAAAAATCCTCTTCTTTTACAGTGTGAGTACATAAGGGCATAAGGTATGTCCATATACATGTTATTTTTGTCATAATCATCAGCTTTTTGACAGTGTGTGTATGGCTTAGGAGATTTCTGAAGCCTTAAGTGGACAATGATGGAGATGTAGTTTTCAGCACCTCTGCATTAGCCTCATTTTTAACATTGGAGGTTGCCACAGTGAGGTGTGTCCTGGTGTCTGTAACATTACTTGTTAGCTCTCATTAGCCACACCTAGCTTCCATCAGGTAAATACATCAAATTGCAGCTGTGTGTGAGATATTGCACAAGGAAGATGCCTTTAAACTTGAAATATTTTATTCAATGAGAGGCAGAGGTAATGCTCTTAGGTTTTTAAACATATCTCTATGCTATTGGTTCATGTTCCACCATTTAACCTAGATTGAATCCTATGTTTTCTTGTTTTTTTCTTAATTGAATTAAATGTTGCTATTTGTTTTGGGGTTTGAGAAAAAATGCTGTTGGTACAACACACTGTGATGATGAAGAACCATTCATTTATTTTATTAAATCCTAGTTTGAAGTTTTTATTTGTATCGTCGTGTCATACATATATATGCCCCGCCTGCATGGTCTTACGAGACACTCTGAAAACAGTCCAGCATCAGAAACCGTAGAAACCCTTAGCAAAAAGTATTTAATTCAAGTGTACTACAGGTATACGTTTGTTATACTAAAACTGAGGCAGTATTCTTGGAGTTTACTGTTTATATATTATATTTTATATACTTAAGAATAGTATAGGGAAGTATGCTTGGCTTTTCTGAAAAGTATAAAGAAAAGTCTGAGATTAAGTACATTAATACTAAAACTTACATTCATACTTTAATACTAAAACTTATACTTGTATTTTAGTATACTTTTTACTTCTTTCTGCCATAAAGTACTAAAACTTAGTATATCTTGATCCAGGTACAGAAAAAGGTCAAGTCATTGCGCTTACATTTAATTTAGCAGAATAAAAATGTTTTCACTGCACACATGTGTATTACCCCTGCTGTAAATCTACATAATCAAGATCATACAGTTCTGGAGTTTAAAAGTTTATAGTAAATAGTATGTGTGCTCAATTGCTTTATCTTTATGTACCTTACAAACATACACACAAAAAGAGAAACATTTGACTTGACTTTATTGATCAAGTTCTAGTCCCTTTCATAAGGGTTGGCAATGGTGTTATGTACACACAGTCATCTGTTTCAACAAGAACACATTTTGTTTTAATCATATCAGGCCAGACAGCATTAACAGTTTGTTTTTTAACCTCATTTATGAAAGCACTTTGCACATTGATCTGTGAATCTTTACATACTGATTTAGTGAGAACCTCAACTAACATACAACATAGTTCAGCACATGGATAAAAAGAAATTTGATGTGAACATGTTTGTTTAAAAATAACCAAGTCATTAATTAAAAAAATGTACCATCTTTCAAGCACACAGCACTGTTGTATCTCTTCTTTAGTCCATCATAGTTTAGAACTTTTCTGTTTAATCTGTGCATGAAGGGGAATTACAAGAAAGAACTTACAATTATACTTAAAATATAACAACAAGTAAACTAGTAAAATGGTAAAAAAAAAAAAAAAAAAATAGTTCAGTAAGTTAAAATGTGGACTAGAAGTATTTACCTAGTACACTAGTAATATATAGATAAATATACTTGTTGTATAATTGAAAGTGTACTTTTGTAAATTTAAAATGACCTCATAAAGTATACTTACAGTATACTTTTATAAACTAAAAAAAAATCCAATTTAGTCCAAAGAAGTATTAAATTAGTGTATTTTCGAGTACACTACAAGTACATGGTCCACAGTATACTTGCTATACTTATACTCAAGCATACTTAATGAAATGAACTTCAAGTATACTACTTTTTGCTAAGGGAAGCTCATTCACATGTAGGGAACATAATATGAGAAAAAAATAATAAACTAAGCACTACTTAAACACACTGCCATGTCTTCTTTTAAGCTTTTAAGATAAAGTTTGGGAGCTTAAATACATCAAATGGAAAAAAATAAAATAATAAAAGAAAAACGATTCAGTTTTTGCTTGTCTGCTCACAACAATAAATCAAAGTTGTAGACGAGAATTTTCATGAAACAGGGATTCTCTAAAATTAGCATATTTTGTACAATGCAGAAGAAAATAAGGCTCACTTTCCATTTCATTCTGATACAATTCACAGATTCTGCTTCCTTTTGGGATATTTTTGAGTTGACCATTCACACTGGCCAGAGGAAGAATGCCAGATCTTAGTTGTGCAATCAAGGACTTCTGGCTTGTTGTAATTAATTATAATTGTTAAACTGAAAATATCCAACAATTTGTATCACTTTTATCATCTGGCTGTGACGGTGAAATTAATGCGGTCCTCTCTGTATCTTTAGTTGTCCATCCCTGCTTTAGAAGGTTTCTTTTATGCCAAGGACGACATAATTGTCCATCATTCCAGTCTAAAAGATGAGATGGAGACATGTTTTAGGATTCATCACTTTCACTGCCTCTCCATCAGCCGCCAGAGCAAAGGGATGGAGTGGTTAACCTTCAAAATGTGACAAATTCCACATCAGACGCATTATTTATCTTCATAATGATAAGCTCAATTTAGTACCTCCCCATCCAGCCCTCAAAAATAAGAGATACTACAGTATAAGAGCCCCATCTCTGATCATAAAAAGGGTCGAACAACAGTTTGCCCATCATGTCTCACAGCTGCCTGCTGCTGCAGTTTAGAGACAATACTGTGTCTTAATTTTACAGAGGGTGCACCAGCGCTCCTCCTGTCAGCTGCTGACATTCACAGCTATTCCAAACAACATATTAATTTTCAGTGCAAGGAAATGTCAGTCAGGTCTTGTTTGTCTTCTGTCTCAACTGCGCTACGTGAGTGTTGTGGACCACTGACTCCCCCTAGTGGCGATAAAGACCATAAACACTCGAGGGGGATGAATTGCAAAACATATAGGCAGCATATGAGCATGGATGGAAAGAATACAGAAAACTGATGAGTATTATCTTAAATGTTTTTGATGTATAGAATTTTCTTCAGGAGGAAAATATTTTTTTAAAAAACTGATCTTGTTCAGGTCTGTTTTGCACAGTTTTCCCCACTATCATCTTATTAATGTATGTTTGGCTTTATGTTTTGAAAGAATAATATTTTAACCAAATGAAAACATTTCAAACAAATCTCAAATATAACACCATAAATAATATGGACCACATTCACAGTAATATGTTTTAATGAATACTTAAATAAATATGCAGCATTAAAGTCAAAAGAGAGAGACCAAAAAGGCATTATACAAAATAACTATACTTCAGTCAAAGCAATTTATTTTTCATTGAGGCTGCTGGGCAGGGCATCTTAGAAATGGAGTGGCACACCAAAATTCAAATCTGCAACAACATTTCACTGGTATTGTGGGGTTTTGTATTTTAAAACATAAACAAAAATGTATTTCAGAGGCCAGCTGTCCTTTTTCTTTGGAATACAAGTAAATAGCTTTAATCTGATAGAGCAGCCTTCACTAAAAAGAGAAAACAACTATTACCAAAGGGGCCATATCAAAAGGAAAAAGGGGGAAGTTCCAGCAGTGGCAGCTATTTACATTACTTTATGCTAAATAAGGAAATATACATTTAAAAAAACAGTAAAAGTATTGTTTTTTTTATCTAGAAAAAAACTGTACTTGCTGTTGAGGAAATTATCAGCCTTATAAGCCTATCTATTGATTCTTTATTATTATTTTTTTCTTAATATACTTCAAACCATTGGATCATGCCTTCATTGACTCTTAAGAAAAGCTGATGCATTCACAGACGCTGTGGCTTAAGAATTTCAGAAAATCAACCATATACCTATTACCTTTATGATTTTGGGAGGCCAACAAGGATTCAGCAATACGTCCTAAAACACTGAAGTGAGTTTGCATCTTAACATTTTTTGTTCCCTTGTCTTAGAGGTTATGGGATTTTTGAATGGGTTTCTCTGATAAATGCCTTAAACACAGTCTGTGGTGAATACATGCGCACAAATTAAAACATTGTTCCCATCTTGCCCCCAGAATATTTTTAAATCTGGAATATGTGAGTAGGAAAAGATATATTGTGGTTTTAAGAGTATCAGTTTTTACCTCCCTTAAAAGAAAGGTTATTTATACTTAAATGTTTTATAGAAATCCATGTGACAGCCATCATTAGAAAAGCTTTTGAACTAATTATGTTTATTTATATTATGACCAAAGAGTGATGGACAACATGACAGGTGATTTTAAAGTGATTTAAATATTATTTTCATGATAAAGGAGAAAAATCATGTTAAAGTGTTTAACAAAATTCCTATGTCTGAACTGTCTGATTTTGGAAGTACACCTTACACCAAAAACGCACATTCTCCAACAACCGCCTCACTCTTTGCAGGCTGCACACAGACAATATCTCACTTTTCCCTCCCCAGTTCTCTTATTCTTTCTCTTCAGCTTTGAGTGCAAAAGTTATAAAGAATGGTTTAAAAAAAAAAATCCAGCCCACCACCAGCACATCCCTCCTGCAGCCCATCTCTTCACTTCCACACACATGAAAAAGCCGATCCCTCCATTGCTACAGTTAATGGCGGGGACATTATTCATCTCTCCAGCCAATTTGAGCTCCTTTTCTTTCAGAGATACAGAGGCATGAGGGGTTGAAGGGGAGTCGGCAGAGAGTATTAAATATGTAGAGGAAGATGGACAATGGTGCGGCAGAATAAAGAGGGGCAGGGGAGGTGGGAATGAAGAAGGACAGGAGGTGTAGAGACCGAGTTAGTTAGTGAGAGAATGAGATGAAGAGGAAAGAAAGAGGAGAGGGAAGGACAGAGAGGTTGACTGGTCAGTTTAATGGACATTTGTATCTCTCACATTTGACCTTTCAGAGGGATGTCATGGTTAGCATGTGTGACAGCATTTAAAATATAATAATAAAGCACAATTTGATAGCTTGATCCACACGTTGAAGATAATTTGAGGTTTTTAACTGATAAAGTTGCTTTTTACAACAAAATTTCGATCTTATACTCCTATAAGTTTTGAGCTGGTTTGTAAAGGAGGCTGCAGTTTTACAGTGACGCCTCTTCATGATAACCATGCAGCAGGGCTGGACCTGCCTTATTTATTGTCTGCAGTTTGGTAGGATTATCTTACAAAACTTTAAGCTGGAGAAATTGAGCTCAGTCTGTCAGGACACTGACTAGTCAGCGACATCTGGGGAGAAAGAGGCAGGGGCTAGAGAAGCAATGACAGCAAGAAGCAACTGCAAACATACAATGGCTGCTTCTGCTCAGATTTGCACAGATGCTTTGCTTTCATAGCAGTTGTATCTAAACTGGACATCATTTCCCAATAATATGAAGTACAAAGAATAACACTGGAAAACATTTCTTCATGGAGAAGATAATTGAGCTCTAATTTTTGATGGTTTTGCCCTTAATAATTGACAATGATGAACAAAACAATCATTCATACACCTCCCAGATGAGTCTTCAAAAGTTCCTTCCATCCACAAACACTTTTGTGGTATTCGAGTCTACACAACAAACTAAGAAGAGTTGGATGGAGTCAAATCTCTGAAAATTTACTCACAATAAAAAAAGTTGGCGTTATAAAAAAAGAAGAGTAAAAATTAGGTGTCACTAAATAGAGTATGAAGGTCTCACTGCAGCATCTTTACATAGGAAGTGGCCACTCTGAACTCTGAACCTGGAACAGACACTTCTAGTGTCAGTCATTCTGCCCTGCCCATGTACTGACAGATGTTGCATGGCCCCATCAGGAAATCTGCAGTCAGTGTGTGACCTCTAGATCTGGCTACACATGGTCAGTGAAATTATGGGATTAAGTACCAGATTGATGTGCTTACATGCATTCATGACTATTCAAGAAAATCTGTTTTAACCAAACACAGTTACTGTGTTTCAGTAAATATTTAATTATTAATTACAGCAATATTTACACCTTGTAGTGCTGATTTGGATGTAACACTTTAATAGTTGGAAAAAAAGATACTCTGAGAGAGTAAACTTCTACCACAAAAATTGTTAATTATAAGTCATATTGTAAAATGTTACAATGGGTTAAATTTTAACTCCAAAAAGAGGCAGTGACCACACTTCATTATTGTTAATGTACCAACTCTCTGAATAGAGTTAAATCAACTCTCTGGTGTGGACCCATTTAAGCACTTTAGAAGTGTCAATACTAACACCGGTAGTGTTAATCTGACTGGAAGGGGGGCAAGTCCAAGGGCCTTTGACCAACAGGGGCCCTACAAATGTTGAAAAATGTGTCATTATTTTCTATAAATTATAAACATGCCCAAATTTCTAACATGTTTTTTTTTAATTGCAACAATGCTTTATTCACTTTGAGAGTGCAATGATTTTTTTTTTTTTTTTAAACTACCAAAGCCAGAAAGTCCTCATACTGCTGTATAAATGATTTCAGGCCTATTTCATTGGGGAAGGCCTCTTTGGACAGGGGCCATTAACAGAACCAGCACCTATGTCATCTTCGGGAACCTCTGTGCAAGGGGCCGGTGACTATAACTGTTAATCTACTTGTGCCCCCATTACAATGTATTTTACGCAAAATGATAGATAATCAAGCTTTTAATGTTTTTTTTTTTATATAATGGAGATGTTTAAGCAACTGTGTAGGGTTAGTGTGGACTGTGCTGGCATAGGGGCCCACAATGATTTCATAGGGCAAACAACTTCTACCAGGGTCCCTCATCAGGGGTGTGGTGCGTTAAATTGGAAAAGGTAGATGCTTTTTGCAATAGTAGGCCTATCTGAGAGGTCTTGAAACAAACTTTAAATTGGATCATGTTAAGGTCTAAAAACAGATTGGAACTGCTCTGGATATGACTCTTATGCAGAGGTCAGACGATTTTTGCGTCAGTAGCGATTGTCAGTATGTCAGACTGGGCGACCACAAAGCCATAAATTCCAAATTCCAAAGGAGCATGACAGACTAAACGACTGAGACCAACTGCATAACAACTGATGTGATGACGGTGGAAGGAGGAGGGGCAACACTGAAGACCGAAAGCAAATACACTGTATTTAGAGAATAGTAGGTCTACTTCAATTTGTATCCACAAAGGTTAAGTTGAATGAAATATTAGTTTGCTGTTAAATGTAGGCAGTCACTCACCATGTTGAATTTGATGTTTCTCTCTAACATTTCTGTCTTTACAGTCTGTAATAGGTCCTCCTCAACACATCATACGGGCAGGATGCTGTTTGTCTAAGCTTTTCAAACTTTTTCTATGCTTCGTAGCTCTCAAGTCAAGGCACAAACCTCAGTTTGTTTACATCAGTGATCGTTGCACCTGCAGAGCTCCCAGTGCTCTCATTGGCCAATGTCTCTGACATGGAGGAACAAGTTGTAGGAGGCAGGACAAAAATCACACAAGTAGACTTTCTGTTGCAGAGTCCTGAGGCGTCTCAGACTAGCCTGTTGTTGTTGTGACACACTACAGGAGACAGAACGACCAACTGTCGTGGCCAAACCCCCACAACTGTCAGGTGGGGCTATAATCGTGCATAAATTGTGTAGTCTGACCCAGGCATCAATGTAGTAGGATACAAGAGAAACACAAGCCTTTTAAAAGACAATAGTGTTGAAAACACAGTAAAGAAATTCAAAGGTATTAAAGTTTCAGATGTCTCAAAACTTGAGAACAAATCTGAAACAAACCAATGATCTATGAAGCTAAAATCAATGTTGTGTCATGGTGCCATCTTCATTAAAGACTTTTTGATAGAGGGCCATCATCTCCTACAGGCCTGCAAAGAGCCATAAAAAGTGTCTCCAATCTCCCTCCTTGTGGTTAAAGCTGGTATTTTTGGTGTGACTTCCAGCCCTCCTGTCAGGGAAAATGTATGCTGAGTGGCCAGATATAGAGGAGATCATAAAGCAGACGATGATTGACGGCATCTTAATGGAGGAGGACGGATCAATAAGTAATATCAGCAGTTTTTAATTCAAGGCAACACGCATAAACCTTTACCAACTTCACAATGTCACTCTGTGTTCATAAAAGTTTCCTTCACATCCCCTCGGACGAGAACAGATAAATCCATCAAAAAGTCGTCTCAGTTTTATAGCCCACCGCTCCTTACTCCCTTCTCTCCCCCCTTTCATCCCCCCCTCATCTCCATTTTGATGTCTGTCTATTAGCAGAGGGTGAGGCCTTTCCTGCTCTCACATCCAGGGGCTAAATTAGCTCAATCAGCCCCCTTTCACCTCTCTTCCCTGGGCTTCAAGCTGAGTGACACACTGCTCCCCTGAGAGGGAGGGAAGAGCCACACACACAACACACACATCGAGCTGAGCAGCCAGAGGAGGACTGAGGAAGGAGGGAGGGCAGGTAGACGGAGAAGTTGTGGTGAGAAGGAGGAAGAGTGAAAATAAATGATCCATCCTCAGCTCTGAATGGAGCTCCTTGTTGAACATCAAGAAAACCCCCTTTGATTATTTTACTTCTCCCTCTTCCTCACCCCTCTAGAGGTCTGAGAATAGCTCCAGGTGGTGTGCCAAACCTCTTCCAATGAGGCCTGACCATCAGAAAAAGAGGTGATGAGTGTTTCTCAGTGTGTCTCCCCTCAATGCAACCCCCAGCGATCGATGCCAGGGCCGGACTCTGCATTCAGGTGCCAACATCTCTCAAATTGCACATTCATGTTTGATTTGTCTCAACCCTTTACCCCCCTCCTCTCTGTCTTGCTATACAGCCACCCAAGTATCCATGGAAGTGCAAGGCAGGCACTTCTGCGACAGTAATAGCAGTGAGTGTATGTGTGCTGCGGATAAGATGGGCGAAAAGGTGGCGATCGGAGTGAGCCATAAGATCTCCTCTTTGCAGCTCTACAGGGATTTATTAGATGGCGGAGTACATTAGCATCATAAAGAGCCGGGAGAATGGGCCCGTGGATGGGCTGCAGACACCACCACTACACTTAAACATGCTCTGCGGCATCATTCGGCCTGTGTGTGTGAATGTGAGAGGATGAGGAATAAGATTACCTCGAGTTAAACTTAAGAAAGGCTGTTAAATGCTTTATGGATCATCCTGAAGCAGTCCTGGGCTAATATATCAGGAGATGATGGAAAGAACTGCAGAAAAGGAGGAGAAGAGGTCAAAATAAAGAAAGGGGGCTGGTGAAATTTTAAAGGCTACTACTGCTGAGTAAACAGGATGGACAGCCATGAATTTTAAGTCAATTTTCAACTTACTGGTGTTGTAATTTGGTTTTAAATGCAAAAGGCAAATAAGACAATCTGCATCTCCAAGAGTGGTTGCTTTTTTACACAAAAATACTTAGCATTCATTCAAAACAGTTAATGCAAATTTTGAAAAATGAAGAAACCAGTGGGTTCTAATCAATGCTGTCAGGAGGGTGAGTTTACAGCAGCGTAGTTTGTTCTTGTTTGGGGAAGTCATATCACAGGCATCAGTGAGAGGCAAGAGGATGATCTTCACTACAAAATAGAGCAGCAGTAGATGTCTGCTGCCCCCTAGTGGGCATACAAGGCAATCATTTGTGCCAGGATGGTCAGTTTCAAGAGCACAGAAATCCTGAACTTAGTGAGACAAAGGCATTTATGTTGCATTTTTCATTCAGGACAGACAACAGAATTACATTAGTAGTCTTACAGCTGAACTTTTACCACTGTTGGGCACAAAACCTCTATCTCCAAAACTGCTCATATAAACTCACTGACCACTTTATTAGGCACACCCTGTTAGGGCCAGGTTGGACCCCTTTGAGACTGTCTTAATTCTTCTTGAAACACATTCATCAAGGCACAAAAGTTCCTCTTAGACTTTGATCCATATTGACATGATTGCATCACACGGTTGCTGCAAAATCGCCAGCTGCATATCCATGATTCAGATCTCTTGTTGCACCACATTCCCATGTTTTCTATTGGTTTGACATCTGGTGGCTGTGGAGGCCACTGGAGTGCAGTGAAATCATTGTCATGTTCAAGAGACCGGTTTGATATGATGCAAGTATTTTGACATGGCATGGTAGCCATCAGGAGATGGATACACTTTAGTCAGGCGTTTAAATGATGCTCAGTTGGTAATAATGCTGAGGTCAGGCTACATGATTTTTTTGTTGGTTACTATGGGTCTATATGAGATTAGGCCACCTCAGAGCAATAAAATCATGCTGTGACCTGCCTGACATGCATAACAGATGACACGATTGAAATCATCTGCACACAAAGAAAAAATCCAACATGCTAGAGTTTCTGTCATAGAGTTGAGAGATGTGCCACACTGGTCTGGTCTTGTGATTTTCACACCATACTCTGACCCTAACATCAGCAGAAATTTAGACTCTTCAGACAAGTCAACATCTTTGCAATATTCTTTGGTCCAAGTTTGGCGAGTGCACAAATTATATCCTCATTTAACTGTTACAGCTGAAAGTAGTTGCACAAGTAGTTGCACTCAGTATGGTTGTCTGTTGCTGTAGCCCATCTGCTTCGAGGTTTGATTTGTTGTGCCTTCAGAAATGGCCTTTATAGACAGCTGTATGAAAGTGAATGGATACCTTTGATGTATGAAGTTTTTATTTTGAATTATTGTTGTCTATTGTTACCGCCACCAAGGATAGTGTTTGTTAGATTGTGAACAATATGGCTCAAAAAGCTGTTCATGGAATTTGATGAAAGTTTCAGGAAGGTCAGAAATGGGTCAAGGCCCAAACCAATAGATTTTGGGGGTGATCTGAATCCAGATGCAGATCCAGAAGTTTTTAAGGGTTTAACATCGCAAGACAGGGCAGTTTTCCATATTTCAATAAACCAATAAGTTCCCAATGGATTTTCATGATATTTTCATGGAATGTTGTTGATGGCACAGAAAAAAGTGAAAAGATTTTGGTGGTGATCAGAATACAGATTTGGACCCGAGAATTTTTTCAATGGTTTGTTAACAGTGCAAGGTAGGGCAGTTTTCAATATTTTTTTTATATTAACTCACCCCACAATGTTGGAAATACCTTGGCTGAGGTTTGTGCTCTTGAGGCACTCCTAGTTATTATTAATTTTACTATTATCATTATAATTAGTTAGACTTATTCTTCACCTAATGGCACCTAAACCTAGAAATGAAAAATAGAGTTTAGGCTGACATTTTTATTACCATATAAAAATGCCACTACAGGTACTTTAAGGTGTTTTTTATGATTTTAAGATGGTATTCTTTGGTAAAATATTTCATTTGGCAGATTAATTTAATAAAGTTCTCACATGAGGACCTCTGCATGAACATAAGGTGTGTGTATTCCGATGAAAAGTCAGGATACATTTGAGGTCCCAAGACTCACAGTATTAAGACATCAGTTCATTTATTCATTTAAGATAAGCTAAAGCGTCATTTAAAAAAAAAAAAAATTCCTTGCAAAAGATTTGATCTTTAAGCGGGCTATGTAATTAACAAAACAATCCCAAACTTGCTGATATTATAAGAACCCTACACACAAACACAAACACACACACAAAATTAAAGAAAAAACACCACAAGTCAGAGACTAGATTCTGGTAAAACATTTATATTCTCAGTAAAATCAGAACTACTTTTCCCTGTGTAGTTTGCTCTGCAGAGCGCCCTCTTGTGGAAGAGTAGAGGAGGCCTGAGCGGCTCTTTGGAGTGTCAGCTGGGTGACAGTAAAACAACAGTCCAACTGTGGCTGATGGGGAGAAAAAAGGCACAACTCTGGCAGACATACAGACGGACAGAAACAGTCAGTGCTACAACGGCCGAACAACCCCAACTTCTCTGCTCATAGTCTGTGTGAAGTCAGCTGTCAACCAGTCTGAATAGAAGCCAAAGTCAGGAGGGAAAACTGTACGGTTCTGCTTCAGTGGGACCAGAACCATTGGTAAAGCTTACATTCAGATACAATAAGCAATTTGGATTCAGTCAAATTAAAGGATCAACTTTTCTTTAAGTCTGGCTCCAAATAGAAAGCAAAAATAAAAATAAAATCCAATCATATAAAAATGGCATCAAAAATGTACATGATCATTTATCTCCCCACAGTGAGGTAAAATCTGAAAGTTCATACATGTCTCCTTGCTCCTCCCTTAAAAAAACATAGGTGGCTTTATTGCCTTTTAATAGTGTGTTTACTAAAATGGCTCTGAAAAGAAAGGGGTCATCTTAAAATAAAATTAAAACAGAACTAATACAACAAATACAAATAAAACACATTTAAGTGGCATAAAACATCTGAAATAAATCTTAATCCACAAATTCCTTCGATGTACAAAGTCAAAACAATAATATAGTTTCCAGTGCTTTGGGAGATAAAATAAAACAAACTATATAGCAAAGAAAACAACCACTTCTTTTAATTTAAAAAATCACCTAAATGTTTTTCTACCATTTATCGACACTGATCATGAGCCAAATCAACACAAAACTGAAGCCAAGGTCAACAAAGCAACAAAAGAACTGTGCCGACCTCAGACTGCCCCAAATGTCACTGTGACGACTGCAACGATGGGATTACACGTTCCCTTTTCTGAGGGTGAACAGCAGACCTGTGATCAGCCTCTGCAGCTTTAAATGTCACTCTGCTCATTTAAAGGAGAGGCCAAAGAGCAGGAGACAAGCTGATTTGAAAATAGCTTCAAGACTGCACTGTATGTATTAAACTGCAGGTATGGGAACACAATAAACCCGATTTGGGTACACAGTGAGTGATTAACAATGTCTGTTTGAGCTATGTGTTGTGTGGAGATGACTGTTGTGGACTCAGACTAAGATTAGACCCTGTCATTTTTTATTTCATTCATCTTTAGCAAAAGCTTTAAAAGTTAGATTTAAAAAATGTTAAGGCCCTGTAAGGAACATTTTTGCTTGCTCTGATTTTGGTGCCTCCATGATCGTGTTGGTACCTCTTCTTTCTGTCAGTCTTGCCTAAATCTTTAAGTTATGTTTTCTTATGATGAAAAATTCATCCTGCTCTCTTATGACAGTCAATTATCTTTCCAGATTTATTCACATTGTTTTTCAAAGTGGGACGGTTACAGCCCTGTGAGGTTTTGCCTTCACTGTGAACATAAAGGTATAAAGGGTGGACAGTGATCCTCCCTCTGTGCCACATCCAGATTTAGTCACAGAGGCCTTATACTACTGAGAATGGGATTGGCAAAGCCAGATGGAGCAGCACTGCGTGGGGATGGAAAGTGATAAGATTTCATTGACACCAATGCCATTATCAGTTTTGCTTATTGGTCAAATTTTGTACTGATTTTCTTATTGATTTCTGTTGAAACCAATACTCAACAAAAATCAGAAATACATTTCCATCTCTTGCGCTGTGTATAAAAGTCTGTAGATGTGTGTGAAGCTCCCTCTGTGCCATGTTCTCTTGCGCTCCTGTAACACTTAAACAGGCAAGGGCACCATCAAGGAATAAATAGAAAAGTGTAGATAGGATGTCATTATGAAGACCAATTCCAGAGTAGGCATCGTGCTGCCTCCCTCAACAAAACCTCCTCTTTTTTTAAACTGATAAGCTCTGTGGCAAATGAGAAATCAGTGGCACTTTGTTAATCAAGGTTATCTTTACAAAGCAACTTAGCTAAATAATTTTTGAAACATGGACTTAATGTGGGAAAATAAAATGCTAATTTCAAACTATTATGGAACTATGATAAGGTGGACTTACTGCCATTTGCCACCACTAAAGCTATTGTCCTTAATATCACACTCTTACCTCTTCTAGAAAAGTCTTTCCTCTTAGTCTGACCCAACTGCGTTTGTGGTCTTGGCTGTAAATTGTGCTTCTGCCATCAATTTAAAGACAATCAAAAGATGATGTTTCATGTCACCAAAGTACTGTGTAGTCTTTATTAGCACCTTGTGACAAACATCTTTAAGGTGGAATAATGCTTCTGAATTTGCAGTGGGGTATTTCCATATATATTTCATGTTGTCAAGAAAAACATTAAAATTTTGACCCTACCTTTACCAAATGCATTACTTTGCTTATTTTGCATTAATTTACTTATTTTCAATAAGATAACATTGGTCCAAGATATCCCCCGAACATATTCATGCCCAAAAGTCCACTCGCAGTAGATATTAATTTTGTTAAAGCTTTTCCGAGAACAGGCTGTTGTTGTGTCTGTAGCTTTGAGTCCTCATAAACAGCTGGACCAAGCCCTTCGGGCAGTCTATGTGGTTTTGGCCCCAATGAGGAAAAAATAAATTTGGCAAGGAGGTGGAGCACTGAACAAACACCTGGTTTAGGAAGTGTTCCCCATCTGGAAGAGGTGGCAGATCTCTCATGACATCTTTAGGCAAAACTTTTTAAACAGACTTTTTGAAAACAAATATTCTGAAAGGAAGGCAAGAAAAACAACAGAGAGAGAAGAGGGTTTTTTTCCTGTGTGTGTGTGGGGGGGTGTTAAACAGCTCATGGAGACATAAAGTATTTTGCTTAAGAACTTTGAACAACTTTATTTTGCATTAAATGTGACCTTTAAGGCCTAATGATCACTTAGCTTTGTTTTGGAGGATTGCTTTATTAAATGGTTACTGTAAATCATTGCCAGGAAAATGTAAAAAAAGACCCTTTATGATTGATGCAGCAGTTTAAAGCCTTTGAAAATAACTAAACGGAAACTATCAGCCTGTCACTGATGTTCTTGTTTGCTTTTTTTAGGTCACTTACAGGCACCAGTGTTGATTTCAGTCTGTTTCATAACCAGCTAAAAACTCCCCACAGGAGCTTTAAGGTACAGAGGTAAACTCTGAAGCATTTACAGGCATTACTGGAGTTGATATTTAAGTCTAAACCCGCTCATACCCGCTGATCTATAAAAACAAGCCTTTAAAGAACGGCAGCTGCCAAAATAAGAAGGCACGTTGATAAAGGCTGTGAGTCTGACACAGTTCAGGTTAACATCTGCTTCTGCTTAAAAATGATCCTGCTTGTGTATTCTGTTACAGTACCTGAGTATTTTGACACCTATCGCGTGGTTTTCTCCACCGTCTCACCGGGGTCAACACTTTTTACAATGTATTCTTAGGGTAAAGGTCATGACAATATCCAGTGTTACTAACCTAAGATCAGGGACAGCACTGTGTTTGTGAGAGTGTTTGTTTGAAAGCTGGATTATCATTTCATCCACAGGAGTTTTAAAACGTCTTTTTAACATGGGCACTTCAGCTTAGCAGACTAACACAGATCTTTGTCAAAAAGCTAGCTTGAGGCAAAGAAAGCAAACTGTGGAATAACAGATTGAGCAACAGAACAATGAGACTGGACTGCATCCCCTTAAGATGAATTATGCATGCAGGACCATCAAGCTATTTCCATTTTATTCACTATCGTCCGTTCAGTCATTTACGGTTGCTAAAAGCAGCTGATGTAAGGAGAAAATAACTTGTCCTCTATCAAGTGAGACAATGCACCCGGTTTGTCCTTGTATCTGATAACTTCAATCTAATTAACTGCTGTTTTTTGTCCCTTGTTCAATTATGATTCAGAGGCACCTTTATGGAAACGAGGCCAAGTGTGCTCTATAACTCCTGACCCGGCAGTGTGAGTTCAGCCCTTGTAAATGCTCAGTCCGTTGGGCAACGTGTCAAGTTTGTCCCACATGCACTTGTGTGTGAGTGCGGGTTTGTATTTCTGTATGGGTGCCGTGTAATTTCCTTTGTTTAAAATTAATGCAGAGAAAATGAGTGTTTTGAATGTGTATGCCAGGTGGATGATGTCATTCCTTCCTTGTGTGTGCTGTGAGTGTGCTGTGCTTTAACCTCTGTAAAACCTCTGCATGTGCTCGTGCAAGTGAACATGTGTGCATCTACAGTATGTCTCCATCTTCTATGCTGAAGCTGGATCTGCGACTAGAGTCGACCGACGCCTCAGGGGACATTGCAGAGAGCAGTGGGTCCCCACCAACGGGGGACAGGGGCTCGTCCATCATCAGGAAGCCCAGCTCACCTCTCCTCACCTGGACATCCAGCCCGCCCAAGTCTCCGAGCCCCGACATGCCATCTGAGAAGCCAGGGATCCCGTCACACAAGTCCAGCGACTGGGCAAAGTCAAAGGGCTGGGAGCTGCCCACAGATGGGTATTGGATGGGTAATTGGGGCTGCAGATGTTGGGGGAGTGGCGGCAGCTGCCGGGGATGAGCCTGGGCTTGGCCCTGGTGGTGGAGGTGGGTCTGCTGGAGGAAGTGGTGGTGCTGTTGATGGACTTGGGGCTGAGCCTGGTTTTGGGATAAGTGCTGGGGCTGGTGGTGGTGTTGGGAGTGAGAAAGGTTTTCCTCAGGGCTGGTCTCTTGTTTTATATAAGGGGCCATCAGTTCAGCAGGGTTTAAACCAGAGGGGGAGCTGCTGGGGAGGCCATGCAGACGAGCCTGCATCTCCAACTCCTGTAGGCAAAGGAAAAAGAAAAGGAAGCTTTATTCTTATCAGTTTGATGCGATTTGTAACTTTCTTTTTATTTGGACAGCCCAAAAAGTCTGTACAAAAAAAACATTTAAAACTACAAATGCTCCCAGAGTGCAAATCTCTGCCAAGGCATTTCCAACACTATCTGATGAGTTATTGTCAAAAATGTGGAAAACTGTCCTATCTCACACTGTTAAGAAATCCTTTGTGCAATCCTCCACATGTGAGTTTGGATCACCACCAAAGTCTAAACACATCTTCCTTGTGTCATGACTAACATTGCCAAATAATTTCATCAAATTCTGCTTCAGTTTTTTAATTATCTTGTTCACAAAATAACTAACTAACTAACTAACACTGGCAAAAACATAACCACCTTGGCAGGGAAAAAAGTTGTTTTAGGAAGCTTCAGTAAGAATTCTGAGTGAGGAAAAGGCAATAACCTATACACCCAACTGCTTCAGACATTACCTCCAGATTCAGGGGATGGCTAAAATCCTCAACATTACTGACTTCATGCCACATTACATTAAAGGGTACACATCATGAAAACCCCCCTTCTTTAGTTTTTGCAAATTCAGCATATTTCTACCAACCCACAGAGCCATAAGCCAATGCAGTCCTTTGTTTGGGATTCATCAGTGTCTGAAAAGGTCAAATTTGATGGTCTATACAGAGTGACATCACAGCGCAACATCTGCCCTTACCTGGTATCTCCACCCACTAACCTCCACCCACAGCCACAGAAGCAAAGACCCTTATGTTAGCACATGATGATGGATGAGAGGGGCAGGGTTGAAGGAAGCTCATTTTAAAGGTTTGGACAATATGCCTTTGTCAGAATTTTATTTGACTGCAATTCTTGGATGCTGATTTGATTTATACTGCAATTCTGAAGTAATATTTCCTAAAACAATGCACGTTAGACTTCAGTCTCTCTGTTTTTGCTTTTTCATCTTCTACTTGTTTTACTTACTGCAAATCAAACACTCAGGTCCAACATCCAGGAAGTTTGTCTCTAAACTTCACTCTCTCTGATGACCATCTGACAAGTATCGTTGTCTTGCTTTACCTTGCTGACAAGTCCCACCTCATCTGGTAGATGGCTGGTTGTGTGGAGCAGTGACACCTTCCTAACTGGTGCACAGATGTTTAGGTGTTAAGCTGAGGACACACGACAAGATCTTTTGCTAGGCTGTACCCACAATTCCCATATGGGCAAAGTCTGCACTAGTCTACACTTATTGGGGAGATTTGGCATGGCTAGTTGTCTCAAAAATCTGTTAGTGTGTGAGGGGTAAAGACGTGAAACTGCAAGTGTGAGGAGAACAGATCCAACATGACCTCAGTCGCAGTCAGTCAAACATGTTTGAATTTTTTGAGCCGAATCTGGACGCAATTTGGTAGTGAGAACCGATTGCGGCCTCAACTGCTGTTGCCAACACCCAATGAAAAAATGAGGGTGGGACACAGGAAATAGTATCAGAGGACGATGGGAAGTAGTGAGTACATCAACACAAACTGTCATCCTCACAACAGTGAGGCTTCATTTGGCTTTAGTAGGTTTGCCAAATCATGTAGTCTGTGATCCCTCATCAGGTTCAGTCGTTAATTATGTGAACCCCAGTCTTTTAGTGGTTGTACAAAAATATGCTAAAACCAGTCCCTTAGAATGTACTATTTTCAAAATCTGTAAAGACTTTGAAAGTTGTACAGTGTATCCCCAGCTTTAGTTGCCTACAACTTCCAAAGAAACTATAGCATAGCTTAACCCATACTGAAACAGTTTAACTTCAGCTCTGATTCACTAATGGTAGAAGTGGACAAGTAACCTTTACATTTTTCTGTGTCCAGCCCTTGGTTAAAAAAAAAAAAAAAAAAAAAAAAAAGTACCAGGAGCATCATCCTATAGGACGGACCCCTTTAATTGTGGTGGTCCTGAGCCCTGTCCCTTTTCTGTTTTATAGGCCACATCCGGGCTCAATTTTTGACAAATGATATGTCTCATTTCAGTACTTTTAAGACAATGTGCAGATTTACATGTACTTATAGTTATAAACTAAGGGTTTATAAGCAATCAATGGTGTCTTGAAAGCCACAAAATTAACCCACTTTTAGGTTAAAACTACTCAAAAAACAACATTGGCCTGATTGAACACTACAGTACCCAATGTGCCCAAAACAATGGTAAAACCAGGATGGGCAAGCTTTCAGAATAGTACCTTCAGACCTATGAAACAGCTGACCACTGCGTTTAAGATCTACTGCCATGCCAGAAAGTTTAATCATTGTTCACAGCACATTTCTTCTCTTAAGCCCTTCATTTGAGATAAGAATGATTGATAAAGGTTCTATATAAAAGAAGTTGACTCGACCTTCCTGCATCTGGCACTGTGTTACCTGAATGCGTAGCATCAGCTGTTTGTTGGCCATCTCCATCCTTTTGAAGTTGTTCTCCACCTCTCTGGTCCTCTGCACGTCCTTCTGCATGCGTTTGATATACTCGACAGATGCCCGCAGTATAGTGCCTTTGTTCCAGCGCACATCACTGTGCACACAGTAAAGTACAAAAGATATTTCAACAGATAAGTAACTGGCTGCAATTCAAACATTTCTCCATCGTTCAAACTGCAGTGTAGCAAAAGCAACTCACAGGTCATTGGTTTTTGGGATCATGGTGCCGAGCTCTTTGATACGATCATTGATGTTGAATCTCCTCCTCCTTTCAACTGTGGAGGAGCAAAGTAGAGACAAAGTGGAGATAAAATAGGTGACAAAGGACAAGGCATAAAAACAACTCAAAGAAAGACGAGTCTTGAAGGCAGATTGTGGCCTTTTGAACTCTAACCACTGATTTTTATGTACAGTATAAAGTGACTGAGAAGGGGTTTAAATGCACATTAATGGTTCAAGGATGTGATGCATATAAGCTTTTTTTGCATATTGCATGTACAGACTAAAGGGTAAAAAAGGTAAAATGTTGATGCCATCACATACACACACACACACACAGTCACGGGCAATTACACACAAGTGCCAGAACAGCAGAAATGACCAAGTTAACCATCCACCAAGTAGTTGTACTATGTCAGCTAAATCAGTGCAGATTATACAAAGCTGTTTCTGCTAGAGACAGATTATTGTCAGCTTGTGTGTGTTTGGTGTCAGTGTGTACTTCATGTTTTCAAAGGAATGCACAGTCCTGGATTAAATGAAGTAAATGGGGTTGACCATTAGATTAATGAGCAAGCAGAGGTAAAGACTTACTCAGATTGTGGTTGTCTTTCTTTTGTCTCTCCTTGGCCAGAGCACGGGCTTCTGCATCTTTGCAAAAACAGAAGGTGATTAACAAACATCTGAGACTGTGATGAGATTAAAGAATGAAAACCTGTGGTATCAACAATTGCTCTACACAACTTAAAGGAGGAGACAGCAAACATGTGAGAGACCTTTAAACCGCTTTGTATTTGTCAAAGTGTAGGTAAAGAGTCCAAATTGTAAACATGACGACAAAGTGTCAAACTTTTCACTTTCGCACCTGACAGTTCTCTCTTTATGGTCAGGTTGGCAGGACAGGAGTTACTTGTCATGGCGACAGCTGGTCCTTTCATCCCAGGACCCGTGTACACATCCAGGTGACTGCTAGACAAGGGGAGCTGAGAGGAAGCACACACAGCCACATGTAAACACAATGAAATACAAGAACTTCAGAGCTAGGAACACTATTTAACTTGTGATGTCATTTTAAAGCAGGTGCAGGTACAAAAATCACTGATGATTTTGACATGCAGAAGAAACTGAAGTATTGCGTATCGCACAGACACAGCCCAACTGGAAGTTTGTCTGCCAGGACCTGACCTCAGAAGGTTCAACCCTGTCTTAAAAAGATGCTCTTTAGTTGAAATCAAAATATCACCTTCTCCAATATAATCTGGCATTCCCCAAGGCTCAGCATTAACCCCCCTTTTACATCACCTTACATGGTAATCCCCCTTGGTTCTGTCTTTTTACAGTTCTGACAGTAATCTATTACACATTGCTTTAACAAAGTACTTCCTACACTCATATATTTTTACTTAAACTTATCTTTTATTTAGTGCCTTTACAGGAAGTTGGAAAAAATGTGAAGTATTGTGTTAAACAGACATCTGAAGATCGTCTACAGGGACCCTGGCCTAAAATGATTCAAACCTGCCTGGGAGGTGGATAATCCTTGACAGATATTACAAAAATCAAATTGTCACCTTCTTCAATTTAAACTGCCATATACAGATTATTCTTTGTGTCACTGGCCCAGAAAGTGTGATACTCTGTCAAGATATTATCACTAAAGCAACTTCAGTCCATCGGACATCAGCACCCACACCTTGCTCTATGTTTGGCCTTTAGAAAATCTGGCAAGGGACACAGGCTTTTCCGTCAATCAGGTCTTAGTTTAGGGCCAGTGTTACTCTTGGATGCTTTTCTTTGGTATATGTGCTTGTCATATCTAACTGAGCTTTGGTTGTTGAGGCTGCAAATACATTGGCATAATGCTAATGCCAGCTAAAGTCACACAAATACAGTGGATTGGTTGCACAAAGGGGAAAGGGCATTGCTGGGACAACAGACATGGAAGGGAAGGGGAAGTAAAGTTGCTATCCACTGCAGTCTCATCCAGATGACGTACCCCAGCTTTAAATGTGGCATTCCCAAAAGCTCATATGTGGGCCCCTTATTTTTTATCATACATGCCACTCCTTGGCTCTATACTTTTACATTCATAAAAATGATCAATCACACCAGAGAGATTGTATTCCTCAGTTAACTTAGCAAAAGCATATCCCTGCACCACATATAATTTATCCTCGTATTTTGTGTATTTCATAATTGTGCAAAATAAATAAAATAAAAAAATAATAAAATAAAAATAGCTTATAACATATTACACCATTTCTTACCTGACAAAGCCTGCTATCTTGATTTTTTTAAATGATGTCATTCAGTTAGTATGTTTACTTTCAGTTAAAAAGTCTTTATGATTTCTAGTCCATCTGATATAAAGCTAATACAAAGTTCTCACATCTGAACTGATGCAACAAGATCATGCGGTTTGAGACACATTTACTCCTGATCTAAATGTCTCAAATGGACCAAAAATTGGACCCAGCATTCTGCACAAATTTTCAGACTCTATGTAGGGTTTTGACGCTGAACTAACTTAGTCAAACGTAAACGTAGAAAAAAGCCCACTGTTATCTTTCATCAAATATCAACAGAAAGTTGAGAGGTAGTATCTCATTTGTGAATAAAGTTAAGTTTGGAAGATGTATGAAAATAATAAACTATAAAGATTTTTCTTTATTTCTGATAGTTAACTTGTCAGCTAGGTCAACAGGAAGAAGGTCTATGGTAACAAGCTAGGAGCGGGCACTAGAAGTTGCCAAGGCCACATATTCTTGTCAAAAAATCTCCAGAGCTTGAATACTGAAACTCGTACTGTTGTCCATCTTGACCTGCATGTACACTTTCTTTCAGTGATAAAGGCACAAACAACAGAAAAGCCTTTATATGCCCCTTAAAAGAATGATTTTGAATACAAATTTTGCTGTCAATAAACTGTCAATAAAACTCAAAGGTAAGATTTTAGTTTTACTCCTTATCAAAATGACCTTGTAAAGAATTTTTTTTACTAGGTAGCACCAAGCATCATCTACAGGCTGCAATGAAAACAATTGTCACTTTATATAATTGTGATTTGTAAAGACAGGGGCTACTGTAACCAACTTTAAAGATGAACAAAACAAATTGTCAAGCCAATCCAATAACAGGTCACAGTGTTGTTAAATTTATCATATTTCTTTCTGTTTCCTAGACGACTTGCTTACAACTTTCAACACCTTCATAAGTATCTTCATAAAGTCAATGTTCATGTTTAGAGTGCTTTAAAGTCCAGATAGCGGTCACAGCAGGAGATAATGCAATAACACCACACTCTAGAAGAGCCTGCCAAACACACACAATGATTGACTATCACTTTATCTTTATGATCACATTTTATAGCTTTCTTCTCTCCTCTGGCTTCTTAACTCACACTGCTACTCTGTTCAACCTTTTGCACTTTAGACATTGCATAAGACTGGTAATGTAGTGTTGTATAGACTCCTAAAAAAATGATTTCCTTTTAATTGTAACTGTACAATTTCTGTTCTACATTCATCTGTTTATGCCTCATTAGTGATCGTGTTGTACTCCCTGCTGGGAGATTGAATGTGCTTCTGCTAATGAGGCCAGAAAGATAAAGAACTCTGGGGAAAGATACCTTATCTGCTGGCTACTGTGTGAGCTGTCAGATCAAACACATTCACACACATAAACAGACATGAAGACCTCCACATGTTAAATGTTTGTATGTAAATGTTGTACTGTTAAAATTCTCACACAACACTTAAAATTTCAAGGACGCAAAAACAAGTGTGGAGGATGGGCTGTCAGTAAATGTATCTAACACACGATTCATCTAAGATAGAGATCAACTGTGTTGTATCAGCTTCATGTGATGCTTTTTTTGTTTTAAATCATACAGTATCACTTTGCACCAAATCATACTGTGACATATTATATGGTATCCTATCCTATCCTATTATATTATAAATTACTGAAAAGCAGTGGTTTTCAAAATAATTTTGCTCAAGACACATGTAAAATCATGCTTGGTACACCATAGTCAAACCCATGAAAAACTGCCTCTAAGGGTGAATCCCGATTCTACCCCTTAGCCCTTCCCCTTCGCCTTACCCCTTCCCCTACCCCTTCCCCTTAGCCCTCTGTTTTGAGGGCCAAGGGGAAGGGGTGAAAACACTCTGCTGACAAATGAGACACCACTCGATTCCCGCTACGTCATCACCCAGAGCCACTCGCTGGCTGTGACATAGGCAGATGCGACAATAGCTGTAGCTACGGCTGCGAAGGCTAGCTCATTATAACGATAAATTTTAAAATACGACCAACGGTTCAAAACATGATTAATATTTACTTGATGAATTAATAATTACTTATAATGAAGCGCTTCCTTCAGTCTCTGCTCTGCCTCGAGTCGGCGGGCGCAGTGTATTATGGGAAATTCTCATAACACTTAGTTTCAAGTGAGGTCCCGGTCTGTCTTCGTTTCAAGGGCTGTGTAGCCCTTGGTCTTAGCCCTTCCCCTTAGCCCTACGGAGAATTGGGACACCACTTCACTAGACATGAACGCGCAAAACCAAGGGGTAAGGGGTAAGACAAGGGATAAGGGGTACAATTGGGATTCACCCTTAAGCTGTGCTACAGTACCTTAGCAGTCTGTTTGTGTCTATCTCTGTCTACCCACACCTTAATATTTTTTTTTACCAACAACTGTATTACTCTTGATATATTTATTTCATGAATAATTCATTCAGCATTTGTCCAGTTTAATGAATCCAACAATGTGACTTTAAACATGAGAGGGCACAAATTTAAAATTAGGTGAATAATTTAACAGATTAACAAATAATAAACATAAACATAAACAATAATACCTGCTATCTCCCACAGTTTTAAACTGCAAACCTCATGGAGATTTTACTTATTGAAAGGATTCACAGTTGAATAAGGAAATTAATGCTGGAAAAATGTATCATTGAGGAAATTAAACACTTTTGCATTTTATGCATAAATTTGTAAGTTATGGTTATAAAAATTCCAAGAGCACACCTAGATTTGCCTTCAGGCACACCAGTGGGCCTTTCCACACCATTTGAGAAACACAACTCTGAAGTATCATATTACCTTAATCATACCCTATTATACTGTATCACAATGTATCGTAGCATATGGTATCATACTGCATTACACTACACTGTACTGTATTTTATCATTGGTATCAAACTGTGTCATATCATAAATCTATCATATTGTAATATAAAGTGTTGTATTTTATTCTAATGTATTGTATTTGATCATATCGGATTGTGTTTTACTGTAACATATCATATCTTATTGTATCTAACCCTATCCTATTATGACATATAAAATCAAATGTTATTGTGCTGCATCTTACCATATTGCTTCATATCAAATTGTACCCTATCATATAGGTTTATATTGTACTGTATCTTAATGTATCTTTTTTTTGGGTACATAAAGTTTCATGCTACTGTATGCTGAAATGAAGTGTATTACATTGTATTGCACTGAATTTTCAAGGGGTGGAAGAAAATATCAATGCACCGATATATTGTGATATTTTCCTGCATAATAATGTATTAATACTTTAACACCCAATATCAACATTGTATTAGTTAAGGATTTATAGAAATTTAGAAAATGTGATTTTATCATAGTTCAGACTTCGCTAGTAGCAGACATTTAGACATAATGCAGGAACCATGCTTTATATAAATAACATTGTTTGAAAGCTGTAATTTTATGTGTTAAATATTGTGGGATACTTTCAATTAAAAAAGACTACCAAAAATATTGTGATAACGCCCTGCTCACAGTATCATTATATTGGAACATACTGTATTGGCCCATGGTATCACAATGAGTTGTATTGCAAAATTTGTGTTGCTACATGCACATTTTATTTTATCAAATAATATTGTATTATTTAAATTGTACAGTATTGTACCACAATGAATCATATCTTATTTTATCATATCATATCCTATCATATTTCAACAGCAAAAAACATTTTACACTGATCTCAGTCACATTCAACATAATTCAACAAGAATTTCACCTGACAGTTTTAAAACTTTGTGCAACAACTACAGAAAAATATCTGTATTTTACCTACTTTAATCTGTACAGGGAGGGAAAATCCTAAATACAACCATATTACAATGCCTTATGCAGCATAAATATTTTTCATGAATACTAAAGGAAAAACAACATTCAAAAAAATGACCCTTCACTGATAAAATGCTAACTTAATAATATTAAACTACAGACTTGAGGTTCTTAACATTTACCACTAAAACAAGCATGCTGAGTGACACAAAGTATATGCTTACAAAATATCTGGGGCACATCAGTTTACATATTGCTGTCGGCATGAGTAAAAAAAGTTTGTTCCTTTTTTATTGCAACATTAATGGAGCATTTCTAAGGATTTTTTTCAGAGTTTTCAACCATATACACTCCTGATCAAATTCTTAAGACCAGTTGAAAAACTGCAAGAATTTTGATTTTGCACTGTTTTGAGAGAGCAGGGCTAAGCTAAGTAGAGCTTCAAAATGCAAAAAGAAGAGATGGGAGTGAGAGAATGAAAACCCCTTCAAAACAGAAATAAAAGTGTCAAAAAAGGACTCAGTAATGAGTAGCTCCACTGTTCTTGTTGATCACTTAAAAAATTTCTGTAGGTATGGTTGATGCCAGTGTTTCCAGGAGGCTAGCGGGAACGTTGCTCCAAGTGGTAAAGATGGCTTCACAAAGGGCAACCACTTTCTGTAACTGATGTCCATTTTTGTAAACGTTGCTTGCCATCCATCCCCAAATGTTCTCAATTGGATTTAGATCAGGGGAACACTTAGGATGGTCCAAAAGAGTGACGTTGTTCTCCTGGATGAAGTCCTTTGTCAGGTGGGCATTGTGAACTGCAGCGTTGTCCTGTTAAAAAAAACCCAGTCATTACCACACAGACGAGGGCCTTCAATCATGAGGGATGCCCGCTGCAACATCTCCACATAGCCAGCCGCCGTTTGATGCCCCTGCACAACCTGAAGCTCCACTGTTCCATTGAAGGTTAAGCACCTCAGATCATGATGGCGCCCCCTCTACTGTGTCGTGTAGATAACACCTCAGGTGGGATCTCCTTGTCATGCCACTAACGTTGGAGGCCATCAGGACTGTCAAGGTTAAATTTTTTCTCATCAGAGAATAAAACTTTCTTCCACTTTCAATGTCCCATGTTTGGTGCTCCCTTGTAAAGACAAACAGGTAATTTTGTGGCATTGAAGGAGATGTGAACTTGAAAGACACATATTTGTTTTTTGAAGCTGCGTTCACACCGAACGCCACTTTGCAACCTCAGCGACCACTCTCCATGTAAAGTCAATGAACAGCCGCGATGGGGCAGGGCTAACCCTCCCGCGACACGATGGACGCGTCCTGGGAGACCACTTCGCTCGTCGCTTAGTCGCCAAAGTTGAAAAGTTTGAACCCTCCAGGCGATATTGCGTGTGGCTGTGCAGCAATAGCCAATCAGCGTTGTGTGGGTGTGTGACAGTACCCGTGACAGGCTGTTTTCATTCAGGTTCACAGAGTAACAATCCACTTAGACGGACCGCAGAGAACTCACAGACGAGGCTGCTGCAGGGCCATCAGCTGCAGTGTTTTGTGGTTGGTGGGTAAGTCAAAAGGATACAGTTGGAATAATGTCAGCTTATACATCCTTTTATATGATATATGATATGATTGTGGTGAAACTCGAGCGGGTGTGACATCACCGAGCGACGGCGACAGGCGACGGTGACCAAAATGAGGTATTTATGGACACGTGACGCGACTTCAGTCACAAAGTCGCGTTCGGTGTGAACGCAGCTTACGCCCTCTCAGGTGCTGTCGAATGGTTATTGGGCTGCAGTCAGCACCAGTAACAACTTAATTTGGGTTGAGGATCATCCCGTGTCTTGACAGACAGTCACTCGGATCCTTCAGCTCAGCGCTTTTTTTTGGGTCTACCACTTGACCTTTTTTTCCCTAACCCTCAGGATCTTTTAAGAAATTCAAAATGACTGTCAACCTCAGCAGCGATAGCAAGTTGCTAGAGGCCTTGCTTATTCAGCTCAACAATCCTTCCACATTCAAAGACAGAAAGCTTTTTGCCTTTGCCATCAGGAGTCATGACCGAAGCTAACATGAAATCCAAATTTTAGCGTAGATTTTAGATTAACTTTTGATCAGCTGACAAAAGCATGTTTGAATTTAAATGCAGTTTTCAATAAATTGCCTGCTCAAAAGTTTTTCATCTCTTGCTCCCATTTCTTCTTTTGGCATTTTGAAGCTCTTCCTAGGACTCAACAGCGCAAGATAAAAACAGACAAATCCTTTTTCAACTGGTCTTAAGTTTTCGATCGGAAATGAACAACAGAGACACAAAAAAAATCAAATTACACTAAATCTTATACATAGTAATACTAAGATATCAGATCAGCATTGTAAACAAATTAAAATAAAGCAATATTAAAACAAAAAATCTGCACAAAATAGAAATAAAAAGGATTGAAATATCCAAAACACTTACAACCATGGTACTATGAATGCTATAGTTCCTGTTTATTTGAAGATAATATTAAACTTCAAAACTTAAGTTTCAAATAAATTTCACCTTCTGTCTGTGGCCACCCCACGTCCTGAGCATGCAGCTAGCTTCTGATTAATGCCCATCTAACTCAATTAAACAGCTAAGCATGATTGTGAGTCAGTGTTAGTCAGTTTAACCATTCATTCACATACACTAACACTCACTCACTGTTCACTTGTGCCTGGTATTCACTGGTGCTTTTACTAAAACTTTGAGATTCCAAGAATTCCTCAGAGTTTGCCGCTTTAATCCCCATCAGGATTAGCAGGTGAATTTAACTCGCTGCTCTGTCAGTTTGGGAATATGGCTCTGTGAGTTTGTTTTTTTGTATATTTTAACACACAGTTTGCTGCATGTGTGATAAAATAATAGAAAAACATGTGACAATTATATTTTCAGTAAATTTGCTCTTTTTTGTTCCTTTTAGAACTGCATTTGTGTTAAAGCCTCAGTGTGTACACAGCTAAAATAACTGACAGCACAGCACCACACACATACACACATATAATAGCATACAATATCCATGGTGTAATCAATACAGCTGGGGGAGTAAAGTTCATAACAATAATATACAATAAAATAGTGCTTAACATGCTTTCATGGGTGACATTAATAAGAACTATGCAGCACTGGTAGAATAGTAGTTATGTATAATATTAGTGGCTGTTGTCCTGAAAGCTCCCTGTTTAGATCCATTCTGTGGCTCTTTTCCCGTGTGTCATTCCCCACTCTCGCTATCTATCTACTGACCAATCCTTTTAAGCAGGGATGGGCAACATTGGTTATTATTAACATGATATACACTGCCAGCGGGCAATTTTTTTTTTTGCAATTTGATGGGTTTCTAAAGTGACAAATCTATAGTCATCATAAAAGTTACTTAGTAAACATTAATAAGTATTGGAACTTAAGTGTAATAAGCAATAAATAATCTAATGACCTAAACATGGCATCCAAGCCAGTTTCAGCCACTTTTTGGTGCATGTAAAAGAGAATTTACTGGTTGTCAAAGCATATTTTGGTTATTTTGTTATTTCTGTTTGGGAAAATGCACAAAAGGAGTTTAATGAAAAAAATTATAGTCAAACACAGCTGTATGCTTTGGAAATATTGCTATTTTTAATGCTGCCATGGCAGTTTTTTTTGACTTTCTTCATTAACATACTTTAATTGTGAAATACCAAACTGACTGGCGGGCCACATTAAGAGAGGACGAGGGCCACATGTAGCCCCAAGGCTGCAAGTTTTCCATCCCTGCTCAAAAAGAGATGGAAATGACAGCATAAAAGTCCAAAAAGATATCTTAAAAACTAAAGAAATAAGGAATCACACACTTTTTTAAAACAATGTATTTAAAGTCTTACAAATAAGCCCTGAACAAAGTTAGAAAATTGTTAATTGTTAAAAAGAGAACATTGAAAATGTAAAAAAAATCCATATAATAATCCACCATTCATGAGTCTATTGACCACATTGACCTGTTTCTCAGTCCTATTCTGGCTTTACACAAACACTCCTGTCATCCTGCAGCTGATCAATCACCTAATCTAATCAATCAGAGTGATGTTAACAAGTACACACACACATACATACAAACACATGCATGCCGACATACTTACAGTGATTAAACAATCAACAGCGAAAGAATTCCCCGGCAGAAAAAACTACAGGAGGGTGCCTGGGTTTCCCTCTCCCTCCATCTTTCAAACTCAGAGTCGTACAGACAATCACACATGTAGCTTAAACGGCACGTGTCCAGACCTGCTAATACATCCATTATAACTGCACCCTGAACTACAGCACAAGGCTGATATAAAAGGCTGCAAATCGGATGCCAGTCCTTTAGAGGAACAAGTCAAAAAGACCAAAAAGGACTCTGAAAATTAAAAACCCTCACCCACCCAGACGCCCTAGCTCTCTAATCAGGGACCTGATGTTGGGAGTTAGAGCAGTTGTTGTGTTAGTCAAACCCTGGTTCACTCAGAGAAAAAGCCAAACTCCAAAAACACTAACAAAAGTCATACCATACAGTCTGACAAACAACAGTGCTTCTTACCAGCTGAATCTGTTCTCCTTCAATAACTTCCACAATGGCATACGTCTTACTCATCTCCTTCATCTTCTACTTCTGCCCTCTCTAGGCCCACTCTGTCTCTCTCTTCCTCTCTCTCACAGCTCTTCACTCTGCCACCACTGCCCCTGCCCCGAGAGACTGACCTGGGCTGCACCGATGCCGTCTGTCTTCTACCTCTGCTCCCCACCAAACAAGAGTGAACTTTCCCCTAACTGGACTTTCAGCCTGTTCTCCCCTTGCACAAATTGCCCTCATCCCCCTCTCCCTCCTCCCTCCCCCCAGCCCTCACCCCCTCCACCTCCTCTAACTCCCTCCCTCTCTCTCTGGATGTCTTGTAAACAAGTTGAACTCTAACTGGTGGCAGTTTAATTGTTAATTTTCTGAGTTGATTCCTTTCAGCACAAAGCACGCCACAGTCCTTGTCTGATGTGTCCTCCATACAGTTTCAGACTACATACAGCCTGGTTAGAGGATGGAATGTGGAGTGATTAAATCAATTATACATTTTGCATGTGCATGCACTAGTTTCTGTGTGTCTTTCTGTGTGGCTGCAGAAAAAAACACAACATGCTGCCTCTAATTGGAACAGTCCTAGTTTAAGATGCATATAGACACAGACTGGGGTCATTTTAAATTCAGACTGAAACACATTACAAGGAGGACTAAATGAATGTTGTAGTCATGGTGTGCTTCCTGTTAGAGTTTATGTTGTATAACCGGATGGACTGTTTCACATATCCTTGAGATATATGGGGCTTTTCCACTACATGGTATCCACTCAACTCAGTTCGACTTTACTTGTTTTTTTTTTTGTTTTCCAATAGGGATCTTACCACGTACCTGGCACAGTTTTTCGTATCACCTCCAGCAGGGCTGCAAGGGAGCTGAGCCAAGACCAAACATGACATGTACCCCTTTCAGACTGGCCAAAAAACCCGTGTAAATCCGCCAACAATCAGCTCCTGTCCGCAGTTTGAAAGGGTCTAATTGGCATTTCTACCCGGGTCGACTTACCCTGCAAGCAACACGGGTTTTCATCGGCTCATCTCCAGTCGGCTTCAGTGAGAACATCACACCCGGGTCAACCCACTAAGTTACGGATGACATGGGCGTTACGTGCTCACGGCATAACATCACGCCCGTCCCCTCTGTCTGTAACTTACATGACTCTTTGCCATCTCAGCAACAAATTCCATCCGCCTTTGTATCATCAGCGCAGAGTTTGTACATTTGAAAGAGGGACAAAAGTACAAAGTACAGAAAACCGAGTCCACGGCGTCCCTGCTCCTTTCCATTGTTTACGTAGTCGTGTTTTGTCGCGCTGAAGATGTCATCAATGTGATGACATCAGCTTGATGAGCCAGAGGAAAAAAAAACAGCCACGCAGCTCGTCTGCTGCTGGTTAGACCCGGGTCTGCTGGCAGTGGTAAAGGAGTCACTCGCGGGTTAACCCGCATTGAAAAAACACGCGCTGACCCGCGTGAAAGCGGTAATGGAGACACTGCTGGCCTCTGAATGGTCAGAGTATTGCCATGAGTAGGAGGATCAGATGCAGATTTGTTAAACTGAAACATCCTCCATTATCAGCTCTCTGATGGTGATTTCCCAAACCTTCCTCTACTTAAAACAGTACATTGTTAAGCTGCTTGCAACAAACTTTGGAAGAAAGTTAATCACCTCACTATAAAAAGCCAAATGGGGCCAGAAGCTACGTCGCCTTTGTTTCCTCATATTCTGCAAGGATGCCACTTTAGTTTCACACATAATGGCCTTAAGGAGGTACTATCAACACCTATACTGTATTGGAAAAGGGACCAGGCAGTTGTGCAGACACCACAAATGGAAAAGCTCCAATAGTGTGACATGTCCATCTAGGCAGTATCCCATGGATGTTTTTTGGGAGGGACAAAATCTTTCAAAATCACTGGAAGGTTACTGGATGAATGTCCTGTCTGTCACAGTCATCATGGGCCAGTCCAGGGCTTGTCGTGCCTCCTTACTTTTAACACAACTAAACCACACTTCTAGCTGCTGCCTCTATCTCCTCAAAGACACTGATAAGCTTGGTCATTTTCTGACCAAGCACAAATGTTTAAGTTTGAAAGCTTTGAAAGATTGATCTTCCTGATGTCAAACATGGAACCTGGCAAATGCAGCTGTTTGGCAAGGTTACTGCTACAGCTGGGCACGAGGATAGGTACAAAAATACCATCTGATATCTGTACAGATACTTGCTCATCCAATATCTATCAAACCAAATCACAACCAAGTCTGCTGGTGGAGGCTGTGGTGAAGGTAGTCGATGAGTTTGTCACATTCTTGCCTTTCAATGATAACATCATGAAGTGATCCACAAGTGGATTCAACATGCCAGACCCACTTTGGTGTCTTTTAAAAGGGTTTGAAACCATGGCAGCATAAGAAAATTCTGCCTCTACACCAAGGAGTTTAAAAGAAGACAAAACATTTAAAATAAGAGTTTAATAAAAATATTTCACCTTAAAGAGGTCATATTATGCTCTTTAGAATCCACCCCAACACTTTAAATTCGTGGAAATCAAACCAAATTAAAAGGTTTTAAAAGGGACACATAAGGTATCAACCCATAAAAACTACAAATTTAGAGGGAATAAAATAACAGTTCAGTAATTTATCTCAGTGCAATTCAGACTTAGACAAAGAAAACCTTTAATGGTCCTTGGGGGCAATTTTGTTTATTGCTCAGATACCACTAGATGTCTAAGCAATAGATGCTGAATCTGCTCTTCCTTATTTGCCCAGTAAGCATTCTCGTATTTCCCTCTTGCAATAGAAATAGAAATTAAAGGCAACAAAGGCCTTATCTCATGGGCATCCAGAGGGGTAAACAATTTAAGTATCTTGTATCTTTTTAAAAGCTGTTTAGGCATCAGCACAGTTTCTTGAACTGATCGAGCACCAGTATCAGTTACACCCCAAAACAATATTCAGCTTTCATTGCAGATTGGCTTAGGCATAAAATGCGGTACTTGCTTCATCCTTCTGCCAAAACAATGAATAAAGTTGATAATTAAATATGAAGGACTAGACACGCATTCAAGATAGAGTTTTAATAAATAAGAAGTTGTTGCCTCTAATGTGTTCCACTTATTGTGGTAAGCAGGACTAACATCTGCATAACCCATATCTTTTCCTTCAGCCAGGACAAAAACAAATTTTAACAACAAATCTGATGGCTGACAAAGCTGTGATCACAGGAACTTCCAAAAAGCCAAAGTCTGACTGCTGTTGACACAGCAGATCTGAAGTCTGTGACTCACTGAGGGCAGACTAGACAAAAATGAGAAGTTCACACTGACTCAACAATTCGCAGACTTTTTGTGTAGCATTTTATAGCTGTTGTCTGAAGGGTGTTTAACTCCAGTGGACCTACACAAAACAGGGTAGCATGTTATACACAATCTTGTAAATAATTCACACAGAAATTATACCATAAAACGGTGGAATTTAACCTTGCTGTACTTGCCAAGCCACACTAACTGCTTTTTCATGAGCACCAATCCAAACCCCCACCTTTCTCCCCAGAAACAACTTACTTTTAGGAGTTGGAATAACAGTTATGGTTAATAAAATAATAAATTAAAAAAACTTGTCTGGTGCAACAAGACATGGAAATGCAGGTAATTTAACAGTGAGCTCATGTCATCAAAGTTGGTAAGATTCAAGTAGATTCACTAAAAACACCTCGGGGTGTTTCTAGAGCAGAGGATATCAGCGACTGATACATGTAAACCTACAGTCTAAAGTATTTACCAAGCAAAGCTGTTTGCTGAAATCATCTAAATTTGTACAGATCTGATTCATACTTTCACATTTACAAAGAAAACTGGAGGAGCTGGATGAAAGTTTGTCTTCAAAGAAGGCCTAGGTTATGAATCAATATTATGGTTAATTTTTTTAAATAAGATCAGAAACAAAAATAAACACGTAGAAGGCAAAAGTAGGTTGTAGTGAATGTGTGAAGTAAAGCTTTTAATCATGCAACACTGATTTTATACTTGTTTTCACCTGAAATTAGTTAAGTATGCTAATTAATATCATTACAAAAAATGAAACGAGGATGGCTGAATTAACACCCTGTTGATGGAGAATTCCACTTACTGTGTTCGACATCTGGACTGGGTCAATATAACCCTGAACATCATCATAATTGGACTGCATGCTGATGATGTCTTCAATGACCTCATCCATCTAGAAAAAAGGAGAAAAAAGTGACCTCGCCTGCAGGTGTATGATTCACACAACAAAACACTAACAAAGTTGATTTCTATGTGATATTTAAATGATCATGAGTAAGGTGTGCCTTACATGTAGAGAAAAAGAGAGAGGTCTAAATAAGAGGATTATAGGACATCTGTTTTAGATGTCCTAAGCTACAAACCTTATTTAGTCGACGGCTCTTGGAGACTACAATACATATTACTAATTTTGAAACAAGAAATACACATTTTAAAAAATATTTTTGTTTTGTTAATTTTAATATTGAAAGAGTTATTAAATTTCAGAATATTTTGCATTTGCTCAAAAAATATTGCAAAACCTTTTTGCAACTATGATTGAAATCTCTACATGATGACACAAGTACAATACAATTCATTTGTTAAGCAAATCTCATAAATTACAAAGAATATTAAAACAGACAGTATACAAGAAAGTACTTGCTCTGTAAAAGTTTGACAAAGTTCACGAATACCAACTATGTCTGTAGTAAAGATGTCTAAAAGTGGCCAAATGATCTGTACAATAGGCTGAAAATGCAAATCCATCTTAGTTTTAGCTCTTCCATTTTTAGCCAATGACTACATTGCACTGCTTAGTACACTGCATTTTATTCCAACTATGCAGTACATTAGTTAAGACTTAGAATTCGCTGTTAACATGCAATTAATCTTTTGAATGAAGCAGATTTTCCAAGTAAATCAAGTATGAGAAGATACAGTTTTAGAAGAAACTTCGACATGGTCTGCACTTTCATTTTCAGAACAGTTTTGAGCATCTTTTTAACACTGGCCAAAGAAGACTTTACGGCATCCTTTCAAGTGCTGACTTGATTTTATTTTGAAATTCATAAAGTCAAAAGTGGGGTTTTCTTCCTGATTTTATTTTGTAATTGATGGAATGGATTCTTTTCCTGGTAGTGGAGGAAGCATCATAGCATCATCATGAATGTGTCCTCTAGGTTCTCGCCCTATCCTCTCTCTAAACCCAACTGCAGACACCTGAAGCTTGCTCCTGCACACTGTGCAGGCAGCCAGCTACAGGATGAGTTTGTAGTGCTGAACTCAGTTACTAGAGGAATAGCTGTAGGGAAGGATTGCTTGCAGTAGATGATTTTGGTTCACTTTGGAATACATAAAAAATAGAGACATCCAAAGTCATGGGCTGAAACATAAGAGAGAGAGGAGGGGAACTAAAGCTGTGTCTTTCTGTGAGGGGGAACGAGAAGTAGGCTGCAGAGTTACTTTACAACACAGGAAGAGTCATGGACTGTAAAGTTAAACTGAGAAAACACAACAATAAAACACAAAGCTGAACCTCAGCTCTACTTAACGCAGATCTTGCTCCAGAGAAAAACCTTTTATCACCACACTTCCATAAACAGAGACATGTACATGACTTGGTTTACTTCATAAGCTCACATTGTTGACTGCTGCCTGGTTTCCCTTTATCAATGAAGAAATTGTGACCAGAGAGCATTATTACAACTAAGAGCATTTTTAATTTATTTTGATGAGAGGAAACAGCTGCTTCTTCTACTGTCTCTGAGCCTTGACCAAGGTTAGGCAACTGACAGGCCAGGGGCCACATGAGGCCCTCCAACTCCCTCAATGCAGACAAACAGCCAATTCAAATAAAAAACAGAAGTACATGCAGTGCTTCATAAATTTATTTGACCACCTGTCAGAAAAATGAGATAGCATAAAAATTGTATAAATCTTTCAAAAACTTGTTAAAAAATGAAAATGTTGTTATTGGATATACATTTTAAACAGGAATGAGAAATTTCAAACTGAATTATACCCAAATTTGAGCCGACTCACTGGGATATTTAAGATGTCAGAAATTAATCAAGCATAACATTCAACCACTAAAAAATATCCTCTCTGTCCTGGAATGCAAGTAAATAACTACAATTTGAAATTAAATCAAGACATAATAATAGAAATATTAAATTTTAGCATTAAAATAGCTTATTTTGGTTGAAGAGCTTGTACATACTGGTGTATTTACCATAATCAAAAAATGATTTCAGTAGTAACCAGTGCTGTTAATTTAGGTCAGCTGTGGCATAACCTTACATTGAGTGGTGGTCTAATAAATTTGTTCAGCACTGTGCATGAAAAAGTGACCAAATCTGCCATAAGAACATTAAAAATAGTAATGCCTCTGAGAAACAGAGCTATAACTGACTGTAACTAATGCTATACCCCCCTTTTAATGCCTAACTAAATGCATATGTAAAAACAAGAAAAGAGATGTAAGTAAAATGCACTTGATAAAGCAATTAATGCTCTGCAATTTGGATTGAAAACGTTTGCATTGAATTCTGTATAGCTCATTAAATTGACTGTTTTGATTTAAATACATACATGTTCATACAATAAATTCTCAGCTCTGTATTTGCTCCTCTTGTTGAATCAAAGTATTCTGCAGGGCAAAAAAGTGAGCCTCTGGCAATGACAACAAAATTACTATCGCCCTCATGGTACCCAAGGACGCCCATCTCTGGTTTGGACCATCAGTAAAGCTCTACGATATGATAACAATGCTATTATTCTGATTAACTATAAAATGCCTTTACACTTACACCATGATCAGATCATGTCCATGTTATTAGTGAATGTGGAATTCAAGATTAGCATGACTTAAATCAGAATGCAGAAACATGTATGTGCATCTAGAATGACATTAAAAAAAGCACTTTGTCAGAAAGGTATCTTCCTTAAATGTTGATTACTCGTGGCATTGTACTTTTAAAGGAGGACCTTTATTCTACCAGAACATAACTGCATGGAGACAAAGACAGAATGCAATGTTTAAGATTTAGCTGTAAAAGGGACATGAAACTTTAGAAAGGTTTGTGAATGTTTGACCACTGCAACTGTATGTCTAATTAACCCATGATGGTCAAGCACTTTGGATGGATTAAACATAAATTAAGTATGATCAATCAAAGGAGACGAACTGTTAAAGTCATTTTCCCTGATGGAGACTAAAGGCAGAGAAAGAGCTGAAGAAAGAAGAGGAGGTGTAGTAGAGGTGGTCAAAGGTTGTCAGGTTCAAAGGGCCTTACATTCTGCTGTCACTTGTAAAGCTGTAATGACTCTTGCAAGGCCATAATGGAGCATTTAAACTCAAATGATAGCCAGTTTTAGTTATTGTCAGTTAGTCAACACATCCTCTCCCCCACCTGCTACATATACAGCACATTAACAGCAACACATTTACAGACACTATTTCCTCCGACCAAAGACCAATGAAATTATTACACTGCTTTCATAAAATGTGAAAACAATCTTACTTTTGGTGTTAATGTTCAATCCACATGGTTATATAGCTGTATATGTGTGTAATTGAGCCATATTTAGGGGGCATTTCCCTCTTGTTAATTGTTTTTTACAACACAAATGGGAATTACTGTATAAAGGTTTATATTCGTACCACAGTCTGCCCATGCTCACAGCTGCCTACCTCTTTCTCGTGGCTGGAGCCAATGTTGAGCATGGCCATAGGGCTGTTGGGGGCGCTATTTCCTGACATTAGCTGCTCAGTATGTAAGTGAGGAGAGTGGAGGGGTTGGGGTGCTGGAGCTGAACCGCCTGTGGGTCCCATGTTTGTGGGTGGTGAGGGCAGCACAAGCCCTGCTGCTGCATGGACCGTCTACAAATAGAAAGAGAAAGAGTGAGGGAGGAGAGACAGAAAAGCCAGACAGAAAAGAAAGAGAGTTCAAACATAAATGGGCTGTATCTGATGGGAGATAAATAGATCAATTTAGGGCCAGGAAATATGTAATCTTTTTTTAGATTTGTTGATGTATTTTAAAATAAGATATAGGGTGAGACAATACTAGTTATACTGATATTAATATTAGGCTCAAAAATGCTAACTATACAAACCACAAACAGAAATCTGCTTTTATGCAACAGTATTGAAATGCCTGTTCTAAGTCTCAAATTCATTTTTTAATTGAGTTATTTCATGCCATCAAGCAGAAATTACAAACGTCCACTGGCCTGTAAGAAACATTTACAAAAAATCCTTTATTCCCTCTGCAATAACCACCCAGAACAAAATCGAATAGCCACCACACTGTACTTGATTTTAAGCATCAGTTGCTGTTGTTTTTAGCCATGTTCTTGATGTTTCTTGAGAGTCCTGAATGTGTTGTACAGTAGAATATTTTTGTAACCAATTGGGACAGACAGTAAAGTATCTATCTATCTATCTGACACAAAACTATCTGTGTTTTATATTAAATTGGACCATTTTTCAAGCCAAAAAACAAATACAAAGATTAAAGTAGGGGTTCTAGAAAAGATACCTGCTTGGTGGCGAAGGTGGTGGACAGGTATTCCTTCACCTGCTGCTTCCGTGACTGACGGATGTGGTAGTCTGTAGGATTCTCCAGGTGGCTCTGTACCTGTAACATAAATGGACAGAAAATGATGATAAACTGGGGGTGTGGGGGTGGGGTGGGGAGGGGTGGGGGAGTGTTAGTTACTGGTATGTATGTTAGAAAACCAATCAAGTTTGAATTTTGGGACGGTCCTATAATATAGTTGAAAAACCAACCCCTTCTTCTGATAACAGGAATAAGCCACTCTTACATCCAGAATTTATGACTAAACATAACAAAGGAAGCTGAACTTAATTTGATTTCATCTTTCACTTAAAATGCTTTCAAACAGTTACTGTTCCAAACTGGTAAAACTGCACATAACAAGGAAACAGAGAAAAAGCTCAGGCCTGAAAAAAATAGTAATGTTCTATAAGTCAAGGGGAAGGCTGCAAACAAACTCTGAAGCTAAAATTAATTCTTTATACTAATTTTCACAGGTCAGTGTTGGATTAGGGAGAGATGTGGCTTATATGCAGGCAGCATTTTGCTTTTTTGTAAAGGTTTCTTTATCTGACTTCTGTCTTTATTTGACTAGGACAGTGAATAGAAAATGACATAGGGTAAAGAGAGTAGGAAATGACATGTCCACTTGACCCGATCCTGCCCACAAGGACTGCAACAGTGTGCTGACAGTCTGCTAATTGGTAATCAGTGTAAAGGGGATTATAATTTACTATTGATTACTTTATTTTATTACTTCTTATTTTGCAGTTTATATTTCCCACATTAGGTAGTTGTGTATGACCAGAGCTCTCGAGTATCCCCCAGAAACACATCCAAGAAAACATTCCCCACATGTGAATGTGGCTGCAGAAATCCAGACTCATTAGACCAGGAAACATCTTTTTAACCTATCGCACATTGCCAAAAATTACAACTCTTCCATAATGCAGCTGGACATGTATGCTAAGAATAAGTCAAACATTAAGTTTAACTCAAGACTTTACTTTTTCAGTCAACAGCTGTGACAGAGACAGGGAGCTTGTGTGTGAAACCGTGACAGTCAAGTCACACAGGATGTAAAAATAAGGGTAAAGAAATATTTGATTATATCTGTACGAGGTCTAGTAGTAGATGGTCCACAGCCCAGTGCTGGTATGAAGATTGAAAACCTCCTTCTTTGGTTGTCTTTTGCCTTCAAGCATGCTCCATACTGGGTTTTTTTTATATTGTTTTATTTTGTGCAGATTGTTACCTCCACCAAGGAGGTTATGTTTTTGCCGGTGTATGTTTGTTTGTTTGTCTGTCCAATTGTTTGTTTGTGAGCAAGATTATGCAAAAACTACTGGACGGACTTTGCTGAAATTTTCAGGAGATTATTGGGAATGGCCCAACTTAGAAATGATCAGATTTTGGTGGTGATGCGTTTATTTGTCTGAATGCAAAAAAATCCCAAAATTTCAAAAGTTAACATTGGGTGAAATTTAAAAAAAAATCATATCTCTGCCATTTTTTAACAGATTCGCTTCTAATTTTTACAGGATAATATGGGGTCCATGTCTCTATCATCAAGGTAAATTTCATCTGGATCCGATCCAGATTGACATCACAAAAAATACTTAACTATACAATGGGAAATCCCATTGACGACATTCAATAATTCATATAAAATCAAAATATTAAGTGATGTTCCCAAAACTTGTTGTTTTCATGCAGGATATCAATCTCTGTGCTGAGTTTGGTCTGGATCCTGGCACTATTATGGATCAATAGACACTCTCCAAAAATGAAGGCTTATCAACAGATTTGCATTTTAGGCATAAAAACAACTGAAATTCTATGGGAGAATAAAAAAATATATGCATAAATAATATCACAATATTGCATCAGCATGATTTAGTGCCCACACTTTTAACTTAAGATTGCTGCAGTGAGTTTGTGCCTGAGGTGTTCACCGTGTTTCTGAGTGTTGAAAGAGCAGTGATGCCTGCAGGCAGCCCTAAATCCTCTGGTGTGGCTACATGGAGCACTGCGCTGAGCCTATTTCAGCAAATCAAAGAGTTAAGTCCAGCAGAGAGCAGACCTGGTCCCTAATACTCCAAAAAAGACTCAAAACCCCTCCCCCCACCTGACTTATTTAAAAAAAACAACAGCGGGCTTATACCAAATCAACCAGAAACTATGAATGTAATAATTTTTTTTAACAAATTATTGCTGCTGCAGCATGTGTTACTTAATCTAATATTGTCCCTTAAGATGAAAAAAAATACAACCAGCAGTCAGCTCTTCATGTGTCAGGGTCTCACGAGCCCAAGGAACAACTATTCAGTCAAAAATATTTGGCCTCGCTCTGCCATCACAGACGAAGAAAAAAAAACTGCTCAGGAGGTTTGACAGGTTCAGAGAGACTGATGGACATTTCATCTTATCTGCAGCATGAAAGGAAAAGACAACTGTGAACACTCCCACCCACACATATATGAATGCAGAGTGAACTGTCCATACATCAAATAGCTTCACATGCATTCATATTTACAGTATGGTGTACCATTAAGCCACACAAACATGTACACAATGGGTTGCTGTACACACCAACACACTATCAAAGATAAAGGCACACACAAACATCTTAGGAATCGGGCAAAATGTCACTTCAGCTTTATCTGTCCCTGTCTGACTCATGCTATCTACATCGCTCCTGTCTTTGCTATAACACAACATGTCAAACCTCCTCTTATCTCCTTTACTCCTCTGCGTCTCTACCTGTTTGCTGCTCCACCACATTTTTCTCTCTCACTTTATTTTCTTCAAATCTGTCCCTGATTTTCTCCTGGTGACACTGCTGTTCTACAAACAAAACAAAAAAAAACATCCGGTCTCACGTCATCCAATCATATTAAGATCTGTTCAGACTAGGGCTGTGCAAAATGACAGAAATAACATATCATGGTATTCTTATTAGCTTTTTGCTCTTTTCAGTGACAGTATCATATTGCAGTATTTTGGCATTTAGAGGGATCATGCAATAAACTGCATTTACAGAGTGATAGTCCTCTTCTCCCCCTAAAACAATCCTGTGATGTGATAAACAACTCACTAAAGAAAGATGTTTATTCAGTCTCTGTGAGCCTATTTCTTGTTGTTATAGCTGTAACTAAATATGTGGTTTGTTTCTTTCCTGCGTTATGTTAAACTTACTAAGCATGATACTCCCTAGCCTGGCTGTTCAAAATAAGGCCATTTGGCCATAATTACAATTGAAGGTTTTTACTGTGAAAAAACAGAATAGGCCTGCATGACATAAGAAAAAGATGTGATGTGCCATAACACTGTTTAATATTGTGATGACAATAATTCCTGTAATGGATAAACATTTGTGTGGAGTATATTTATTAGCTGTCTAAAGTCCATGTTTTTCCCTTTAACTGGTCCAAAGCAATGTTACAACTGTTTTATAATCTGTGCCTGTGGATTTATAAACCTTGTGCACTGTGCACAAAGTGGTGAGTGTGCAGAGCTGCAGTATTTAAAGCAAAATTAGGATCAAGTTCATATTTTAAACTATTCAGAAAATAGCGGTGGTCAAGGAGCAAAAGCCTCTATCAAGGCATATCCAACACTGATGGACAAGTTACTGCCAAAAATGTAAAAAAAAAACAAAAAAAAAACATGCCCAATCCCTCACACTTTTAAGAAATCCTTGAAAAAATTCCTGTATCCACACTTTGATTCAGAAAACTACCAAAGTCTTAACACTGCTCCCCTGTGCCATGAGGAACATTCCCTTAAAATGTCAATAAACTTTATTAAGACTTCATTGAGTTATTGATGCAAGAGTGAAAAACTGCCCTATCTCACAATGTAAACAAATATCTTAAAGAATTCCTCGATGCACATCTGGATTCGGATCACCACCAAAATTAATTCACTTCTTCTTTGTGCTATGAACGACTTTATGAGTTATTAGTTTAAAAAAACGCCCTATCTTACAATGATAATTAGTCCTTTAAAAAGCCTATATCTGCATCCGGACTTGGATCACCACCAAAATCTAATTGCGTCTTCCTTGAGCCATGACAAAGATTCCCTGAAAATTTTATCCAAATCAGTTTATCTTGTTCACAATCAAACACACAAAGAAACTCACAAACGGCAGTAAAAACATAACCTCCTTGGTGGAGGTAATAAAACAAGACAGCCATCAGTTTCAACACACCTGCATGTGTGCGTGTGAGTGTGCTGTGCTCTTCTCTTAAAGAATGAGATATAAACTGGCCTGAGCTGTCTGTCTCGCAAATCACCCTGTTGTGCTGCTCTCACTAACGTGCCACTGTGGTAAGTAGTTCAGTCTATGTGATATAGTTTTAGCACAGTAACACAACATTTTTTTTAAGTTTTTGATAATAGAGGTACAAAAATCTGTTTTGTGGCTGAAAATGAGTGACAGTATTAACAGTTAGATTCTCCTTCCAGCACTAGTTTGGACCTTTGCTTTATTGTGTGTGTTTTTTTGTGTGTGTTTTTTTTGTATGTTTGCTTATGAGCTAAATGTGAGTGAAAGTATTTTCCTGCACACATCACTGTATTTTCACTAAGTCACAATTATATAGTTAAAGCTAAAAACTACAAGATGTAAGACAGATGAATATTTGTTCTTGTTTTATAGACAATCGGGACATTTTTAATCAATGTTTCTTCTTCAGACAAAGTTGTACTGACAAACAATTCCTCAGTATAGTTTATGTAACAGTTATAATCTAATGCATTTACACCCTAATCTGAGACTGTGTGTGACCAAGATTAAGCCCCTTCGTTTTATCAGTTTTAAGATATCTACAAACCAGTAAAGTTCAGTATGTGCTCCTTGCTTCCTGAATAATTTTTTTCTTAGCAACTACATGTAAAATTTTAGTTTTACATTTAAATAATTTACTGTATCACCTGGTGACTTAGGCCTACTATGTTCCAAAATCATGTTGTTATAACAGCGGTTGAAAACAGAGAGACCTTGTGATTGTCTCTCTGTTTGAGTTTTTCATTACGTCAGACTATCCTCTTGCGATATGTATTTAATGAAATACTAAACTTATACAAACAAACTTGTGGCTTCCACTGATCATGAGTTACAATGACAAATAGCTGTTTTGCATGTCTTGTGTGTTTATTTAATCCCCCACCCAATTCCATGTGGGAAACTATTGCTTTATTTAAAACCAATTTGTGGTATAGAAAAGGACCGCTGTTTTGTATGGTCTCTGAAAAAAAAAAAAAAGAAATTTGGACTTGCCACCTTTAGCTTAGGGAAATTCTCCCAGCTAATTGAGTAAAACATATAAAATCAAACCAACAGAAAAAAAGAAAGTACTAATGAATGCTACCATGTGTTGCATCGCCACTTACCTTGAGAACCTCTACAGGGACCTGCATGCTTTGGTAATGCTGAGGGGTGCTGATGGCTGGAGTAGATGCAGGAGGCCCTGCCATGTGCTGCTGCATGTACTGTAGAGCTGCATTTTGCTGCTGTTGATGCTGAAGCTGCTGCTGCCGCTCACGCTGCTCCTCTTGCTGCAACTGGTCTCGCATCAGCTGGACATGGACAACAACACAAGATCACACCACAGGAATGTTCATTTAAGTCTTGATCTATAGACTAAGGTGATGAATGGTGCTGCTTTTAGCTTAATGCTTTTTATAAAATTGGACACAAAGAGCTGGCAGATTTTCCACTGACTGGAGGTGAATCACAGATCAATAAAAATATTCTGTAGGAGAGGTATGCATGTTTAATAAATGTAAGTGTCCTAAAAGTAAATATCATAATCAAATTTATCATTGATATTTCCTGTTTATTTTTCCCTGGAATAACTGATGACCAAAAATGCATAATGTATGACATCTTTATCACACATCAATGCAAACAGAGAGTAGAGCTAGTATGGCTTAAAGGCACAGACATTCATGTGTTGGACATTGTCTAGGCTATTGTTGTACCAGCATCCGCAGCCCGATGCGTGAGGCCATTGCTGGGGGGCGAGGGGGCAGGGGAGGGCGAGCCGAAGTCAATGCACCGCAGTCCAGCCCGAGAGGTATGGGAAGCTGTGCAGGACAAAACAGGGCAAGAAAGTCAGAGGTGATATGGGAAAGAGAAGAGTTAAAAATCACAGACAGATTGAGTGCAGGTTAGTTAGATGTGACGTGCCATAAACACCTGAGCTGCTACACAGTGACACAGAGTTGTAGCCTTTAAATATTCCCACCACACCAAAATTTTTTGAAATCCTTGATACAGTATGTGATTCATTGGGAATTAATTTATGGAACAAAAACTTCAATATGCATTGGGAAGTTCATAGTGTTACGATGAGCTTTTTTGGACATGTAAATTGATAAATGTCTTAGCTACTTTCTTAAAAGTGTTTTCACAGTGCAGTTCTGCAGCAGCAGCACTCATCTGACAGCTCACACTGCTTTTTCACTTTAGGTCACACTTACCCACTCATACTTCACACTTCAAACCACTCGCACACAGATGATCAAGCTAATCACAGTTGAACACGTTCATACACATTTACATACCACCGGTGCAACAATGGGAGCAATTTGTGGTCAAGTGTCTTGTCCAAGGACACATTGACATGTGACTCCAACTCAGAGCTGGGGATCAAACATGCAAACTATTATTTGAGTTTAAACCATAACTAATTCCACACACATTTGCTGTCCCCTTATACATTACTTTGGCAATGCACCTAAACCTCTGCTTTAATAAGATACTTTGGTCCAGGTACATATATTATTCTATTTATTAATTCATTTACCACTTTATTTGGTTTAGATATACTCCTGTTGATGTATGTATTGTTTTGGTCTATGCACACATACTCCTGTTTTGTATTTATTTATCCAGTATTTCAGTCCAGATGCAGTTTAATTAAGCATTTTCACCCCAATATGTACCCCAGAGTGATCAGTCAATTAAAATAAATGGTAGTTCCTACAAATAATACTTATATATTACAGTAGCCATGACTACCAACAATGTCAACCTGCTGCCATGGGCTCGCTTGAGTCCATCAAGATCTTATTTTTGACCAATTCATTCCAATTAGTTGCAGATCAACTAAATGCTGCTATATTAATCAACATTAGTCCTCTCCACCTAATAATAATTATAGCTGTTTATGTTTATGTTTGAACGATTCCTCTATCCATATAAATAAATGAAAAAATTAAACAATAAATGTTAGTAAAAAGAAAAAGGGTATGGCACTGACATATTCCTCTGTAAAATGCCTTGATAAAATATCTGTTATTACTGCACTTTACAATAAAGACTGATTGATTGATTAATTTATCTATGCAAAACTTTAGTCCATGCACACACTACTACTCATCTATTTTTTAATTAATAATTTCATTCCATGCACTTATACTCCTGCTTATTTACTTAAGTCATGCACACAAACAGCTGAACATTTACTCATTTATCCTTTTTAAATTTGTTTCATTCACATATGCTTTTGTTCATGTATTTGTACTTAAGTCTATGTGCACAAAATCTCACATGCATACATACTTTGGTACATTTTTACACAACATAAGTTCACGCCCACATACTGCTGTCCCTTCGTTTATTCATTCATTTTTTGTTTATATTGATCTACAGTTTCATTTAATGCTGATAAACCTCTTTTCATTTATAATGTCGCTCAGTCCATTCACACATACAGTACTTCTGTTTGTCAATAAATATATTATTTTACCAGTTAAAAAATAATGTATTTATTTATTTACTACTTTGTATATGCACAATTTACAACTGCTCTTTCAAAATTCACTTTAGTCTGCACACATATGACTGTGCATTTATTTATTTATTTATCCAATGTTTTATTCCATACATAAATACTTCTGTTAAATGTTTTCCATTCCTTAGATCTGTCTATTTATACATAATTTAAGGCCATGCACACATTTCTATCATGCATTCATCCTCCCACTACTAATTTAATTAGGGAACGCATAGTTCTGTTTGGTAAAACTTAAATTAGTCTATAAAGACATACTCTGGCTTATTACTGTATTTATTATTTTACTTGCAAACTAATGTCTTTCTTAATTAATTTATCCATTTACTACTTAAGTCTATGAACATATGCTTCTGTTAAATTTAACATTTCTTTTTCTTTTAAATGCCAAGATACCCCAGCTTAGGTATGTTTTTTTGCCCTACTGATACAGAATATTTGCTAATTGCCACCTTGCCTTTTTTGTGATTTTTGCTTTGCTTTTGTATGTAAATTGCAGAGCTAAAACTTAAATTTTCTTTTGGTTCACTAAAGTAATGATCTTAACGATCTTAATATTGAGAATGAAGCAACTCTACCAATTTATCACACATACCATCCCCCCATAGGTGATATTAATACCAAAGGGGAGGTGGAAAATGCTTTGACACTGTGTTGTCTATTAACTATAAGTTACAATATTTTGACTCACTTTTCCCTGTGGTTGCTAAGCAGCAAACTACTAATTCTCTGTTGAATTTTAAACCTCCTCCCCTGCATCTTAAGAGAACACTCACAGAAGACAAAATTTATGTTATTTATGACTCTACTTTGCATGTTAATGCAATGCTAAATGCTTGACCTAACCAATGCCTTCACAAAGATGAAACGGATTCCGATTCAGGGTTAGACAGCAAACTAGCATATTTTAAAACTGTTTACAAAGTCTTTCATTCTTCTAACATTTGCTTGTCATCAAAGGGAACTGTGCAGCGGTGTCATTCTACTTACAGGAATGTCACAGCTTTATCTTGATGCACTACAGGGATCGATTCATCAGTCACTTGTCTTTGAGTAACATGCACTCTCTGTTTCTACTGAAGACAACAACCAGTCACCTTGTACAAGAAGCTTGAAGATGGGCTGTTAGGCTACTAATCCCATTTATCAAGAGGAAGTGCCCCCAAGCATTCACTGCAACAGTAAATCTCTCTTTGTGTGAAGCCTCAGATAACTGCCCACAGAATAATTTAGGCTGTTCAAAGGTTACATAGAGTACTCATGTGATTGTTGTTTTGTATTTACACACTGTAAATACAGACCATGTGGTTACTAATGACTAGACATCTCGTCATATATTTTTTACACAGAATTGCCAAAACAAAGGAAGTGTATGATTGCCCCGACAAAAAGCACATATTTTGTTTTTCTTCTACAGTATGCTGTTAAAAAGGCAAACAAAAAAAAACAGCAGGGCATTATGAGTACAATAAGAAAAGTCATCAAATAATGTTAAAAAGACACTTAAAGTCATTAATCTTCTATTGTGTGAGTTAATGTCAGTTTCAAATACTCAGCTGGTTTAAAAGCAATTGAAATATCTATCTACAAACAATGACAACAAATCCTGCTATGCTACTTAGACTACTGTAAACAGTAAATGTGGATCATTTAATTAAGTATACACACAAGCCTCATTTAGTCTCCTCTCATCTCTAAATCTAAGACAACCACTCACAAATAAAGATGTGGCTGTTTAAAACAAGTTAAGTTTGGAAAGAAAAATACAGAGAATGAAAGATGGTAATGTTAAATGAGGCATAACAAGTGATGCGCTAATTCTGGCTCCTACAGAACTAAATGTTTTAAAAAACCATTTATCAATTGCTAGTCCCAGTGCTGATGTTCTTTAAAGAGGTAATACCATGCCTATTTTAGTTTTATATAACCTTTAGTGTGTTTAACATGTCTTCTTACATATAAAAGAGCCCGTCTATAAACAAGACAAATAGTCCACAGTATTAAAACTCCTCCCTCTACCCATCTTTTGGGCTCCAGCAGCCATCTAAACTGTCATGTTTCCCCAGAGCCCCAGAATAAACCTATCAGTGTGATGTCCTACCATTGTTTCATCATCAGTTTAAGCCCATTGGCTCAGAGTAGCAAGCTCATTGCAGAGCGTAGACGTTAGAATGAAAGGAGGAGAGATGTAGAAAATATGGCACTGAGCAGCACTAAACTGACCAATTACCACAGAGTTGACTTGTAAACCAATCAGAGCAGACTGGACCCCATGAGGAAGAGCGCCTTAAAGGGACAGGAGCTCTAACAGACCATCTCAGACAGGCTGGTGTTTTTTAACATTAATGACTATTAACATACTCTAGCAATCTTTAAAAATAAATACATGAACCTGATTTAAGGCAAAATATAACCACTTCAGTTACTCTTTTGGAGAAATTCCCCCACAAAACCAGATTTCTTCAAAAGTTAACTTCCTCTGTCCAATGAAGTCCTTCTTCTCTGAACAAGGAAGTAAGTTCTAGATGCTGGAATTAATTTCATGTGACAAAAAAAAACTATCTCTTAAAAGGGTCTTTATCACTTGACCTCAGGTTAAAGGGATGCATCAGTGCTGCTAAAGCTGCAACAATTCTCAGTAAAACACTGAACTATTCGGAGTGGCATTCATGGTGAAATGCAGTACTTTAAATTTTGCAAACAAATACCTTTCATATATTACAGCCAAAATCTCTCTATGATGACTCCACTTTATTTGTGCCTGTGAGTCTGCATGCAGGGAAGAGAGATCTCCTGCCACCAATGGCTCACTCCACAACAATGTGAGGAAGTCTACACATGTACACATTTTTTGAAGGAACACATCAGGTAGGTTGCTCCAAACATCTTGGAGAACTGACTATAGATCTAGTGGATGAAGGCTAGCTCAAATCCTCTGTATTTTATGTAACCCCAGACACACTCCATGATGTTGAGATCAGGGCTCTGTGTAAGCCATACCATCACATTCAGGACTCCTTTTTTTGTTTTTTTTTGCAGGAAATATTTCTGTTTTGTGTTGTTGGCCTGCTGCAGAATAAAACTGCCACCTAGCAGCCCTTTCCTGATGGTATCCCATAAAAAATATTTTTCAGTTTGTATTTTTAAGCGTCAAAGACACTACTAATCCTAACTATATCCTCAAGTGGGTATGCAGAAATGAAGCCCTTAACTTTATTTGAACCTTCACCATGTTTCACTGTTGTCTACACTTGTCATAATATCACTTTCCATCCCTTCTGCAAACAAACTGCCACAGCAAAATAATTCAAATAGCCTGCTGCTATTTTTCTGCACCCCGTTCCTATGTTCTCGTGCATATTTGAGTTGCTTGGCCTCATGTCATGTCTGAGTCATGGCTTTTTGGCAGCAATTCTTCCATGAAGACCACTTCTGGCCACACTTCTCCAGACAGTAGATGAGTGCACCTGAGTCCCACTGGTTTCTGCCAGTTCTGGGATGATGATATCAAGAGAGCTTGAAAAGCACATTTAAAGAGACCTTGCTGATGTATTATAACTACCTTGTGTCTTGTTGCTGTGGTGAGTGTTGTCAATGTTTGGCATGAAACTGTTTTCCACAGGGAGCAGAGTCTGGCCATTCCTCTCTGAGTTTTAAGCCTCTTACACAGCTGTTTTTGTTTCAGGTGATGTCTGTGATGTATATATAAAACTGATCATTACAACCTGTAGGTATGATTGGGTAATCATGCACCCGATAAACCAATTATTGATTTGTTTTTAATTTTTCTTCAATTCCTCAACCCTGAATTTGGTAACCTGATAAAAAATAGAAAATTAAAATTTATAATCAGAATTTTAAAAGCATTCTTACTTCAAAACATCTTTTCACACCTGCCTAAAACTCTTCACAGTACTAGATTTAACAATAATCACATATAAAGAAAACAGAAAAGCGGGGGACTGCAGGCTACAAAAATACTACATAAAGTAGTCCTGAAATCCTCAGACAAGACCTGTCAGTGGCTTAGTAACTTTGTGGAATCTTACTAAACAAGAATAAAAAATACAGATTCATATTCTATACAATAAATGCAAAAAGCCTTAAAACTCTTTGGCCCCTTATGATGTCCCCACAAAAAGTGTGCATCACTGAGAAGTACTTCCTCCATTATAGTAAAAGAGGTCATGTGGGTGTCATGTGGTCTTGTTGTTTCTGGGTGATCATGTGAGCAGGGTGAAGATGGGGAACACCCATGGACCCTTCAAAACACCCTCCTATTTTCTCTCTCAAACACACACGTAAAAACATGCGGACGTGCACAGAATCAGTGGGGAGTCCCAGACTGAGAGTTCCTCTTTTGATATGACTAGAGCTTATCCCCTGCATGACAGAGCTCATCTGGACCCATAAAGGTGTAATCATCACAAAAACTGGATCTTAACATCTGATGTATCTGCTGATGTTTGTGTTTGAAGACAGCTGGTCACAGAAAAGCAGCGACAGGGACATCAGAGTCCCAAATGACCAATCAGCATCCTCCTCCTCCAGTCACTCATCAGTAACACTGTCTGTATATGGTGCTAAAGAGAGAAAGACAGAGCGCCAGAGAAAAGCTCATTGTGCTTGAGGTACAATAAGAAGGGCAGCTCCTATTGAGGACTGAAGCCGCCTGTTGTCCCAAGTGTACATTTCAGCACCCGAGGGGGCACACACTGCCCGCTTTGTGCCCATTGGACACTCAGCATGAGAAACACACCCATGTATCAAAACTCACATTTCAATGCACAGATGTACCAGATAAAAGAGCATCTCCAACCTGTACAAAATAATATTTGTGAACCAAAAAAGTCAAGAGATTCCAAGAACACTAAACTTGTAATGCTTTGAGACCATCTGTTACACGTGCTGCTAACATCTGGAGGATGATTTTGTCTCCAAACTCAATCAGCATGGTGGTAATGCCAGCCAAAAGAGGGCCTGTGCTATGATTTAGGTGTTAAAGGATACACTCATACCCCATTCACATTGATGTTAATTGAAAAGGAAGGTGAGTTTTTAAAATACAACCCTCATTTTATGGATAAAAATATAAAATCAACAACTACCAGGAATCATGCATCCATCCATTCATTATCTATAACACTTATCCCCCCCTTTCTCAGTTGCAAACTACACACAGAAAGGCCCCAAGCGACTTAAAGAGCCAAACCAGCAACCTTCCTTCTGTGAGGCATGAGCACTACCTAATGCACCACCGACCAAAAATCATATACATCCTTTAACAGGTACCACAAGCAACAAGTCCACAAAATTAAGTACCTTCTCATTCTAAACTTAAATCAGATAGTCAGTCAGGAGCCTGTGGTATCTTTACAGAGTAACAAGACCCCAGAGTTTTGGATGAGGTGCATCCAAATCAGAATTTCAGAAGTGTCTCAGGAGTGTCATGTACAGGGCTGGTAGGGGAGAGGGAAAAGAACACCTAACATTCAATGCTGTCTTTGTGTATTTGATTATTGACTGTAAAGCAATAGATGTTCAAAAAAGACTAACAACCAGCTACATAGGTGTAAACAAATCAATATAATATATACTCCTGAAAGACTCAATTCTGCATTTTATCAGCCTCTCAGTTTTAAATAAATACATGATTTCTCACAATCTTTAATAAAGACAATACCTACAATCCAGGAGCTTAACAGCAGCATCTTTAATTAGTGTTCAGAACAATTTCTTACAATCATCCATAATTGGTTGCTTCTGTTAAATCTGGGCACTGCAACAAAAGAGGTATTAAAAGGGGGAATAACGGTAAATGGACCTGGAAAAAGACACAAGTGAGTATGATGTTAATATTGTCTAGTAAAAAACATGGTGTATTCATGATTTTAGGTTAACTACACTACCCACAATTCTAGAGTGTCAAAGCAATGTCTGGGATTGCTCAAGTCCGCCGGTGCCTAGAAATTTCAGTTTGTAGCTGATACTACCGAAATTATGAGACATGTAAAAAGTGGATGGTCAGTGTTGCACTTTGTGATGACTGTGAATGGCACTGCATATAATCTGCCTTCAGATCAGCTAATGGTAAAATCTAGCTGCAGTTTCAGCCTTTGGAAGACAGTGGCTGTGCATATTTCTCACCCAACATGTAGAATTTTAATTCTTCTGAGTTTTATGTTTAGCATCGGACCATAAATGATGAAGAACACCAAAATTTCTAATAAAATACACTAGGGTTGGACAGAAATATCTATTCAGCAATGCATTGCAATTATTCCCCTCCCAATTCAATATCGATTCAGCAAATCCTCTGAATCGATTCACCTCCTGGCCAGTGGGGGTCACTGTGCACTTTTTCAGTGTTTATCCAGCTGCCGCTTGTTGCAGAAGAAGACATGCTTGCAGAGTGATAGGACTGAGAGCCGAACATGAGAGTGATTCTCAGTGTATTTCCAACGTATTTTCCGCGTGTTTATCGTCTTTTTTTGGCATTTATCCTCTTTTTCATCATAGCTCGAGTTTTATGGATTCCATAAACAGTGATTTTAGAAATACTGAAGGAAGAATGTCGAGGTCTCTGTCTTCAGCTGGACAGGAACTGCTTCAGGGACTACCATCAGTAAAAAAAACGCCTCTAATATAACAGGCTGTAACATGGACACTAAATGCTGTAGGCAAACAAAAATGTTTAAGTTTATGTAAAATAGGTGAAGTTTATTTTTGGTCATCTCAGAAAATTTCTACATGTTCATTTACAATTGTTTAAGAAGAGAATCCTGTTGAAAATTCAAAGCCATTTTTATTCTTTTCCTGTAATGACACACTCTTTTAAGCATTTATAACATAATAATGACAAATACTTGAAAGAATTGTTTACTTTTATTTCTTGTGGAAAAAAATGTGAAAAATGTATTCAAAGGACAATCCCTGACACATTTTCTGACAAAAAAAAGACCAGGTGGACATTTATAATTATAGTGTTAACTGTCATGTTTTTACTTTTGTACTCCATATGCACAAATAAGTTATTACTGTGCAGATTTTTATTTTCAGATGTTTGCTCAAAAATATGAGGTGACATACCACATATGTTACCATTGGCATCAAAATTTTAATAAAGTCAAAAATTGTCAACAGGTACTGTAATTGTTTGTATATTTCTACTTCTTCCTGAACCAATACTGAATCGAATCGCCACCTAAAGAATAGAAATCGAATCAAATCGTGAGGTTCATAACAAAGCCCAACCCTAAAATACACTATTACCTGAGAACTAATGGGGGGGGGGTAATGGTGTCATGTCAGTAAGCATTGATTGCAGTATCAATGGACAGAAAAATGTGCATGGTATTCATATTGTAGCTTTTCAAGTAAATGTTCAATCTGCAGTGAAGACATATTTTTTCAATGTAGATTGTGCATTCACTTTGCATGAAAGGCCTTTATCCATGAATACCAATTTTTGTGCCGACAGTACCCACAACCTCAGTCTCAGTTCAGACAAACAGCTCGTTTGCCCTCATTTAAATTATTTACTTCAGCAGCAGCACATAGTTAAAGTTTGGCGTTGAGGCACTAACCTCATCACTTCTTGCAGATTATTTTACATGCAGAATATGATAGTATTTCAAGCCCCATGTCACAGCACACAGGTGGATTCTGGGGTGGCAACATGTTGAATGCTGTCTCTGCCAGACCAAAAGTGAACATGGCTTCACCAGTGTGGTTGTTTTTTCCAGTGGCAGAGGATAACAACAGCATTTCTGTTGAGCGCTATGAACTCAACTGATCTTATGTCGTTGGGAGCCCGGGTTTTCAAAAGTTAATAGCACATTTGGAGCCACGTTACACCCTCCCAAGCCATCACTTCTTCTTAGACGTGTCCATCCCTGCTTCTTAGGTATTGTTGCCACACACATCCATAATTTGATAACATGACACAAAACAAGAACGGACTACACTTAAGTTTTACCATATACAAAAATGATTAGTTCCTCCTCTGCAATTGCTGTTGACAAAAGTTACGTGTCCAAAGTCTGACACTTTCTTGATTTTGAACAGTCAATGAGGAGGAAGTGAAATTGAGAAGAGTGGTACTGCTCCAAAAGCTGAACAAATAATACTGACAGAGCTGCAAAGGCAGTGACAGTGTAAACAGTGGCTGTAGACACAGGCCCTTTAAGTTACTCAATAAAGTTTTGGGTTTTTTTTTTCTAAAAATACAAGTATTCAAAACTTTCAATACCACAAAAGAATTTCACATTACACTCTCTAACTTTCTAACACAAGAAGTATGTATCATATAGCACCCAACAGTGACTAAGCCATGATATATATTGCATACATGATGTAGCACAAACACATTAACTGACACAATATCACTTCCTGATATCATATGGTGACACACAGCTACCAGGCAACGTGATCTCCCACACTGTCTTTTCCATTAACTGGCATCCACTGAGGAAAGCAGGCATCTGTGACGCAGTGAGAGCACACAGTCGCCATTGTGTGTCCGACACTGTGATGTCACAGTCCCTTCACATCAAACCCTGACAGGCAGTGGGAGGATGCAGAGCGGAGGAAGCCCAGGTCAGGGGTCACCTCTGGATTGTGCCTCAGATTAGTCAAGCACACGCATGCCAACCACAATTACAAACAACACACAGAGTTGTGCAAAATAAGGAATGCATTAAACATCTTTTAAACACAAATTAAAAAAATGTATTTTCTGTACTAACATATGCACAAAGTAACACACACAAAATAACAGACACAAGCCCACAAGTGCACACTCTTGGGGGCAGTGCAGGGCACCTGTGCTCAGAGTCATGGTGTTAATTTGTGGAGTGGGTATTTTTAGAGCTCAGTGTGCAACGCCAAGAAAGGCCTTTTCTCAGCCAACACTATCTCACACACAGAGATGCTCTCTCACAACAAAGCACATGGACACTCACATGTGTTGCTGTTACAGCTGCAGAATAAAATAATAAAAAAAGACAAATGTTGAAGTGCACATCTGATATGTGTGTTCAAGGAAAATGCAGTACAAGAAGCAATGTTTATGTCTTGTAAAATGCATTTACACTTACTCTTGGTTATGAAAATGTATATAAATATAGATTTTGTAGCCTTTAATAATGACTAATACCGGCTTTTAAAACCATGGGGCTTGGTTAGTTATGATGTTTAAAGATATACTGATACATATTATTGAGACAATGTTCATATTAATATAAACTCCTCAAAAAATGTTTGGTAACTTTACTTTGGTCACTTGTGTCTGCTCTATAATAATATCCATCGTTACTGTGTTTTATATTGGAAAGCCCGATTAGTCATCTTTACAACAAGGCACAATTCATAAGGACTCTGAATTGGTGAAATGACACAGCTAAACGCTAGGATGGTGCCCAGAAAAATGTGCCAAAATCCCCCACAAGTTGAAGCTATTGCTCAGGTAAAGTTGATATGGGCATCCTAGGAACACAAAGCCATAAGAAGATCAGTTCCTCACCCTTGCTTCACTGGGGAACTGTATGCATTTTTTGGGGTGTGCTACCAACACCTTCGGGTTGTATTGCTCAGTAAAAAAATACATAGTCTTACAAGTAGTATCTCTTTGTAAAATTGACTAATCAGGCTTTCCAACAAAATAAAATGCAACATCAACTGGCGTTATTAAATGGGAAAAATAATCTGCCGGGGTAACGCTTCCAACTTTGTTTTTTAGGAGTACAGTTTGTTGGTGTAAATTAAACAGATGCTAGGCCTAATAAAGTACAAATATTTTTTACAGTTAGAACAACAAACAGCTATATTCTTACTGACTAAACCCAATAAACACATTATGCTTAGTCAAAGGGGAACGGAATGCTTTTCCATTTAAATACTATTTTCTTATATATTTTTGTTATTTCCCATTAACATGTTGACTCTGCAGTGAATTTGTTTCTGCTACAAACCTCAATTCCAGTGAAGTTGAGATGTTATGTAAAATATTAATAAAAACAGAAAACAATTATTTGGAAATCCCACTTGACCTGCATTCAATTGAATATACTACAATGGCAAGATATTTAATGTTTAAACTGATAAACTTTGTTTTCTTAATATTCCCCAAATTTAAACTTGATGCCAGCACCATGTCCACTATGGTACATCACCTTTACTTTTAACAACACTCAATAAGCACTTGGGAACCGAGGACACTAACTTGTCGGTGGAATCCTTTACCATTCTTGTCTGATGTATGACTTCAGCTGCTCAACAGTCTGGGGTTGTTGTTATACACTGCCTGGCCAAGAAAAGTCACCACCTGGATTTAAGTAAGCAAATAGGTACGAGCCTCCTGTTGGATAATTACTGCATGGGCGATTATCTTTCAGCTGGCAACAACTTATTTAACCCCAGCTGATGCAATGAGTAGCTTCTCATTTCTTAAACAACCATGTGGAAAGACACATCCTGAGGTCATAGAAAGATGTTAGTCTGTTTAAGAAGGGTCAAATCATTGGCATGCTTCAAGCAGAAAAAAACATCTAAGGGGACTGCAAAAACTACTAAACTTGGGTTAAGAACTGTCCAACGCATTATTAAAAACTGGAAGGATAGTGAGGAAGCATTGTCTTCAAGAAAGAAATGTGGTCGAAAAAAATCCTGCATGATCGTGATCGGTGATCACTTCAACGTTTGACCAAATCAAATAGAAGAAAAACAACAGTAGAACTCAGGGGTATGTTTAATAGTGAAAGTAAGAGCATTTCCACACACACAATGTGAAAGGAACTCAAGGGATTGGGACTGAACAGCTGTGTAGCCTTAAGAAAACCACTAAACAGTAAGGCTTACTGGAAAAAAAGGCTTCAGTTTTGCTAGGGAGCATAAAGATTGGACTCTGGAGGACTGGAAGAAGGTCATGTGGTCTGATGAGTCCAGATTTACCCTGTTCCAGAGTGATGGGAGCATCAGGGTAAGAAGAGAGGCAGGTGAAGTGATGCACCCATCATGCCTAGTGCCTACTGTACAAGCCTGTGGGGGCAGTGCTATGATCTGTGACAAATCTTGTGACATTGCAGAAGCTTATTGAAACAATGCCACAGCAAATTTGTGCTGTAATCAAAGCTAAAGGCAGTTCAATGAAATATTAGAGTGTGTGACCCTGTTTTTTGGTGGCGACTTTTTTTTTGGCCGGGCAGTGTATTTTACACTTCACATTGTGCCACACATTTTCAATGGAAGACAGGTCTGGACTGCAGGTAGGCAATATAAACAAAACAAAACAAATTCAAAAGTTCAAAAATACTGACACCATAGCACATAGGTAAATATCAATATCATTTGATGAGATGTAAGTGGTTTAGTGCTCACTGCAGAGACAAGTTATTATAACTAAAGGACCTGTTTATCCAATTAGGTCTTTACTGTTAAAAAAAAAGCTGTTAATTTAAGAGACCTGGCTAATTTTCTGTTTTGTATGCTACTGATGCTTTTCAATAAATCGAAGTGATTCAGTGTTAAAAAACTGCAGTGAGCGCAATGTACCCATTATCCAATTACTCAATTAATCGCCAAAATACTCGATAGAGTACTTGATTACAAAAAGAATTGATAGTTGCAGCCCTACTCTCCACGTAATCAAAAGAATTGTGGGAAAAAACAAGCCACAACACAGCATGGGTCATCACATGCTACAAACAGTTTGCTCACATTACTAAATTTACCTCTAAATTTACCACTAAATTTTCCACTACCAAGCTGCTTTGATTTGGCACTATTTTGAGACATGGCACAGCCTAGGTGAATATTTGCGAAAAAAAAAAAACAATGGAGTTTATTAGTTTGACCATTAAACATTGTGTCTTTGCAGTGTATTCAATTTAGGTTTGACATAACATCCTACAACGATACATTCATTCTACTGTCTCTAGTTACCACTGGGCTTGCCACCTCCAGCTAATGGGCTTAACTGCTGGCAAAACAATGACAGTGCATCACACTGGAAGATAGCTATTCAGGTGGACGGGGGAATGAGCTGATGCCGTAAAGAGGGAGAAGTCCCAATGCTGCAGACTGTTTATCTTGTGTATCAAAGTGCTCATGCCAAGACGGCATGCTAAATAAACAAATGGGCATATAAACAGCAAAATGGGCTCTATAACGGAAATGTTGTTATGCTGTAAAATACTTGCAGTCTGTGAAGCCCTGTTTCTTTGAGAAGACTCTTCAGCTTTAAAACAAACTCAGGTGGCAGCACAATGATCACCTGCCTTGTGTTAGCCTTTAACAGCAATCTCACATCACAGACTGGTAGCTGAACTATGGTGCTAAAGGTATCAGTAACACAAGTCAACATGGTGATAGATAACAGTACTTAAAGAGTGACACAGTTGCACAGAAACTGATCTTACCTCAAGTTACTGAAAACTTATCTGAACACACTACAAATCATGAACCTTGCAGATGGATCAGCCTGATTTAATTTGTGTAATCAGGCAGATCCAACTTGCCAAGCTCCAACCTACAACAACTGTGAGAGGCCCAAAGCAGGAGGGCCAAATTAGCGTACTTTAGCGCAGGAAGAGGTTGGAGCTATGCTCAAGACAACAGTAGGAAGTGACTTCTCATACAGAGATTAGCACAGATGCTAACAGCTTCAGTAGCAGTTTCATCAAATTATTAGATCTTTATTAAATGAAAAACAAATAACAACACTACAAACTTATCTATAGTAAGGGTATTTTGGTTCTACTTCAAACATCCTTTGCTAAGAGTTTGTTTTACGAAGAGGCTTACATTCTGTCCTTTACACAACGGCAGTAGTGCCCGTGTACTACATTATCTTTTTGGACCATAATGAATGTGATTGTCAGAATGATCATACAATCCCCTGCCGGATATGCTTTTGAGAGGTTCTACCCATTCAGCTCCGGCTGCATGTCACTTCCGGGCGCTGGGAGACAGCAGCCTGTTGCAGCTGCTCTGAATCCATTTTCCCCTTTTTATTTTTCCTCCCTTTGTTGTTAAGTATGTTTGATTTATTGTATTGATCTCTATCTTTATATTATATGTTATTCTATTAACCTTAATGCATGCTACTTACCCTTGTACTGCTGCAACACCTGAATTTCTCTTCTGGGGATAAATAAAGGTTTATCTTATCTTATCTTATTCCTAAACACTTTCTATGGACTGTTGCCCAGATAGACTTGTGAAATATATTAAATGGTCAATCTGGTGTGTAAGGGTTAACAAATCATCGAACAATAAGACAGTTCAAACATTTCTTATATGGTATGTTGATTTAATCTATTGTTGTTTTACTGATTGGTGAATGTGTCACAGTGTCCTTGAGTGTCAAGAAAAACACTTACTAATTAAATGTATAATTACTATTATTATGATTATTATTACTATTATTACTATTATAATTATTATTATTAAACCCTTTTTGCTGTAGGAAACTTCTAAAACATGACTGCATTTCATGTACCAATCCAGTTTGTTACCAGGTTCAGTGGTTTAAGATATACTGCCTTTCATCTTAAAAGAATTAAAAGGTATGGTCTTTGGTCTACATAACCCAGTCCTATTCTTGGTTAAATAAACTTTGCATATTCATAGATTCTGCAGCCCTCTGAAATAATGATAATGATTTATGATTTTCTGACACAGGTCAATAAATGTTAAATCCAACACTATAAATATATACAAAATGGTTCCAAAGTCACACAGCACTGCACACTCCACCAGTCTTTCCATCATTATACTCACACAAACTCACACACGCACTCACACACGCCCTTTCCGCAATAACCTATCTGTCTGCCTGCTCTAATGACTAAAATAACCCTGCTTGCTCTCTGTTCTCCTTTTCAGGAACACCCTGTTCCCCCGAGGTTGCTGTGCTTTTTGTTTTGTGTATGTTAATGTGTGTGTATCTGACTGTGTCTGTCTGTGGGGCAAGTGAAGATTGCAAGGGGAATTACACTTGAAAAGGTTGGGTGTTTACATGCTTTACAGCTTTAGGTAGACAGTCAGTCTTTCTGTCCACTTCTTCACAAATTGCAAACAAAGCTATAGTATTAATTTTCCTGAAGTGCCGCCAATGGTCACACTTGAAAAGTACGTTTGGATTAGGTGACAGCACTGGCATGGCAGGCATGGCGTTTTTGTCCCTTCCTCTTTGATGTTACATACATACAAAGCTGTATCCCAAGCAACAGAGCATACCAACTTTAGAGCATGGACAAGTGACAGACAGACGGACTGGCAGACAGCTCACTTTCAAACACTCTGGGCTGCTATGCCATTGGGTTGATTACTGCTTTAGATATAAAAACCCCTCTGTTACCACCTCAGATCTATGCTAACTACATGAGAGAGATACTCAGGGTTTTGTTACAGCTACAGAGGCACAAGTGGGTAAGGTCACTCTAGGATAACCGTGATTTTTGTCTGTTATGTAAGAGCTGCCTGCTGAGTGAATGTATGATAGTAGCACTGTCATTACTCCAGCATGGAAACAGACAGATATGGACATATATGCCATGTTTCATTACCTGTTGGTGGACAAGGAGTTTGCAGGAAGCAGGAAGAGGCTCTGCTTATGCTTCTTTCTACATGTCTAGATTCTGGATCAAGTGGAGGACAATTTGAGATGTAATGAAGATGCCAAAGACACAAAGGACGGACAAAAAAGGAAAGAAAAAAGATGCTATTAGGAATTAATAACAAATGGTAGGGTAAAAATCAAATATGACTGCGACTATAAGGTTGTAGAACGACTGAGGAGTCAGTGGAGGGTTTAAGGGGGAAGCAGGTGTGCAGTGCATATTGGAGAAGTTGCTGCAGGGTATTTCCGTGTCAGAAGCATACAAAAAGCAAGCCATGCTGAGACGGATGTTCCGAAGTATTTAAAAAAAAAAAAAAAAGGATAATTTGCTCATAGGCTTTTACTTAATTCTGTTGAACTACAGTCATAAATCAGATTTTTCAAAATACACATTTTTGCTGCTTCAGCATAGCCATCACACCAAAATTTTTAAAAACACAATTACATCATGCTATGACAACAGAGTGATTAGAAAATTTAAATTAAGGACTGTCCTTGTTGCAGTATGCATGCACCAGGGAAAAATGGGTTTAATTACCTGAGGCATGTGCACCTCCACCACAGAAGGTGTCAATGTGTACTTTAGCAGGTCACCATGGATTGCTGACCTTGTTAACAAGTTAGCAAGCACCTTACTGATTGTATGGGCATTTTTTTTGCAGATTTATTGTCCAGCATATGTGGTGCACACTCAGCTATACATTTGGGTCAAACGAGACAAATTCAACATTTCTAGCTCATTGTAATAACTAAAAGCAGACAAAAATGCAACTTCTGCACATGCTTAGTGTTTATGATAACAAGCTAAAGCTAGCATTTATGCCAAGCACTCACATGTTATTTGACTTTTGGGTGAATACTGTAAAAGACTATAAAGGAATGAGTGCAGGAATGAGTCCAAAAATGCAGAGATGAGTTAGCATTCAAAACTTCCTTGTTCCCCAGGCCAAATGTATATGAGGGATTTAGAACACTGGTTTTGAATAAATGCCTGAAATAAGGTTCATGATGAACACATGCAAACGAGGTTTTTAATGTTTAATCTGAAATAATAAAATGCATTTGATATTGACTGCTTTTTCATTTTCAAGCTTTGTTGTGTTCAAACTAGGGTGACAAAATGTCCCCTTTTGCCTGGACATGTCCTCCTTTTTGGTCATAAAATTATGTCTGGGGGGATTTTGTAAAATTCCCTAAAATGTCCGGGTTTTGCTCAGCTTGTTCTACAGACGAAGCTGTCACCGGAGACAGAAAAAGACATGCACGATTCAGACTACCGTAACTCCTCAAGTATCCGCGCTATCCAAATAATTCCAACGGATTCTGAAAGCTGAGAAGCAGAGCTTTCCAGTGATAGAGAGCAGAGAGAGGATTCAGAGACAAAGATGTGAGTCATGCATCGGTGGTTTATCGGTACTTTCTGTGTAAATAAAGTAAACGTATTGTAAATAATGACATTAGTATCATTCTGGAGTGTTTTCTTGCCGTTCTTTTGCCGCATTTTTGCCTTGTTTTGCTGTGTTTTCGGCTAGTTCATCTTTTTGTGATCGTGTTTTTCATCATAGTTTGTATTTTATGGATTTTATAAATAGTTAAATAATATAATAATATAAATAATGACTAATAATAATAAAAAAATACATAAAATAGGCTGAGTTTTCTTCTCAAAAGTATTTTAGTGTTGTATTACACACTGTTTTAAGCATTTACAGCTTAATAATGACAATACTTGCTAGAATGCTTTATTTTTAGCTGAAAAAAAGGTGCAAAATAATTTACTCAAAGGACATTTTCTGGCACATTTATGGACAAAAAAGGCAAAAAAGACCAGGCAGCCATTTATATTCATAGTAATAAAAGGGTTAATATTTAACAATAATGGATGGGGGACCCTAATGAAAGCATTTCTGTTCGTTTTGTAATAATCATTAATTCATTTACCATTGCTATAACAATGAGGATCAACTTGACCTGATAACTTGATTCTGGAAAAAATTCTTCAACAAGGTCAAAATGTGATGTTATACCTTGGAAAAATTGTAACTACTTCTAAGCTGAACCCTCATGACAGTTTTATAGTAGCTTGATAACAGCAATTTTTTCTAACTGCACCTGAAGCTGATTTACAAGATAGGTTTTAACCTTCAATATTTTGTCAACATTAAAGGCTGAAGCATGTTCATGTGAGAATTACAATAAAACAAAGTCAACTTTCTTTTGGTGCAATAAGAAATTCAAACGCTGGAGCTTAAAATTGTCAAGGTTTACATTTTCTCTAAATGTACTGTCAACTATAAACAGGGTCAGACAAAACTGTCTGTGTTGATACAGTATATATTGATGTGGATTAAAATCATAAAAAGCTTGGAGCTCATAAAAGACAGCTTGGAGTAAGACCAACTCATAGTCATATGCTTGTTAACAAAAACTTAATACATTTGAAATTTATTGTCAAAAAAGAGATAATTGTTTTAATGTCATTTTGCTTAAGGGGCTTTTTGTCTTACTGTTAATTCTTACAAACATTTTGTGCCAGAGTTTAGGCCCTCCAATGAAACAAGGGCCCCTATACATTGTACAGCAACTTGAAATGATCCCTCAGATGTAGTGAACATTGCCACAAATATAATAGCAGTTGCCTCCTGCAAAAGTCATACAAATATACCCCAAATTTATTCCTATAGTATTATCTTGGCCTTGTTACATTTGTAGAAGAGTAAGAGCTTTCAAAACTGTAATAACTGTTATTAGAAAACAAAAAACAAACAATGAGATAGTTGGACCAGTTAGGCCTAAACTTGACATTTTCATTGATTAAAGGATTCAAACTCACTATAGACTTATAATTATATAAGTAATAAACAAATTACACTGACGGTGCAGCCAATTAGTTCATTTTCCTATTACACTTGTGTGACATTACAACAGTTTTGAAAGCTGAGGAGTTAACCCTCCCCGAATTGTAACAATCCCTTGCAAAAATAGGTGCTATTATATTTAAGGAAAATTTTGTATTCCATTTGCTGTAGGCAGCTGCAATTACATTTGTGGCAATTTTTTTTTTTACGTTTACTAGATTATTTCATTTAAAGCTGCACCCTTGTATTGTATTTGTGGTTATTATATTTGCAAACTTTTTTATGTTGGCTGTTTGCCATGTGACATATGGTTGATGTGGATTTGACTGAAGAGACTGTTTTTGTTAATATATGAGATATGAGTTTTGGTCCATATTGCTCAGATCCATGCTGGGTTTTATTTTTTTCTATTTTACTTAAAAGCACTGGCCCTGAGTTACATACACAACGCTTTAAAGTCATCTGTGTCCTGAGACTGTAAATACTGGGTAAATAGAAAAGTAGATATAGGTCACGGTGTCCTATGTTTCAAAAGTTCTGCAGTGTGGACTATCCTTAACAAGTGCCAATTATCTGCCTGGTAACCAGCCTCACGAAGGTCAATAGAATGAGTAAATCAGTATAAGTCATCAACATTGTGAATGAATCACAATGCCTCTCACACTCTAAACACCATCTATATTTAGCTGACCAAGAAGGACCCTCATCCAGAGTGAATCCATAAACTGCTAAGCACTACTGCTAAGATCCTTTTAAATAAACAAATAAACATGTTACCCATGTGGCTTTGCTTTCATATCACAGCAAAGTCACAGGTGTGAAACCAGCAAGTAAGGGACAAAACAACGTAATCTGTAACAAACACACTCTCAGTCATTTCTAATCAAAGCATGACACAACATGATACAGGAAAGACAATAGACCCACATCATCATTCATAACCACAATGCATCACTTCTCTTTTTCTTCCATCAGTTTTCACAACTAGTTTTGTCAGCAGTGAAGCAACTTCCTGTGCAAGAAAACCAGGGAAGAACAAAACCAGCCATACCAAAGATGAAGGACTGATTTTAATAAATGCACATAGTTGTTTATATTGAACAGTGATAACATTTCAAAATGTAATGAAAAGTTAAACTTCATTAGTAGATAAGTGAGGTAAGTGCCCATCTGAGAAGAGAGAAGCTAGGCTATGCAATACTGCAGATGGGGCCAAGAGCTATTTGTAATTTACAAAGTAGTGGTGAGAGCAAACTATCAAAACAGAGTTAGGGTTATTGTTCCCTGTAGTGAACACATTTACAATGCTTTTCTTTAATGCTATAAAACCCATTTTGAGTTTACCAAGGTTGTACCAAATCAAAGAGGCTTACTAGTGAGAAAAGCAACAAATTATAAATGTGTTCAGTGCAGAGTGCATCCCAGTGCTGTTTTATTAGCATGTTTTCAACAAATTTCATAAAATACACATAGCTTGGCCTCACCTACAGGATGAGGCCATGCATAGCCTAGCTTCTGAGCCAGTCCTTTCCTTACAGGGGCAGAGCTGATCAAAATTACTGTGATTAATGTAAATACTATTGAAAAGAACCTCATACAACCCAACTTACAAAATTACTGAACTTTACTTTTAAACAAATTTTAAGATTCTAAGGATGGACTAGGGATGTGCATTTGAGTTTGGTAGCTTGATGCTAACACACTGTGGGATTACTCATTAATATGCTAACGGATTTAACAACTGTCCCCATGGTTATTTAGACATGACCTATTTTCATTGACAATATGAAAGTAAAAAATTGATGGCTTCACTGATCATTTACAAAAAACAAAGATTGGTAAAAGATCAATCCTGGAGTCAAGAGAAGCACAACTGGTCTCTGAGCACCCATGCAATTTCAATGAACAGCTTTTTACTTCTTTTGTTATAAAATGTCTTTTGGTAAACAGTGTACAGATGCATTAAAGCACTGTCTGGGTGTTAGTGTTACACTGTAACAATGTATTGGTAATAAACAATAGAAAAATGGTTTGAATTAAGAATTTGCACTGTTGCATGGCTTAATGATTTAAGTCAGATAGCTAGCTGCCAGTTAAATTAATTCTTCACATTTTCATCAGGACAAGCCCAAAATCCAACTCAAATGCTTTGACTTTAGTGTAACCCGACTGATAACCACTAGTAACAACGATAGCTCAGCTTAATGGCTGCTGTCTTACTGCAAAATTATTTTCCTATCTAGATGTAATCAAAGGACACTGAATGACAACTCAGGAATGCGTGAAAAGCATCAGTAGTGTCTTGAAAGAAATAGCACTGTTTGGCAGTATATAACTTTAAAAGTTGAGGTTAAGTTGACTGTGTCAGGTTAGATTCACATGAAGCCACTTTATGGACATTAAACTGAAAGATGTGAGACAGGCTAGCCATGCTAGCACTGCTAACATCTGCAACACCCCACATTGCAAACCAACCTTACATCACTTACACATTGTGTTGAAAAGAGTGCTTATTGTAAACTGGTTTATTTACTTTGAACTAGTCCGTTAAAAGTATTTCAAATTGGGTTAATCTGGATTTGAAATCTCAACCTTGGAGCATCCCTAATTCAACTGAGGTAATGGTCACATGAAATCTTTGATTTCTTACACATAAATGACTCCTTAAATGTTTAAAAAATCATCCCTAGCTCAAGGAGATGGACAGTCCATTTATTCAACCTACTGCCCTATGAATGAGAAATGAATACCCATTCATGCTGTGAATCAACAAAAACAAACAAGGAATCCATAGCATTTGCATAGCACTATCTGCTAAACAATTTCCTTATATATACCTTCCACTAAGTTCTGCCTTCTAAATCATGAAGGTCATGCTTTCATCAGAGGCAGTCAGCATGAACAACAACTAAGAAGACAAAGAAGTTGACAGGAGACAGAAGCCGTCCAAAGTTTGGCTTAATTTGGCCCAGTATGACACTAACTGCATAATGGCCAGTGTCTGTGTCTTTGTGATATCAAGTAAGAGTGGAGACTTGTTGAAACATTCGTCTTAGCAGAACAGCATTACATATCAGGAGTGCCATGTGTCCGAGGTTGTTGACTCCATCGCACATAAGATCAATAAGACCTCAGATAAAAAATTAAAAAGCAGAGTCAATAATGGTAGTAACAATAAAATGTTATTAATTACCATCCCTCTAGGACCTATGTGAGATAATTAAAAAAGAAGTAGCAGCCTCTCAAAATCTTAGACCACTCTGACCTCAATTTACCAGGTTTATTTTATAAACTGATACATTTTAGAACAGTAATAATAGGGGCACTGTTAAATAAAGTAGGATCCAAGATCTCCCTACCAGGCATCCACACTATCAGTACCATCTCTCTGGCTGTGTGTGTCCACTTAGCTCCACATAACAAACAATCATTACAATGCTTTACAATATACAGTGATGACACCGGATGCTATTTCTGTTTTTTAAAAGGTGAAAATACAATATAACCAAGGCAATACTTCACTCACTGTTACTGATACGAGTTTTGATATCATAACATTAAAGAAAGGCACAAAGATTTTTTAATTACTTGAAATCTTCACAATTGAATCTTTGATTTTAAATAAAAATGATACAAGTATTTAAGAACGTATGAACTTACCAGCAACTCTTTAGCTATCCCAGAGAAACATAGTGCATCCAAGAGAAATCCGCTCATCCACGTGTTAAAGCAAACACTCACTGACAGTCAGGCACAGGCACTTGTTTGCTGGCTGGGCTCTACAAGCGAGCACATTTATCTACTGGTTCACTGGTTGTGATGCCACTTCTCCCTCCACATGCCGAGTTACGGTAGGCTGAAGACAGTCACTATTAGTCACCTTCTCCCCGTCTCTAAGTACCAGCTCAGCTTCCTATTCCACCTCCTCCTCCCACTCCTCCACCCTCACCACCTCCTCCTCTTCTTCCCCTAAATTAGCCTGAATGTTGTAGTCTTGTGCAACAACGAGAGCCCTGTGTCTTGTAAACTCATCTCCCTCTCTCTTTCGCTCTCATGTTAAACTCCTCCCTCAGTCCAGCCTCTTTTCCAAAGTTGTGTGGGACATTTGCATACAGCAACACCTACACATGTGCAGACAACTATAAACTCTGAAACAATTCCTCTTCTGCGGTAGGGTCACTCTTAATGTGCTTTCCTCAACTATATGACAGTGAATCAGCATATTTACTCCTTTTAATGCACTCCCACACAATGCCGCACTGACACACATTCCCAATCATAAACCCATTTTTTGACATTTACTGAAAGTTATGTCCACTGCATTCTTTAACAACTATCTAATGAATGTACAAGTTATTACAAAATTTATTTATTATTCTACTTAGTTACCCTCTATGGAAAGTAACCTTTTATGCCTCGACTTTGGGCAGAACCCCATATCTATTCCTAAATGTGTAGGCCTACATAAAGTTATTCTACGGAGGACATAACAGGTATTTCTTTTTTGCTTTTGTCATATACCATGTGGAATGAGAGGTCCTGCCCAGTGTTTCCAGATTTTTCTTCTGAAATAAGCAACAAAGTCGATAAAAAAAGGCCAAAACAAGCAACTTCCCGCTATTCTTTTTATAATGTGAAGTATTACTTTTCTTTTTTTAAAAAGAAATTGACATAAAGCATGTTTTAATTTCAATTTCACAGTGCCAAGCAACTATTAAAAAAAAAGAAGCCCAACGTCACTTACACTAAGCTGACCTAGCAACTATGGCTCTGGCGCATGTGCCATGTACGTGAGTGTGTTTGGGGGTAGGCACGATAACCAGGGAAACGAAGAAGTGGAACAAAGGACAAACTACCTACCACACTCGCATTTTGATTTATTGTGGGGAGCTGGGAGATCAATAATCAGGGAGAATTCAAACAGACAGAAAAGCCCCAATAAACAACTGCATGTTGAGAAACAAGCCCAAAAAACCACGACCCGCAGCCGTGACTCACAAGATTTGCAAGCAACTTTAGATAAATACAGGCCTAAAGACGCTTATAATGAGCAGATATAGCAATGAGCAGCTGAGAATGCAGTATTGGTGTCAGGTCTGTCTGCGGGAAAAGTAACATTGCGCTGAATTAAAAAGGGAACTATGTTTCGTTACAACATTTTCAGTAGCAGTGCGTTACTTTACTTTTTACCTGAAGAAAATAGTCACGTTACACATAACACTGCACATGTTAATTGTTGAACTGTTTCTGGTTGGTGCAGACATGTATCTGTGCAGCCTAGTGCTGGATAAACAAATGAAGAACCATACTTCAAATCAGTGTTTCACATGGATTATTATGCTGGAGAGGACCATATGCTCAGAATGGCAGCTACAACAAACACCTCATCCTGACCATTCTAGTCTCAAGTCAGGGAACACTGAAATATTTAATTAAAAAAAACTACAAAGAACAAAGACAAGTCAACAGTTATTTTATGGACATTTTTCACAATCTACAGTTATTTTCAATACTTTTGCTCATGTGTAGTGAGTTAGCCACAGAAAAAAAAACATATTGTTACCCACCTACAGCTAACATAAGCATAACATGATGTTGATGTTTTGTAGCTTTGAAAAAAAGCGTTAAAGGCCCAGACACTCACACAGGTGTTCCTAAATCACTGTGGTTGATTGGACCAGAGGAGGTTGATAATAGGCGGGGCTTTGATGAGAGTTTATGATGTCATAAGATTTAAGGACCAATTGAAATGATTGCAGAACAACAAGTCCTACTACCATTACAGGTTCTACAGATTTCAAGAAGAAGGCAATGAACAAGAAAGTTGATCTATCCTGCAGTAAAATATATTTAATATTACCGACTTTAAGATCTCTTGTTCTTTGTCTTTATAAATGCTTTATTGACTCAGATGTAGGAAGCAGATTTAGAAAAAATACTGTGAGTACATGGTATTTAAAAAGTTATACAGTTAAAATACGCAGGAGTGCATGTACAGATCACTCCTAAGTTGACCCATTGTCAGGAGTTTTAGTTTAATCACATTTTAATGTACGTGACCTATGGGTAAACAATGAAGCTAAGAGATTATATCCGAAATCTATTAAATTTTTTACTTTGCATTTTAATTTATACTGTCCACATCTTAGAGTTCTTCATTCACTGTTCAGATAAAAACCTGCGTTTGGTTAAAAAAAATCAAAAGAAGATGCAGTGCTCTCATTTTACACCACTGGAAAACTGAAAAACTGCTGAAGGTAAAAACATCCAGTTGCTTAACTACAGTACATAAACAACAACAATTTGTTTGAAATGAAAAAATAGCACATTTGTCACACTTTAATGTAAAATGCTGGTGACATTTTATTTTCAGACCTTAATTTGAATACCATCGACATGTTCATACTGTTTTACTATAAATACATGTGACTAGCAGTGTCTGTAGCATCTGTTTTAAGGAATAACCACTGAAAAAGAGAATAGAATAAACCTTTATTGGTCTCACATGGGGAAATTTGCAACAAGGGGAAATTTGCAGTACTTCTACCTTGTTATTTTTCATTATTTTTTACATAAAAACTAATGAAAATGCATAAACTGAAAAGCAGTGTTGATCCTTGGAGTTGATGTTTACTTTCGGTCTCATCTCAAGTCCTGTGACAGTCAAGTGAGCTCAGATTCAAAGACACTTCCCCTGAAAAGATGCTGTAAGAACTGTTTACCAGAAACAGAAGTCATGACCTGAACCGCCCCTTCTGCCTACTCTTCGTGTATACAAAGCAGTGCAGACTTAGTCAGTCATAAATTTCTATAAAAAACATCACACCTACTGACAAAAGAAACACAGACAACACATACATCAGAGAAATAGGATAAGGACTACTTAAAAATTCTACCATTGAGGAGCATTGGTGAAATAATTATTAGCAAAATGTGTATTTTTCAGATAATTTGGATAGCTAACATGAACTGATCAATAATATTGAGGTCATTTAGCTTCTTTGCTCTTTTTCAGACATTGATAAAGTTTGTGATGTATCCCATATATTGAAATTTAGACATATATTTATTATATATTTAAATTACATATATTTGTGTTTCCCAGCTGACAGCAGACATAAGGCCAAATGACTTTCTGTCTCTCTCTTACATTTACTGTCGTTGGTTTGGTCACTCAGTCAGAAAAAAATTACACAAGCTGCAGGGACTGGGGTTTAATAATACTAATTAGACATCGTATTTTTATACATATAATATTGCCTGTTTGTCACATTAATAAATTAATAGAAACCTGCACACTATTTATTAAAGACACTCATTGTGATAAATCACCTTCTTATGTTATTGTCTATATGGTGTGATATATTGTACAGTTACGCCTATATTGATTACGTTTGATTTGGTCTTCTGGCTTGAGATGTCACTCAGTGGTAGTTTCTCCTCTGTGTCACATCAATATGGGATTTTATCACTTTTGTTTACTTGAGAGTTGTTGCTAAGCATTAGCTGGTTTTAGTCTTGGCCACTGGACTATTAACACATGTATTCACAGTTGCTCTTGTACTATACTGCTGCTTCATACACCACTCTGATGATACAAAACCTGACAACAGTTTGCACAAGGCAAACTATTACTGCTTAAGGACAGAGAATGTTAACTGGTGACCTTTCTATTGCTGCTGTAGTTACAAAATTGAAACTAACAAGAGCATACATGGATGCCTCTTTGTTTTTTTCAGTGCAGTTTCAGCATTAGCACATCAGATATGTCTCTTCAAACTACACAAAGAAACATTGACTAATAATGCTACCGAACACAAGGTAATCAGAAACGCCAGTTGGACCTCAAGTTGGTGCTAAATTTGAAAATTAGATGGTCATTGTTGAGGAATGAAGAAAAAGCAGTCACATGTTAGGTACATTGTAGCATGTAATAGACATCTTTTAAATTAACCCTTATGTGGGGGAATATGAATCAAAAAGCAGCTGTAGCAGAGAATTGATAACAATTGCCTCAAAGAAACAATATTATTAGTCTTTAAGCTTAACAATGCCGGTATCAATTCCTACCTCTTTGTTCTGCGTGCCTTGCAAATTAAGACCATCATACTCTCATCAAAGGTAGTCAGTACAAATGACAACAAAGACCAAAAGATGCAATCATGGTGGATAGAAGACTGAGGTGGTTAAAAGTTTGATTTTATTTTACAGTATGAAACTAACCTCACAACATCAAGTGTATTTTTTCCCACAAACTAGACCTGCGCTATCATTTATTTTAAGAATAGAGGAGTCAAACTTCTGTTTTCAAAATTAGCTGCCTACATGTGGATATAGCCTTAGTTTTATTGAAATGCATGTTTTTGTTGTCAGCATTCCATCAGTGTGTAAGACCATGAGGACTACAAAACACAATACAACCATAGTGACATTTTGTCTACTTCCTAATAATGTACTTTATATTCTGTGGCTTGTTTCATGGATCTTGTCAATTCAGCAATGAATTTAAGGGTGTTGTGTATCTGTAGTAAATTTTTGTCTGGTGACTTTCTTCAATCCATATTCACAATCTGACTCTCAGCACTTCTTTATTCCTGACTGTAGAAACACAAACAGCAGAATCAAAGCGCCACTAATCTAGTTGTGCCTATCACAACAGAGGAGAACACTGGCCGGCATGGTTCAACAGCACCCTGCTCACAATCATCCCTTGTTTGTACACAAAGCATTCAACAGTGGGGCAGCTCCAGTTCTCATAGTGCCCGCAGTGTATTTACTGGGCTATTTTTGTCCAGGGGCAGGACCCCCCCGGACTGTAGCTTATTGGCTAGGAAAACTGCATTACTGTCAAGTCTGGCCAATCATACGGCTCATATGTAGGAGGGGAAATCATTGACCAAGAAAGCCTTGTACCCTTTCAACAATGGCCTATGGTGGAGGCAGGACCCAAACACAAACATGCACGCACACAAACACACCAACCAGGACCTTATTCTACATGTCCACTGGGCAAGTCTGGAGTGTTAACTCCCTCTGTTGCTTTGGTTGCAAAGATGTAGCAAACAAGTACAAAATAAGGCTATCTTTGTGGCTCTGTTGGAAGTGTTGAGCGACTGCGTTGATTCATCAGAGTGTAGTCTGACCCTGCTATGCTAACCTCAGGCTATCTCTCTGTGAAGTGTGACAGACAATGCTGTCAATATTCATAGCTAGTTAAAGCCAGGGTAGCAGGCAAAGGGTTAATTCTTTAAAAACTGAAATATGGATTTGAACATGCATGCACACAACATTTTGCCTTATGTATCTGTATTACACTGGTCCTATGTTATAGGGCTGCATGGTTTAGGCCAAATAATAAACACAATTATTCTGAGAACACTGACCAAACATGACCAAGCAGCCGCCTAAATACTGTTTCAGTGTGTCACCATTAGCTGACTCCCTGCAAATAAGGGTTGATGAGGAGTACGCTGTTTACTCAAGAGGTCATGTAATGTCTTCTCAAGTGTTATATACGCCTTGGTGTGTTTAACATGTTTCTTTTGCATGATGGACTATTTTGCCCATGATAACAAGATCCACAGCATCAGGACTTTTCATTTTCCTCCTGTGAACAGCACCAGTAGGTACCTGTAACAGCTGTAGACCACCATCCCCAGCTCCCAAATAGACTGACCGCTGGGATGTCCTATTATCATTATGTGCGTAAAGCCTAGTGCAGAGATTGGACTGTAGGAAGAATGAAGACTAATTGAAAAATGCACTGAACTGACCAATTAATGCAGAGTATATAAGTTAACCAATCAGAACAGACTGGGCCCACAAGCAGAAGTGATAGGAATGTCAACCACACATCTCAGACAGGGTTAGAAGTGAATCAATGATACTTATGGTGCTTTTCCATTTGCCAGCCCCTTTGTGGCTTTTGGTAAAAGATAGGTGATTACCTTTGTTCCAAAGATGGTTGGGAGCAGCAAAACAATACACTATTTTAGCAGGGGAGAGTTCAGGAAGTCATACAAATCCTAGAGCTGACAAGGGGGGGCCCCTGACATGTGGCAGTACTCTGACCATTCAGAGGTCAGCAGTGTCTCCATGTCACGATTAGACTCAGCTCAGCTTGCTTGAAGCCCTGCTGGGGGGTAGTAAAAACTGTGCCAGGTACAGGTTATGATCCCTGGAAAACCAACATGACCAAGTAAAGTCAAGCTCAACAGAGCAGATGCCACATAGTGGAAACGCCATATTAGAATGTGAAAACTGGTTGGCTTTTTGAACATAAGGATTGGGAATGTACTCTGGTAATCTGAATGTACTCATTCATAATGAATAAACAAACACAAGCTGAGGCAAACTACAGTCCTCTTGGTATTGTAAATGTTTCAAAAATGTTTTTAAAAGAAACCAAAGGAATATAGCATAAGAAAGAGAACGCATCTTCATTTAAGAGGATTCACCCAAATTCACATCCTGTCGCTGCCTCTGATACAAACCATTGAAAACTGTCAGTGTGTTAATCAGACTGATTGTGTTTAATGAATAAAAGCTTGTCCACAACACTGTTCATGAATGATCCTTATGCCCTGACAGAAAACAATTGCATAATTCCTATAGGGTGAGTGAGGTATTTTGTGCCTCACAATCGATGATCAGGAGCCTAACATTTATCAATATATTGTGATTATCAAATTGTATGAAACAGTAAGGCCCTACAAAATGTTCATCTAAAAAAAAATTGAAAGCTCTGTCCACCTATTTTGAGCACATATATTAACCGTTATTAATACTGAGTAAACAAATGAGTGGATCCATGAGTGTGTTTCCATGTAATAGAAAGGGGGTAGTGCATTAACAGCCAACCAGCTGCACAGCATTTCTTTTTGCATGGGTGAGAGTCTTCGTGTACAGAGGAATGGAAAGTATTTGTGAGATTGGTTAAGAGATAAGACACACGCATACGCACACACATATACAAACAGAATATTAAGTTTACTATAGCCTTGAAGAGTCAAAGCCTGATCTCAAACACACTTTAAACTCACTCTCACCTCTATTTACATCGTCCCTTGCTCTGCAACTCCCTCTCTCCCTCTTTCACTTGTTACATAGAAAAGCTGACAAACAATAAGCATTAGCATGAAGAATGTGGTTGCCCCTGAGCCTTTAGACTTTAAAAGAAAGAGACACAAGAGAGAGGAAGATCTACAGAGAGTGAATGAGAGGGTAAAGCAGGAAGAAGAGACATGACTGAAAACACAGGAGGAGTTCAAGGAGGGGTTAAGAAGATGATTAATAAGATAAGTTTACATGAGAGCAGGCATATGAGTGCGTGTGATGAGTATTCATATCTTGTGGTCTTTCTGCATATGTGACACAGATTTAAGACTGATTTGTCTTTATGCATAAACACACACAACACCCCTCTTTTTCAGATACATTGTACAGCAATGAACAATTGAGGGAGAGGGGAAAAGATCACACAATGCAGTACAGCAGCCAAAACGACGGTGTTTTTTTAGCATAATGAATCCTACAACATTAAATGGCTTTAAGTGTGACTGGCGCCTGAAGTACAAACAAAACAGATTAAAAAACAACAAATAAAAAACACAATGACAAATCAGAAAACAGTGCAACAAATAAGAATACACAACAAAATAAAAAGAACTATGATACAAAGGACACAACTACATAAAGTAAAACAAAGCATGATACAGTAAAACACAACTACAAAAAATGGCAATGAATTAAAGTAAAACTAAACTAAAAAAAATAGAAAACACTACAGCAAATAAGAAAACAGAACTAACAAACTAGACAGCAATTGGAGAGCACAAACCTCTGCCAAGCTAGCTCACATATTGCTGTTATACAAAACCCAAAACCAGTGAAGTTGGCACGTTGTGTAAATCGTAAATAAAAACAGAATACAATGATTTGCAAATCCTTTTCAACTTATATTCAATTGAATACACTGCAAAGACAAGATATTTAATGTTCGAACTGAGAAACTTTATTTTCTTTTGCAAATAATCATCAACTTAGAATTTAATGGCAGCAACACATTGCAAAAAAGTTGGCACAGGGGCATTTTTACCACTGTGTTACATCGCCTTTCCTTTTAACAACACTCAGTAAACGTTTGGGAACTGAGGAGACCAATTTTTGAAGCTTTTCGGGTGGAATTCTTTCCCATTCTTGCTTGATGTACAGCTTAAGTTGTTCAACAGGCCGGGGTCTCCATTGTTGTATTTTACGCTTCATAATGCGCCACACATTTTCAATGGGGGACAGGTCTGGACTACAGGCAGGTCAGTCTAGTACCCGCACTCTTTTACTACGAAGCCATGCTGTTGTAACACATGCAGAATGTGGCTTGGCATTGTCTTGCTGAAATAAGCAGGGGCGTCCATGAAAAAGATGTTGCTTGGATGGCAACATATGTTGCTCCAAAACCTGTATGTACCTTTCAGCATTAATGGTGCCTTCACAGATGTGTAAGTTACCCATGCCTTGGGCACTAATACACCCCCATACCATCACAGATGTTGGCTTTTGAACTTTGCGCCTATAACAGTCCGGCTGGTTCTTTTCCTCTTTGGTCCGGAGGACGCGACGACCACACTTTCCAAAAACAATTTGAGATGTGGACTCGTCAGACCACAGAACACTTTTCCACTTTGCATCAGTCCATCTTAGATGAGCTCGGGCCCAGTGAAGCCGGCGGCGTTTCTGGGTGTTGTTGATAAATGGCTTTCGCTTTGCATAGTAGAGTTTTAACTTGCACTTACAGATGTAGCGACGAACTGTAGTTACTGACAGTGGTTTTCTGAAGTGTTCCTGAGCCCATGTGGTGATATCCTTTACACAGTGATGCCGGTTTCTGATGCAGTACCGCCTGAGGGATCAAAGGTCACACGCATTCAATGTTGGTTTTCGGCCTTACCGCTTACGTGCAGTAATTTCTCCAGATTCTCTGAACCTTTTGATGATATTACGGACCATAGAGGATGAAATCCCTAAATTCCTTGCAATAGCTCGTTGAGAAATGTTGTTCTTAAACTGTTCGACAATTTGCTCACGCATTTGTTCACAAAGTGGTGACCCTCGCCCCATCCTTGTTTGTGAATGACTGACCATTTCAGGGAAGCTGCTTTTATACCCAATCATGGCACCCACCTGTTCTCAATTAGCCTGTTCACCTGTGGGATGTTACAAATAAGTGTTTGATGAGCATTCTTCAACCTTCTCAGTCTTTTTTGCCACTTGTGCCAGCTTTTTTGAAACATGTTGCAGGCATCAAATTCAAAATGAGCTAATATTTGCAAAAAAACAACACAGTTTACCAGTTCGAACGTTAGGTATCTTGTCTTTGCTGTGTATTCAATTGAATATAGGTTGAAAGGGATTTGCAAATCATTGTATTCTGTTTTTATTTACGATTTACACAACGTGCCAACTTCACTGGTTTTGGGTTTTGTACATAAGCAAAAGTTCCATAATGAAGTAATCCTCATAATATGATTCCTCGACCCTGAAAACCTACCCAAGCACTTGGAATCAAGTTGATATCATTATTTGTTTGGTAATAATAGAGTGAAAATGATTGTTTACAAATGGCAGTTATCCAGATCACTACCAAAACTCATCACGTCTGTTGAATCATGACCAATATTCCCTGAAAGTATCATTCAAATCCTTGAGGACTTAGTAAGTTATCATCAAAGCTGTGGAAAACTGCCCTATATCCTTTAAAATATTCCTGATACACATCCAGATACAGATCACCTCCAAAATCCAATCTTTTTAAGTTAGGCCATTACCGACAACTCCGGAAAATTTAAGTAAAATCCATCCTTTAGCTTTGTGCAATCTTACCAAAAAATAAGCAAACACACAAACACAATCAAACCTCCTTGGCAGAAGTTATAAGAAAACTCAAAGGACAGAAAGGAAAACACGACACAAAGGAAACACAATGACTTAAAGGAAAACAAAACAACAACAAAAATCACACAATGAATAAGAGAACACAACAACAAACTAAAAAAACAAGACAATAAGGAAGGCACAACAATAAAAAAAACAGCAACAAATAAAAAGCAAAACTATACAAGGAAAATAGAAAAATTTAAAGAAAACACAAAAATTCAAACACACAACTAAAAATATCCACAAAGACATTTAAATACACAACAAATTAAAACACAAGAAAAAAAACAAGAATAACAAGTAACTAAACACAACTCAAAAACACATAATGGCAATTAAGACAATTCAACAGTATAAAAAGCTATAGCGTTTCCACAGTTGTAGTTGTAGTCTTTCTTTCTACTGTTGCTGTTTTCATATTTGTTTTTAGTTTGTTTACTTTTGTCATTTTTTTCTTCTGCTTTGTTTGTTTATATTTGTATAATAGTGCTTTCTAAATTGCAGTATTTTCTAATTTACTGTGTTTTGGACTTCAGAGACCTCATGGAGGAATGCCTGTTTTTGATAGCAACCTATCATTTCTCCAACAGTGCAGTTACCTCAACAGGCTTGAAAACAAGAGTGTCTCAGAAGTTTGTTTGCTATAGATAAAATGAGGTCATGAAGTGATCAAGAAAAATTTACTTTTTTAACCATAAAAATATTGTATCATAAAACTGAGCAACAAAAGCTTGCGGACTCTGAAAGCTCCAAAGGTTACTTTCTTAATTACTCTTCCAACCACACTGTAATAATCACGTTTTATTTTACGTTAAAAAATTATATCAAAGGACTGTTAGCATTAACACTTTAATCATAACAATGTTTAGGCATTAATTTCTTTTTCTAAACCACAATACTTGTGTGCTACTTGTCTAGCTGAACCAAAAATCAACTACTGTAGTGAGGCAGCAACTGGACACTTCTCACCTGAGGGTTTCCCCCTTTTCACACTGATGCTTCAATAAGGACTGCTGCTCCTTTTAATGTCTCACTTCTCTTGTGTATTATATGTGTATTTTTTTCCTTTAAAAGTGGGGTTGGTAATCACAGAAAACTGGCATGAATTTGAATGTAGCATCTCCTTAGGACTCCGTCTAGCCCCTGCCCCCGCTCCCTGGAGCTCCTCCAAAACGACCAAACCACTCACATGCAAGAGCACCACTGATTCGTGACCATATGTCTGATATAAAACCACCAACTCAAAACCGGTCCTCAGCACATCGTTTTTGTTTTGCACTACGCCAAGTCATGTCTCACTCAGCGGCAGGAAAACACCAAAACATTATCATAGTAAAGTTAAAAAAACAAACATAGCAAGTTAGTTAGTACTCACAACCCGATGTTGACTCGTTTTTGCCCTGGCTTTGTCCAAATTCTTTTTTGTTTCTGCCTTCTCTGCCTCCGTCTTTCTTTTCTTGCCCTGTTTGGCAGGAAGAACAGTTACCAGTAATTAGGATATAAATAGTTTCTCTGCCATTCTCCAGCGTACTCAGATCCCTCTCAGCTCGGCTACACGCATTGAATCAGGGTCTGTGCACGCTGGCAAAATGTACAGAAGGTGGGCCGAACAGCAGTACAGGATTTGATTGGTTTAATAAATTTGGTCTGAACTGCCAATTTACCCCTGCTGTAGACAGTGGCTATTTTTTGCTCTCTTTTAAGAACACATCATGCATTGATTGCCATCAGGACACAACGATCATTTTAACCAGTATAACAAAAAGTGTACCTAAATCTGATTACCAACCCTGCCTTTAATTAAGGTAATATTATAAGAACCAGAGGTTATTTGTTGTCTTCAGAATAGAACCAGGTCCTTTCAAATGGAGGTAAGTCACCCCTAGCTTGAGAAAGTACAAGAAAGGGTATTAAAGCACAGTTTCCTGAAAAAAATCCTTTAAATTGTTAGTTGAAGAACTGAATCTTTATCATTTTAGATTAATAGTCATTATATATCTAGACAAAAAACACACATCCTCTCTGTTGTTATTGTCAGTTCTCTCAGGCTCCAGGCAACAGGATAAATACCAGAAATTACAAATGCAAAACCTGTTTAAGGAGCCCAGAGGGCATAATATTCAGGGAGTTGGCTGTAGTGTTCATTTTAGAGCTGAAGCACGTTCTAGTGCAGAAGACTTAACTATCACCTACACAGGATCAAGTGTTTAAGTTGTGTTAAACAAGTTGATGAAACATGTGACCATGAACTTTATTGTTGTTAGCTTTCTATCAAAAATCAAAATACTTCTTCTAAGAACTGAAACTGTGGGAAAACATGTTGAATTTCTTCAAATGATTCCTGAATTTAGCCAATTGTTGATAACACAAGCTCTCACTTTGGAAGGATTGTGCATTTGTCAACTTAATAAGTGAGCATGCTCTTGCAAAACACCATCAATCAACAGGAAGTCCTTAAATTTATGAAAAGTAAAGCTGTACTACAGAATACCTATATAAGGACAAAAGGCACTCTTCAAAGTCTGCAGGCAGCCTCCAAGAAGGCTCCAGCCAGAACTACAGAGCCCTGTTAACTAACATTCACACTGTCCAAACATACATAACAGGGCAGCTGTTGTGCACCGTGCAGCTGAGCCGCCATTCTTACAGAGAAGAGAGACAGTGTGGGCCAATCACTACTGGGTGTCAGTCAAAAGAGGATATGAAACTGTGGAGTGGAGATAAATGAAGAAGTGGAGTCACACATTCAGCACATGCCCCCAACAGTCCCACCCACACTCACCTCTGATGGATCATGGGTCATGTTGTCATACAGCACATGCCGAACTGTCATTCCTGCGGTCATAAAAGTCCAATCTCTTCATGCAAAAACTGTCACAGTAACTCTGTAGGTGTTTATGTTTTACTTGGGTTATATTTCAGGGAAATGCACAACACCATAAAAACACTTCCTCTACTGTGTTTTCCTTGTCTCATCGCCAAACCTCAACAAAATCTGTTCAGGTCATGGGAGAACCGTCCATATGGCACACAGATGAGGCTGTGTTTACACACACCTGATGCTTTTTCACACAAGAGCACATCTGAGAGCCCAGAGTAACTGTAACCTGTGTTCATCTGTGTGTGTGTGGGAGTGTGTGTCTGTGTGGGTGTGTGTTTGTGTGTTTGCAGCACTCCCTGTGTTTACCTGAAGATATTAACCCCATCGCAAGTGGACATGTGTCCACTGAGGCAGAAAATATGACCAACACACACACACACACACTTACAAATACACACTTTTCCATAATCACAGCACACAGGATGCAGTGCTTGAGCTAATTTACACATATTTGTGACAAGGTTATTGGTTGGTGAGTGTCAAAAATTCAAATAATCATGGAGTGCACTTAAGTGAAATGGTAGGCTGCTGCTGTTAATTTAGTTATGAACAATGTTGGGCACAAACTAGTTCCCTGTAGTTTATGTCTGTATTAATATTACATCTTGTTACTTCTAGTGTATGGCATTACAATTCCTGAGACAGTAATAATATTGCAGTTGCTAATCAAAAACCCTTTTCACATCAACTTAAGCAAATGTGTCATAAAGAAAGTTCCGTTATCATTACACCTCAAGAGATTCACATTATTCAATATCTGTGTGAATTCACTGTGAAATTGGTCTTGGATGACACAAGACACAGTGTGTGCTCCCCATACACACAAGGGCAGGGATACGCACTCACAGCACTCCTGTCTCAAGCTGAGTCCCTGTACCTCCCTTTCACAAATAATACATTCTGATACTGCCTCTGGAGATGGAACAAATGGGGGGTACAACTTGTTGCCCCCATTCTGCCTGTGCGCAGAATGTGTGAAGGCGAAGAATCACAGGGGCATAAATTTTACAGTTTGTATCAGCAGTATGAATGGGGCTAAAAAAAAATGCATAATTACTTATTACTTTTTGTCTTCTGTGGGCTGGTCCCATGATTAATTGTGACTTTTAATGACTTGAAAAATTATCTTTATTTACATTCTGTGTCTGTAAAGATGACAAGAACACTGATGTCTGTTCTAAACTTTTTTTTAACCTGGGATATATCAGATTTTTGAAGAGAGAAAAGTATTAAGAGACTGAGGTCACTTTAACAACTTGAATTCAGCTGGCTTGGTCCAGTTTTGGTTTGAAGAAGCACAATGTTTCATTTTTCACTTGGTTTGGTTTGCTTTCACACTCTTCTTTGTCAAGTGGCTCAAAGCATATCAAATGTTGTGTAAGACAGCCTTCCGCCACTAGTTGGAGCTGCAGATGTGGCATTTCTTGCCATCTGGCCTCTTGCAGCACTATGACCCAGAAATGCACAATGAGCTTTAAGTAATAACATCAACTAGCTTGAAACTGCTCAGCAGTATCTTGAGCGATAGAATAAAGATAAAGTTTTCTCTAGGCTGCTCAGATGAAAATGGTGTATTTGTCTAAGCAATCTGCAAATACAGTCTGCACTGACTTGTAAATTTTAACTTCTTAAAGCTGCGTTCACTTCGCAACTGAAATCGCGTCACCCACGCAAGTAGCGTTGCCTGTCCATAAATACCTAATTTTGGTCACCGTCGCTGTCACTCAGTGACGTCATGTCTACTCAAGTTTTACCACAATCATAACATATCATATAATAGGATGTATTAGTTGCCATTAGTCCAACTACATCCTTTTCACTCACCTACCAACCACAAAACACTGCAGCCGATGGCCCTGCAACAGCATCATCTGCGAGTTCTCTTCGGTCCTGCCTAGGCGAAAACTCATGTATACTCACTAATTAATGTTTCCCACACGGACATGGATTGTCACTCTGTCACAGGTACCGTCACACACCCACACAACGATGATTTGCTGTTGCCGCACAGCCCCAGGCGATATCGCCTGAAGAGTTCAAACTTTTCAACTTTGGCGACCAAGCGACGAGCAACGCGGTCGCCCAGAGCACATCCGTTGCATCGCGGGAGGGTTAACCCCGCCCCATCGTGGCTGTACATTGACTTTACACGGAGAGTGGTCACCCAGGTCGCAAAGTCACATTCGGTGTGTAGGTGGCTTAAGAGAACCAGAGGCTGGCAGTGAAAGCAATGCAATGTAAGCCACTTTCTTTGGTTGCTCATGTTGTATTTGGTCAAATTTAAGCCACAGTGCCCTACTTTCTGGTTCGCTTGCTGTGTTGGTCATTGCTTAGTTTGGATGTCTTTCACACCCAAAGATACTAAAACCAAACTCTGATTTGCTTGGAAGCAAATCAAGATGGACCAGAGTATCCTGACCAGAGTGAGCTCTCACACCACCCCAAATCAACCGCAATTGCCAAAAAAGCTGGTACTGATACTGTCATTGGGCAGCACGGTGGTGCAGCAGATAGTGTACATGCCAGCAAGAAGGTTGCTAGTTCAATTTCAGCTGGGATAGGCTCTAGCCCCCTGTGACACCTAAAGGGATAACTGGTATAGACAATGGATGGCTGGATAGATGATACTCTTAACTGATGGTCCTTAACTCCCCAATAAATAGTCCTTCACAGTCCAAGTCCTTATCCATACCTCTATTGATCTATTGTTTGGTGTCAAAACAAGATTAAAAAACATTCTGAACAGAACTTATATAAAGTGACTAAAGCTTGCATTAATGCATTAAAAGGTTTCACTCTCTGATCTATTGCTGGGATCAGAATCAGTACTCGAGAACACATCTACATCCTAGTATCTACAGCTATTCAAAATATTTGTCCATCCTTGGAGGTTTCAGAGCTTGAAACTCGACTCTGTCTTCTTCTGCAGGTCACCTGAGCAGGTTGTCACTGTGCTTATTGGAGAGAGGGCAATCAGTCTGTCGGGCGTCACCACTGCACTACATACTGGCTGCTCACCTCTGACCTTGCTGACAGTGACCTCAGCGCTCAGTACGTTAGCCAACCTCTGACCCTTTACACTGAGTGCACTCTGTGACCTCACTGTGACCATTCTCACTGAGCACACATACACTCCTACATAGCACACATAAATACACACACACGTGTTTTAGCACAGAGAGGGACTGAGGTAATTGTGCAAACAGCTGCACTGACATTGTGCATTATTTGTCTTAAAACTGTAAAAGCAGTTGTGTTCAGGATCTGTTTTATCAGTTATCATATTCTCTGTTTATATACACCATGATCTCTTTGACAGGATTATAGTTCTGAGGCATTCTTAGGTATTATGTAAACAGGTCAAGAAGCACATGATAAATGATTAAGCATCTGTACAATTAAAATTGTAAACTTAATTGGTTAAATTGACATGTGGTAGAACAGAGAGTTTACCACAATTCTAGCCTGACTCTGTCCCAGTCTGGGTGTACAGCGTGTCCATTTTGATCTTTTTATAGACAGCTAAAATATTTTGATTAATTCACTTAGACATACAAAGGAGGTAGTAAAAGCAAATAAGAAAAAGCAGTTTTAATTATTCTTTGAAAATTCAAGTTAAGAAATGTGATTATACAAATTAATCACAAAATCTGAGTTATGTGGATAAATGTTTATCCAAAACAGTGGCCTTAAAACTCAGCAATGACGTATTGCTGTATTTGTGTGTGTTTACATGCAGACCTTCAGGTGAACCTGCCAATATGAATGTGAATGGCCATCTGTGTCTCTGTTTTTACAATAACAGAAAGCAACAAAGAGGAAGACACTTGTTTAGGGGTTCTTCACTTCGTGTAAAATCAAGAACAATTACACAGAATTGGCACTGTGGTTCACTAATCTCACTGTTCTGTGCAACTTCCCAGAAACTGCATCATAAAAGAAACTGAAAGAACAATTTTCATGTTTTCTGAAGTGGGGTTGCTAGAGGCCCATGGCACTAGTAAATATTAGTGCCAATAAAGTAACTTGCAAACTTTGTCCCTTGGGGGAGATATCAAGGGGCAGAAGGTAGCCAGTACACAGCAGCACATGGTGCCACCAAAAGCCACATTATTGAGCCACTTACAGGGTAAACCTATTCAAAAAACAATGTTGTCTTGTCAGCACAATAAACTTTTTTTTTGACAAAGCCCCTGTGTTTTCAGCTATTTGTGATGCAACTAAGGGCTATGTAACCTTCTGCCTGCAAATCCCCTCATTAGATAATGTGAGACTGCTGCAGGATGCAGCAGGGTGAAGTTGCGTTCACTGGAGCACAAACTGACATAAATCACTAAATTTGGCTTGTTGCTTTAAATATGAATATCAGGACTGACCTCTCTGCAGCGCTGTGTTTGCAGTGCACATTTTACCAATCAGGACTAGGACACAGACACAGTTTGAAAGCTCAACAAAATGAAGATGCTTTGATGAAAGGTCCAGAAGAAGCTGTGTTACTAAATCCCACTCAAAACAGCAATAGAGCTCCAAGCTTGTGGACATGGGCTCACAGTTCATGCATCTGTCACACCAGGTTACCTGTGATCTCTCCATCTCCGTTCTGCATCACTCTTTCTACCTTTAAGTGACTGGCAGGAAAGTTGGTGCCGGACAAGCTGGTCTGAGTTTCAGAAACTAATGATTTTCTGAGATTTTCACAACCAAACATCTTTAGGGTTTACAGAGATCAGTCTGAAAAAGAGAAAATATCCAGTTATTGGTCGGTCTGTGGGTGAAAATGCCCTTTTGATGCTGGAGGTCAGGGCAGAATGGCCATAGTGGTTTAAAATACTAGAAAGGAAACAGTAACCCAACTTGTTACAACCAAAGTATGCAGGGGACTCTTATGGACTTGTATGGGAAGTCTTGCCTGGTCTGATGAGTCTCAATTTCTGCAACATTCAGATGGTAGGGTCAGAATTTGGCTTAAATGACATAGAAGCATGGATCCATTCTGTCCTTTATCGACAGTTTAGGCAGGTTTCTGGGCACACTTTGTGCTATTTACACCAATACAGCCTACCTGAGTATTGCTGCTAACCATGCCCATCCCTTTCTTCTAATGGCTACTTCTGGCAGGATAATAAATCCTACCACAAAAGCTCAAATAATCTCAAACATTCTTAAACATGAAAATAAGTTCACTTTACTCCAGTGCCCTCCAAAGTTACAAGATCTTAATCCAGTAGAGCACCTTCAGGATGTCGTAGAATGGAAGATTGGCATCGTGGAAGAGCAGCTGACAAATCTGCAGCAACTGTGTGATGCTATCATGTTAATATGAACCAAACTCTCCTTGTTGAGTTGCAGTTCTGAAAGCAGGGGTTCAACCCAATGCTAGTGAGGTGTACCTAATCAAGTGGCTGGTGAGTGTATGTAATTAATCATCTCAATATATATTTGAATAATTAAGTATGATTTTTACCATAACTGAGCAGTTCTACTGGAAGGCATTCAATCAATAAAGGAAATCTATCAACAAAGCTGCATTGATCATGATAAATTGATTTAGCTTGAATAATGACAAGAAAACCACATTTCTGATCCCTCAGACCACTTTTCAAATAACCTTCTATTATGCACCAATCTGAAGTCAGAAGTTGAACTATATTCTGCAGTCAAACAAGGTGAAACACATAGCTCCTCCTCTCATCTAAATCTGAGGTGCATACCAAATGTCTTCAGAATTAAACATTGACATTGCATCGCTGGACAACATTACACATAACAAAGTGTGTCCTTTCTCAACACGCACCGTCACTAATAATAAACACAAGGTATGTAAATAGAGCCAGCTCTGCAGAGGGGACAAAGGGGGGGCATGACTGGCCAATGGTGCCTTCAGTATTTTAGTGTGCACACCATACAGGACTTGAATAAGCAGTAGTGTATTATGGTCTGAACAGTTTTACAGTCACAGCTTATACATAGCAGCATACTCCCTGCCTGAGGTGTTGTTACTGATACCAGCCTGGCCACAGGATTATAAATGGCAAGAGGGGCAGCTCTCAGCAGAGCTCCCTGATGTCAGTGGAAGACGGGGAAATGGTGCTTCATGGGCTTACCAAGTGGGCGCCAGGGTGGTGTCATGTACCCTTTGACAGGCTAAAAGCTGTGTCTTGATTTTTTTTGTGTTCTACATAAATTCATATTTCATCTTCAATGATCAATTACTTAGGGGTATGTCCAGAAAAGTGACCAGAGGCGGTGCTGCCCTCCTTGACATCAGTTAATCCCAAGGTGCAACAAAATCACAGTCAGTGTTTGACTATTTGCTCGGTCAGAGGAAGAGATTAAGTTCAAATCAGCTACTCGGTCTGTTTCAGCAAAATGATGGTGGCATTCTTTGCAATTCAGTGTAGCATCATGTTCCCTCTTTCTGGTCCAAATTGTTGGAATAAAACTGTGCGCAGATATTTAAAAATCGTTTCTTTTAATATGTACATATATATGTACATATATGTATGTAAAAAAAAAATATATATATACATATATATATATATATATATATATATATATATATATATATATATATATATATATATATATAATTTCAATGTTTTTAAGCCCTTAATTTCAAGTTTAGAAAAACAAAACCTCTTCCTGCAATGTGCTTCAGTTATGATGGTACACAGAGTAACAGTAAATCAAAATAACCATGCTGTTTTACGTTGAGTAGCCAAAATTTATGACAATATCTTAAAGTCTGGATACTAATGATAAGGTGATGATTTTAGACTAAAAACCAAAGTATTTCCTTAATAATCAGCCCAAGCAGAAAGTACAAATTGATCAGGCTCTCAACTGCAGCCACTAAAAGAGATAAACTGCCTCTGGTAAGATTTTCATCTATTTTATCTATTAGGTCTTAACCTTGCACAGCAGCTGTATTGGTCTGATTCAGCTTCTGTAATCAGGTAGATCCATCTTGCCAAGCTCCAATAAAATGATTGTGTGCGGCCCAGAACAGGACGACCAAAGCACCAAATCAGCATCCGTTAGAGCAGGAAGAGGTAGCAGCTACAAATAAGACAACAACAGGGAGTGACTTCACATACAAAGATTAGCATATATGCTAACAGCTTCAGTAGCAGTTTTACCAGATCTGGACAGAATTTCTTTATTAAATAAAAAATAACAACACTACAGACTTCTCTCTAGTAAGGATACTGTCGCTCTACTTTAGACATCTTTTGAATCTTTTGAATTTGTTTTATGAAGTGGTTCACTTTCTGTAGTGTAGTAGCACCCGCCTGCTACATTACCTGAGTGGCCCCTGACTGATGGAATGATCATCAATTCACCTGTCGCAAATGCTTTGACAGGGTCTGCCCATCCCCAAACACTGTCTGTGGGCTCTTTCCTAGGTGGACTAGTGAAATATATTGAATGGTCCATTTGGTGTGTTCTCACAAAATGTTTCAACTCTCAGATACTGTGGCATTGAATTGGTAAAGCAACCCTACCATGGAGGTGACTTTAATAATCTGTTACTTAAAAGAGAGGCTTATTGGATGTACACATTGAACACTCTCCCCCCAAATGGGTTGAATGAGGAAATTGTTTTGAGACCTTTTAAGTAAATATTGTATAGCTCTGCTACTGCACTGTATTGGAAAACAGTATAAAAGATCATGTGGATTGCATCCTTGTGGATGTGCCTCTATTATAATTTTTCATCCTTCTTAAAAAAAAAGGTTTTTCTCTTCCCTTGAATAGCATGTCATTATGACCGTACTGCCTGATGCTCAGTCCTGTGATTCAAGGTGTCGAGATCTTTGGGCACTCTGTTCCTTGAGATGGTTGTTTGTATGTATATTTTTGTAAATTGGATATAGTTCTGTAAACTGAAGTGATACATCCGACGTGGTTGCTAAGTAAACGTACAAGGGTTTATGATTTTGTATTCTCCCCATGCATAATTGCAATGATCACATGACAGGTCAGGTGACCCCCTGAATTGTATAAATGGAGGTATGGGTTTCCACATGTTCATGTCTGATGAAGGGCTAAGACCAGAAATGTTACATCTGTGGTGATTAACCTCATTACACTGACTTTGGAGCAGCAACTGTTTGCAGAACTTCTCTCTTTGCTCTCTTTTTGCTACTATTTGTTGCATCTAGCAGCCAGTATTTAACCTATTCTTGGGATCTGTGTGCTTTTTCTATCAAGGATTTTCATCCATGCAATTAGCTTTTTAAACTTTGTAATCTCAATTTTTCCCACAAATTTAACTATTTTTTAAATACAAAATTCTCACTACCTACTTCTAGTAAAAATTGGACTTTTCAGTCTCTTCTAAGAAAAAAATCATTTTGCTTCTACCTCAGCAAAATGCATGGTCTACATGTCCCTCCACCTTGAGCAAAGAGCAGAAAAAATAGGGGTTTGACTGTGAAAAGGTAAAGCAATGCAAACGTGTCCAGTGCAGTTGTTTTCTTTTTGGTTTGTTTTCACTCTTGGACCCTTCCGGAGCAATGCAAAGCCCAGTTACCACAATGGTTCTCTCCCTACAGGGGCAGAGTTTATCAAAATCACTGTGACTAGTATTTACTATTGACATAAATAACACTCCTCAAAAACAGTTTGGAAGTTATTTAGTCAATGTGTCTCCCCTTTCACAATACTAATTGGTATTGTATTTCACATTGCAGTTAAGCCTGATTTACCTTTACAACAAGGTACAACTTGTTAAGATTGTGCATTCTTGGAACATAGCTAGACGTATGGGTAGCGCTCAAGAAAATGCGCCAAAATACCCAGCAACTTGAAGCTGGTGCTCCAATAGGCAGAGTGGCAGCACATTTGGTTCCAGCCCAGGTACCACTGCCAAACTTAGGACAAAATTCTGTGACAGTGGTGAAGTCAAAGACAGATCGCGAAGCAGGCATCTCAGGATGACAGAATCCCAAGAAGACAGGTTCCTCACCATGCTTTACAGAGGAACTGTAGGTTCTTTTCCATGGGAAGAGGGAATTTTGGTGCATATTTTTTGAGCTCTACCCACACATTTAACTGTGTTGCTCATTAAAAAAGTGCAGGATCCTTACAAGCTGTACTCCATTGTACAGGTGACTAATCAGGCTTTCCAGCATTATAAAATCCAATACTCACTGGTGTGAAAGGCAGAAATAATCAACCGAAACATGTTTCTAATTTTTTTGAGAACTATATATGCAACCCCACATCAAAAATATTGAACTTTCCCTTTAAGTGTTGGAAGTAAATATAAACTTAGTTTAGTCTTTCGGAGTGCTCCCAAATGTCAGACCATCCCTTCTGCAGTCAGTGGTTCCTGTTGGGCCCCCTCATCCAAAAAGTCTAGACACGCCCCTGTGCTTTTTCTTGCAACAATCAATGTTCTAACCTAAAATAACCTTAAAATATCAAATGCTATTGTTTTCAATCATTTTCAGATTTCCTTTGTGCTTACAAATGCCCCACTTGTGGACTTAATATACAGTTTTATATCACAATAATCAAAAAGCTGGAAATAACATCTTTACACCCAGTATGATGCACTGAGGTTTATGATGCCTGAAGCCTGAATGTGACTGTGTGTTGCAAATTTAACTACATGACTGCTGTCACAATTCTAGACTACGATGTATGACTTTTAATCGACTTTGCAAAATGTTCCTTTCAATTTTTTTGGAAAGATAGGCTTATAAGAACATGTTAGGCGCTGGTTGCTTTTATTTGGAAGTTTTTAATTTACACAATAATCCACGTAAAGCGAGACATAGGCATTAAAAACGGACACGGTGTATTTAGGGAGGTGTAAGTATTTTAGCAGGGGCCAACTCTCAGTATGAAAGAGAGTGTGAAATCAACTTACCCGAGCTGAAGGTCAGACAGAACAAGTACCCGGGTTCAGGAAAAGTGCGTGTCCGCTGCTTGCGTGCGCTCTGGTGATACCAAACCCGTTCCAACAGGAAGCGAAAAATGTCCCGCGCTGAAGAAGACAAAGCTGAATGTTTACTTTTTGTATATTTCCACAGGCTGTCACAGCGTGTCCAACCTGGCACCCCGGAGGCTAATTTGTTTTCGTTTGCACCGTCGAGATGTTGTCACAACTCGGAGCGTCTGCGGTCACCTGTGCCACCACCAATGGCACAACGCGGGTGGGATTGTGGGAAATGTAGTTCCCTGTTGTCCACCAGAAACTGCGGTATTTTAAGGCTATGACGTGATGCCTGTTGACTCCTGAGGAAGTTTTTAGGAAGTCTGCTAAATTCAGCCAAAAATAAACCCAATACCAACATGACAATCGATTTCTACACCTGTTAAGACGCCATATCTTATAAAACTTCCGCTATGCACCAACTTTAATAGACTTTTTTAATGCCCATGTGGTTTTAGTCCCTTTTGACAATGTACAGAGCTAGGCTTGCACAATTGAGGACAAGAATGGGAAACTAGTTTCAGAGGGCCACATTGTTTTTTTTCTCCTTATTGCCCAAGGGCAAACTAGAGGATAATCTCAATTTATAATACATAAATACAGCAGTTAAAAAATGGTGTAACCATTGGTGTTGTTGCTTTTGGCACTAATTGCAGATTTCGTGCACTAAACACATAATTAAAGCCAATTTATGCAACTTCTACCAGGAAGTGAACGGTCTTACTTGGTTATTGAAGTATATTCTGCCCACTTCTGTAAAAACAAATGCACTTGATGCACAATATTACACAAAACAATCAAAATCACTTATACCTCTATTTTCTTGCCAAGAACAAAAAATCAAAGATAACTGTGGAAATATTTCTGTTACTGATGTTTCAATGGTAGATTTTTTCCCATTTTATCCACTGATATTTGAAGATGATTTATGGGCTTTAGTGAAAAGGGGCCACCATTTACCTATACTTAATTAAATACTTAATTAAATCTGTAAAACAATGTGAAACATTTAACTGTGTCTTGTTAGGCAGCCATTTAAGGGTTTTTTCAATGTACAAATGTTGCTAACTTTTTTTCCAGTAAACCATTCTAAACACGGGAAATCCATTCTGTTAATGTCAGGATGGTTTAATATAATGGCATGATGGATTATCCATGTTTTTAATGACTATCCAATGTCTTACTGATGTTCTTGGGTGTTGTTTGTCCAGTCATTGGTTTAGTATTAAAGTGTTCAACATTTTTGTACAATAGTGTAACTTTTCTAACCATGGAAACATAATCGGAGCTTGAACATGGTTTCACAAATATTAGAAGTCAAATGTAAGTATTTCCAAGCACTTTCAATAAGGATTAGCTATTTCAGCCTTTCCAAGCTGATGAAAATTGTAAAATTAACAATTAAAGTACACAGTGAGAGATTTTAACTTCCTTATATCAAAATACATTATAGTGTAGACAACAAGACCTGTGTTCACTTTTTAAAATGTGTCATTTTCAGTTAATAATTTCTATCAGAGCCCATCCAATCCAAGGGCCCTGGTGGAAATTTTGGGCCCATGAAAAGAAATCAGATCCTTATCCCAAACCAGCTCTGAGCAGTTTCTCAAAGCAAGCATCTGTCATAAAAAGAGAAAAAATGTGGCAAAATATGTTTTTAATGGACCACTTACAATAATTAAGTGAGGTTATTTTTATAGACACAAAGAAGAGAGTATATGATCAATTAAATTATGTACCACACAGAACTTTCTTGCGTTCAGACCATTTAAATTGTTTTATTTATCATATTATCTGTCCTTATGAGCCCCTTATCTTTTAACCCTGTAAAAGATTCAGGGCTTGTGTAGGTCAAACATGTCTTGCTCTATCACCTGTTTTTTTAAAGACCCAAACAAATTAAGATGTTATTTGGAACAGCAAAAAAATAAACCAAACTGACATTCTTGAGTAAATGTGAAAAAGGGCCTCTTCATGCTTTTTTTTTTCAGTTAACCCATACAAAAGATGCTTTTAATACTACTTTTTTGCAATTAAAAGCATTGTATTTTCTATGTGAGGAGAAAAGAGATCTTTAAAGACCTATGACAAGGATGTAAATAAATATATGTTAAAAATACCATTATAGTATTTTGGGGCCCCTGTTAGTCATGGGTCATTAGTATCTTCATAACTTTGCCCCCCTGAACGGCCCCCTGTTCCCCTGAATCACTTACCTAAATGGGCTCTTAATACAGTCACATTCAGTCCCCTAATCCAGAAAAATCAAAACATTTTTGCATCCTGAACCAAATAATTTCAATAAAAATGTAAAGCTGCTTGACTCGGGTAGTTCCCGGCATAGCCACAAGAGGGAGGAAAAATCAAAAGTAGTTAGATGTACATGGATCAAAACATCAAAACACAAGACTGAATGCATTTGAATGGGCAGTATCAGTTTTTATTTCAGTGCAGCAATTTTTTTTTTTTTTTTTAAATGTAGCTTTTCTCTGACAAAACAATCAATTGCTGCTTACGAGAACACCCAGCTGTCTTATGCCATCGTGTAATATCATTGCCTATCTTTTTCTCTAACATTGTATGTGATTAAACAAATGTTTTTTTAATGAGGGAAATATGAGTGCAATAAGTTCAACAATGTGTGCAGCCTGACAGATGAACAAATCATGTCGATGGCTGCTCTTTTCCCATGATATTCAAGCATGTGACTGATATGATTCTATTTAAATGAGCACTCAAAGAAAGACCACATCAGGAACCGTGAGCCACTCTGAGTATACATTACATTGAGGCAGTGGATGACAGGCTCACATTGTCAACAAAAAAGACAGACAAAATAAATTTAGCCAAGACAGAAAAGAAACTGCTCAGATCAGCAGATGAGTGAATGAAGTCTTGAGGTAAAATATCTCTTTGGCCCCTTCACCATGGAGCACTATCATAATATTCACATAATACTAAGGCTGCCTTGAATTAATACCTTGTAAAGGATTTCACTATCTTGTGATGAAGAATTTCACTGCCAAGCTCAATGCCCAACAAAGATGTTTTTAAATAGCTACTCAAGTGAAAATAAAAGACAAACCAAGGGAGGATGGTACAATTGTTCCATCCAATTTACCGACGTCTTTACTACCTGTCACACGTAGGCTGAACATGCACTAATGCTGTCTGTGTTAACTAAAAGCTGACTTAACTAATTATGTATTACATTTGGTAGCAATAAATGTACATGTTCCTCTTTGTTATGTCTGTAGGACTGAGCAATAGGTCAGCATTTTTTAGCTTTCAACTTTCTCCAGCTTTTCAGTTTTACACATGAGAGCATCAAACATTTATTCTGATTCATCTTTGCACTAAACAAAAGTAATATTAATAAAACAACTTTGAGCCATAATTTGCAACATTTCACTTTAAAGGAAACTTGAGAAAACATGAAACCATCAGAAGTGGTATTCTATATATAAAAAGGTCAACAAATTTCTTACAGAATTCACTCAATCTTGAATCAATTTGCCTATTCTCCATATTGCTCAGCCCTGGTCAGAGAGGAGAGAGGAGCTGCTGAAGCTGAGGAGTGTTAAAAAAATTGAGAATATGCCCATGTCACTGAGTTGTCTGATTCAGCAAATTTGAATACATTTAGACCAAGCCCATGTGTGACGAACATGGTTTACATTCAGTGCCACTGAAAAAAGAAATACGATGTCTCGATAACACTCTTAGTAAGGTGCAAGGTTTAGACTGCACACTTTTTGTTTTGACTATTAAGAAATAATTTATATCCAATCTCAGGGCAGCCATTGTTAGCTTTTCAACAACTAGAGGCAACAAAAAATGTGCAAAAATGTTGCCTTTCTAAAATGACATACATTTCTGCAAACTTAGCCAATGTCTTGTTTCTCTGAAGAGTAACATGAGACAAGAGCAGAGTTCTTGGTGTGTCATTCTGCAGCAGAAAGTCTGAGAGGGGCAAGACTTTTATGTGTAAGGTGAGAAAGGGTACTGTGGGTGCCACCAGTCCATGAGCCTCACACTCTGTACAGGGTCCAACACCACCTGGGTCCCACCCTGATCCCCTCTCTTTTTCCCCCGCTGGAGGGGAGAGTCCTGGAACACCAGACGAACACGGTGGTGGCGCATGTCTGTGCTAACGTTGATTGTAAACTGGAAAGGAAAATCCAACAGTTCAGATTAAAGGATTAGTTTTTGACAGCTTTGTTTTTATTTGGGTGATGATGACCATTCATCACCTCACACTGATGTGTTCCTGTTTGTACAGACGTAATATGGTCATTAATTAGCTTTTTGTAAAGCAGAACACAAAATATGTTAATGTGAATGTGTAAAATGAGTCAAACAAAATATTTTAACATTAAAACGTTAAAATGCCCAAGCAAAAATAACTACACAAGTTTGTCCAAGTAAAAATGACATGAAAAGCATAACAAATTAAAGAGTGCAAAGGGTGCCAGTGGATGAGATATTAACATTTTGTAATGAATGTATAAGCATATGTATGAAAGTAAATCTCAAGCTTTAAATAAAATATATCAATGCCAGGGGTATGTTTACTTGTATTAATGGAGGGGTCCATAAGTTCAGGCATGAATGGGTAAAACGTATGCATGTGTGTACGTTTTCTTTGTGCAATGAAGCTGACTTTCCTCATGATATCAAGAGTAAGGTTCATCTTTTCTGCAGAAAACATTTGTTATTGAACTCAGTTTTTATAAAAACTCTGACATTAACTTAATATTTCTTCTTTCTATTCTTATTTGTAATAAAATCTAAGAACACCTGAGTATTCCTCAGCACATTTGAGTGCCGATATGACAGTGAAAAAGAATTCCCCCCTTACATTCACCTTCAAATGCTAGCATTACAGACACCATAACTCATACCCTCACTGGCCAACTCATAAGGTACACTTTACTAATACCTAGTTGGTCGCCTCCCATTCCACCACATCCCCTAGGAGCACTACTGAAATTGGGATCTGTGGAGGCTGCTGAAGTAGAATGAACTCATTGCCGTGCTCAATAAACCAGTATGAAATTTATTTTTATTTTGAATATTTTAAGTCAAGCTGGTTAATATTATTAGATAATATATATGATAACCTGCTGGTTGTAAATGAGCCATTATATAACTGGTGTTAAATATGAATCTAAACTTGACATTTTTTAAAGACCCTTGTTGAAGTCATCAATTTAAAAAACACAGTTTCAAACAAATCTTTCAGGTGGGAACACATCATGAAACAGATCCTATCTTTTCTGAGAAAGTTTTTCAAGAAAAAAAATCCCAAAAAATCTCTACAAACAAGTCCCACTCTTCCTCTTAGTGACCAGAGGTTCACACAGGAAAGAGTTAAACTAAATATCTACCAAATAATGAAGTCAAGGCCAGAGAGACTAAAGTTACTAACCAGGGTCAGCGTCATGCCCATGACCACAGGGGTGAAGATGAAGTTCAGGGTGGTGACCTGAAGTATGTAGCAGTCCGTGTCTGGATTTGCATGGACATCTTCATATTGTCTGGGCATGCGTAAAGACTTGGCACAACCATTCTTACCATTCACCTGCTGGAAAGATGATGACCACAAAAATAAATAAATGGAGCAATGATGATTACACTCAACTACATACTAACTGTTTAATACATGATCATATGTAGAATACATTTAGTTTGTTTTGAAAGCACTTTATTACCTGCTTCATGAACTTAAAATTGAACTCCCACAATGCATCTGGTCGAGTTCCTGTTACTTTTCTGACCCAGAACAGCAAACACTGTCAAAAGAAAGAGAAACGTATCAAATCATTTAACATTGGAGTCTAGTCTCCAAGCTCCAAGCACAAACAAAACACATTGTAAGAGGCAACAACTGAAACCCTTCAAAGTTCTGGTTTCATGACAGTGATGGCCATGGACAGCCTGGAAATGATAATGCTGATTCCTGATCTGGTTCAGTTATCTCTGTGCCTCTATCCTGAGCCACCAAAGCATCTAGATAACAAAGGCCACACGCAGACATACAAAACGGAAATGCCACAAAAACAAACATGATGTAAGCACAGTCACCTGATTAAAGATCAGCTGGTTTACCTTGGAGTTGAGCAGGGCTGTAGGTGTGGATTCTGGCAGGGCAGGTATTTTGGATACACGCAAGTCAAACGGCTCATACAAATGGAAAAGGGAACGAATCACACGGGCCCGTAAACAGTGCATCTTGTCAATGGAGTCAGGCTGGAGACGGAATGGCAGGTCTGCATCAATCCTATAGTGCCTGTCAGACAAACAAGATGGTGAGCATGGAAGGGAAAATGTCAAAATGTAAGGGAAGAGTTGGATATCACCACTTAAAAAAATTACATGTTATATTTTAAGATTGCAGCCATTAAAAAGTTACATACACACTGAGAAAGGTAACTTAATCAAGTAATTTATGTTAGCAAAATGTTAAAACCTTTACCTGTCTGATCAACAGGTAGGTTATAAAACAGGAGCTAGCCACCTGTACCTCTGACTAGGGTATAAGGAAATACTGATAAACTAATGTATTGTAATGTTTCGTGGCACAGTATTATATCGATATCTTTAGCAAAGTATCTTGATATTTTATTATTCAGTAACATAGCAAAATTTGTGTTTTATCACACCTTGAATTGTCACAGGTATTACATCCTAACAGAATTATGGGGAATATCTCCATGTGTAATAATGTGGGAGCTTTTGTGTAAAAAAATTTCTTTAATTCCAAAACAAAAATTTTTTTTTAATAATTACAACAACAACTTATTCTGTAGCCTTCACTATTTACTGATGCCTCATTTCCACTGAGTGGTCTTGTTTGGTTCAATACAGTTCAGTACGGTTTCGAGAGGTACACCCTGATCTTGTTTGTGTTTCTACTGCCAGCTGTATCTCCACTTTAGGAGCTGAAAAGTGAGGATCGTGCTGGCTACATAGATGTGTAATGTCACATCTGGCAACACAGTGCAAGCAGTCTGCAGTAGAATGCGATGGTAAACAAAAAGCAACAATAGAGGTCTTCCAGCACTGCAGTATATGCACAGTGTCTTGCAGATATTCTTTACAGCAACAGCAGAAGACAAATCACTCTCCATCCACAGCTTATTTGAACATAGTGAGGTATGTGTGTTTGTTTTAGCCGCTGTCGCATGAGAATTGATGATTTTTGTTACCAATTAACAGACTGCAGAGCTTTTAGCCCCACCTTTTGGGGTGTGTTCCTGTGTACAGATGTCCCCCTTCAGCTGGGTGCCAAAAAGTGGGATGTGCACGGGTCAGTTATTTGGGTACCTTTTCTCCAGTGGAAACACCAGAAAATGCGTGAACTGAACCAGACTGCTTTGTGGAGACACAGCTTTAGAACACGATAACCCTTTATCCTGGTCACATGAATTTCATATCATTTTCAACACTATCTACTCCTCACCTTCTGTAAAGCCTTGTCCAAAATACTGCAGTGCAGGTGACTGTCCAGGCGCTCTTGCAGATGAGAGCAAACCTGCACACATCCTCTGGTCGGATGTAGGAGGAAAGCACTAACCAAATATCCACAGGATATTCCTGCCCATCACTGCTCTCACTGCTTTCTATAAAGACAAAATGAAAACATCTTAGTTAACATCTCATCATGGTTTCCTCTTTAAATCAATGCTAAGTCTTAGTATTTAACTGCAGAAACAGTGTGATACGCATTTACTGAATAGCAATGTGTACCCTTTCTCCTCTTGTTTTTCTTCTTGCTGGCTACTTTAGTCTCACTTTCTCCATCTTCTTCAGGGTCTAGGTCATCACTGCTGTCCAGGGCGTCAGCTTTGACAGATGCTGAAGATGAGAGCACCTCCTCCACAGCTCCCTGAGATGCCTCCAGACCACACAATAATTTCACTAAAACACACAATGCTGTCGTCAGTGAACCAATCAATTATAAAAATAAGTCTAGATAATGATCCTGTCTGAACAAGTTACCTTCTTTTTCAACTGCATTTGCAACAGCCTTTTTCACCCTCCCTGACTTCACAACGGCTGGGTCGGCATCAGCATAATCAGCAACAGTCACTTGGGAGAGAAAAGGAAAGTTTTCTAATCATTATGATTCTGACACTCATTTTTATATGTATCACTAGATTCTTGCCGGTACACACTTAACAAACACATGTACATAACTAAAATAAAGTTACACAGAAAAGAAGAATAAATAGTATCAAAACAAAGAGCTCCGCTAGCAATAATAAGCAATGTCCTAGTACAGAGAAATGACCAATATAGTCCTAAGCAAATCTGAAAATGCCATATGTGTTGTTGAACCGTGGACATACTGCACATTAAACTCAGATAAGATTACATTGCTCAGTCTGATAACAGTAATAGACGCATCGGTGCCAGAACTAATGGCTGACCGCTTCACTGTCACGCTGATAATAAGTGGAAGTGCCTATATGACATGTAATGTTAATCGCCTACAAATTATATCAGTAAACAACGGAAATTTTCTCTTTACATTATAAATTCAAATGTTTGTTTTGAAAAAAAGTGTAGATGACTGACGGATGGCCTTTATCAAAACTGTCTCCTAAAGTGGGCGGGCAGACCTTTGGCCCCCTTGCAAATGTAAACGCTACCGACCTGATTCCGAACAAACGTCCCCGGCCCTGAATTTCAGCCGTTTTCGGTTTCCTTTCTTGGGCATGTCGACACCAATGATCTGCGGACACTTAACGGGCCTGTGAGTCCTGCCATGTCTCTATGGCAAGCGGAGGTAGAGAGAAAGAAATAAAAATAAGAGAGAAATTGAAAAATGTTCCGCCAGGATCTTCAGCCATCATGGACTGACGTAACACTGCACGTATCGCGAGAGTACCGTGAATCTCTCCTTCTGCTGCTTTTACGCCATCTTGCGGTGAACGTTAGTGCTTCAATAGCCTTTTGACACTGATGGTGAGGGAAGTTTTTGTTACTTTAGTTTCTGTTTCTTTTAAAGCAAATCGTGTAAATTGTAAAGGTATTCATGACCTGTCCAATCAACAAATACTGTTTATAAATCAATAGACTACATTCAAAGCATCTCAGCTTTGAATGTCGTCTATTCCCTCTACCTCCGGTAGTCATAGAAACATGGCAGGACTCACAGGCTTGTCCAAGGAGCTCTGTTTAACGGTGAAGTATCAGAAAAGTGGAAAAGCAGTTGTGGTGATACTAAATGAATATTATACAGAAAAATATTAAGGTAGGTATCTTTACTTAAAATGTACTTAAAAGTGGGCTTAGTGTATAGCAATAATCTCAGTTTTAAAGTAGAATAAAAATAATTTTAAGTTAAGTCACACTAATACGAACACACACAGTGGTCTAGAAGAGTGGTTTTCAGACAGTTTGTGCTCAAAGTTCACTCACATAAGATCATGCTAATATGTCAACGCTCTACGTTTAAAGCATGAAAAATCAGCCTCTTTAACTCTGTGTCACAACCTTACCGGTGTTTATTTCTATACTAACATCTAATAACAATCAGTCCTCATCGGTGTTACTCAAGAGCAGGGGTACCCAACGAGGTGCCCGTGAGCACCTGGTAGCCCGCAGGGAGCCAATGAGATGCCCTCAGGGGACATTTGAAAAATAACACAAGCTACCATTACAGTAAATAATGGACATTTTTTTAATTTCAATTGTATGTTTGCTAATAAATCACACTTAATAAATTCAAAAATAACAAATGAAATGTGCACTAGATTTTAAAACCGCCTAGTTTTCCTAAACTTTGACCTGCATGGGGTCAAAGTTTACATTGATGTTGACACAGAAATATAATAATTGAGGTTGCATGTAAGTATATTATTCTCATTTAATGTAATAATCCTAGTATTGCTAGGAATAATTAAAGTAAAAAAAAGTAAACATACAGTGTCGTATGACTCCTATAATATTTATTTTTCATTGAATGATAAAAAAAAATTTTCTTAGGAATATTAAATAAAGCAAGTAGCCCTCCATAATACTCCTCATCCTTAGGGTAGCTCTCAGTCTCAGAAAGGTTGGTGGCCCCTGCTCTAGAGATATTGGTTTCAAGGAGAGTTTATTTAAATGTTGCTGAATGTTGTCAATTTGATGACACACATTTAAGCCTGGCAGGTCATTAATGTAAAACTGGGTGAACTAATAACTCGGGAGTGATCATTAAGGATGCTGCATATAAGTACGATATCGGAACCAGCAGATAATTGTTTAAGGAGCAGAGCAGCAGTAGGTCCAGATATGTTGCAAAATTTTGATGCTGTTGCAGCTTAGATAAGCTTTTTTTTTTCCGGAGTGAGAAGCGGCAGCCAAACGTAGCAGCCAAATGCGCCAGTATCCTCTCCACCTGAACCAATTGTGTAAAGCAATGCAAACTCTCTTGACTATTGAACACGTGTTATTGTTCATGTCATGCTTTATCAATGCCTGTTATGTTTCCAGCTTGTTTGATGTTTTTCTTTGTTGATTTCTGTCTTCATACATATCTATGAATAAATCATTGTCCTAAATGCCAATGTAAGTTAAAATAACAAAATATTATAGAGGGACAAATACGAAGTTTTCCTTCATCTAAATTCACTCTGATTGATTGTGCTATTTTCTTCCCCAGTATGTCATCAAGAAGATGAATTTAACCACCTTCTCCAAGCGGGAGCGTCATTATGCAGAGCAGGAGGCGCAGCTCCTATCCCAGCTGCAACATCCTAACATTGTGACGTACAGGGAGTCCCTGATAGAATACGACCATCTGTACATAGTGATGGGTTTCTGTGAAGATGGTGACCTTTATCATAGACTCAAACAGCAAAAGGGTGAACTCCTACCAGAGAGGCAGGTGGTGGAATGGTTTGTCCAGATAGCCATGGCACTCCAGGTAATATGAGAGATGGAAAAACAGAGGCTGGTTGAGTTTGTACATAATTTGTAATTATAATGAAATAACAATGCATCTGACATGCTGGTTTGTGTTTAACTTTGCAGTACTTGCACGAGAGGAATATCCTTCACCGGGACCTTAAAACACAAAACATCTATTTGACAAAGACTAACATCATTAAAGTCGGCATTGCACGGGTGTTGGAAAACCAGAATGATATGGCCAGCACACTCATAGGAACGCCATATTACATGAGTCCAGAGCTCTTCTTATAAACCATACAGCCACAAGGTAACTAAGATCTTCCTTTACTCATTCAGACCTGTTGCAACATTTGATTATTTTGATATTACTGATTTAAATTTTTAAAAATGTCAATGGGAATTCAGGGCAAATGTGATGACTTGCAGTTTAGGCTAGGGGTGGGAACTGATACAATTTTACTGACAACAATGCCGTCACTAGTTCTTCTTATAGAACCCCTTATGCCCAATCTATTTCTGTTGATTTTCTGTATGGAAAAAGAAACAGGCCAACACAGTTTCCTGTGTCAACAACATCAAACACATGTCACTTCTGTAATTCAGTGCTGTGCTGCTGTGCTCAATCAAATCATTAATCAAATGTAAAATAATTATCATTATAATCATATGACAGGTTGTATTTTACTTTTTAATTTTTTATTAATATGATTGTTTGACGTAGCAGTGTGTTGTAGTCATGGTCAGGCTAGTCTAGTGTATTGCTTGTCAGCACCTATGCCAGCATCTGTCAGGCCTGTAAAGTTTCTGCACTTGTTTTACTCTTCCATTGACAAGAATGGTTAAAATGGCTCCATTTATTAAATCACGCTCTACTATTTAAGTTTTAAAGGCAAAGGAGAAAAAGGAACACATCAGCTTCTGCAGGTCCGTTGTTTTTCTGCTTGAAACTCCACAAATTGACTAAATGGCATGTGTACATACATTTAAAGGTCCCATATTATGCAACAACCACTTTTTTTGAGGCTTTTGAGGACATTTTGGGGTATTTGGCCTTCCTCCCAGCCCACAAAATGTAATAGTAGACAACAAAACCTGTATTTAGCAGGCTGCATAAATGTAAACTCATAATATTCAGTGAGTTGTTGAGTCTGTGGATATACTGTTACGTAACAGTATATTTTGATTTGCATACTTAACCTGGTAGGTCTTCCTGCTCAGACCCCCTCCCCCCTTGTCGGAGAGATTCCTCTGTGAAGAGCAGGCATGTTGTTTATATTCTTAGTGAGAGATCAGTGTTCAGCATGTCTAAGCTCAGAAGCTGTCACTGCTCGGTTGTTGGCTGTAAACAGCCACATACTGTATATCTTCACATATAGTCTACCAGCCTATATGTGAAGATGCCGGCCTGCATGTGTGTGTCAGTCACTTCACGTCCAACTGCTTCTTCAACTTCAGTCAGTTCAACGCAGGACAGGGAACTAGACTTTTCCTGAATCCGGGCTCAGTACCAACAATCTGTTGCAAAAACTGATGATGGATATGCGAGTATTTTAATGCTGTGTAGTATTTATTTTGCTCAATGCTACGAGCTAATGCTAACAGCAGGGTGAAGTGAACTAGAGGTTACTGCACAACATGTCCGTCAATGTTCATGTTACTTGTTGAAAGTCTGAAGGATAAACTTCAGTGTATGAGCATTCTTACATTAGTCAAGAAAAGTTTAACAGTTGGCTGAATATAATCAGTCCCACTGCAGTGACTAGGCTGAGGTTAGCATGTCGTGCGTTAGCCTGTGATGTTTTGGGAAACCAGATCGCTGTTATCTGTTAAACGGCTTCAATTTGTTGTTCATGTGTGTTCAGGAAGAGAAGTTTAACAGCTGGTTGAGTATAATCAGTCCTTTACCCACCCCAGGTCCCTCTGTTTGTGCCTACATTAGCTTGGAAGGGAGGCTAAGTTCTAGCTATCCCTCTGCGGTTAGCATTTTGTGCATAAGCCTGTGATGTTTGGGGGGAAAAGAGCTTTGCTGTTGTAACCGTGTGTGCGGTAACCAGTGTGGGACAGATCTGGTACTTACACTAGCATGGAAGGGTTTGTATGTGAGGTTCCCGATGGAGTAAAACTCCCAGTTCTTTTATTGGTCAGGTGATGACAACGTGAAGTCAGTGACCACAGAGACAGACAATATGGTGGAACCCAGCAGTTTAATTCAACAACCTCCTTTAAAGGACCAGCAGGCACAATCAATTAAAAGGTGTTAAAATAATTCTAAAAACGTCCATAAAACCTAAAGGCGGGAGTCTCTTAAAAAGGCAAAAAATGGCTAAAAGGCGAAGGATATCAGGGAGATTACGAGTCGATCACTCTAGGGGCATGCAACCTCTGATCTGGCGTGTAGGTTCCGCCACGCCGCCGTCCTCCTCCATCGGCTCTCCTGCTCCACGCGGAGGGTTCCGCCACGCCGCCGCCGTCCCCTTCCGCCTGTTCTCCTGCTTCTCCGTCACCTGCGAGGACAAGAAAGGGTCCGCCAGTACTTTGTATATGCTGCTAAAAGTCGAGGAGCCATGCTCAAAGTACCAGAGTGTTACTATGTCCCAAGGATACTCACCACGCTGGCAGAGCTCCTCACTCTGCCGCTGCGTGTATTCCGCGTTGTAACACAATGGATTTTCCATGTTCGATACCAGCCGTCAGCCCCGCAGCGTCCCTTCCTCCGTGGTCGTGTTCTCTCCCTTCTCAGTCGTGTTCTCTCCCTCCCCGGTCGTGTTCTCCTGCGTCTGCGTTCGACCTCCTTTTCTGGCTGCCCTGAGTCCTCTTGAGCGCCTCTGATTGGCTGCTGCAGGGCTCCTTGCTGCACCTTGCAGGTGCTCTAATTTGCCCCCTCTCCCCGTGTGCAGCTCCAGGTGTGTGCAGTCAGATGTTGGCAAGGCAGAGTGGTTAAAAACATGCACTAAAATCACAATTAAAAACAGGTAAAACCCACACTTAAATGCAATAAAACCTGTATAAAAACACAAAGTATACAAACATGCAATTAATAAACCCATCCCTCTGCCTTGTGACATCCTCCCACAACTAAATGTTAGCAGTCCCTGCAACATTTTCAGTCTCTATATCGCACTAGTAACTGTGCTTTGTTTGTCCTCATGGAGCGCCGTGGAGCGTCTTCTGGTTCCTGTACCATCGGGGGCCTAGCTAACGGAGCCAGGGGGAACCCATAAATCAGAGGGGGAGTAAGTCTCTGGGTGTCTGCTGGGGGTTCTTCTACTACTGGTAGAGTTTCTGTTGGAGGTACCGTACACACCTTCAGTGCATTCCTGTGCAAAGTCTGTTCACGGCCACCCTTCTCTGACTGTACTTTATACACTACTCCTGCCTCTCCTATTTGTTCCAAGATAACAAAGGGTTCTGAGTTCCACCAAGTGCACAGCTTCCCCTTATCTTGTCTATTTCTGTCTCTTACGAACACCCGCTCCCCGGTAACAAAGGTGAGGCCCTGGCCTTCCTGTCATACTGTTGTTTTTGTTGTGTGACTGCACTGTCCATCTTTTGCTTAGCTAGCCAATATGCAAGTGAAAGTCTCTGATTGTGGTCTCTAACCCACCCACCTAAGCTGCGACACTCTTGTTGAGGGCCTACTCCCAAGTCTACATCTACTGGGTGTCTTGGATGTCCACCAAACATGAGGAAGGAGGGGGCATACCCAGTTACACTATGGGTGGTGTTATTATAGGCATGTACCAGTTCAGGCAAGTATTCTGGCCAGCGGTTTTGCTTTTCTGTCTCTAAGGAATGGAGCAAGTTTAAAAGTGTCTGATTCAGGCGTTCCGTGCTCCTGTTACCTGCAGGGTGGTAAGGGGTCGTACGACTCTTAGCTATACCATAGGTATCACAAAGCTGTTTCATCAACGCGGACTCAAAATTGGGGCCTCTGTCTGTCTGAGTGGAATCTGGCAGGGCAGCCGAAGGGCTGTATGATATGGATCCATAAGGCTTTCACTGTGGTCTCAGCTGTCTGATCCCATGTGGGAATTGCCCAAGCAAATCTAGTGAACAAATCAGTTGCAACAAGAATGTTTTGGTATGGGTCTGTGGGTCGGCCTAAGGATAAAAAATCTATGCCAACTATCTTGAGGGGGTAGGACACAGAAATTGGGTTAAGAGGGGCCCTAGGCTCAACTCTATCCCTCTGTAGGCTGCACACAACACAACCCTGGTGAAACTGGCGTACCCTTTGCCTCCATGCTTGGCCAGTAAAATCGCTGGCGGATCCAAGATAAGGTCCTCTCCACCCCTGCAAGAGCTGCTGCTTCGTGGGCTTTCTTCCAGACATCCAACTCCTAGAACTTGGACAGACAACCTGATACCGTGTTTCATGAGTGTATTGATCAGTCACCCTCCTGCACAGTACCTGCCCTTTAAAACACAGCTTCTTCCACTGTTGTAACAACTTCTGAGTTCTTCGGGTTAGGGCTAGTCATTCCAGGCCTTTGGGTGCCACTTGAGCCTCCACATACCCCCTGACAGCCTGTATGTTGGGGTCACCTACTTGTGCCTCCTCCCAGTCGCTGCTGATGCACTCGTCTCCATCAGGGGTCAGTACCATGGCCGCTGAGCAGGGGGCCGCTCCAAGCTCACCCTTTTCCTCTTGGACATCTTGAGGTGGTGGGTCAATTGGAGCTCTGGACAGAGCATCAGCATTGGTGTTACTTTTACCTGAGCGGTATTTAATGTCATAGGTGAAAGATGCCAGCTGTGCCACCCAACGCTGCTCGACCGCACCCAGGCGAGCTGTTTGCAAGTGAGCAACAGGGTTATTGTCAGTAAAAACAGTGAATTTTGCAACCGTTAGGTAGTCCTTAAATTTTTCTGTTACTGCCCACTTGAGAGCCAAAAGCTCTAGCTTGAAAGAGCTGTAGTTGGCATCATTTCATTCTGTTGGGTGTAAACTCCTGCTGGCATAGGCTATGACACGTTCTTTACCCTCTTGGACTTGGACTCAAAACTGCTCCCGGCCCCTTATTGCTAGCATCTGTATAGACAGCAAATGGGAGTGAATAGTCAGCATATGCTAAGATAGATGCCTGTGTTAAAGCAGTTTTGAGGGCGTCAAAAGATGCCTGGCACCCAGGGGATCACTGAATTTTTTGTGTTCATTTTTTCTATCTGCTGGGATACCTGTGAGTAACTGGTTCAAAGGGCGTGCAAGTTCTGCAAAGCCAGCCACAAATCGTCTGTAATAGCCAACTAATCCCAAAAAGGCAATTATTTTTGTATAATTAAGTTTAAAGTAGTAGTTTGACCAAGTCGAGATGTAGGATTTGGAATCTTATCATCTTCAAGTGATCAAACGGATATCACTGAATTTTGCAAACGTATTTGTCTTCCGTCCTAGACGCTCTGCATATTGCTGTCTGCATACCCCACAAAAAATAGGTAGTTGCACCACTGCTGTTTCAAATACATCTCTTTATGTGTGCCTCCCAGTAAACGTGGTCATCTTAGTGCTGCTGGCTGTCGCCTTTCTGATCATAATTCAACGAAATCTCCTCAACCTCAATGACTTTCTACACAAAGAGCACCCAGGTACATCTTTATCTAGGGTGGGAAAGTGAACTACAAAATGGTTCTCACATGTTATGATGAGACTAAGTCATAACATGTGAAAACATTTAAAAAAACATTTAAAAACATTTAATTGTACTCATAACATGTCCATTTGCAGATGCAGGGATGGTGCTACCTTTGAATCTGAACTATCTCCAGTCCTCAAAGTGGAGCTGGCGAGGAGAGGAGAGGAGATCCCTGTTCTCATCACTGCTGCCAAGGACAGACTTGGTGCTGTGGTTGCTGCCATGAACAGTATCTACCAGAACAGTGTTGCCAACGTGGTCTTCACCATAGTGACTCTGAATGACACTGCTGATCACTTAAAGTAAGACAATGAAGCAAGTCTGTCATGATTATCTATAAGAATGCATAATATTATCAATACCATATCTGTTTTGACAGATACTGGCCTAAAAGTTTTGGACTGTATCGCAATTTTTGCAGATATTAACAGCCTGTATATCAGCCATACACATTAGCCAAATATATCCCTAATAATGGTTAAATATGGAAATGTACCATAGTGCTTTACCTTATTATCACTCCATGGAAGTTTCATTTTTGTAACTTTATTGCAATGATCACACAGCGATGATCCAATACAGTTATGTCCAAGAGGAGCACTGCTGTTTTTTCCTATTATATCATTTTAAGACAGAAAGAAAAAAATCATCCAATTTAAGAGAACATAGCGACAAACTAAATATACATGCATACTTACATACAGTCTTACACATCATTAAATATATAGTAATGCGTATGTTTAAATTCATAAACGTACAGAAGAAAAGAAAAAGGGTTGGTTGGGGGGACGTCCCTCTATTTCTGCAGATCTTGTGTTGAATTTTTTTACTTTTACAGTCTTTCTTTAGGATGTAGGGTTTCATTTTTTCAAGAAAGAATTTTGTTTTCCATCTGTTTCCTAACACAAATACACTGTCAATTTAAAAGCAACAAGTAAATTTCTGTAAAAGAATAACTTAGTGCTCTTGATTAAAAAAAATATTGATATCAGTATTGGCGATTATGAGTTTAAAAATATCAGCATATCAGATATCGATCAAAGTCCAATTTGTGCATCTTAAATCATATGCCATTTTGTATTTTGCATATTCGAAAGACTGAAAGATTAAAATTGTGTGATATTTTGGATGCACTTATCTTAAAGACTCTTCTGTTTTCTCTTGCAGAGTCTGGCTCAGCAAGACAAAGCTAAAAAACATAAACTATAAGATTGTTGTTTTCAAGCCTGAGCTCCTCAATGGAAAGATATTTAAAGATCCTAATACGCCTGAGGCTGTAAAACCAGTGAGACAACGCATGATTTTCACTGTGCTAGAAAATCATGCATATTAATCTTTACTTGTTGCCATCTCTTTAAACTTCATGTTTGTTTTGTTGTTTTGCAGTTGACTTTTGCCAGGTTTTATCTACCTTTGTACATCCCAGAGGCAGAAAAAGCTATCTATCTGGATGATGATATCATAGTGCAAGGTAAGAAACAAAAAAGAACAAGAAAACTAGGTATACACCTATAACAATGAATTTATGTGTTTATTTTTCCTTCAAAATGTTTACAGTGACCCATCATGTAGTTTGATGATTCTCAAACATGTATGAGTGAGACCAGTCCCAGGGGAACAGAGTAGATGAGTGTTTTTGTCTGTTTTGTTGCATTCCAGGAGACATTCAGGATCTTTTTGGAACTAACATCAAACCAGGACATGCAGCTGCTTTTTCAGATGACTGTGAAACAGCTTCAGCGAAAGGCATTGTTCGAGGAGCTGGAAATCAGGTGGACATTTATTCCATTCATGATCAAAACGTTTGGGTTTTTTGCTGTATGCTTAATCACTGTAATGACAACAATGGTAATGTTTTTTTCCACATTAGAATAACTACATAGGATTCCTTGACTTTAAGAAGGAGTCAATCAAGAAACTAGGAATGAGAGCCAACACATGCTCCTTCAACCCCGGGGTCATCATCGCCAACCTGACGGAGTGGAAGAACCAGAACATCACCAGGCAGCTGGAGCACTGGATGGAGCTAAACACAAAGTTTGCTGCTTTCGCTTTTGAAAATACTGTAGATGACTTTGAGGTTGTTTTTTTTTATTTACTTGCTTTTGATAATAAGAATTCATTGGTTTCCTCAGGGAGGATCTGTACAGCAAGACACTAGCAGAGAGCATCACCACCCCTCCACTGCTCATAGTTTTCTACAAACGTCACTCCAACATTGACCCCATGTGGCACGTCAGACACTTGGGTAAGTTTTAGTTAGCTATCAAAAAAAACGTATTAACATTTAAACCCACAGTGTGTACATTTTCTCCAGTGAGCTCTGAATCAAGACAACAGCATGGTGACATGTAGAGAGATGCTGTAAGCTCTGCACACTTTGGCTGCTTATGATATTTCTCTAGTCTTTCTTACATATGGAGGGAAAAAGCTGTTAAAAACTGTGATGCTGGTTTGAGCTGCAAGCTGCTTGCAAAGAGTTCTGGGATCATTCACTGCACTTACCAGGAAGGACAATTTATAGAATCTTTTATCCTTTGTTATTGGAATATCATCCTTAAAACTATGATGGCTGTTTCCTTTTTTGTTGATAAGAGTCCTCAGTTTGAAAACTTTTTAAGACTTGATGCAACACTTGTGTGCCATTACCTTTTTATTTAATTTTGCTTTAATTCATTGGCCAAAGAAAGCAACTAAATACAAACTTAAAAAGTCAAATATTGAATGAAAAAGAGCAGAAAGAAGAATCATCTACCTCTAAAACCTTTAGCAGCATCTACATATGTGGAGGAGGATGTTGATTATTTTAATTTGACTATTTAATGATTTGAAAATATTAATGAGACTTAGGTCAAATACATTAATTTTCAACTAAAGCCAATGGCGTCCACATTCAAAAATATATTACTGATATATCTCATGTCTTTGTCTTCTACAAAAGCTGACATGAATAAAGATTTAACCCAAAGTACTGAGTATATTTACCTCCACCAAGGAGGTTATGTTTTTGCCGGCGTTTATCTGTCTGTCTGTCTGTTTGTTTTTGTTCAAAATAACTTTAAAAGTTCTGAACGGATTTGAATTAAATTTTCAGGAATTGTTGGAAATGGGATATGGAAGAACTGATTAAATTTTGGGGTCGATCCGGATCACTGTCTGGATCCAGGAATTTTTTAAAGGATTCTTTAACATTGCCAGATAGGACAATTTTCACCAAAGTGGACCGAAGCTGCTTGGCGGAGGTCTGCGAGAAGAAATTAGATCTGTTATTTTAAAAATTGCTTTACTACCTATTAACCTTTAGTAATGCCATCCATTGTAATCAGTAACTTTCTCCCTGTTTATCAGATAATAATGCTTATACTGTATAGTGAATCAATTCTTTGTTCTTTGAATAGGAAACAATATCTAACAATAAAGTTGACTCAATGGAAAAAGGTAAATTATTCAAATGAGTTCTAAAAGTCCATAAACAAGCTCAGAAAAAGTGAGATAAACAGAAGGCCATGAGACGTCACTGAGCCAGACAGATTTAGATAACCACCACCAGTCAGAGAGGCAATACAAACAACATAATCACAGCCAGGAGACATAATGCTAAAAAGATCAACTGCACTGTGTGCAGTGACCTATGCAAGTATTTTGTAATGTGCTGCAGGGTACAACAGCATCCAAAAATTGTCAGGATCTGATAACGCTGTTGTCAGGACCTTTAAAGCTCAATTTCAGAAAATCACAATTTATATAATAAAACCAAAAGAAAATGAGTTCTAAAGACCCTGGTGCAGTAAAAAGAAACAGAAAGAAAATGCCTCATAATTGGTGTGCTTTTTAGCCTTTTATTTTTGATGACAGAGATTCATGGTATATGATATGACTAAAAATATATTTTCAATCATTTGTGGATAACATAAGGTTCAGATTTAGGATTGTATCTGGACTACTATGCAAGATGAAAAAAATAAAGTTCTATTTAGCAGCTGCACATATGATCAAAAACTATATGTCTACATGTTACCATTAAAGAAACAACTGATAACTATCTCGGAATTTTATGTCCTAGTGACGTATAAAGTTGGCACACAGTGCATGTGTAGTCCAGTGAGGATCAAGAGGAAGAGCCTGGGTGGCTTTTGTGGCGGTTAGATTCATGGAAATCTGTGACAGGATTAACATGAGATTACAACCTGGACCTCTCACATCCAAAATCTAACCAATTCACTTTTGAGTCAGCAAGGGCAGTGCTGCTACTTTGGTGGAAAATTCAGCCTTGTGATTGGCTGGCAACCAGTCCAGGGTACCAAATCTCTTGCCCAATGTTAGCTGGGGTTGGGCTTCTACTCCCCAGCCCCCCACAACTTCAGAGGGAATAAAGCAGTATAGACAACTGAGAGATGGGTGGATGGATAGTTGGAGAGATGGAGGTATTGCCTATCCAAGTAAGAGATACACAAAAGGCTCCATGACTTTGACCTTTGACTCTTGACTTAAAAAATCTAATCACTCCATCCTTGAGTTAAAGAGGGCATTTGCCCTAAGTTAAAAGATTATCCTGCAAAGCTTTCTTAAGATACACATTCACAAGAGCTGCCCTGTTGCATGGCAACAAATGAAGCACCGCCCTTGCTGGCGAATCGACAGTCTTCCTGTTCCTGTCCCCTCTGTATATGTCAATGTCTCTTGTATGTTCTTGGACGGGTTGTACTGAAATGGAATTTCGTTGCTCTGTACCTGTACAGGGACAATGACAATAAATCTCAATCAGAATCTGAACACCAAAACAAAATGCCCTCAGAGTGGAAACAAAAACAAAAATAATTCAAGAAAAGAGAAACATGCAGAATTGAATGATATGAAATGGATTAATACATTGTTAAAACGTATTACACAACCAGGCAATAATGGTAAAAAAAAGAAAGCCCTTAGATGAACAGTGGCTCATTGTTTGCCAATTGTTTGTCTTCTCTTATTCTTCCATACCATTTCTGTCAATCTGATATTATCTAATCATTTAACTTTTTCAGTTGTTTACCTGACTGACGCAATCTTTCAGTTAAATTAGGCTATTATGATTTTTAACTGAAACCTTTGAGCAGCCTCGAACCCTTAATGCTCCTTAGCCATGATTTAAGACAAAGTCTGACATTTTAACAGATGATTTCATTTAAAGCCAACAGTGTCTGAAACACAGCGGCCCAGAACTGTTAGAGAGAATGAGGATACAGCGGCACCATGAGGCTTTATGAAAAAATCACGTCCATCTTAAATGTAGCCTATCATAAACCATTTAGGAAGGAACACTGACTTTATCTGTACAGTAGGATTTATTTGTTTAGAAAGTAAGAATGACTCAACTTCAATTTAAGAACTTTAGGAAAACAGCAATAGTTATAAACAAAGCTGCCTTTTTCACATTTCACCTTACCAAATGTATTATACTGATAACTGTCTGTGTCATATTTTAGAATTAATATATACATAAACATTTACTCTCTCACACCCATTTAGGCCCAAAACATAATGTTAGACACCAAAAAAGAGCTCACATTAAAGAATAAAAGACAGAAGAACAAAAGAGAAACAAACAACATAAAATCCAAAACAGCAGGATGGCCCCAAAACAATAGAACCTCAACAACATTAAAACCCAACTGTTTGACCTGTACAAGTGCTTTTGATCAGGAAAGTCATCCTGATCACAGAGGACCCATCTCATCCTCTCTATCACTCCTTTAAGTTACTTGTCATCTCCATTAAATTAATGCAGATGTTAAAGTCCCACTAGCCTGCAAAGATTTATAAAAAAAATGTATCTGTTTTCACTGTAATAACCACCCTGAACAACATAAAAAAAAGATGCAGCAGAACTCTTTTTATCATCTGTTGCTTTTGATGATAATTTTTATTTTTAGCCATCCATCCATCCATCTATTATCTATAGTGCTTATCCCTTTCAGGGTAGGGGAGTCTGGAGCCTATCCCAGCTGACATTGGTAGAGGGACAGGATACACCCTGAACCGATTACAGGGCCACATAGAGACACAGACAGCTATTCATGATCACAGCCTAAGGGCAATTTGGAGTCACCAGTCAACCTAATGAACATGTTTTTGGTCTGTGGGAGGGAGCCGGAGTGCCCAGAAAGAACCCACTGGGAGATCATGCAAACTCCACACAGAAAGGCCCCGACCGACACAGGGAATGAATCCTTCATCTCTCTCGCTGTGAGGCACATGCACTACCTGCTGTGCCACCCTGCCACCCATTTTTATTTTTAAATGGCTGTAATTTTATGATTAGAAAGGTACATTTGCAATTTTTATTTATATTGTATCTATTGTTTGGGCATTGTCAAAGGACAATATCTGTCACTACTTGGAACAGAAACTGTAATTTATCCTAAATGATCATATCTTATTTTATTTTGTCTTATAAGTCAAAACTACATTTCCTGTCATGAATCAGCCCCAGCTGTTTCAGAACATGGACAAATAGGAACATAATGACATAAAAAGCCAAACAAACAAATTCAAATGACTCAAAACTCCAAAGCCACAACTATAATACACAGCTAAACAAACATAAGAACCTAAACAACAATAAAACTAAAACAAACTAAAACCCATGCAACAAAACAACCCAAGTAACAGGAGAATCCAAAAGAGACCAGGACCTAAAATGGAGTAAAACATGAAAAACCCACTACCATCAAAATAAAACCAAATTATTAGAGAAGCCAAAATAAGTTAATGTAAATATACTTCAGTTCGGTAGACTGTTTGCCTGATGGCATAAGTCAGGGGTGTCCAAACGTTTTACACCGAGGGCCCCAACTTCACATCCCAACTTTAAGGTAGTAAAGTTAGTTAATCCTAAAACAGACAATGTCACAGCTTTTCATTTGTGGCTTGACAGGGCAAATAGCTGCTTAATGAAGACTTGGGGACAGACAATTAGATTTCAGAGAGGCTGTTTGGCCTGGCTACCAGTGGATCCATTGCTAAATAAGGAGAGAATATTGGTCTCTGCAGCAGAGAAGTGAGATACATGGCTCTTTTCCACATTTAGACACAAAATAAGAACAAACTGCACAAAGATTACAGTTTTTGTTGGTGTGGGTGCTAGCAGATGAATCAGGCAACATGTTTTGTAAAATGAACACAATTCATGCTGCTCTGCCACCACAGTCCATTTGTCTTAATTTATCCAGCCCTTTGGTTGTAAATGCTTTCCATTCATGTTGTCCATCAATTTTAGCCAGCGTTCTAACTAGAAAGTGAATAACAGTCAAACTCAAACTTCCTGTTCTCATTTTATATTCAGAATTAGCCAAGAGTCAATAAAAAAAAAATCAGGATGCCGGCCACAGTTAGCACCTGCCATAAGTAAAATGTCTGATTCTAAATCCCAAGCCCCCCCCAACAATATTAATATCACAAAAGTAAGGCTCATACCGTTTTAAGAAGAGTAGGATTATGTTTTCAAACAAGCTATTTATTGCTTTAATAAGTAATGCCAATATTTTGGTGTGCGTTTCTTTGTGTAAAAGGTAGATTGTCCCACTATTTTTGCTCCTTTACTCAGGTTCTCAGAGAGCTTTACCCTTTACTTTTCCCCTTAGGGTCGGCCTTGAGTGCAACTAGGGGGGGGCTTCAAGGGAAAAAAGGTCGGGAACCTCTGCTTTCTGAAGTTCACGTTTATATATTCATGATACACTTTGTACGTCCTGCAGGGGGAGCTGCACGCTCTGAGATTACAGCCTGGCCTGCCTCTGTGGTTGAGACTGGTGCCTCTGGAACGAACATCATGTCTCAGGAGCTGTCAGGTCATAACCTGCTCTGTGGTGCTGATGTTGAAAAGTTAATTACATTTAACAATCAAGCGCCGAGCTTCCTGAATAGACATGGAACCAGGATGTAGTTTTAACATTATCCAGCTGCATGAATAGGCGTCCAGCTCATTTTCAGACCTCTGATCTGTCACGCACATGTGGCACAAAACGCCCGTAAACTGCTCTCTGGAAGATGGTCCTTTATTCCCAGAGCTGTCTAACCTGGAAGTGACAACTGCAGATTCCCTGGTGTGTGTGTGTGTGTGCGCGTATGTGGGAGGGGGAGTGATCGTCGGTTCGGTGACGGTATGTGTGCGTAAGAGTGTGTGTTTGGAGAGAGATGGACGCGGAGAAGGCGGGTGCAGATAAGACTCGCTCTGCCTGTCCCCAAGAATGAGGACGCATATTTGACGGATATTTTTTATATTTTTTGTAAATATTGTCATCCCAATGACCGGTGCTATGATTTCCGTCGCTCACGCGGGCACCACCCCTCCACACGCAGCCGTCTATCTCTGAGCTGTCAATCATTTTCACGCCGGGATTTCTACATGTGGGTGCATGGCGCGCCGGGCAGGGCGGATCTGCTCACGGGGTGAAGAAACGCCGGTTAATATGGATGAAAGGTCAATCATCTTCTCATCGTTTCAACCTCTCTGATTAGGTAAGGCGATGGAAAGCGTAAGGATGCACGTTTGTTGCACAAGACATGCGGTGCTATGGGAATAAGGCGCGCGTCTTCCAATGCTTATAGGCTGTGCGGTGCTACGGGGCGTAAAATAGGCCCTCTCATCAGACAGTGTAAGTCTGTTTATCAGGCTTGTAACCCGTTCATTCCTATTTTTAACCCCTGACAGCGACACTGTCCTATAGCCACACTACAGAGCTAGAGGGAAGATGATGTGCGAGGTGATGCCGACCATCAGCGAAGGAGACTCGGCTGGACCTCCCAGAGGAGGCGGAACCGCTGGAGTGCCGAACGGCTCGGACCAGGAGGCCAACTTCGAGCAGCTGATGGTCAACATGCTGGACGAGAGGGACAAGCTGCTAGAGTCCCTCAGGGAGACTCAGGAGACCCTCATTCAGTCTCAGACCAAGCTGCAGGGGGCGCTGCACGAGAGGGACGTGCTCCAGCGGCAGATCAACGCTGCGCTGCCCCAGGTGAGGAGAGAGGAGACGTGGGCCTGTGGAGGGGAAGGGTAGGGCTGTGCTGGATGTGTCTTGGGCTGTGCTGGATGTGTGTTGGGTGAGATGGATTAGGTTGCAGCCCCTGTGTTCAATGTTCATTGCAGGAGAGGAGGGTTGGTTATCCCATGGACAGATTGTCTCATTGGTTGTTTTAGCTGAAGGAAAGGGCCCTGCTAAATTGTAATGTGAAATATTCTGCCTGATGCCATACTCATGTATTAGCTGAACTCATGTAGCAAACACCCTGAGATGAGACGACGGTTTGAGGTTCTTATAGCTCTGAGTCATTTGTCATGTTGATGGTTTTTGCTGTTTTTGAAGGTTTATAGGCTGTTTGTCTTCTTGCAGTAGATTATCAAATAAAAAGTTGAATGCATTGCTTTGATATGAGTGGAGCTTTGGTGGGTCTAGTTTCAGAAAGCTAGCAAAAGCCAGGTGGTACACTAGCTAGCTTTAAAAACCTCCCAAATGGTAAGGTGTTGATGTCGAAGGTTTCCAGGCGTTTTGGGCCTTTAAGAAAAAATTTCAGTAAAAGTGGGGAAAATAGTGGCTTTGATTTTGGTCTAGCTCTAGACAGCTAGCAATAGCCAGGTAGCATTAGAAACTTGCCAAAAGGTCAGTTGTTATTGTTACAGGTGATTTTTTCACTTTACAATAGCATATAATCTATTCTATTAAAGATAGTAGCTTTGATTTGACTCTGTTTTAAGATTGCGAAAACCAACCAGTCGCTAGTATTAGACACTTGCCAGAAGGTCCGGTGTTTTTGCTGAAGGTTTCTGGGTAATTTATCATTTTACAATGAAATATCACGTAATCTGTTATAAATATAACTTCAACTTGTCTGGTTTAAGATTGTTAAAAGGTTTCCAGGTATGTAATTTTCAATAAAGTATCTGATAAAATGTTCAAGGAAGTTTTATTGTGTCTAGAGTCAGATAGCTAGCTTGCTTAAAGCAATGTGGTAGCTAGCCTTTAAAAAATGCTCACAGGTCAGGAGTAGTTGTCAAACGTATCACTTTTTTGCAGGTAGCACTCCCATTTGTAATGAAAACGGTCATCATTATGTTTATGCTTCTTTTAAAGCTGTCTCTTGTTGGTTTCAGTGGGTCAGTGAATCTTAAATGGTTCATGACTTTCTGTTAGAATATTGAAAAGGAATGAAAGGATGCCCATTCCACAGCAACACCTTGAGCCTCTCTAATTTGGAATACCCATTTCCATGGACCTCCCCATGTTTTCTATGTAGACATGTGACCTGCTTTGTGCTGATGTTAATATTTGATTTTGTGATCATGCCTTTGCCTGAGGACGTGTCTGTTTCATGCCTCAATGTTGCATACTCAAGGCATAATGTGATTAGAGACTGGAAATAGATGTGTACATTTTAAAGTATGTTGCTCTCACTGCTTATACACTCCCATGACCTTCTTGATAGGATGAATGTTAAAAATTTTTTACATCATGACATGCATGGACTTAAACTTCTCCTTTGCTATGGTTGCTGATCCAAGCCCAGCTGTCTTATAGTAGTTTGTTCTTGAGCTTAGGCAAGCTACCAACACCATCTAGAATTATATAGTTGCTGTAAGCTTTAAGAGAACGTGCAGAATTAAGGACAAAATGAATGCAGACTATAAACGGAGGAGTCCATCCAAATGTAGAGTACATATGGGCCAGATGTTGTCTTTCCAATGTGCCCCTGGGAGCTACCATCACAAGTTTATGCATTCCACCATTTTCTAAATGTTCATCTTTTTATGATTTGCTGGTGCATCTGGATATGTTGGCCTCTGTGCTCAACTCTAACTCCACAAAAAAGTGAATTTGGTGCATGGGCGAAAGGCTGTTGGTATGTGTCTGCATATCAGCTATAGAACCTCTGAGGACAGGTCCTTTGAGGATCTGTCACTTTTTAGTTATTTTAATTCCCTTGTGAACAAAGCTGTACCTACTTTTATTGCATAAAATCGCATAGATCTTTCTTTTTAGTTCCAAATGTCTGACTCATTGTGAATCTGGAGACATCAAGGGCTCTAATTACCTGGCGCAGCCTGGCACGCCCCATGCAGTGGTAATTTCGTCTGGTGCACCACCGTGCGCCACGAATTTGGCACATTTGGTAGACCTGCTGCGCCGAGATGGGTGTGGCGGCACACCAGGGGGTGGTGTCGACGGATTCAGCTTGGTGCAGTGACAATGTCGTGCCTAAACACTGCACGGAGGTGCACTGAAAGCTCACCAGCTCCAACCTGGTCTAGTCTCGGTGCAGGCGAAGCGCGCCCGGTGCAGTGGTAATTTGGCTGACAGGCGTGCAGTGCACACACGTCACCAAAACCTCACAGGCAGGTATCCAGAGTGTCAGACATATTTCAATGCAATAAACAATCACAGCAACCACTATTTAATGTAACCGTCTGAACCAGCACATACATATGTATCTTTATTAATTGTCCTGTCACATCTGATGTCAGATCAGAGACGTTTGTTATAATGGAAACTCAACCAGACAGCAGCTGGAAGAGTGATGCAAACTAACGAGTTCACATCTCTCAAGACAACCACAAACAGCCACATCATCCGATACGGAGTATCCGGCTTCTCTCATCTCATGAAATTCAAAAGAAAAGAAAAAAGAGAGATGTCTGTTTGCATTACCCTGTATTCTGGTACTGTGAGCTTGGACCTCTCGGACCAGCACATCAGTTTCCTCCTGGGAGAAGTTTGGCCCCCTGGAGCTCCATGATGAGGTGAAATTGTCACTGCACCTCGCCCGCAGCTCATTCAGAGGCAAGGAGAGGTGTTCATTTGTTTGGTGAAGACTACACTCGGCTGTGTTAAACCCACTCACGCCTTCTCTCCTCCCTCGTTGCCACTTGCGCCGGTGGGAAGGATGGAGGCTTGTGTGCGCCTCGCTGCGCCAGACTGCACCAGATTAGCAGCAGAGATTATAGGCCTAAAACCAACTTTGTCAAAATAGCGATTCTTCACCTTGATGGTCTAATTTGCTTCCGTAACAAAAATCAATTTCATTTATTTTCAAACCAGTCTAAACTCTGTTCACATGAGCTTTAACAGTAATGAGATTTCCCATGCAAATTTGTACAAAGGTCTTTTTCTTGCACTTTTAACAGAAAACTTTCAAAGCATTTGTGAGGAAGAGCAGCTGTAAAAGGATCTGGAGCATCTTGTTCATCCCCAGGATCATCTTGTCTCCCTCTCTGGTCTGACACCACTGCCTAATTTCTCTGACTATTATATTGTCAGTGTGAAATAAAGAGATCTGAACAGTATTTCTATAGAGAGCAAATAGTACCTCGCTACACACCTTTAAGGGGAACCCCTCTAGCACTCCCGCATGGGATGCATACACACATACCACTTCAAACGCTTGTCATTGGCAGCATGCCAAAAGGGAGGATCCAAATATCTCGTAGGCTGAAAGGTAGCGTAGTTTTAGATTGAATGGTGAGGAGGAGGATGGAGGGTTTTACTCACTAGACTAGAATTATGTTTTGGTATTAGGGAGAAGTCCAGAGTACTGCTTGGTTGGCCTATCAGTGTTTGTCATCTGTGTGTGTGTCCAACTCTGTGAGAAACAATGTCAGTGAAATAAGCCAGATAGATATGGTTACAATTTCAGTGTACTAATCTGCACATTTGGTAAAGTCAGTAAATACACTTCCAAATGTCTTTGAAACCGAGCAGCTTTATTTGTGAATATGTACTTTTTATTAGGTATTTTTCAACCCAGTACCTTCATGATAACACTTTTAGTGTAGGGTCCACAAATGAACATGGATTTCAAAAAACGTGGATTCATTTTAGAATATCAGTACCACACATACAATACACCAGAGTTCATATATTGATTAAAGCATTGTCTTAGGTGTTTCAGTCATCATGAGAAATGAGATAGTAATGATGTTTATGATATCTGAAATTAATCATTTTGGGGTCTGCACACATGATGAAAACATGAAAAAAATATGCTGAAGTAATTTTGATGAAAATAGAATTGAGCAATGTTCAGTATTTCCCTTGCTCCTTAAACTGCAGACTTGCATGGGAACATACAAAATAACTAATCACTCACGATGACCGCAACATCCTATCAAGCATTAGTTGCTGTATTGCCAGGCCAAAGATACTTTTTTATGCATGTGCATCAAAAGAAATAAGGTATTTTTATTGAATTTGTGTAAACATATTAAATTGTGTATGAGGCATATGCTTAAGATTCTCAGAAAATTATACAAAAAAATGTAGTAAAATAAGGAGATGTGCATGAATCTTTAAGCTATTAACAATGAACCGTATCAAATGCACTTTGAATATTAAAAAAAAAACAATTAATTGGCAAATTTAATCACATTTTTTCATGAATACGTGCATGTTCTCATGCTTTACGATGTTTGACTTCATGATTATTTGTGGACTGTATACTTTAAAGTTAGCACTTTGACCTTTATTTGAGTTATTTGTGTTGTATCGTACAAAGCTACATTTTACAGAGCATCCAAGTGTTGAATTAAATAAACAGCTATACTAATCACCTTTCCATCACCTTGAGTTGTCAGTATACCAATATTTAAATTGTGATACCAAGTTTAGAATAATGAGACTAGTTACTGAAATAAAACTTAAAACCAAAACAGATCAGCTCTTAATACTTAATGTACCAAAACTGGATATCCACAAGGGTTGGTCTCATTTTGGAACTAACAGTTTAATCACAACTTAATGTGGAAAAAAAAACACATTTTATTTTAATTATTTTATAACATATTTAATTTAATATTTAATAACATTATATGCTATTAGCCAGACAATCGAAACTATGTCTTGGCATTAGAATATTTTTCAGGGCAAATTGTTTATCTTTAGTGTTGTTTTTGATATAATTTGTGTATTTTTGATCAAATGCAGTCTTCCTATGGAAATCTATGACTCACACATTGTTCAAAGTGTATTTTAACTGGAAACATTAATATCTAACTCCATAGATCGTAGCACAGATTGATACTTTGTGGTTGTATTTTTTGTCTGCATCAAGTGTTACTATTTTTTACACTCAGTGCTTCCAGCAGAAAATTTTGCAGGTTGAAGTGGTAGCTGGTTTGCTGCATTCTGCACATCAGTGTCTTTCTGGAAATTGTTAAAGGTGTGTTGGACTCATACCAAAAAAAGCTTTAAGTATGTTTTAAATGTACAGGCCTATAGAGGAACTATGCTAAGTTGTTTGCATTGTCATCAGAGGAAAAGGCTTCACTCAAGACTTGAATAGCCACTGTAGAGTCACCAATAAAATTGCAGTGGACACACATCACCATGATAAATTTTAACCACTGGTGCTGTTGTTGGATCTTACATAAAGATCTCAGAGGATTTAATTTTTTTTCTATAGTGGTGGGAGCATTTTGTTAAGTTGGCATCCTTAACCATTCGTCAGCCTTTATGCCAAAGTACCACAACAAAACTCTATCATCATTGCACCTCAAGACCTTTGTATTAATTCCATGAGGCCGTAAAATCTGTCAATTCAAGCTGCAATTTGGCTTTGGTACGTGCAACGTGGCTCGTACCCCCACCTACACAAAGGCAGAGACACTAAATCATAGTGGTCCTGTCTTCCACTGACTCTGCATGCCTCCCTGTATTCAACATTACGCCTCTGATACTTCCCTGGAGATGGTGCAAATGGGGGTCAGTTTGTTCCGCCAAATCTGTCCTAACAGTTTTCAGAGTGGAAGTGAAGCATCACTAGGGTGTAAATATTACCCCTTGAAACAGCAGTGTGAATGGGTCTCTTGATACAGTTTACTGAAATAAATACGTGAATTACTCTTGAGCTATTGTCCTTTTTACATGGCAGAGAAAATATACTCCATACTTACAGTACCATTTGAAGGAAGGACTTTTTCCTTGTACCCACTTGAATAGATTCATCGAGTGATCTATCTTCACTAGGAAACTATATTTTGTACTTTCTCCACCCTTGTTTTTGTGTAATAGTGAGAATACTTGAAATAAAATGAACTGAATAAGGTCTGTAAATTCAGCGGCATGACAACAGCAAAGTCTCAGAAAATAGAGACGTTTTACCTATGACCCTGTGGTCTAAATGTGTGGCATCACAGCATGGTGTGTGTGAGAGAGCGAGAGGGTGAGGGAGAGAAGCATGCTGACGATGACAGCCTCACTGCAGCCTCCTGTGAAAGAAACATGGCCGCTTGCTAGTGTACATGGCCCTGGGCTGCTTGCTTCCACACATGCAGACATGTTTCTGCGTATATGTGTGTGTATGAGTCAGAGAGAGAGAGAAAGTGGGAAGAGGCTGTCATGCTCGTTTTCTAATCCTGCCTGCTTCAGCGTAATGTTTTATTCTTGCAATAATACAAGTATTAGTTATACAGTCGTAGACCTAGGGGACATTATGCAGATATTATGACTGGCGCGCACATGCATAAGCTGTCTCCTGCCCTCTTTTTCCTCTCTGTCTCAAAGCACATCCACACACACACACTCATGCACACGCAGCAGTGGTCATCTCCACACCAGCAGCCAAGCAGAAATGATGCTATGGTCTGTACAGTGTTGAAGCAGTATGTAGAAATGAGAAGTTCTTCTCCTCTTCCTGATGAGCAGGGATAGTCTTGATGCGATCGTTGACAAATTGCGGAGTGACTCTTACGATGATGAGGAGGAAGTGTGGTAAAAACAACATACTGTCTCTGATATCTCAAGTTTAGGTGTGATGAATAAATTAGAGCAGTGCTGTAGTGGTTGGTGAACCTTCTGACCCTATTATTCCATATGTGTCAGTACTAATTATGAGCATTGTTGGTGTGTTAGAGCAGTCAGCTGCTACACAATATCATACAGTTTATTCATGCCTCGAGTCAGCAGTGTCTACATGTGTGTTAAAGGTGGGTCTAGGGCTGGGCGATATTACCTTATCTCGGAATCACGATTAATTGAAGCTCTTACCTCGATTACGATTAATGAACGATCATTTTATGCTATGCTGGAACAAATTGGTGGTGTAACCAATTTACACTTAACTTCTTTCTGCTCGATGTCCTCTGCACAGAATCCAAAATGTGCCCAAACAACAGAGACAGTATTTTTCTTGGCTACAAGGTCCTCTGATAGATTGGTGCTTGTCTCCTCCATGTTGGCAGCGCGTCCTTCGCTCTTGGCGAAAGAGAACGCAGACTGTATGGAAGGGACGAGGTCATGTGACTTACACAGGGAAAATGATCAAAACTGCAAAATCAATGAAATTGTATTTCAATAATTCAAAGATAAATTATTATGCAAAATTTACAATAGCTTTAATACAAAAATATGTCCATGGCAAATAGTCTGTTCATAAATTTCCCATAATTTAACTAGGGGACAAGCCACCTTCCCTTTATGGGAGACACTCCCTTCGCCATGTGTTTGTAAAGTCAACAGTGCTGGTATGTCTGTGCAGCCACAGTAAACACTGGAGCACAGCCATGGGAAGCCAAATCCACAACTACTTCTTGAGAGGTGCATTGCCAGACACAGCACCTGAGCATTGTTTGTTTGTTTGTTTGTTCATTGGGTCCTGAGGGACCAGAATTTACATTTTGACAACAAAGTTTCCACAATTACATTAATCACAACACTTAACAGTAGACATTACACTACATTTCTCAAACAATGTACAACATACATCACATGTACCATAACAAGACATTTCATGTGACTAACAAAAAATCAAAAACACCCTGATATGTCAGGTTGAAACAATCTTTAATATTTACAAAAGAAATCTTCAACCAGATAACCAGAAAAGATGGGAATAAAATGTAGCGGTGGACTGTTGGGCTGCCATAGGCTGCCTGTCTGGTAAGGGAGTGGTGGGGAGATGGAAAAATTTTGGGGACTATAATGAAAAAATACAAGTTGATGTCTTGGTGAAATCTGTGCTGTATTTTTTTCACACATAAAGAACACCCAAAACCATTCGGACAGATTAATTCCTGTGCCCAAGGTAGGACAGTACGTTGATTAGTGTAGTTAAAAAATGATTTGATGTATTGATACTGCATCTGCATGAGTGTTTTACAGTTATTTTAATCTTAAAAATAGACCATATAAGCCGGCTTATCGAATAGATACATTTAAAATTTAAGTAATGACAGAAATATAATTACTTCTATGAGAATTTCCCATAATACACTGTGCCTGCTACAAGATGGCAGAGCGAAGACCGAAGGTAGTGCATAATTATAAGTAATTATTAAATCATCAAGTAAATGTTAATCATGTTTTGAGTTGTTGGTCGTATTTTAAAATTGCTCTTTTTAACGATCTAGCTTTTGCAGCTGTAGCTTCAGCTATTGTCGCATCTGCCTACAACACAGCCAGCGAGTAGCTCTGGGTGATGACGTAGTAGGAATCGAGTAGCGTCTTGTTTCTTAGGAGTGTTTCTTCTTGGCCAAGGGGAAGGGGTAGACAAAGGAGTAAGACGAAGGGGAAGGGCTAAGGATACAATTGGGATTCACCCTTAATCTAAAATGGCTCTCAACATTGTCTCTGATGTTAATGTCTTTTTATTGCTTCTTGACATTTTGAGCCTTTCTCAATATAAATCTCGATTGATCTTTGAGCATATACGCACATAAACGATACACAGCCTGGTATATTTTTTAATCATTTTGCCATTGTGGTGAAGCCCAAAGTCCTTTTATGGTGGCTTTACCTGTCCTCCGTTTCTCAACGTGTCCTGCCTGTTGTTGAGGTCAAGAGAGCAATGGAGGGTCGGGTTGCATTTGGAGTGCCCTCTGCTGGATCGGGTGATTCACTGTTCCAGGCACCCTATTGTGCAGCTGAATTGTACATTTTACATTCAAATGTCTATTTGCATAGGCTCTAATGGATATTTGAATATAGAGAATAATGTGGTAGCCCTACTTTGTTATTTGGTGCAAATATTCCAGAACATTCTTTCAACAGCTTGCATTTTGTTGAGAAAACAAACATATTCCTCCTTAAATAACGTTGAAGAAAGCGAAGAGCTCCAGCAACACTTGTCATTCAGGAATCAACTTTATTAGCCCATCGGTCAATCAAAAGTTTTTTCTTTTGAGCTCAAGATTTTTCTCTCCAAGCACCTTGAAAGTTAGTCAGGTTGCGCCAGGACATCTGACTTTTCCTAAAATAATTATGACTTTATTGTGTTTGAATGTCAGACAGCACACCCCTACCATTTCAATATCATCTTGTCTGGTTGGCAGAAAGTAAACTTGTGTTCATTAGGGTTTTTACCACCAAATATTCATTCAATCATTTTTAGCTCATTGTCATTGCTTTTTTTTTGGACAGAAGATGGTTAATGACTGTGTTTAGCCACGTCTTTTTAGACAAAATCAGCAGTGCTGTTGACTGAAATGACACTTTTGGCACAGCAGCACCAGCTTATTCTTACATTTAACCTTTCTTTTCTCTTGACACCACATCTTCACCCACTAGGTGTGCACGTGTGTGTCAGTGTGAGTGTGTTTCTGTGTTGTCTTATGTCTTCTGTAGGTTCTCTGACTCCATGGGACTCGTCTGACCCAGAAATGTCAGATTGAAAGTCTTTCCTCTGGATATACACACGCTAATATACGCACACAAATATGTACAAACAAACTATGATAGATTGACTCAAACCTCTCTGGTGTCATCATTATTAAAAATACATAAACTCGTATCACCTTGGCATCAGTGTTCACATTAATGTTTGCCTCAGTGGCATCAAAAAAATAAATGGGACAACATTGATATATGAGCATGCACACACACACATGCTGACACACATACACAAAACGCGGAGACTAGGATGAATATGTTCATTAGCTACAGAGAATAGAGTTTCAGATTAACATGTCAGCCCATTACAGAGCAAGATGCCTCTAATACAGCCCTCAGAGATGGGTTTGCCCAAAGACAAATTAGGTTTTAATCACACACACGGAGCCAAGCATGCATGCTCGCACGCGCACACACAAAGTGCCTGTTTGTCATTAGATGCTGTCATAAGGAATGTGCTGTGAGATGAGTGTGTTCATATGTGTGTATAATGCAAAGAAAGAGCAGACAGCAGTGAAGACTGTGCGTCAACCCAAGCAGGTCGATGCTTTTCTCTTTAACACTGTGTTGAACATATTTCTGTACTATTTACATTCTTCTTTATAGGTATGAACACTGACTTGGAAAGGTATCACATTATTGTTGTAACAGTCAGTTTATAAGCACATTGAGTCAAACCATTGTAATTGCTTGATTAGGCAGTTTAGTGAAGTACTGCTCTTGTCTCAGTATACATACTCAAGAGGAAAAATGATGTATTGACTGAGATGCATCCTCTGCCAACACAGGTAGCAACATATATCCTTTTCAGCTTTTTAGTTCAGACCTTCTTACTATTGACCCTGGTAAAAATAAATAAATAAATAAATAAATAAGCCGCTAACTGGCTGTATGTCAGAAGTAAAAAATATATATTTTTTCAGTTTTGCACATTTCCTTCACATTCTACACTTTATTTTTTTGTACAAATGATTTAATCCCTATCCTTCTCAAATATTTATGTCTAGGAAATGGAATATAAATCCAAGTTCAGAATCAACAACAACCTTTAATGAATGAATGTCATGAGTGTTTGTAAAGAACCCTTTTTAAGGGGATAACTGTTTCTGAAAGAGCGAATGCATGTTGCTGATTTATTATGTAATGATGCTTTTGTTTTGAAGGTGAGGGTTTTCTTACTGACTTTAAGACCGGATGTGGGAAGTTCTGTAAAAGTGTTCACGATCTTGTACACAGTTGAAGGAGTGTCTGTCATTTTCTCTCTACCTTTAGCATCGAGCTAGCGAGGGAACAAGGTATGAATGGAACATAATTTTGGTATGATTATGTTGGTGTTATGTGTATTTTTCCAGTTATGTGATATGAAATGGTGCTTGTGTACTGTTGTGTGTGTGTTTAGCCTAGCCTAGCTTTTTGAAAGCCTCAAGTGCCTTTAGTTTGTGAGGCTCTCTACTTGCTAAAGATGTGTCATTATATAAATTGCAGTGCTATGAGGCTGATATGCAGGGCTTCACTGCTTAACATGAGAAACAGGTGTAATGGTTTTTAAATGCCACCCCATTTCATGAATTTATTGAAATACTTTATGCCCTTTCTGTGGTTGTGTTGCAGATCGAGAAGGTACAAGAGAATCTGCACACCAAAAAAGAGCTCCCTTGAAACTTTTTATTCAACAGTACAGTGACGTTTCGAGCCTTTCGGCTTTTCCTCAGACTTTACAGGGTGAAAAGTGAGTAGCCATTTAAATTTAGGTAGTAGTACACATGACTCAACTCAGCTGGAATTCATCTATAATCAGTAGGTCCCAAATAGACGAGAGGAAAGGAAACGTGGGTTTGTTATAGGTATAATGTTCTAACTATACCATTTTCCATATATACATATGAATCTATCCCCACCTAAATTCACTATACATATATATAGATATATTTTATACTGACTAAGAAGTCAGCAGCCGATTAAATACAGATATTTTAGATATTTGAGATATTAATGTATATATATTATTATATATTGTATATCATAATAACCGTGCAGAGTAACGAGTGTCCAAAAAAAAAAAATTGGAATATTGGATTGCTGAAGTGCATGCAAACACATCAATTCAGATTAATGCTATGACCAGACTATTTCCAAATTATCAGTATATTGGTGTGCATGCAAAGAGGCTCACTGTCCTCCATGATTTAAGTTATTTCAAGTCTTGATCTGTCCTGTCACTTCTAGACACATGGGGGCTACTTAGATATCTTAACTACTATTTATGGGGTTGTCATGTTGTGCATCGCTTGGTTTGACACCAATATACTCATCCATCAGGCAGGGTCAGAAATAAATATTTTCTTACTCACCAGCCAAGGTAACAAGTTAAAAAAAAAAAATCAACAGACAAGCAATTGTTTTACTTACCAAAATTATGAATTGTGCTTTTGTGTCACATACATTAGTTTCAGTGCATCTGATTGAGTTAATCTGGTGTTATATTCCACGGATTGATCATGTTATCAGATCAGGAAATAAGAAAGTATAAAAAATGTCCTCTGACCGTGTAGTTAATTGTTTATATACAGATACTTAACCTGTCATTTGGTGTATAGCTTTCTAGTATTTACCTGCAATACAGAATATTTACCCACATTTGGCACTTGAGAAATATTCATTTTGGACCCTGGCTACATCGATTAAAGGGGGTTAAAACCTTATAACTACAACATACTCCTGACATTTTATACATTTTAACACTGATGGCAAGATTGGAAGCTGTGAGGGGCCCAGATATGGCCCTGGGGCCGCCATAGACTGTGTACAGAACCCATAATGCAGTCTGGTCTGATTAGGGAGCATTGACCCTTTTTGTGTTTGTAAACAGTGTGACGTCTTTAAGTAGGTGTAGGCACAACATTCCTCCAGACACATTAGCCCTCAAGTTGGGTTTGGCCTGTTCTCAACGATTGCAAAAGATAGTACGGATCTGTCTGGGTATTTGTAGTCACGTGCTTTCTGTGTGTTGCTGGAAAAAAAAATGTAAACACAAACAAACAGAAGCAGGCTGGCTGAATTTCAGCTTTAAATTATTGCTATTGGTCCTCTTTTAGACCCTGTTTTCCTGTTATAGCTTGGAATAACATTTGATTCAGATACTGATACCATTACCAATTGTCTTCTAAAATGCACACGTAATGTTCATGGATTTGCTGTTTTTCAAAGACTAAAAGCACAGAAAGCAAACACATTGTCCAGACAATCAAATCTTGAAAGTGAGTGTAAATTTAAGTCTTAGTCCAAAGAAAATATATTTTGAAGATATCCTACTGCAGCAGACTAAAGTCACATGTATTTTTTTGATAAACTGATAATTATTCCAAAAACACAAATAAAATAAAATAAAATAACAATATAAACATTGTAGTCCTGTAATGCACCGATTCATAAATAACGAAAACCATTTCTAAGTCACTTTATAAATACTTTAAAATATTTTTTGGAGAGTAAAAATGCATAAAGTTGTTTTCTCTATCTGTAATTCTTTACTTTGTTGCAGAACTGTGTCATGTGTCTATGTGTAAGCTTGTTGTTGCAGCTGAGTGCTGTTTGATACGTCTGATTGGCCTCCATAGTCACATGACATGGAATGTGGCGCTGCCTCGGCAAGAGAAGAGGGGGGATTGAAAACAGTCTGAAGAAGAGCGCAGATGTATACATATTGCTGGAGTACTCTTTGGCATTGATATGTTAGGGGAGTATTTGATACCAAAGAAGTACTTGCTTATTCAACACTTCAATAAGGAATGGGTTAAAGTTTCATAATGGAAAATAAACAATAGTCATAGACTTAAAACTAGGGATTAATAAATATCTCAGCGTTTGCTGTTTGATTGTACTTTAAACGATGTTTGTGTTGATAAGTGTTTTTATTTCCTTTGCTAAATGATTCAAAGACCTCCATTTACATCCCACATATAATTTATTTAATTTTTAGCCTCAATATGTTTGTAGGAAGTGTGTGTCCCCACTGTAGGATGTGTTTCATGCTGTGTTTAGTGGTGTGTATTGTGATGTTTGGACACCTGTTCCAGTCAGACACAACACTGGCTATTTTTGCTGTATACAGATACACAGAGGGAAAGACACACATACACACTGTACACAATTCTCTGTCCTTCCAAAACAACAACTGACTCTTGTTATGAATTCTAACCTCTCTGTCGACACTGAAACACATGCGCACACAGATATACACACAACCTTTTACATGTTCTGTCATTCCTCAACTGACCACATACTGTTGGCCTGTCCTTTGACTCCTCATGGCAGCGGCTGTAGCTTACCCCTGTACACAATGGAACAAATATACACGCAACACTTGTAAACACGCTTTTATTTAGCCTCTTTGAAGGAGCATGTGTAACACATCCCTGTGTGTTTCCTGTCAGACCTCCTGTTCCTCCTTCCTGTTTCAAGTATATGTGCGCTCAGGTCAGGCCCCTGAAATACCCAGTGGGGCCCTTCAGCAAATGTGATTTAATACTGTAATATAAACCAATGTGCACCGGATCAGTAGCACTAGTGCCGATCTGTGGCTAGCATTTGCTTTCTTTTAGCCTGGCTTTAGTCAGAAAAATAGCTCTCTCTTTTTCTTTATTTTCTGCCATCCTAACTTTTGTGCTGGTCATGAAATGGCTCCACACAGTCCAACATTTAGAGGCCAGCAGTTGAACATCACAAAAAGGCTTATCGCTTTAGGAAAAGAGGTTTACATCTCAAAGAGGCTGCTTTTGCTAAACTGATGAGCATTTGTGGTCCTTAAATCAGTAATGGTGCTTGTCATTTCCAGGCTGGAGACCTTGGCTCAAGTTGTCTGTAGTCTTTGAGGAACTTTTTGGTTCTTCAGCGCTGCTCATCTTTCTTACCTTTGACATATCTAATGCTCTGTTCCCATCCCACAACTTTTCACACTCTATTTATTTGTCTAACTCATCAATACCTAAGTGGTCCATTATCTCAGGCAGTCTTCGTGGGCTCTGACTCTGACAGCTGACCTTAGCCCACAGCACAGCACAGTCGATTATGTTAGAAAAGGTGACACAAATAACTCCCAGCTGAAAGTTTGCAAAGCATTAGTTTCTCTATTGAAAAAAAAACAGACAATAGCTGTATTTCTTTCTTTCAGTTTATTTACAGTTATGTGGGTTTCATATTGAATGTGATGTAATAAAATATCCAAATCCTCAATGTTCAGTTTAGACCAAGAAATTGGTTTGGACAAGAGGTGTTCCATTGGTGACAAACCAGGACGACAACATCTCTGAGACTCTTCTTAGTGTATTAACTCCATCTTAGCCAGGATTGTTGAATACTTTGAACTAATGGCTACAGCAGTGGGCTTGTGGAATTACAGCAGTGCTAATTATTTAGTATGAGTGTGACGTTATGTGACAGCTACAGATGCAGTCACTTCATTTTCCCCTCTCAGCCAACTGCCAGTAAACTTCCAGCCATTGGGGGTCCCACTCCCCCACATCATAAACATGTCCATTTATGCAACTGTAGGGTGTCTCCATTAAATGACACTTCCCCCACACAGTGGGCATCAAAATTTCCCTTATTAGTGTAGCTGCCAAATCATCAGAGAGCAACACATGTTCTTACGTCTATAGTTTATACATGTAAGAGAATACTTTAATTTTCTTCTAGTGATGAGCAAAGTACAGCAAACACGGTACTTTATCTATACTGTAAGTGGGAAGGTTAATGTGTTTATCATGTCATCGCAAAGGATCACATTACAGCCACAAGGGTGGGCAGGTCCCAGCACTTTCATGTCATGGACGAGCCAGGACTCTGCCAAGGAAAGTGGAGAAAATTGAAGTGGCCCCATATTTATCATATGATGGCTGTTAATGGAGCATTTGTTAAGGTTTCATGTGGGGTTGCAAAATTTTGTGAGTTTTCAAAGTTGGAAACTTTCCATGGAAATTAATGAGAATTAATGGGAATTAATGGGAATAAACCTGAAATTTACAAAATTGAAGGTCGAGCCTTAAAATGGATTTTAAGTGTAGTTGGGTAAAAACTGACTATTGAAGCACACATTTGAACGAGGTGAAGTTGAAATTGATTGTTTAATGAAATAATTAAAACTTGATAAAGTTTTACTTAAAAATGACATCTGTTGAAATTCAATGTTTATTAATGGTATTATTTATCATGGATGTCTGCCTATGACAAAACAAAATATCTATGTTTATGTTTGAATATGATACGGTCTGCTTAAATTACCCCCAACTTCCAGTTTATTCCCACAAATTGCTATATTTCCCATGGAAAGTTTAAATTTGGAATACAGTTTTTAAAATTCTAGTTTAACGTCCCACGGAAAGTTCTAGAAATTTAACAGAAATTTTCCACCCCTTTGCAACCCTACTTTTAATGCACCACACACAGCTAAAAATAAAAAAATGGCACATGAAATGCAACTCAAGGAAAGAAAACATACAGAAAAACAGGGCACTGCAGTTTACAACAATCAGAAAAAAAGGCAACAAACCTTGAAGGGACTCATTTGTGTTTTGGTACCGATACCAACAGAAATATCAGCCTATGATACAGCCTGAAGCATGGTGACAGTATAAATTAAATATAATAATACATAAAAAAACATATGCTCATTCAAAATTTCTTGGATTAAGTGATATCAACAATATGTTATAAATCTCAGTAAAGAAGGGGAGAGGCCATTGATATTAGCCAGAGCCCAGTCTTGGTAAATGGTAAATGGTAAATAGACTTGAGCTTATATAGCGCTTTTCAAGTCTTTGACTACTCAAAGCTGCTTTACACCGCAGGTCACACTTATCCTCTCACATTCACTCACTGATGGTTGTTAGTTATCCATCAGTATCAACTAACACAATCACGCCCTTTCATGCCCATTTACACGCCAGTGACGCAGCAGTGGGAGCAACTTGGGGTTAAGTGTCTTGCCCAAGGACACATTGCCATGTGTCACCTGAAGCTGGGCTTGAACCTGCAACCTCCCAATCACTGACCAAGCGCACTATCCAGCTGCGCCACCGACGTAGCTTAACATGATTCAGGAAATACAGAAAGCCATCAGATTATCATTACTATGAGTAGTATATATTTTTGTGACTTCATGCGCATCCTAGTCGCAAAGTTTCTGGATTTTAAGTGTATCACTGTAGATGTGAAAACATACAAAGAAACTTTTCTTGGACTGAGTCACCCTCTGTAGTCCAGTGAATATATATATGAGCTCTACCCTCCCATTTCTATTATATGGTAATAGTTTTTTGGCCACTAGAGAGCAGGTTATTTCACACTACTTGAACCAAAGCCAGCAGGAGCAAATCCGGCAGCCACCTTGGTGACTGTAGCAGAGGTGTGTTTAGCTTACAGGTACAGTGTGAGAGGAGTGCTTGTCAAAGCTAATAGAGCTTACACAGCAGAGCTGGAGTAAAAGCTCCAAGGTCCCTCTGCATCGTGTTTAGAGATGGCTGGAGCTTATCAGGACACACACACACACACGCATCCAGCAAAACCCCCTTTACTCAAGTCTGCACTTATCCACAAACAAACAATATTGTACAAACACAAGAACACACAAACACACACAGCCTTGCCTGTGTTTTCCTAAATGTCAGCATGCACTCCCTACATGTAGTGTTGTGTGTTTGCATGTGTGGATGCTCGTTTGCCAAAGGCTAGTGTTTATGCATGCATGGCTGAGGCAGCTTTGTGCACCGTGATTGGAGAATATCGAGGAGGGTGGGCGAAGTCATTCGACAGTTATGCCACGTGTTATGTAAAAAGAAAATACTGGAATTTGGGTTGATGGGGAGGAAAGTGGAGCATGAAGTGAGCAGCTGAATGTCACCAAGGCTCCCTGTAAGAAAAGAAAGAGAGAGAGACTGAGAGACATTGGTGTTATGGATAATAATAAATATTTTTGGAGCATTTAAGGTCTTTATTATATGGGGAAAAAGGAAGGGGAGCCAATAACAGTCTTTAACTGAATTGTTCTGTGTCAAGTACATTAATCACCCCTATCAGAGGGACCCCAACCACCTGCAACTAAACTGAACTAAAGGTAGCAAATTCAGTATTTTTCCAGCATTTTTCAAGAGATTTTTTCTCTGTCACTCTGATCATGATAGCTTTGGCCATCTGTACTCTTGTTATGTATCAATAAGTCAGTCTGGAAAAGAGACATGAGCAATTTGATTGCAGTACAGTTGGGTCAAAATTCCTAGAGTACTTATTTTGCTTTTAAAACAGTAAGTTTGCAAAGTTGTCTCTCTGGTTATCATCGTGGTAAGTTGGCACACATTTCCTGAACCTTGCCATTATCTTAAAACTATCATGACTGCATCACATTTGTTGGCTGTAATGGGCTAGCCCTGAAAATGTAGATGAACATACAAGCTAGCTCTAAACTTAATGTAAATTTAAGGGATGAGACGACCAGAAAAAACAGATGGTTGTCATGACCGGAAACATAAAGCTAGAGCCTCCATACTAGGCCACTGACCTTATTTGCTAGGAGTGGCTTTGAGGTAAATGACAAGCCCTAGCATTATCTAAGTTCAGTTTTAGCTCTGTTGAGTCACACAAAAAGATCTCTGTCTGATTTCAGTCAGGCTGTTTAGGCAGGCTGTCAAGTCCAATAGCTTCTGATGGTTGGCGTCCTCACATCCTCCCAGATGCAGCCATTTACCTGGGTCTCGGAACATCATTTAAAGCATATCCACTCAGCTCACACCTCAGGAATGGTGTGTTTAAGACAATCAGTACAGGAATACAAAATGTATCCCAGTACAGTGGCCATGGTGCAATACGTATGACAATACGTGTAAATCGTGCACACAAACAACACCTTTTACTGCATTCCCTACAGCTTTTGTTGTTGTTTTTCCGTGAAAAAAAAAAACAAATAGCAAGGACAACAATAAACAGATCTTTTTACTCAAATTGTTTTTTGTGGTTATTATGCTTATCCTTTTTATTGACAAGTGTGCACAGCATGTTTTTTTTTTTAACATCAAATGTAAAAAATGACACTATAAATGCTATGGTTTTAACCTAATTGTCTCTAAAACTGATTGCTCTCTTGCTATCTATTGAAAAAAACTTGACAGTTTGTACAGCTTTAGAAGTTAACCTTTCACATTTTAATTTGCAGTATTTTGTGAATTTTATTTGTAGTCGAAACTGTTACATTGTGCATTTGCAATGTTGAAAATTTTTTATAAAACAATTGTAGAAATATGGTGGGTGGCTCACCCTGCCTTTGGTTTGTAAACTGTGATGGATGTTTACAAGAACTGGTCACCTTTGCTTGTTCTCTCTCTCTGCCTTCACAGCTTCTAGCTGTTTACTTGGCAAATGCAGAGTTTAATAACTGGAAAAAAGAAAAACAGAAGTTCCAAGTTTGTTAAACTATCATTTAATCTGATGCCTTTCCTTAACCTTCAACTTTAAAGAGACTCTGCCACTTAAAAGCGGATCCATAATTTGTAAGCAAAGGAAACAAACTCAAATGACCTGAGAAGTGAGAAGTGAGTATAACAACATGTCCGCCTCTCAGCAGTCGGCTGACATCACACCTCCCTCTCTTTCTCTTTCTCTTTTATCTCCTCCTCTCCTGCTGTCTCTTGACAGCTTAACATCATCGGTCCCTCTCTTTTCCTCCACTCAACATCTGTCCAGCCTTGAGTCAAGCTCACCCAAGAAGCTAAGACTGAGTAAGACCAACCTTTGGCAAAGCCTTGCGCACAGCTTTCAGGCCCCTGAGCACTAATAGATTATTAGTGTCCGCAGCTAGCTCCCCCACGCTGCCCTGCCTCAGCACGTCTTCGGTGCTACATCTCTCAGTAGCATCCATCCTTCGCTCGCTCCATCCCTCTGCCAGTACCATCTGGCTCTCAGCACCAGGCACATTTAGCTCAGTCGGGCGCCAATTTGTCCCCCTGGCTGCCTGGGCGAGAGAAAGAGAGTCAGGAAGAGGAAGGGAGAGAGATATGTGAAGTTAGATTAAGCAAACAGAGACAGAAAGAGTCTATGTCAATAAAAAAAGCAAAATCAAGCATACCTGTCGGCCCCCAGCAGCGTGTGACATGCTCTCGTAATGGGCAGAACGAACAGTCACCGTGTGTGTGTGTACCTGTCTGTGTGTACTTGTGTGTGTGTGTGTTTCTTCTCCCTGGTAATAAGAGCAGAGTGATTGGAGCTGCAGGACCCCCAGAGGGGAAGAAGAGAGTGATGATGGAGTGAGGCAGGGAAGGACAGAATGAGAAAAAAGGTGGAGGAGGGGGATGTGAGATGAAGTTTTCCAGCCAGCAGGTAAGCCCACAGCAGCCCTGCCATGTCTAACAACCACACGATTGGAACTCTGTCAGTTTGCCTTCCCTCCTACAGCTACGCCCGAATACAAAATAAGTTGGTAGATGAGGGGAAGGAGTGTTAATGTCAGATTCTGTTTGGGTGTAAAGGTGGGGAAAAAGAAAGTGTGTTCTTAAAAACTGTAGGGCGTTATCTGTGCCCGAGGTTTAGAAATACAATTGGCCATAATCTCAGGCAGCCAATTTGTCTACTTCCTCAAACCTCCTGTGAAGAACTTTAGGTGAGTGGTCATTTTGATGACTGCTCTCAACAAAGCTGTTAAAGGGAAATTTCAGTATTTCTGAAGTTGGTTTGTATCAGGTACTTCATAATAGTCAGTGAAGTGGCTGCACCATTCGGAAGAACAAGCTCAGATGAATGGTAAGTCATAGCAGGTGCAGTTATTTTGTGTGATTTTGTGAGTTTTATGTCAAAACGGGCCACAAAACTAGGCTGGGTCAGATGTATGTGTCATGAAATGTGGCACAGAAAAGGCAGACACAAATGCACAACACAGAACACAGTTGAGTGAAAGGCAAAAAGGTTTAATCCTTGATTCAGGCAGGAGTTTAGTACATGGAAAAGCAGTCAGAGAAGGCAACAGGATCAAAAACGTGAGACAAAAAACTGGGTAGAAAAAACAGGCGAGGCCATACACAGCTTGGCAATCAGGTGAGGCAACAGGATCCAAAAACAAGAGACAAGATGAAAGGTCAAAAAACAGACTAGGTAACACATGGCTTGGCTATGACTATGAATGCTGGGACGATGACTATGAAGTGTGACGAATTGGCAACAAAACAGTGTGACACACAAGGTTAAATACAAGAGGTAATGAGGGGTGATAGGAAAAAGGTGGGTGACAATCAGGAACCTGGTGTGACAAGAGAGAGGCAGAGGTTAGTTTCAAAACAAAACTGGAAAGATGAGACATGAGACAAAACTGTGCAATAAAACCCAGAAACTTAACTTACATGACAGTATGATTGGGCTGAAATATTTCTGAGCGCTTTATTTTTCCTTCAGGAAGTCTCTGTGTTTGGCACTTTTTTATGATAAAGCAAATGGCTATATGTTCTTCCACTTGTGCCTATTGATGCTGCCCACTTGTTATGAAGTTGACAAGCCCTGATTTTTTTTTTTTTTTTTGACAAATATCATTTTCTTCATCGTCTTAACTGTGAAACTTATTACTCACAAATTATTTCTGCTGTGTTTTAAACAACAAAAGAAGCTACTTCTGCAGTATGTAGCTTTAGGATGTATATAGTATACTGCTGTCTGCGTCCATCATGCAAACTTGAACGAGGTATGGCCATTAAAACCGGACTAATGCTGTAATCCTTTTTATTTAACATGAATATTTTTCAGTGTCTTTCTCCTTCAATCTCCTCCTCTTCTGCATCAACACACCACTGTATTCAGGTCTTCTGTCGATCAAAGCGGTGCAGTAGGTCTTCTTTGGACAGTTGTCTTAGAACCTCTGTTGTTCTTTTCTTAACTTCTGACACAGCTTCAAATCGTATTCCTTTGAGCACCGGTTTAGGGTGTATCCCACTTCTCACCTAATGTCAGCTGGGATAGGCTCCAGCCCCCCTCCAACCCCGAAAGGGAAAAGCGGTATAGATAATGGATGGATGGACAATCTTTAGTGCAGTATAGGAGAAAGAAAGTCCAGTATACGCTTAGAACAGAGTTCAAAGAAGAAAACAGAGGACAATATTTGCACACAACCCACATACTCACACAAACCCGCGCTCACAGTAGTAACGGCGACATTCTTTCGACCACATTTTTTTTCCCCCAGCAATAGACCCGAGCAGAAGCAGCAGAGGCAGCGGCATCAGAAGCTAAGTCCCCGGCTGGACCCTTAAAGGGATTTAAAGAACTTCAAAATGCTTCATGTGCTCCATGAAATACAGCTTGTCAGTGTCTCACAACATAGCGCACACCCCCTGCTGCTGACTGTCAATAACATTCGCTCACACAGAGACATTTAGACACATACACACACCAACACACACAAAAACTAACCAAGTGCTCCCGAGTGCACACACGCACACACATAGATTTGAGAGAGCGTGGTGGTGCAAGTGAAATGCAGGATTTGAGAGAAGGACACAGTTGTAGGACAAGTATTACTGTATATAGATAATGACTTCAGTGAGGCATATACTTCTGTGCATGCATATGCATATAATGGGAAAAGTAATACATTATTCCCTTGTGTTTTTAATCTGCATACTGTAAATCATTTGTTAGCCACTGTCAGTGTTAAATCATAAATCATTTGTGAGGGACATTCCCCCAGTGATTGAAAAATGCTAATAATATCAGTGGTTTATTTGCGTTTATGGGTACATGTGATTAAGCAGTGAAATGGGATTGGTATTGACGCATTTCTGACCAGTGGTGTGGTCAACTATATGCTTATGGTTGAAAATAGCCTCAGATTATGACCACAGCATTAGCAATATCTAAGAGCCCAGTTCCTGTCTGTCTGATAATAGCAAGTGCCATATTCTCTCTCATGTTTTGTTTTATTTAACAGAAGCAGCATGTTTTTTTAGATATTAAAGAAAAAATTCAGTGCGTTTACATCTGTAGTTAAATCAAGCTAGGATATTGGCTTATTTTAGCCATTGAACTTGATGAATGAAGATGAAATCAGTGTATTGACAGAGGCATGTCCACCTTGGTTTGGATTGCTAACCTTTAAGTAAGCAGAAACTTGTTTTTTGTTTAATGGATAAACACCAAGCTCTGTGAAAACAGTCAATAAGCATTTGGGAACTGAGGACAATAATTGCTGACTACAACTTCAGTTGCTCAACAGTCCTGGGTCTCCATTGTCGTAGTTTGCGCCTCATAACGCACCACACATTTTCAGTTGAAGACAGGTCTGGACTGCAGGCACTCTATTGTAACACATGCAGAATGTTGCATGGCAATGTATTGCTGAAATAGGCAGGGACGTCTCTTAAAATTATGTCACTGGGATGGTAGCATATGTTGCTCCAAAACCTGTATGTACCTTTCAGCATAAAAAGATCCTTTACAGATGTGCAAGTAATCCATGCCATGGGCACTTACACACCTCCACACCATCACAGACGCCAGCATCTAAAAACAACCAAGGATGGCTAAGAACAAAACATTGGACTTTTCTGAAGTGGCCTTCTATGAGCCCTGATCTAAATCCTATTGAACATTAGTGGAAGGAGCTGAAACATGCAGTCTGGAGAAGACACCCTTCAAAGCTGAGACAGCTGGAGCAGTTTGCTCATGAGGAGTGGGCCAAAATACCTGTCGACAGGTGCAGAAGTCTCACTGAGAGTTACAGAAATCGCCTGATTGCAGTGATTGCCTCAAAAGGTTGGGCAACAAAACATTGAGTTAAGGGTACCATCATTTTTGTCCAGGCCAGTTTCATTATTTTGTTTTTTAAATTGTTTCTGTCGAACCACAATTTAAAAGCAGTTTCTGATTTTCATTAGTTAATTTTCAGTACATTTTTATTTATTATTACTTTTCTCAGTTTCAAGTTATTTCAGTGACCATTGTGGGTTTTTCTTTCTTTAACGGAAGGGTACCAACAATTTTGTCCACATGTGTATATGAGAGAACTTTCAGGTAAATTTGTGATAAAACTTCATCTACACAAGGCATTTAAAAAATCCATTCAGAGCAATTATTATATCCTTAAAATGTTGAAGTTTCTTATTGCAGTGTAACTTTTATTGACTTACTCTGTGAAAGCTGTTCCTTTTACAGTTTAATGCCATAATGTCATATACTAAAGTTGTTCATTGTGGATTTTTTACAGTAATTTTGTGAGACAAACTCTTGAATTGTCAAATTGTCAGTAAAGAAAACAAATTGACCCCTGCTGTAAAACACTGAATACAATCGTCTCACATACAGTGTTAGTTTCTCCTGGTAAACAGAAGCAAGAGGTGTGTGGATTTCCTGCAAAACAAAATGGTCCAGTGATTAATAGTCTTGGCCCAGTCAGCACTTCCCTGTATATTGTAAGTGTCCAAGTGGGCTGATACATCACACAGGAACATATGCGCACACACATAGAGACACTTGGACTTAGAAGTGTCTCTTACAGCAAATATATATGTCCTGATAATGTGGATGAGCTGTAAGCCTGCTTCAAGCACTACCATGTCTGGCTAGACTCCAACATACTGGGACTAGTGTGTGATAAATAGATGATGACATGCACTGACTTTACATTAAATCTTGTCTGCTGTTTATTTTAAGGGCATGAGTTCACTAGTTTCATACTGCAGAAACTAATAAAGATATTTTTGGCACACGTATATCCTGAGAAAGGTCTGGGATTGTCTTATTAAACCAGTCAGTTCTTCAGCACCACCTACAACATGCCTCAGTTCAGTCTGTTATTCATTTACTTCCAGCTCCATTCACAGACAAGTGGGCTGGTGCAGACGCTTCAGTGTGTGTGCACATTGCACACACACACACACACACCCCCACCCCCCCCACACACACACACACACAAGCTCTCTATGTTTTCTTGGGCATGTGCAGAAGTTATTTCTGTCAGTTCTTTTAATCATCTTTAATGAGTTTTCATATCTACTTGTTTTCTGAAAGTGGGAGAACCTGTTGTTTAAAATTGCCTCACAAACACTCTCATGTCTACTCAGTGAGGATCCAGTATTCATACTACAGCATTACAGACACTCTGATCTGAAGTATCGCCCCTCTCCTTTCTCCTTTATCATTTTTTTTTTGTCTTTCTTAGTCTTGCTGACTCTCTGTCTCTACAGCTGCCTTGCTCTCTGTCTTATCAGCCCTGATGGCTTTGAGCATGTGTGCTGAGAGGTCTATTAGTTTGCTATCGTTCTGTCAGATAATGCTTCAAATCACTCCACCCCTTCACTGTACTTGCTGTGGCTGTGACAGCATGAGGTTTGAGCGGGGGCTGCTGAGAAATCAGATGGGGACACCGCTGTGTGTATTTTTGGGCCATCTAGAAGTTAATGATTGATTCTTACGTCTGTGTGCTTGCTCAGTGAAGCAAAACTGGATGAATTTTAAAATGTGGTTTTAATAAGTGGGAACATTACATCAGCTGGAAGAGTGTATGTGTTTATTTCCTTTAGCAGTTGCATGTGCTGTAAATTGGCCTAAATCAGCTCATTAAACTTGGAGGTCTGGTGAGTCCTCACATTTCCACCATAGCCTAAAAACTTTTGATTGTGTTTATGTAATCTGTGGATTTCTGAGTTGTGTTGGTATAATGTTAAAAGACGCTGCCACACTGAAAGTCTAAGTTTGTCTACATTTTACATTCAGGCAAAAAAGAGAGAAGACAGAAACCCCAATTTAACCTCCCCAGCTCACTGAAGATCCTCTGTAACAGGGATTCATGCAAAAATACATTTTCTTGACAATACCAAGTAAAACTTGAAACGTAAATACAAAACAAAGCATAGCTGGCAGAAACAAGAAAAAAAACTTTACCTTAACTTCTCAGTCAGCTTCAGATCTGACAGATACTGGAAGTGCTCTGAGAGCACAAACCCCCGCCAAAGCATTTCCAACAGTGTTGGCCAAGTTATTGTCAAAAATGTGGAAAACTGCCCTATCTCACACTTTCTGGAAATCCTTTAAAAAGTCATGAACCCGCACCCGAGTTTAGATCACCACTAGATTTGTATCACTTTCTTTTGCCATAACCACAATCTCTGAAAATGTTATGTAAATCCATTGTGAACTTATGAAGTTATTTGCAAAAATGTGAAAACTGCCCTTTCTCACAATAATAACAAATCTTTTTTAAAAAAACTATTGGATCTGCATCTAGATTCAGGTCACCACCAAAGTTTAATCACTTCTTTCTTGTACAATGACTAACATTCTCTGAGCCGTAATTTTTGAGTTATCCTGTTAACAAACTAACAAATATTGGCAAAAACATAATCTTGTTGGCGGAGGTAGAAATACAGCAAGCTTGTCAGTAAAATTACTAGTTAGGACATTTCACTTTTTTACCTCTCCCAAGGCCACACAGATGGGCCCATTGTACTTGGGTTTGAATCTCGCAATCTTGACTATGATGGTCTTTTTCCCTGCAGCGGGTCACATGGGGTCGCTGCTGTTGGGTGGAATGCCAACAAATGGGCCTCTAGAGTTGTTGTGAATGAGGAGATAATCCAGATGCTTTGCACATTATGGACACACCGACTCTATTTTCTCAAGGTGTACTTCACTCAGTCACTGAGGTAAAGAGAGCAGCATGAGTACATGGATGGTCAGGTTGCGCTGGCAGAACTGTATTTTTTCAGTTTGAATGTTTATTTACAGTTCGAGTTTGGATTTTTTTTTCCCCCATGCTTGAACAGATATTTCAATATCGAGTATAACGAAACAGCCCTTGTGTGCATGTCATTGTTTTGCCTTGAGATTGCTTTTTAAAGTCCATTTTCTACTAATTTCAGTGCTAATAGCCTGCATTGGCTTCCACATTGTATCCATATGAATAAGTGATACACACACACACTTGCTGTCATCTCCATGGCCAGCACTGTCCATGGATGATGAAGGTCAGTAAGCATTGTGGTGCCCCATTAGAATAATGGGGGCTGTGACGTGGCCTGCCCTAGTGCAAGGAGGACATCATTCACACTTAGCTGATCTCTCGCTCTCTGTCTCTGTCTCTCTCTGTCTCTCTCTCTCTCTCTCTGCTGCTGCTGTCTGCCTCACACCATCCCTCTTCTTGCCCTCAATTCCACACTCAAATAGTCCTTCCATTAAATCCCTCTAACTCTCACCCACTATTACTGTTTCTGAATTATTAGACCTAAAACAGGTAAACACAGACGCTGTTTTGTTGGTGTCACTGAGTTCAAATGTGTTTTTTGTTTTGAACATCTTTAATTTGGTTAAAACTCAAGCAGTACAATTTTGTATTAGAGACCCTAGAAACAGGGTATACAATATATGAATCCAGAAGTAGTTGTGACAATTTAAATTGGAAATGAACTGCAGTATGCAACTTTTAAATAGCCCAAATCTGGACGACTATAATGAGGCACCTACATCACTATATATGTGCCTTTTACCTCTCTGACAAAAAAGCTTCATCATTAGTGATAGATAATATGTTTTTACATTAAATAAACAAACTTTTAGTGTCTAAATTCAGCATGTGAAAGTGTGTAGTTTTGTTTAGAATTATTTTAGTAACTTTTTAGTTTAGTGTACCATGAACTTGTTGCATGGCGGTGTGTTAGATAGTGCTCATGTGTCACAGCATGAAAGGTAGCCGCCGGTCAGGCAGGGCCTTTCTGTTTTGAGTTTGCATGTTCTCCTCGTGCATACAAGAGTTTTCCCCCATGTACTCCAGTTCCCTCCCACAGACCAAAAACTTGTTCAGCACCAGGTTAATTGATGGCTCCAAATTGTCCTAAGGTGTTAGTGTGTTGGTCTGAATGTTTTTCTGTCTATATGACTCAGCCCTGAGATTGACTGGTGACCATTCCTGGGTGTACCCTACCTCTCACTGGTTGTCAGCTGTAATAGACTCCAGTGCTCTGCAACCCCAAAAGCAATGAGCAGTACAGATATGGATGGTTGCTTTTCGTCATGCTAAATAGTAGCATAATGGCTGCCATTTTAGTTATCTGTTAAATATCATTTGACTCACATGACCTTAGTTTGATATTATTTAGCCATTGTTAAGGCTGCATGGCCCATTCACACATCAGTGTATATTAGATGATGTTGAGCAACAATAGGAAATCACAAAAAAGTTTCGTGAGAAAACGTTCCTGGGGTCAATTTGCTGGGTTCAACGCAGGTTGATGTCTAAAGGTGAGTGAAATGTTTTGCTAGTGGAATATGATGTTCCCTGATGGCCCCATGACTAATTGTAGATGGATTTTAAACATCCCTCATAAATAAATGCAATATGGGTAAAGTCTGTGGTGAAATAAAGTTTGTGAAATAAACAGGTTTTGTTCAGCGAGGCAATCTTTACAAACGAACTGTACTTTAATAATTCTTTTAGTGTAAACGTTGTCCACAGGAGTAAAAAGCTAATGTTAGGTCACTATGGAAATAAAACATGATGGAATACCTTTAACACTGCCACCATTAGGCTCCAACTTTAATCTTATGCTCTTGCCTCTTGGTTAGAAGACTTTCTTCTTAGTGTGACAAGATCAATTTGGTTCTCATGGCTGTTTCATTTATGTGTGAAACACAGTTCTTTTTTCTTCTTTTTTTAGTTTAAATATGAAAATGTACTGCCCTCGACCAACAAGTGTAGTTCCACTGAGCAGTTTGTTCGCAACCTGTCCTGTCTAAAATGCAATAACACTCTTAAATCCACAAATGAGGCAATACCAAGTGTATTTCATGTTGTGGGGAATAACCTCAAAACCTCTGTGCATCTGTTCACCATGATCCTTATTTCAAGTATTTATTTTAAAAAAATCTGTCCAGAAATTCCAGACTTTGAGGCAAGGGAGCTGGAAGTGTTAAATGCTAACTAACATATTAGAAGCCATTACAGCAGCACTGGCATTGAGAAAACTCTCTTAGTTGATTGCCAATTATGGTAATCTAGGATATAATTCTTACAAGCTCTTAGTACTGACTAAAGGTGCGTTCACACCGAATGCGACTTTGCGACCAAGATCGCGTCGCAAACCCAAGTCCCGTCGACTGTCTATAGCTCATTTTGTCGCTGTCGCCGTTGCTCAGTGACGTCACGCCCGCTCGAGTTTCACCCCGCGATCATATCATATATCATATAATAGGACGTATTATCTGACATTATACCAACTGTATCCTTTTCACTCACCTACTAACCACAAAACACTGCAGCTGGCCCTGCAGCAGCATCTTCTGTGAGTTCAATGCGGTCTGTCTAGGCAGAACTAATGTACTCACTAACTAATGTTTCCCACACGGACATAGATTGTCACTCTGTGGACCGGAAAGAAACAGTCTGTCACGGGTGTCAATCACACACCCACACAACGCTGATCGGCTCTCACGGCGCGACATCGCCTGAAAAGTTCAAATATTTCAACTTTGGCGACGCAGCACGGCGACCTGCCCCCCGTCCAAAGTGACTCCATAGTTCCCATCTGCAGCAACAGGGGCGCCGCCCCCATGTCTCCAAAGATGCGACCGAGTCACCCAGAATGCGTCCGTCACATCGTGTGAGATCTGGTCACGCGTGGTCGTGGCTGATCGTGGCTGTACATTGACTCTGCATGGAGAGTGGTCGCCGAGGTCGCCAAAGTCGCGTTCGGTGTGAACGCACCTTAATAAGAATACAGTATGCTGCCAGTCAGCATGCTCAGTAAGCAGCTGTGGTGAATATATGGTCCTTATTTAAGTGTTCCCTTATTTTTTCCTCTGCTTTTTTAAGGCATGTGTTGTTCTCAAAAGCCCATTGTATCATTTACAGAGTTACATTTTCCCTGTTGCATTTTCAGTTTGCTCTCAGAATGTTACTCGGCCCCAGGCAAATGACTGATGATGGTGGGGTTTAATTTTCATACATTTCTTGTCAATAAAACTGGAATTGTGACTTTTAAAGAAGCTCTAGTCTAGATCATAATGCAAGCTAAAATTTGGCTCAGTAAAGATCTAAAGAAAAAGGCAAACGTTGAGGAGTACGCGTATAAAATATGATGTAGAAAACAATGAAAACATTACACACATACTGTTGTGTCTGATCAAGGACATATTTGATAAACTAGCTAGGTAAAAGATATTTAAAAATTGCCCTAAAATAATAGGTATCAATGATCATGAAAGACAGACTCAAACTTTTTTGACTGTAATGACTCAGTTTTGACAGTAACTTTAGAAAATTGTCAGTGAGAAAAACTATTCTTATCCCAGGATCACAGCTTCAGAGACTAAACAACTGCTGAGGGGTGTGTGGCTTATGTTAATATTAGCACTTCCAGCTTTTAGTTAAGTTTAACTTCTATATTTCTGTGATGAATGTGGTCCCCCAAATGCAAAGAAAAGCTGATGTCATCCTGTTACCACTCAGGCTTAATACACAAGTACAGTGAGGTTAATGTTTTCATTATTATTATTTTTTTTTTAAATGAAGAATTTTACCATCAGTTTGACATAATCTAATGGAAAATGTAACCTGACACATCTTAAAGACAATTCAAAACACACTATACAGATATATATTTCGCTAATCCATCAGGGCAACAGCTCACAGAAAGTGTTTGGGGAAGGCAGAACATGTAAAAGCACAACCGACCAGTGACGGGATGATCGTTCTGTCAAACAAATTTATTAAGATAATTTATTAAGATTATGTAGTATATAGGCAGGCGCTACTGCTGCAGTTTAAAGTACAAAATGTGAGCGACTTATACGGAAAACTCTTGCCAAAAAACGTCGTAAGTGGAGTGAAAATACCCTCTCTATCTAGAAAGGATTTTAATGTTGTTGTTTGCTTTTTTTGTGTTTTTAGTATAGAAATGTGGTCCTAATCTGACAAATCTAGTACTCAAGCTGTTAGCATCTATGCTAATTTCTGTACAGTCAGCCATGTCTGGCTGTTGTCACACTCATAGCTGCTAAGGATGCTGATTGGGCAGTGATTCTGCAGACAAAGCACATTCGTTTTGACTTGGAGCTTTGCAAGATGGATCAGACTGATCACTGAATCAGGTGGATCCAGCCACACTGCAAGGTAATGGGTAATGTGCATCCACTATCAATCCATGGAAAGTAAGACCTTAAAATTGAACTTGAAATAAAAAATACATTGCAAATTTTAAAATGCTCAGAAGTTCTTTAAAAGGTGACCCAGAAACCAAAAAAGAGTGTATTTGAGCAGGTTCATTTTATGTTGTTTATTTATTCACATTTGTTATTAATATAGTCTGTTAACATTTTGATTAGATCACATTAATTTTAGCATTGTTTTGTTACTTTTACTCCAAATTTTTGTCCCCAAAGGCATGTAACTTTGATATTTTTTTAAAGAAAGATAAACCTTTATTCTGTAGCAGCTTTTACAGTCAGTATTTGATGTCCCATCAAAGACTAAAGACTCAAAGAAACTGTTCCCATTGTTGGTGCCTCTTTTCTTTTTTTTAGTGTTACTAATTCTGGCATTTTACAGTGAGTTTCCTTGATATTGAGATCATCTGTTTTAACAGTGTAAGAGAGTTGATCTCAGATTGAAGCCTGATATTTAATGTCACTTTTGGAGTGAGTCAGTATCACAATGCCAAACAATAAAGCATGTATAACCTTGGCAAAATGATGAATTCCTTCACTTTACATTCAGTCCTTCTTTCCAGATACGACAGCTGTGAGCTCACACCTTTTTGAAATTTCACAAGGGAGAGATAAAAATGGAATTAAACTCTTAATTGCTGCCTCTGTGTGCAAAAAGAGAGAGAATAATGGATAGAAACTGTGAATGAGAGATGGACTGAGTTATATAAAGGTCATATGAAACTCCTCGTCTCTTCTCCTCACAACACCCCCCTCCCTCATCCTGCCATCCTCCGATATTCCTCTCCATCCGGTGCCTCTCATGTTTCTCTCACATCCTTTTTGTCACTCCAATCAGTTCATTTTTTTGCTCTCTCCTATCTGATCCTCTGTTTCCTTTCTCCTCGTCTCCTTCTCTCAGCCCATGGTGGCATGTCAGCATCTTGTGTTCTCAACGTCCTCTCTTCTTCTCTCTCTGATTTCTGGCAGAGGGAGGAGGGGCAGCCTGAAGGGAGTGTTAACGCAGACACATCTACACATACACACAGATCTGTGCTTTAATTGCTCCAGATTGGCTGTGGAGTTTGTGCCAGGCTGATGGGTGCATTGTAGCATGTGGCCCACACAAACACGCTCTCCAAAAAGCACTATTTTTAAGCTTAATTCTCCGTTTTGAAACTCCTCTCCTTTTATCTTCTCGTTATCTTCTGTCTGTTGTTGTGTAACTTCATACTGTTTCCATGGCTGCCAGATTATACTAATTAGACCTCCCTGCTCATAAACAACTCAGCATATTGAGGAGTGAATTATAAGTATGGAAAATGATTCTTGCTGTAATGTGAATCAGGATTTTTCTCACTGGAAACTGATGTCATGGTTACTTATTTCCCAACAAAAGGTGCTTCACTTAAACTAAATCATCCACTGCCTACAGCTCACAACAGATAATTCCGATTAAAGTGTTGGTCTCATACTGAATTTTTGTATATGCACTGTCTCCTTTTCTCCTTTATTGATTAAGATCACTTAAAATGATCAGCTTGAATGCTGTAGAGTAGTAATAGCTATGCCCATTTCATACTGGGAGCATTATGTTTGCATGCATTTGTCAGCCCTGGTATGTGCTGCCACAGCTTTCACACCAGGCGTGTGAATGTCCTGCAGCCTCAGCGTGTCTCCCTGCTGTCACAGCTCTGTCTCTCCATATATCAAATGAGCTTCTATTGAACGTTTAGGTGATACCATAAAAAATCTCCCCACAGGGAACCTGAATCTGACCCAACTGACATGGGATATCTGTATATGGAAAGCATGCTGACAGTCAGGAGTTTTTCCAAAGAGGAGAAAAACTGATTTTTGACTCTGAAAGGCAGAGACAGGTAACCTTACACACCAGATGGACCATTTAATATATTTCACTTGTTCATCTGGGCAACAGCCCCATAGAAAGTGTTTGGGAATGGGCAGAACCTTTCAAAAGCATTTCAGGCAGGTGGTTGGATGATGGCTCCATCAAACACATTCATTACCAATCAGTTAATGCAATTGGCTGGCACTACTGCCATGGTGTAAAGGACATAAGCAGCCTATGCTAATCTCTGTTCAAGCAGTCCCTTCCTGCTGTCATCTCTTACATAGCTCCTATGTCTTCCTGCTCTAAAGGACTCTGATTGGGCAGTGGTGCTTTGGGCCGTGCACGGTTGTTGTAGATTGGAGCTTGGCAAGATGGATCTGTTTGATTACAGACATTGAATCAGACAGATCCATCCACACTGCAGGGTCAACAGACAAGAAAAATGTTGGGGACGTGCCTGCATGAGACACGTGGCTCATGCTTCAAGTCCGAATGCTCTGACTTGATAACATACACTGCAAAATGAAAATGGGCACTTACTGCTTCTGTCAGGCAAGTAAAATGCTCCCAGTGTAAACTGGCCCTTAAACTTCAGCCCTCAAGCTGTAGATGGCTGTTTTAGGACTCATTCTTTTAATTCAAGTGTTGACATATGTAAAAGGGAAACACTTTCAGCAGAAGGTATACAGTAAATCACATATATCAGTTTGATTATTAGGCACAAACAATGCTCAAGACTGCCCAGCTACAATGATGACCTTTTTTTATCTCTATACCAAAGGTGTTGAAAATAATTCTATAATCGACACGCACTGTGGTGTGGACATCAACAGATGGTAAATGGACTTAAGCTTGTATTGTACTTTTCTAGTCTTTCTGACTACCCAAAGCACTTTTACACTGTAGATTACTAATTCATACCCATTCACTGTTACATTCACTCACTAATGGTTCTGAGTGTCCGTATATCCATCAGTATTTGCTAACACATCCACAACCTTTCATACCCATTTACATGTCACTGACGCAGCAGTGGGAGCAACCTGGTGTTAAGTGTCTTGCCCAAAGACACATAGACGTGTGACATCAAGCTGGGCTTGAACCCTCAAACTCCTGTTAGATGATGGAGTGCACAACCAGACTAAGCCCCAGAAGTAACTAGAAAGCACTCTGAGAGCGTAAACCTCCACCAAGGTAGGTCACATATTGCTGTTACATCTATAAGCAATTGTTCCATGATAAAGTTACCATCATTATGAAGTGAATCGGTGCCAAATTCCTTGTATGTCTAACATATGTGGCCAATAAAGCTGGTTCTGATTCTGATTCTGATTATATGATTTTTGACCCTGAAATCCCACTCCTAGCACTCAGAATCATGTTGACGTCATTATTAGTTTGCCAGTTATTGAGCAAAAACAAATGGTGGGGATCTGGATCACCACCAAAATCTAATCATTTTTAAATTGGGCCATTCAGTAGTTTTTGCATAATCTTGCCACCAAACAAACGGTAATTAATGTATGGATGCAGAGACAGCATATAATCCATTAATGCATTTGACGTTGCTTGTGTCTAATATAACATTTTATACTACCATTATCAATCAACACTGAAGTATTTACATCAATCAGGAGGTACACTGCTCCAGAGGAACTACTAATTAATTGTAGTATAGGTAGACTATACCTGTGGACATCATTTGTTTTGGTCTATTATGAAACCATATTTTTGATTAAATTAATTTTAAAAGCCTTCTTTACAATAAAATGAGTTCATATTTATCCAACTGCTCATATTCATTGATGAAAAGTAGTCATGAGCAATAATGAAGAAAATCAGGCATGCGACTCATTGTGTTGCATTGTGATGCTTGGTTATATTGAATCGAATTGGGTCATTGACTGAATAACTGAAAGTAAACTGAATCATGAGACAATTTTTTTTGTATTCAGTGCTAGGATGGAGCACTATCCCTACAAAATAAGAACACATTGGACAAGATTGTTAAGATGGGCACAAAGATAACTGGGGAACAAATGAGAAGCATCTCCCACCTGACAGATCGACACACACTGACTCTGGCAAACAAGATCACAGCAGACCCAACGCAACCTCTTCTGTCTTAATTTGAACTCCTGAACTCAGGATGCAGGTACAGGATGCCCAGAATGAGGACTAAAAGAGGCATCACATCCTTTATACCACAGAGCATCCAGCTGCTAAATAAACTCTGATCTCGCAGCATGAAATTGGCACACCGCACTTTTAAGACCATTTAGTGATCTTTTTATCTACTAATTTATTATGATAGCTGTATTTTAAGATTTTATTCTTGACTGACTGTTAAATGTTATTATCAACACAGATTCAAACACTAATTAGAGTTGCATTTGCTGCATTTGTTTATTGGTTTTGGCCTTATGTTGTTAATTGCAGTAGTGAAATCATCACATAATCATGTGCCTAATAAATAGTGGCCTTGTTCTGTTTTGATCCATGACTTATAGGTTTAAACATTTGTTCTGTTTAAACTCATCATACATCTTTACCACCAGTCGAAGATTGACAGTTAATGCAGCTTGACTGCACTTGCTGCTGATTGGCGAATGTCCATAAACAGCTGCTTAAATCTTTCCACTCAGGCTGATTTAGAGCACTTGGGCTGACACACCCGAGGTAATGCCTCCATAGACCTGCAGCCAGTGTCTACTCTGTATTTTCATTCTAATAAACAAAGAATTAAAGGCTTATTCTGCATCTAATTCAAGCGGATGAGCTTTTTTAACCACTACAAGATCATCTGTTTATGGCACCAGTTTATTCTTACTCCAGCTCTGACCTTTCCTCCCTGTTATAAATAACTTTTCTTACCTGTGGTGCATCCTATGCTCATACATGTTCCCATGTCCACATACATGGAAACTACACACAGCACTCCTGTGGGAGTACATCTCAGATCCAATTGGCACTTGTTTAATGCTGACCCAGCGGAATAAATGTCCATCCCCTTAGTGTCCCCCCTTCCTAAGGGCATGGCGCCAGTGCATTCCACAATTTCCCTTATGCATACATGTACGCACACATGTATGTACATCTATGTATTCAGTAAAATCCAGCAGGATGGCAGCATGTCTGTTTGTCTTTACTCTGTCCCTGCATAGCAGCCAGTTTGTCCCTGTTTGTGTTTGTGTGTATCACTATGTGTGAGTGTGTGTTCACGTGCAGACTCAGGATTTTCTATCTCCACTCCTCACCTCTTAAAGCCCTGCAAATTTGGTCTCCATGGAAACGAGGGGAGGGAGAGGGAGGGGATAGTGTTGACTTCCTGACACCTTGTGTCCCACGGGGCGCCAACTGTCAGCAACTCCGTATGTTGATCTGTATGAACCTGTGTGTATGCATATTTCTTAACAAATGATGAGTATGAACTGTAAGATAGGGCTGGGAAATTTGGACCAATACAAATCATGCATCACCATTTAAAATAAATAATGATACATGATATACACTATATAACAACATTTGAAAAATAATAATAATAATAAAGTAACAAATACTTGTCAGATAACCAGAATTGTAAACTTTGATTTAATGCTAATGAAAATTAAAATGGTGTTATTACCATTGTGACACAATAGGAATGATAACAGGAGTCACACACAACTTTCACACTTGTGTGAAGCCTGTGTGTGTGTCAGGGCAAAGCAAGGCCATAGAAGGCACTACATTTTTAACCCATTTTCCCCTTATTTTATTTGGTTATGTGTCTAAGTGTGATCTTCCCCTAAGAGTTAGAGTGAGAAGTGTCTGCATCCAAAGGGAGCTCATAAAAGAGCTGCTGCTCCCTCACCTCAAAATGAGCACGTTGAAGTTGTTCTGGCATCTGAATATGATGCACCATGGTTGCCTCCCTATGGAGGTCCCCCAGGCACATCATACTGGAAGGGGATGCTGGGTTAGACTAGAACTTGCTGGAGGGATTATGTTTACCATCTGGCCATGGTGTGCCGTGGAATCCCTCAGGAGGAGCTGAGAACGTTGATGTCTGGGTTGACTTGGATGGCCTGATGTCACTGTAACCCAGTGCAGAGGAAGATGGATGGATTGAGAGACTGTTGGATAAGTGGATAGATAGATGGATGAAGCTTCTCAATAAATAGTGCTTGGAACTTATATTTTTGTGGCTAGTGATTTAAACCATGATTTTTTTCTGATTAAGAAAATTCCCCTTCAAGTAAAGTAGATAAAATGATATTCCCCACATGGACTTAAAATTTAAAATACATTCTCTTGGGGTCCATAAGCATACAGAAAAAAAGTGTAGCTTGCTGTAATCAGTCAAGCATTATGTCTGCCTTTTAATTTACCATAAACTATATTGAAATAAATAACATCATGTTATCTTTTATCTCAAATGAAAATGTATTTGGTTTAAAAACAAATAATTTTACTCAGCCCAACAATACAGTACTCTTAAATCCTATCTGTAAAAGATAACATTTTATTGTATTGCAGTTTTCTTTCTTTATCGGCTGTCTTTGTTTTTGTGTGTGTGTTATCTGTGTGTATGTGTATCCCTTGGCATGTGACGCTTCAACCTTGATTGCGGTGTCTAATCGTCTGCCAAAGCCGAGCGGCTCAGTGTGTTAGTGGGTCTGGCTTCGTGAATGTGAGGAGGAATCCCCCGATCTGTTCTGTTCAGTGGGAGGAGAGGATAAAGGTAGTGATAGGGAACAAACATGAAGATGTAAGTAGAGGAAGACTACATGCTGTTCTGAATGTTGTCTCTCTTTACTTAGTCACCTCAGCTAAGCCTGGGCAGATTAAACATTAAAATTTAAGGATGAGCCCGGTAATGCTCCACGAAGTACAAAAATGTGTCACATCACAGTAAAAAGACCTAGTCACATCCTGGGAGCATGATTCTGTGTTCTTTTGTCTTTGTTGTCTAAACAGAGGTAAAGTAGTGACCGAACTAAAATGGCTTGTTAGGTAGTGTAATTTCAAAGACATACAATATTGAAATGATACTTTAAGTTTCTGGCTCACGTCTTTTAAATGTGGAAATTCATTGCTTTCTTAACTTTGAACTTATGGACTTTTGACTCTGAAATGAGTGAAATATGTTGACTGTTACATTGACCCTTTGTCAAGCCCCACCCTCCTTGGTTACTGTCACTTGTATAGACACAATCCCTCATTACCAGCCTCAAGCTTAGTTAAGTTCACATGATTTATTTTTTGTTTAAACTTTGGATCAATGAAAAAATAAAGGCAAAAACACAATAGCTTGTATGAAATGAACTAAAGAAGTCTAAAAAAATTGTAAAAATAATTAAAAAATATATCGGACTGTCAGTTTGTTAGTTTGCAGAAAGGGATAGTTGAGTTGTGTTTTACATTGTGTATCATCTTAATCGTGAGATTGGGAATTGAGCACTAGAGAACCGGTTCCAACTTGTACGAGTTATCAGTGCCATTTGTTTTTTTGGCTTATAATTTCTTTATCACTGCCTTTCATGTAGTTATTTATACCTTACAAAACATGTAATGACATCATGCCCTTTCAGAGGCAGTCAGCACAAACAAAAAACTAAAGTGGTAAATTAAAGTAGTTTTTACACCTTGATCATTTGACAGAGTTGGTCTGATATAAGTGGACATTCTGTGTTTGGCATGTTTTGTTTAAATGTGTATGAGCACAGCAATTAATCTCTGTTTTGGTACAAACAACTGCACCAACCTTGCCCTAAATAAGTGATCTTGGCTCATTTCCAATCAACCTCTGGTGCAGTTCATTTGCAGTGAATACACAATCAATTCAGCAACCAACACAAAGTTATCTTATACTTTATTATGGGCCCCTCTTCTACGTGCATTGAGTTTGTTTACAGTCATGTCCCTAGGGATGTTGAATATTTGTAAGCTTGTTTATATGTATTGTCGTTTATAAGACATTTGGCCTTCTCTTTAAAAAAAACTAAACTGTTTTGTAGGTTGCTAAGCCTGCTAGCTTCCTTCCCATAATGCAGAGCGTAACTTGTAGTCATAGCTGTGACATAATGATGTGAGGCCAGCCCTGCTTTTTTTGTGTGATCTGTCCAAATGTGTCCACCTTCAAATGCTGCCATGTGAACATAAAACGATGCAAAGGAAATATGCAAATTATTTTCAACTTAATTGGAACAAAGCAACCAAGCTGTAGACGTAAAAACGTCCTTAGACATGACACCAACAGCATAATGTACAATGGCTGTGACTGTGTGACTTATAGCAAAGATGAAAACATCAACAATATGCTGGAACAGTTGACTACACAGCTCGATATCAACTATATGGAGTTCGGTGTTTTTGACATTATTCACACAAAACCTATAAAGGTCTTCCCTTTTCCACACATAAAAATCTATAGGAAATGACAAGGGAGTACAGGAAGATTTGGATTTATTTACATAGTCTATGATGGCGTTGGTTTCAATAAAATTGCATCGATTCCCATTCCCACGTACAAGAAGTGCACACAGCTAAAGAATCACTTAAATCTACGACCAGTGAGCTTGTTATATAATGCCTGCTCCTATATGTTACATTTGACATTGAGGTGTTACCTAAGATTACTTGATCGTTTTTGTCTAAATTGCCAGTGTGGAGCCAAAACTAAAGAAGAAATTTGTTATTAATAACCTTCAGTTAAGAAAAAAGATAAAAAATTACCTAGGATTTTGAGTGCTTGTCGTGAGTCACCCTGCAGACATCCTAAGCTCACCGTATAGCCATGTTAAAGTGACAATATCAAGGATAAAATTTAAGACCTGATTTTGAAGTTTGTATTCCTGGAAACAGCCCAACCACGGTTGCTATGATTGACAGGCCAGTAGACCAATCAGTGAGCCAAAAGGGTTCAGTTGTTAGATGTCTTAAAGGTTTAGTAAGGTTACAGGTGGTTAGAGGCAGAGAACGCATATACAGAAACAAATGACAGGAAAAGTAGGTGTAATATAAATACTGCCAAAAATAGCTCTGGAGGAAGAGGAAAATGGCAGGAGGAAACAAGAGCAATTTGATCCAGGACACACAGCATGTAATACAATACAGCAATGCATGGCCCAGAACAGAGACGGCAACAGCGAAATCATGAAAATTTAAATAATAAACTGTCCATATCTCATTTCATGGATTTAAAAATGGGAGAAGGTTTCAGTCTATAACCCCTAAAATCATAATACCTGGGACTAGGTACCTTCTTGTGTGCTTCTTTAAGCAGCAGCAGACCTCTGATTTATTGATGTCATGTGCGAATTGACATTCTGCAGATCTTTTTACACATCACTTTCATGTCACCATAAATCTTACTTAAAGTGGCCACATTTTGTTATAACTTGGGTTCATAAATGTGATTCGATGACTGTGAGATTACGTACATACCGTATTTTCCGGACTGTAAGTCGCTCTGGAGTATAAGTGGCATCAGTCAAAAAATGTGTCATGAAGAGGAAAAAAACATGTAAGTCGCACCGGACGATAAGTCGCATTTATTTAGTGCTCTGATAGAGAGGTGGTTGCCTTGCATGACGTGGGTAACACCAAGAAGGCCCACCTGCCTCATTTATGTTCATCTCCTTGTCAGCTACCAGGGCATGGAGACACAACTGCACCGTTAGCAAGTCTCTCCTGGCAGCGTGTTGTTCAAACACCCATCTGTGAAGTCGTTCCTCCAGCTCTGGCCATCTTGCTTTCGGCCCGCAATTAGCTTTCTTCGTTTTCTTCATTGTAGTAAGAGTAACCTCTGCTTGTCGCCAGTCCCTTACGAGTTTCTCACTCACTCCAAGCTTTATTTCTGCTTGATTACCGCTGCATATTTTACTACCTGCAGTTTGTTATCTACAGAATGGAATGTTTATTTTGGGGGCATTTTGTTTATGTCTAGCCTAGCCTTTAGCCCCCTCTAACGGCTGTAGATGATAATGTTTACTCCTTGGTTCATGTCAGTCAGTATGAATTAAAGATTAAAAACAAGTTAAATTATGTATATTTTGATATATAAGTCGCACCTGACTATAAGTCGCAGGACCAGCTAAACCATGAAAAAAGTGTGACTTATAGTCCGGAAAATACGGTAATAGAAGTTCAGGAAACTTGACAAGTTGCACATCCTGAGTGTCCATTAAATCAATTCTGTTCTCAGTCTATCTGAGATGCTCTGTAGGAGCTCCTTTTAATTTTCAGGACCCCTTCTGTTCTTATTGGTTCATCTGGGGGTTGAGGTTGAGGTTGGTAGAACCAGTCATTTCAGGCAGCTACTGGTGCTATTCACAGGAGGAGAGGGAGAAGTCCTGAAGTCCCTGACTTTTTTAATTCATTGCTTTTTTCTAATTTATGTACCACTGCTAAACCTTAAGTTCAACAAATAACCTCAACCAGTCATATCCTGTGGTACTTATCCTAGGCATTATAGGCACATAGTAAAATTTAAGAACACAGACTTATAAACCTGTGTGATGGCTAATATTTATCTTTTGATAGTTATTTGTACATCATACTTTTTAAATCATGGAAATACTGGTCAATTTTTTTGCGCATTGGTATTTTGTTACCTCCGCCAAGGAGGTTATATTTTTTGCCCAGTTTGTTTGTTTTGGCTTTTTGTTTGTTAACAAGATTACGGAAAAACTACTGGACAGATGTTGCTGAAATTTTCAGGAGATATTGGTAATGGCCCAACTTAAAAATGATTAGATTTTGGTGGTGATCCAGATAACTGCCATTAGCGGATGATTGTTTTTACTCAATAACTGTGTAACTAATAACGATATCAACATGTCCCCAAGTGCTACGTGTGGGTGTTTAGGGTCAAGGAATCATATTATGATGGTAACTTTATGATGGAACCATTGCTTATAGGTGTAACAGCAATATGTGAGCTACTTTGGTGGAGGTTTGGGCTCTCCAGGTGCTTTTTAGTTGATATTGTTTTCACTTTTCTCTGATCTCCCATCTTTTCAAATGAGCTTCAAGAAAAAAAATGGGGTTAATAGTTTACAATCCATGAAACCCAGTAGAGGAAGTAAAATGATTGAATGGGAAGTAAACAAAGCCAATCAGTGAGAGGAAATATGAAAGATATGAGATATTTATGACAGGAAGAGGAAAAGGAAAAGATGTAGGACTGCTGGTGGGACAAAAGGGCAAAGCTGCTGAGAGGAAAGAGAAGTCGATCTACAAGTTTTTAGATGTTACTTTGTGAGCGTCTAGATTCATTAAACAGCCTCAGGCTCTGCATCCCTACCTACCACACCCCAGCGTTGCCATGGTTATTAGACCTTGGCAGCACAGATGTGTGAGTGTGTGTACGGCATGTGTGCTGTAGAGGTGTGCCAGGATGACATCATACAGTAGCTTAGTGAAAAAGGTTCACTGCAGGCACATGGCATCTACAATATTTATAGACCCCAGAACAGATGAGCTCACTCAGTCACTCAGTGTGACTGGCCTCACGTCACACAGTCACACAAAGAAACACACAAAATGAAACACACAAGAAGTGGCTGAAAAGTTACTCACGCAATAGGTGCCACACCCACTCGCATAAATATTTTCTCCTGTCTCTATTTTTTCACACAACAGCCTTGAAGAAGATGCTGCAGTGAGAGCTGAGGATACAGACATCACAGCATGCAGCATTTCTTCAACTGTGACGCAACACAGGATTATTGTATATGAAGATATGAGAAAACACACACACCTGGAGTTGAATAGCTGCGGCCTGTATTATCTATGAAAACAAGCTGCCACTGTATGAGTCATAAGGACAGGGGATGGTACTCTGCAAGGGATTAAACACACTTTTTACCCTCACACAAACACAATATGGGCACAAACGCACACACACAACAAATGATCTCATTCCCCTTTGACCATGTGCATATTACACACACACAGGATTTAAACCCTCATATCTCGAAATAAACAAAATCATTTCTGGGTGCATATACTGTACAGCAGTGTGACAGCAGAGGAGGACTGAGAATGACCATCACTGTGTGTGTGTGTGTGTGTGAGTGAGTTTGAGTTACAAGGCTGGAAAGCTCCAGTACGAAGAAAAATCACATTTCATAAATAAATCATCCCTGGCCTTGTGATGGATGTGCACACACACATGCACAGACACACACACCATATTCTTTAATTCTTCATAGCACGGCCATCATAGTACAGACAGGATTAGAGACGAGTCTTTTCTACAGCACTGTGCTGCCTGCCTGTGTGTTTATGTGGGCTTGTATCTCTGTGTTAGGGATGTTCACAAGGATAATATTTTCATTGGAAGTTAAATGTGTTCAGCCAACTAGTCTAAAATAAGAGGTGCTCTGAGAGCACAAAGCTCCTCCAAGGCATTTCCAACATTGTCAGGTGAGTTAATGTCAAAAATTACCCTATACTGCACTGTTGACAAATGTTTGTTCGTTTTTAGTCATTTTAAGTATCCTTTAATATCTTTGATGATGTTCATCAGGGCACGTGTCTAAGCTGATTGTTACATTATTTTCAATTTTAGCAATTTCATTTATACAAAATAACACATGGAACAACGCTGAAGACCCCCTCTCTCCTCCTCAAGGCTCTAAAGAGAAACTTGAGGGCAGATTTATGGTATTACAACCACAGTTTTGATCATCCATAAAGTATTATGGCAAAGTATATATAAACGTGCAAATACAAAATTGCATCCTCAAGAGTGAAACATTCAATGAAAAGGAAAACAAATTCTATGAAAAGTCTCCAGGTCAAGACAAAGTTCAACTTTGTATCCAAGTTTTCCCAAAGGCAAAAAGGAAAGCATTTCTTGCAACCATTGTGTGAAGGATAGGGCTTTGATTCGATTGTCATTTAAAGAGGATAAGTCTACGAGCCAATAAGTCTACAAGGCATTTGCTTGTAGACTTGTTGTTTTGCAATATAGGGATGGTATTCCCAAAATGGCAAGTCAGGAGTTATTGTTCGTTTGTAAATAGAGACTTCAAAAAATGTCCCCAGTAGCTTCTCAAGGAGGGGCATGTCCAAAACATATGGCCCACTGAAGCTGGTTTGTGGGGCCAACTGACATCTGTGATAGGAAAGATCTTAGCAAGCCTATCCCTTGAATAATGAAGATGATGAAGCACTTTAAACTGAATTAGACCATGGCACAAACACAGACAGGATGTGTAAGTATGGATCAAACCATCCCATTATTCCTTTTAAGAGACCTGCACCCCCGGATCCTTCTCCCTTGCAATTTTGGTTTTGTCCCAGGATATTTGCTGTAGTCTTTAGATTACTCTATAAATTGCAAAGGGTTCGAACTTAAAAATGACATCAACTCAACTTTTAATTGGTATACTATGTGTTAAATAAATGACTAAATAAAACTTTGGGTGCCATAGATTTACAATTATTAATTACAATTAAGACTGGAGCTTGGCAAGATGGATTTGCCTGAACTGTACTACAAGAATATATTCTTTCCATAGTCGAGGCTCTTCAATGGGCTTGCTACTCCAAGTCGGTGGGCTTGCTGCTTTGGGTTATTGCATAATCTTGTGGTGGTAAGTTAACTTTTCATGAGAACTGCTGCACATTGCCACAGCTACATGGTACTGATATCAGTCAACAAAGAATGTACAATGGACACCAAACAATCAGTTAAACCCTCTGCTTATCCTCATCCCCTAAGATATAAAATCTTTTAGAAGTATACAAACTATACTTTGCAGTTAACCCACTGACCCAGAATAAAGTATAAGATTAAGATGTTCACAAAATTATGTTATATTTCTACTAGGTATAGATAATTGTGTGTTTTTGGCTTGTTCCAGTTTTGTGTCACTTTATAACTTTTGCATTTCTTTTAATCAGCCAACTATTGCTGATACAACAAAGCTCTGATCTCGATATTAAAATCAGTCATATTGGTTTAATATGTGCATCTAAATATACATCAGACCCAGGAGAAAATGACTCTTTGTGTGTGTTTGTGTCTGCGTAAGCTATGAAAAGAAAGGCTGAGTATTTTGGGAACCTGCGTGAGAGATGAGAGGTCTTTTCGTGCTTCCACTCTCTCCATCTCTGTCTCCCTCTCTCATCCTGCCACCATCACACTCTGACACTCCCAGAGGCTACAGCAGTGAATGAGCAGTTTCATAAGTTTCTCTGTCTGGAGAAAGGATTTAAAATAAGAAAGAGCCCCAAGCAGAATCAATGAGAGATAAGTTGCAGTGGGCAGATAGACCAACATGAATATATACATTTATAGGCAAGAGGAAGAAGGATCATACTGGTTATTACATAAATGCTGTGATATGAAACAAAGATTTTTTTTATAAGTTGAGATGATATAAACTTACTTCATACATATGTAAATAACATGAATCATTTTGTTTAAAGTTCTTTAATGTTTTGGCCATAATTTCTTTTAAATGAAGTTTTTAGCCATGAATTCTTTCTATATTTTTGACAGTCAGATTGATATTCAGTTCAGTCAGATTTATCCTACAAATGTTACAGCTAAATCCTTGTTTTTTGACTTACCTGTTGTAAGTGGATGCAATTATAATGTTGTACTTTTACCAGGTACCTATTTTTATCATCTTATATTTCTTAATCTTAAAAGTTATCGATGTGGCAGTTAATGTATTTCAAACATGCAGTCATAGCAATGACTTCAAAGTTTTAGCTTTATAGAAAAGTATTATACAGCTCCTATTCTATCACACTAGACAAATGTGCTTTTTTATTCTTCTATCTGAGCAGTGACCTCATGTTTAAGACAGTCTAAGTTCTGAGAATACGTTTGTGATATATTACAAAACACAGGTTGCAATGCCATTAAATGTTATTTTGCAGTTTATTTGTGCATCATACATTTTAAAAACACAAAGGAACACAAATGTTCATAAACATTACAAATTTACAGGAAGGTCGACAAAGGTGGTGGACAAGGACAAATAGAAAGAGGGAAAAGAAAGATCAAGAAACATTTGCATCAGCAACACACTTTATTAACCAATAATGTTCTCTTTTTTTAGATTTATTTTGTTTATTTGTTTATTCATACAATTATTTGACTATTTAAACCAACATTAAAGAAGATTTAAAGTCATCTCTCTGTCTGCCTCCTTTTATAGCTGTTTTGCCTCTCAGAAGCCACCAGATTCTTCACATACTGAACCAACATCTGTTCGGAGTCAGGTTTGAACTGATTGGATGTCAAAGGTCAAAGATCAACATAACATGTCCTGGATGACACAATTTTCGAACAAATATCAAACAGGATAACATGATTAAAATTCCATATAGGTCAAAAAGGGTCAAAGGTCAACCTCCCAGTGACACAGTCATTTCCTTGAAAACCACTTTTCTGGCTATTGTAATTATTTTCAATCCTCAGGAGCACAGTGTCACAGGGATGCCAAGAGGGCATACTCACACAGTTAATTTGAAGGCCTTGCGACCAAATCAGTCAACATCTTAGAGCTCGCAGGTCAAGGTCAAAGTGGCCTCATCGCCACAACAAAAAGGGTACATTTGGCTTTATCTAGTTCCAACTTTTTAATCAAAAGAATCAAGGCTCACCGGACTGATTTCTGTCCCAACACTGTACCTGTGGATTTTCTTATTTCCCAGCTGTCATGAGATAGGCTCAACAACAATGATATTGCATGTCATGATAACATACATCATCATGCTCTTTGATATGTAGTGCAACCAATGATCATTTTAACTGCTCTTTAACAGTTCTTTGTTTGAGAATTTTGTATTCCTGCAAATGTTTTATATTGTTCTACAACGTCCTCCATCATAGCCACTTTTTTTCCTGCAGCTCTACATGAAAAACAATTTGCTGCTATTACACATTAACCCCTTACACCTCGAGATAATATCAGGATGTTCAGGAATTATATTTTTAGTAATTTTCCTTGAACACATGGGCTCAAAGCCAGATGGTGGGTGTCAGACATGCTCTCATAACTCAGAACAAAATGTTTGATTTATATGATGTGGGAGGGGGTTTCCAGGGAAGCCCATGCAGAAAAAGAGGACTGTCATAGTCCTGCCTTCTTGCTTGTGTCAGTTTTTCTTTTAATGTCAATAACCTTGTTTCTTAATAGGTTTCTTTTAAGAGTAAATGATACATCTTTGGCCAAATTACTTCAAAGGACTGTTTTTAGGTTTTTAGGCTGGGGTGAGCAGATTCAACGGTATGCATTCTTACAGCTGCTTGAAAGATGTTCAGAAATGTTGCAGAGCATGTATGAAAGAAGTTACTTCAAAACTGCAATTAAGAGCTGAAAAGAAGACGATTTCGTCCAATACCTGTCAAAAATAAATCCGAAACAATATTCTGAAGTGGAAATGGCCTGGTAGTTAAGACACACCCCTATGTACAGTATAGAGTCTTAAAATCTGCAAGCTGAAGACAACAGGAAAGAAAACACAGTAACAATAAAACTGAAAACATCATTACCAATCAAAGAACACAACAATAAATATAATAAACACAAGAACATATGACACAATGCCAATTAAAAAACATACAAACATTAGTTAATAAAGTAGAGATGCAAGATATTGGACTTTTGCTGATAATGGATGTGTTGATATTTCCAAAGCCATTATCACCAATACCAACATTGTAACTGATGTTTTCCTATGAAGAGCCCAACCCTAATTGAAATGAACCTATTCCTCTAGGAATACAGTCTACTTTTGTTTAAAACATAATAATAATAATAATAATAATAATAATAATAATAATAATAATAATAAGTAATTTGTGAGGAAAAAATGATGAGTTACACTTTTGATTTTTAAAAGTTGACTTTCAGTGATGGGGTGGCACGGTGGCTCATGCGTCACAGCGAGAAGGTCGCAGACTCGATCCCCGTGCTGGTCAGGGCCTTTCTGTGGGGAGTTGCATGTTCTTCCTGTGCATGCGTGGGTCCTCTCCAGGCACTTCAGCTTCCTGCCACGGACCAACACCACGCTCATTAGGTTGATTGGTGGCTCTAAATTGCTCTTAGGTATGAGTGTGAGAGTAAATGATTGTCCATCTCTCCAAGTGGCCCTTCGCTCAGCTGGCAACAGGTTCAGGGTGTACCCCGCCTCTCGCCCAGTGTCAGCTGGGATAGGCTCCAGCCCCTCCCTGTGACCCCTAAAGGGATAAGCAGTCTTGATCATGGATGGACTTTGATGATGAGGCAAACAATTGGTAGATTTACAATTTTACAGCTAATATGTGGGATATACAGTAGAAGGCCAATTTTTACAGTCAAAATAGCAGCAAAAAATGTTTACACCTGCGGATACTGATAAACAACTTTTGAGGTAATTTTATTCCAATACTAAAATTCTGATAATATTGTACTTCTCAGAATAAATACACAAATAAAGGCAAAATAAGAAATAAAACACGCAAACACAGTGAAATAAAATTATCTTGTGTGTTCTAAATAATGTATACGTTTTCTTATTGTTATTGTGTTTTTTTGTTACTGTGTTTTGATGATTTTGTTAAGTTTTGTTTTACTTTTGTTTGTATTAGTTGATGTGTTTTCTTATTTGTTGCTGTGTCCTTTGTTTTTAAATTCTTATTTTGTTAGTTGGTTTGTGTGTGATTTTTGGATTTGTTGTTTTTTATTTGTTGTTGTGTTGTGTGGTGTTTTTTTCTGTTATTGTTCTTTTTTTTTTTTAACGGGCATCGGTGGCACAGTTGGATAGTGCACTTGGTCAGTAATCGGGACGTTGCAGGTTTGAGCCCAGTTCCGCCATCTCATGGTGTTGTGTCCTTGGGCAAGATACTTAACCCCAAGTTGCTCTCACTGCTGCATCAGTGGTTTGTGAATGGGCATGAAAGAGTGTGAATGTGTTAGTTGATACTGATGGATAACTGACATAGAAACTCAGAACCATCAGTAAGTGAACGTGAGAGCGAATGGGGGTGAATGGGTAGATGTGACCTGCGGTGTAAAGCCGCTTTGAGTAGTCAAAGACTAGAAAAGTGCTATATAAGCTCAAGTCCATTTACCATTTGTGCTTCAGGGCTACCATAAATAACTCCCCCATTTTCAGTGTCGGACTTCATGTTATCTGGTGTTTTCAGGACTGAGGAAAGAGGTTGTGGATGAAGGACAGCAGAGTGTCGCCTCACTCTCGGGCTCGGTGAGGGGTGCCTGTCCTGTTTCTGTCACTACAGTAGCAGTTACTGTAGACTTACTGTAGACACACGCACACTTTCTCTCTTGCACACACAGTGGTGTAGAGTTACATCCTGCCTCTGCAGTTTGCTCTCTGTGAAGGGCAAGAGCAGTGTTCCTGACCTCTACACACACTCACATAAACATAACACCTCGGCTACTCATTACTCTCAGCCATTTTTAGCTCTAGGAGGGATTGGGGAAGAGCAGAGATTATTGAAAATTATGCTGGCTGTACCCTTGGAGCAGTTTATTTACTCTGAGTATGTAGATTAATATTAATGCTGCCGTGTTTGATTCATCTCCTGCTTTCCTCCAGAACCACCACACACTTTCATCTGCAGAGCAGAGCAGCTGGGACGGGATGAGTGTGTGTGTTTGTGTGGTCTCTCGAGAATCTGTGTGTTAGTTTGTGTGTGTGTTTTTGACAGTGTGTTTGTTTATAGCAGGGGGTAATAAGTAAGACTTGACCAGAGCAGAATTTGGTTAGGCTTGTTTTTATGTAGACTTATTTTTTTATCCTGAATAAACAGCCCAGGATTTACATGTTTTGTTTGTTTGTTTGTTTGTTTGTTTGTTCTATAGGTGAAAGAATAAAACATGTTTACTTTAGGAAAATAAGAAACGCACATTCACATTAAAATCTGCATGGACAAATTAACACTATCAGAGTTCTTTTTACCCTGTTTAAGTGTCTATATGGGTCCATAAAGTGTTGTTTTCACTCTTCTTGGGGAGTTGGTGCTTTGACTCTCATCAAGTGTAATTGGTGACTCCTTTGGATAAAACTTTGTGACACTTGATGGTGTGACTTTAGATCAATACTTGTATGAAGTGTTAGGAATGCACTCTCTCAGAGTATATTTTTTTAACTACTTAAGTATTAACTCTATATTAACACTGCAAAGTGTGAACATTGCTGTATTTTGCTACTGAACTTTAATGGGGAAAACAGCTCAAATGAAGATACCATGTTAGGGAAGAGCACATGTACAAAAACAAAATAAATTGAACTGCAATTTTTAATGACAGGGGCTTGTGGTAACCTTATGCAGCAGCTGGAACAGCCTGCTTCAATGTCTGTAATCAGGCAGATCTGAACATCATAAAAAACATAGACATCTAATCAGTTCAAACCCAAGAACATCATATTCACACGTTTTTTTTGCTATTTTGCACCAACTTCCTCTCAACTGAGAGTGAATTTTCACCCCATCCCTAGTATCATTAACTCAGCACTTGCTGAAATTTTGCTAACACCAAAAATTGAACTGTTGTCAATTTGCTGTGTAGACACAGGTTCAAACTGCATGCAGGGTTCAGGTATGACTGCGCATTACATTACTGTTGTTTTGTGTCAGTAACGGGCCTCTCTCTGGGCCGTCCAGGAGCAGCAGGAGGAGGACACGATGAGGCAAAGACAGAGGGAGATAAAGTGAGTGATGAGGACAGTGGGAGAGAGTGAAGCCAAGCTGACACAGGTGCTTCTGACAGGGCCAAGAGGGAGGAGGTGACAGAGGAGGTTGAAAAAGAAAACAGAGTACAGGAGGACGAGGAGAAGCGGGAGATGAGGGGACAAGGCGGAAAGTGACCTAAAAGGACAGAGGAATCTTCTTCCAGAGTGGCAGAAAAGAGCAATGTACACATGCACAAAATGGCTGGATCACAACCTTGTTGAAACAGTTTCACTTTTTTCTGCTACATTTTGGATATTTTCTCCCATTCTTTCCAAACTAGAGACTTGAACCATCACCTGGCAGTCCTCTTTGAGGACAGTGAAAGTACAGTGGTGGGTCAAGAGGAAGAGCTGGGGTTGGTTTGGAAACCTTATTTGTCTCGCTGACTTGGGTAATACTGACTTGGGTAATTCAGAGTATTAGGCGCAAAATAAATTTGGCAGAGTTTTACAGATTTGCTGACAACAGAATATTTCCTCACCCAGAAAGCCATGTTAAATGTTTCAAAATCAAGATTTTTTTGTTTGGAAATGTTGACCATTCATTTTAAGCTGGTAGGGAAAACTGGGGCACTTGTATTAGCTTGTTTACATCATAGAGATTTACATTTTTTATCGTCATCTGATTTATGAGCTGCACAGTCTTCAAATTTAAAAACATTTTAGAACTTTATAAATACAGACATGAGGCAGACTTTTGAATGAACACTTTTTTTTCAGCTACATACATTTTGAACAAATATAAAATACAGTAATTTAACAAACCAAAAAGGTTAAGGCTGAAGCTTTTTGCGTATTTTTGCTTATCCTGAACAATCCAGGATAAATCACACATGTAAAGAAAAAAAACCTTAGACATTCCACTTTAAATTATAAAGCTGGACTGTCAGTATACATTGTAAGCAATAATAATTCACGTTTGAGAGTTTTCTAAGCTTTAAGAGAGTTTTACATTATTTTAATTCATCATTGAGTCCATTCGAAACTTTATCCCCAAAACTTAAACACATCTGTATTGAATAAAAGTTTTCACTTTTCTTGATTTGAACATAAGCACACCTCGTAAATTATACTTTCCTTTTTTAAAAAGAAAAAAAAAGTTTGAATGCAACTAGACCAGTATTATTCACTACACAAAAATAACCTCCAGTGCTTTTGAATAGACATTATCTTTACATTTTACCATGAAAGATTCTATGAAAAAACAGATTAGTGAATTCCAGATATCCAGTTTTATTTATTATTCTTATTACTTTTTTCTGCAGTTTGATAATTGGATTTAAATTTGTTTGTAACTATCTCCCCATGTTTCAGCGCAGCATGACATATAAGGCATTGTGAGTGAACAGTACAATATCGTAAGGCAGTTTTTATTCAGTAAACCCTTTATTTTAAAAATAATCACAACTGTTTACTTCATTTTTTTGTTTGTTTGTTTTTTTGTTTGTTTGTTTGTTTTTCCGGACACCAAAGATTGAAATAGTCAACAGGCCAGTTCTGGCCTACAAGCCACATCTCACCAGTGTGTGATTTAGAGAAGGGCTGCTCGATAATGGAAAAATTATAATCACGGTTCTTTTGCATATTGATATCATGATTATTATGCAGCCTAACTCACAAAAACTCTGCCAGAGCTCTGTACAATTAAAACATAATTAATATTGAACTGAGATGCAGCTTCAGCTTTGTAACAAATTCTTCACATGATTTTGCATTGATTTAATAATTATTAGTTACAGTAGTGTTGAAAGTTAATGAGCAATGTGACCAAGTAAAGCCTAGTTAATAAATGAAATAAACATGTTGAATCATTTTTTTATTTTCAGGCTGTAAAATGAATGCCACTTAGTGATTGTCTTACCTTTACAGAGATGGTTTAAGCTTCAAGAATCCTGCTGTAATAAAAGTATCTTATCAAATACATGAATCTACCTGACATACAGGCACAATGCAGGCTGCGTGCATAGAAAAACAGGGATGAAGAGAGACATATCTAATTAAAGAAACACTATAACAATCATTCCCTGTCGATTCATCACCGTGATTTAAAACCCATGTTTTGTTGTAAGGAAAGTTTATAGGAGACAACAGGAAAGCACTTAATGACTTTGTGAGTCACATTAGTTACTGAATAACTGGCCCACAAACACTTCTAGGATGAAAGCATCATATTGAAATGCAGATAGTCTTGTCATTTTTCCTCGAAACACACTAGGACAGTCTTATCGTTGCATGTATAATCAATCAATTTTTATTTATATAGCACCAGTTCATAACAGGTGTTATCTCAAGGCACTTTACAATAGAGCAAGCTGAAGCCATACTCCTCTTTTTATAGATCACAAACATGCATTTAAACACATATACATATAAAATATGCATATACACATAAATACATGCATATATCTAGAGATGTATCCATCCATCTCTCGATGGGGGGGATTTGCCCACATGCTTGGTGGCGTGCATGTCTATGGTTGTCCAACAACAATTAGTCTACTTTTGTGGTCATGGGCGACTGTAACTATAATCATGATCAAACATCAGTTAATTGCCCAGCACTGATTTAGAGAAAAAACAGATGCAACGCTGTGAAGGTTTTTGTGTTTTTACCGTTAAACATGGATACAGTTTACGGTTTGCTGCCCTTGTAGCAAGATCTTCGGAGGGAGGGTCCAACTAGCCAAAAAGGGGATATATCATCTAAAGATGTTGTAGCAGAGACAAACCTCTGCCTAACATTGCACACCATTGATGGACAGTTTAATATATTTCACCATTCCATCCAGAAAGTGTTGGGGAATGGGTAGATGTATACAAAAGCATATCTGGCAGGTGATTGGACGAGTATGGGTCAATCAGGTAATGCAGAAGGCGGGCGCAACTGCCTTGGTGCAAAATACAGAATGTAAACCACTTCATTCAGCAAATTCTCACAAAGAGGAGCTAGAGCAAAAATATACTTTCTTTGGAGAAATGCTCTCAGTGTTTGTTTTTCATTTGATAAAGAATTGCAGTCCAGATCTGATAAAACTGCTACTAAAGCTGTTAGCATCTATGCTAGTCTGTACAGTTGTTGTATTGTTTAACTATTGTTTAGCTAAATAACCTGGATTACATCTGCCCAAGTTAATTGTGGATGAAAATGCTCTGAGTGATCCTGACAGATGCTAATGTCTAGAGATCAAGATGATTTTCAGTGTCCTTTGTGATGGTATTAGGTAGTCACTTTTTCTGTTTTTACCATTTTTTGTGAGTAAGGGGGTATTCAAAAAATTGTTGTGACTTGACCATTTTCATTATAACTTCTTTTGTACTATTGTTTTATTTTGCAGACATCACTGTCTGGATTGAACTTTATGTACAGTGTTAGTGTTTTTAGCTATTTTTGTGTCCTACATGTGTTCAAATGTTGGGATGAGAGGGTCGCCCTCTGCACCATGTCATACCATGATGTAAAATGGCTGCTCTACACCGAGAGAAGGTTCAGTTGAGATTAGCAACACTTGAGGAAAAAAAAGAGAAGAGTAAAACAGAAGGAGAGAGTAAAAGTGGAGGAGAAAAGAAGGATGAGACAAAGAAAGTATGTGAGAGAAGTTATCAAGAGTGGTTAGGCGGCAGGAAGAGGAGACAGACTGAGGAGAGAAAAGTGTGAAAGAGGCTGTCAGATCAAAACACAGGAGTTTTTCTTCTTCTGTGAATTCAGCTGCAGAAAACACTTCTTCAGATGTGTCAAGTTTTTTGGTGTTTTTGTCAGCTCTGCAGATGTGCATGTATGCTTTGTGTTATTTTTCTTTTGGTATTTGTGGATTTAGCGCTGTCAGTGTTCTGACAGTAAATCTCAGGCTCCACCAAGTGTGAGACCCTCTGATGTCAGGCATCACAATTTACACCCAAATATGAATCCTTACGAAGTGTAAGAAGAGTTTAAGTCTTTTCTAACCTTTCTCTAAAGGTCTGACCTAAGTATTTACAAATACAGCAGTTAAAAGATATCAGTGTTAATCTATTCTTATTTACAACAAACATCCACCAAACATGAATACTACTTTGCCTGTTAAATTATGACTGGCTCCATTTTCTGTGACATCTCCTTCTGCCAGTAGGGGTCTCTGTCTCCTCATTTACTCAGATGGCAGCAGTGACTGGTGTATTTTGTCCTCACTGTAAATCTGAGGCTTCAGTTGATGGTTCCCAGTCGACAGTTAAAGTCAAATTAAAACAGCAACAGGAGTTGTAAGTGTTTTTTTTTATATTTCTGTCTCAGTGATCTGTCTTCCTGCTCCATTCCTGTCCTGTTATCTCGGTTTCCTTAACAACCAGGTGACAGCATGGCTTGACATACAGGAGCCATCTTCTGTCTCCTCTCTATGTTGATTCCACTCTCAGCAGTAATAATGCTGCATTTGACATGCTTCCTGCTGACTGACAAAGATAATTTGGGGATCTAAATTATTGCAGAAAAAACTGTGGAGATATGAGGCATGGCATTTATGACTAGTAAAATCAGGTGTAACTCTTTAGTGGGGGGGGGGGGGGGGGGGGGGGGGTGAACCACATGCAGCCATCTTCCATAATCAATGTGGCCCGCCGATCAAACTCAAATTGAAAAAAGTTGTGACCATTAAGTTAAGAGTCTAATTTGCCACGATGACAGCATGTACATAAAAGCAAAATGCATTACAACAGGCAAAATGGAAATATGTAAATCTGTAATAGTCTTCAAAACTGATTTTTATTTTATTCTTTACGGGACATTTAAAGAATTGCTCTGTTTTTTGCTAAGGTCTTTTATGAAGCATTATTTATGCTTTAAGAAACAATACAAGTTAAGGGTCCATCAATAAAGACTTTTCAATCTGCTGCCTTGGACAGGTTGCATTTGTGAGAACACTTTTTATTCTCAATGGGATTTGAATGGTAAAATAAAAGTTAAAAAATACTTAATAACTTAAAAGTCAATATATATGTGTATATATATATATATATATATATATATATATATATATATATATATATATATATATATATATATATATATATTTATATACATATATGGAGAGAGAGAGAGAGATAATATATATTTACATTTAGTGATTTAAATAATGGATGGATTGATTATTTATATGTTGTTTGTTCTTTTACTATTCCTTAAATGTGTTATCTCAGTAAACTTTAGGACTATATGACAAGCACCCCATTAAGAATTGAGTTAAGATGAATAACTGCAAAGATTAAAGGATACAACTTTCACTGGTTTCAGAAGTGTTTATCATTTCACACTTTCAATGTTGCTTTTAAGCATCAGCTGCAAACAGCTTAGAGGCTAAAAAAATTACTTCATTGCAAACTAACTGATAGGAAACAGCTACGTAAAATCATGAAATCCATGAATATATAAAGAGACCTTTGCTGACAGAGTGTAGCACCCTTAGTTATTCAACAGGGGGACAGGTAGGAAAACAAGAAACTGTTAAAACCAGACTATTGAGTTACTCATCCTCGCTGTCTTCCCTAAATGTGAAAAGCTTCAAAGGCTTCAAATGATCATCTTATATATTTTAAGGCAGGTACCCAAAATATTCAAGAGTGTTTTTAGTCCTTTTTGCAAACCTTTCAAAACATCTAAAAGTTATGCATGTTGAAAAATTATTCTCAAAATTCAATGAATCCACAATATCCATCAAAGTTCCCGACAGTTTCCACAAAAAATTCTTTGAACTTTTGTGCTGATAGTCTTGTATTTATGTCTGTGCAACATGAGCACAGAGGAGATTGTCCTCATTGCTGCCAGTTCAGGCAGTTTGGGTTCATACCTAGCACAAAGCCTGTTCCTGTCACGTCACTAACTGTATATTCTTTTAATGTTTTCATTGTTCTGTCCTCTAAAATAATGAGGAAAAAGTATTGTATTGAAAAAGAAAGGGAAAAGATCCTTGAAATTCTGTAACAGGTTGTTGCCAGTTTAAGGTCATAATATGATTAGATTTCCCCAAAAAATGGCAAAAAAAAAAAAAAAAATCCAAGAATCATAAAACCCAAGGCAAAGGGCACTTCAGTGATGAAGCATATCGGTATGTTTGAAATACTGGACAGATAGAAGAGAAACAGGAAAAGTTAAAACCAGAGCATTGATATATTCATCCTCACTGTCCTCCCTAAATGTGAAAAGCTTCAAATGATCACTCAAATCCCAGAGTACACAACAAAGGCTGTTCGAGTTTTCATTAAAGTTTGTACTTTCTAAGATTAAAATCCCAGATTACCCCCTTGACATCAGGAGTGTTATTTTATCAGCCATGCCAAAGATGGCTCAACACTACTTTAGAGATTACATTTTTAAAAAGGTATGCACTCAACATTAAATTGAGTAGTAGGTAGGTAAAATGAATAAATCTGATCATATTTATATTTATATTAAGGGTCAACAACCTGAATCAAAAAAAATTGTGGCACTGACAATGCCAACAATAAGAATATGAATTACGCTTTATTTTCTCGTCTGTATTAAAGCTCTGGTTTCAGACCCCAGCCGAGTGCATGCACTGTAAAATCCTGCTGAGAGAGGAGGGACAAACCGGGCTGGCATTTTATAAATAGAAAGAATCAGCACGCACAATGTCACGCTGCAGGAAAAATGGGTCTCTTGGAAATAGTGTTGAGTAAGCAGTGACTGGAGTTCTTTTTAGGAGGAAATAGAGCGTTTAATTTCATGCTAATTCTCAGCATTGGATCCAAATGGGACTTAAAGACTCCCACTGAGTGCTTTAACTTCCATTTACCTGTGCGTACGTGTGTGTGTGTGTGTGAGAGTGTGTTTTAGCTGTTAAGAACAGGTGGTGTTAGCCCCCAAGCAGTCCTGCCTCTTCCTTCCCCCATCAGCTGATCTCATGTGCCTCTTCCTCCTCCTCTTTGCATCCTTTTTGTCTCATACTCCTGCTCCCTCTGATCAAAATCATCCCTTCAATCCCCCCCTCTTTCCCTATTTATCCGTCTTCCTGCTCTCTCTCTCCTCCTCGTCCTTATAGTCTCTCGCCCGGGCAGTAGTTAGAACAGGCTGACTAGCAGAGTGCTGTGTGTCCCAGTGGAGGGCAGAGGGAGCAGCACAGGAGGCTCTGCTACACTCAGAAGAAACCAAACCTGTTTTTTCTACTCCTACTCTTGTCTCTCTTTTTTATGGGGGGTGAGTTTAAGGGATCTGATATGTGTCACCTTCATCATGAACCCAACAGTGAAGATCCACCTTCAGAATGGGACCCACTTTAACACCTACATGTACCAGGTAGGGACTCAGCAGATGCAGATGTAACTGTCTGCAGCTCAAATATCTCTCCCTCTCCTCCTGCTCTCCCTCTTTCTCTCTGATCTCCACCTGTCCTTGCCTAGGTATTGATTTCAGCGCTGATGACTCTTTCTTAGGATTGAGGATGGCCTCTTTCCCTCCTCCAGCTCCTCCAGCAAACCTCAGTCAAACTGTGGGGAATGATTGATTCTCATTGGTTGCATATTGGTTAAGAATTGTAGCCACTCCCCCTACTTTGAGCGCCTGAAGCTGTTTTAATCTCCCCAAGCTTTATCAAAAAGTAGTAGTAATAATACCAAGTTAGAAATAAAGTTTTTATTATTATTATTATTATTATTATTATTATTATTATTATTATAAGTTGTATCGTATATTATATCATTGGAAAGCCTGCTTAGTCATCTTTCGGAGATACAACTTGTATGGACCCTGCATTTGTGGAATGAGCAGCACAGCTACATATGTGGTTAAGCGCCCCTCAAAAATGTGCCAAAATCCCCTTTTCCCTCCAGAAGAAAGCCTATGGTTCCTCGGTGAAGCAAGGGTGAGGAACCACTCTTCCTGGGGTGTTTTCTTCCTGGGACACCCACTTGCTGTCTGTCTTTGACTCCACCAGTCACATGGACATTGGTCCTTACTTTGGAAATGGTACCAGGGCTGACACCAAATAGTGCTGCCACTCTGCCTACCAGAACCACAGCTTCCAGTTGAAGTGGATTTTTGCTGTTTCTTTTGGGGGCTACCCACACATTTAGCTTTGTTGCTCACTCCACAAATGCAGGATCCTTCCAAGTTGTACCTCATTGTCAAGGTAACTAATCAAGTTTTCCAACGATATAAATACAACACCAATTGGTATTATTAAACGGGAGAAATAATCAACCCAAATAATTGACCCCCAGCTTTTTTTTTGAGGAGTATAGTTGTTTTATATTACTCCATACATCCACTATCATTAAGACTTATTCCATTTGGGGTCACAGAGGGTGGAGTCTATCCCAGCTGTCATTGGGCAAGAGGTTGGGTACGTGCTAAACTGGTCGCCTGTCAATCGTAAGGCATGCATATAGAGACTAACAAAGAGGTATATTCACACCTGCTGGATTTTTAGAGTCAAATGAACCTGACATGTTTTTGATCTGTGGCACCTGGAGAGAACCCATGCATGTTGACACCCTCCCATCCCCCCCGCCACGAAAAAAAAAAAAGAAAGAATTTTCATAATATCCATGAAAAATCCAGACAGCATCCTAAAAATGCTTTTAAAATTGGGTGGCTGATAGCCTCATGGTTATGTCTGTGCAATCTAAGCATGAAGGATAGAATTCTCAACATCGGTGGTCTGGATTCATATCGAGCGTGGAGTCCTTTTCTCTTAGTTAAAGGGAAAAAGTTCTTGAAGTCCTGTAAAAGGTTGGTGCTAGTTTAAGGCTTTTACATCATCATAGTATTTCCGAGAGGCAGAATAATCACAAAAGGATGTCATAGTGAGTGATATATTTAAAAAAAAAACTTTGGGGAAAAAGACAGTCAAATCCATGTCAAACTTCACAGAGACTGAATCTCTCAGTCATTTTGGCATATTGTCATTACTTCATTGTGTGGCCATATATATATTTACAACACCTTTGTGAGAAGATTGTACAAGTTGATGTCTCTCCGGTACATTTGGAAGGTGATTATATATGAATTATACAGTTTATCTCTCGCAGTGTTCCTGAAATGTGATGGTTAGACACTGCTAACCACTGAATGGTTAGAGCACCAGCTGTGTACTCTGTTGGAGTATCTGGCACAGAAACATAATACCTCCTGTTGTTGGCTCTGCAATCCTGTGTGACTTCCCAAACTTTCCTCTGCCTTTAAAAGTATGTTGTTTTGTGATTTGTAGCCGTCTCTGGAACAAAAGTCCTCACAATGACAAAGCCACATGTTTTTATTGCCTTTTTTGCTGTTGTTATTATGCCATGGTAGTTTTGAAGTTTTGCCATGGCCACACTTGACAACCTCGTCTGCCTTAAAGACTGTCAAAATATGCAGTAAAGTATAAATGACAACCATGGGTACCCCAAGTATCTGTGCCTGCACACACCATGCAGATGTGTGATATTGTATATATCATGGTTTGCAAGCCAACATTTTTTATCTCCAAAATTACTTTATCATAATTTATATGCATATCTGTGCAGAATGATGTGTAAAGAAGAAACACAAACACTCTTTATACTACATCAACAACTAAGCCATCATCTCTGAACGAGAGGATCATTCGAGGAACAACAGATTGTGAAGCTTTCCCTATACCCATCTTTCCACAAAAAAATATGAGGTCAATTTCTAATCCTTGTTGTAGTTTTTACAATGTATTTTTACTAGACCCATCTTTTTGAGTGGATTAAGGTGTCATCTCCTTGCCCACTCCTAGTCATTTCTTTTATTTTTGCTGCTCTTATTTCTTAGAATGAGTCTGAGTCTCTCCTCTTGAAGTGAATAGTATTTTCCTAGCAGTAGCGACTTGTGAATTATAATTCAGAGAAACACTTAGAGTTTTCACTAAACCTATTTATAATCTTACATGAGCAAAGTATATAACTGTGAGTTGCCATTTTCTCTCTACATTGTCCCTTGTGGAGAGCCCTCACTTGGAGGCTTGACTGTGGGTTTCAGGTATTATATCATCACTCCTCAAATTTCTGCTTGTTAAACAATCCACAAGGAGTGATGAGCTAGAAGCCTTAATGCCAAACCCTGATTGTGTATCGCTGCTGATACTTTTCAAATCACAGGCTATGTGATTCATCTATCTAAACTGTAGATACACCAAGAATACATCTCTTGCTTTGGAAACGAGCCCAATGTTTAGACCCCTTTCAATCATAGGTCCATTCTGCAGTTATGATTTATTATGCGATTAAATGATTATGCTGAACTTTTGTTCATTACATATCAATTAAAACAAAAAAGCATTTTACTAAGAATACTAATGCAAATGTATGACCTGATGCAGAGTTTGTTCACTCCTCCAAGACTTCCCTTCTCTGATGCAAGTGTTGCCATGGCAAATACCACAGCATGCAGGGTGTTGTCATAGCAACATATTACTCACTGCTGACTTGGGCTAACACCTGAGCAAGGTGTTGTAGCCATTCTGCTGGTGTGTGTATGTGTCAAACTTCTAATGCATGTGTGTCTATGTATGTTGGCGAAGGTTGTCAGAGGGAGCTCAAGTCCACCTCCACCACCACCACCAACCGCCCCCCACCCCCTCTGCAGTGGTAAAGAGTTACAGAGCGCTGATATGTGAATCTCCCCGGGGACCCACTCGTTCTCCGGTCCCAGACTCTGCATTCGCCTACTGCGTGGCACTCCCAAGTGAATTACGACGATTTACATCAGAGTTAATTTAGTGTCTTTTGGAGCGCATGGAGTGAAAGGAGCTCAGTCATCATTATAAACGATCACTGATGAGGCGTCTCCGTCCTCTTTGCCCCTGCACAGCAAACTGACGTTTCTGTTGGTTCACTGGTGGTTTCCACTCCACTTTTGTGCTTCAGTACTGCTGAACCACATTCTTATACGTAACTCTCACTCTCTTCTCTTTATGGGCTAATTGAGTAGATGTTAGGATTATATCACAGCAGGTGAACATGCATACTGGTGGAAAAAAGAGAAACAGTAAGAGGTAAGCCAGATACCATGTAGAATGAAAATATTTCTTATTGTGTCACACAAATAGATAGACAGATAGATAGATAGATAGATAGATAGATAGATAGATAGATAGATAGATAGATAGATAGATAGACAGACAAACAGCTAGATAGATGGATATTTTGGAAATGTTTAACATAGAAAACGAAAAGTTACAGCAGCATATTATTAAGCAAGTTAAGTGGAGGAAAAAAACACACTAGATCACTAATTAAATGACAGATAAAAGAAAAATAAATTGTATATATCAAGTAATTCAGCGCAACGTTATTCATGAAGTCTCAAAAGTTAAATTAGCAGTACAGTTAATGGATGTATATTAGCTGCATTAGTATTTACAGAGCCCATGTTTTGTTTTTCAAGTTTGACATGCACTTTAGTGCGTTTAACGTCTTCTCCATGTAATAAGGTACATATATGAACAAGTCAAAAACAATGCAGCATAGGGACAATTATTTTTAGAACCACACACTGTTTTGCACAGCCAGCAAAGCATGGTAAATTTTGCAAGAGGGTGCCCAGGTTAATGTGATGCCAACAATGACTAAACACTGCAGAACAAAAAGGTAAATATGTTGAAGTATGTCTCACCTTTTGAGGGGGATAATAAGAGAGCAGCACTAGACTTGAGACAGTACCAGCCAAAGCACACTGCATACCTCTGGAGAGTAGATTCACTGACAAACAGCCCCTTTCAATGCACCTAAGTGAAACTTTAGTGACAATGTGTCTTGGTTTTTAAGCATATTCTCAATAGCTAACTGACTATAATGTGTCATATTTGTTAGTCATGTTTGCAGTTCCTTACCTTCTTTTTAGTCATACACATAAGTTTTCTTTTTTTCTCTCCTCCTTTCACTGAATACTTGCAGACATGACACCTCACCTCTGCTCTTAAGCTCTCGCCAGCAGCAGTTTATATCTGTTCTGCCCTTAGTCTGCTGTCTTGTTATTCTGCCCACACAGAGCAGAAAGTTGTAGAAAGTGTTTGTTTCTGAGTACATTCATTTTTAAAGGTGTTTTCCACTTTATCTGTAATCTGGAGTTGTCTGTCAATACAGCGCAGTAAAAAAACTGTAACCCAACCTCGCCTTTTCTAAATCCATTCCTGTTAGTCACTATACATGTATTTTATTCCTGAATGACTCAGAAACCAGCAGAGATTAAATAGATTAGATTAGATTTTATTAATCCCTTTGGGAAACTCCCTCAGGGTGACTGGCATCATCCATAATGTCCAGCAGTTTTTCCGGTGTTCGTTCCTCTGCCACCCTCACCAGAGAGTGATGTGTGTCGGGTAATGTGAGATTGTGTCATTTTACTCAGAGGTAAGTCCTCCCCTTTTTTCTTTATTTTAGATAGATGTGGAAAGATAGAGAGGCGGGCAGAGGCAAAGAACTAAAATGAGAGTTCATGATAGTGATAAGTTGGTGGATACCCAGTCCATAAATTTGTCCTGATCATACACTCAGAGGCAATGAAAACGCAACACCAGTTTAGATTCAAATATTTTTTTGACTGAACGTTATTTTTTTATTTGAACAATTTAAATATATTGGGTGGGTTGATTTTGATGAATTAAATGTGTTATTTGGCTGACTTGTACAATAATAAACACATGCATTAAACATAATGAGCACAAGTTGAAAATTAAAAATCACAACAACACTGAATGGAACACGCGTTCAAAAATCAACTTAAAAAACGGTCAGTATCGGGTGTGACCCCCACGAACATTCACACAGGCAGTACAACGTCTCCTCATGGACCTGAAACGGTCACGCAAATGCTGCAGAACAATATGGCGATCTTGATGAGTTGTCACTCGTTCACGTCCTGGACGTGGTCGGTCATGCTTACACAGCGGTCGTGCCGCTGTGTAAGTCTGGTGATGCTGGAGGTACTACACCCAAAACGGTGAGCCACTTGCCGGGCTCTTGCTCCTGCCTCTAGCATACCAAGGGTCCTGTTCCTTTGTTCAGTTGACAGACGTGGCATGATGACACTTGACAATGTTTCTTGTGTGGCTTTTATCATGCCTTTATATCGGGAAGACAACCACTCCTTCATTTGAAAAACTGCACTTGCATAACTCCTAATCCCATATGTTGTACTCAATATGTATTGTTAAGAGTACAACTCAACATGTTGCTTTACATGATGACCATTCATGTGTAACAAGGTGCCCATTGTGACTCCAATTGTCACTTGAGAACTCAAATTGGACAACTCAGATCCTGAGCAAAAATAAACCAAAATTTAAAGTGTTGCCTTTTCATTGCCTCTGAGTGTATTTATCTCTTTTGAATATAAATGTATTAGAGGACAGCCCCTTTTTGTCTCTATATGGATGTTACAGTAGTTATTATGTTGGTAATAGCAGTAACAACCATGCATAGGGAGATTGTTCTGAACTTATCATTAACAGCTATAATAATTATGAAGTGGAGAGGACTGATGTTGGTAGTCATGGCCACAATAATATATGTGATATTTGCAGGAACTACCCCATATTATAATTGATCAATCTAAATTTAATATTATGAACTGTAATGATAAAGTAGTGGGGCTGAAGGAAAGGCCAAATATTTGTTATATTTTGTATGTTGTTTAGGAAAAGCTATACTAAAATGATGAAGTAGGCAGACAAACATATGTTGGCCAGGCCCTGTCTGTATGTGAGAAACTGCATTGCTCTGCCTATTCGAGTGATAAAGGTGCCATGATACATCGGCCACTGATCTGTATCCGCAGATTTTTGTTAGAAACGTGACGGGTTGGTCCAAATCATAACCTGTAGTCTCTGATACCAATCACCTGTGGATTAACCTCATGTTTACCTGTAGATGTCATCCACGTCCACTCTCTAAAGCAAACTCTGAAAGAATCTACAAATCTTTCTCTTCAGTCCTTTCAGTCAAAAATAATACTCAAGCATTGAAGCCTTTGCTGAAATTCACACTGAGGCCAGTAGGATAAAAACTAATTGGCTAAACTACACGAGCTTCACATTGCTACACAGCAAGTGGTGTTTGGGGATGTGTTTTAGGTCCAATCTGTAACACTGTGATGCATTCAGGTTGGCTCAGTAAAATGAGTATTTGACAAAGGTAAGAACATGATGTGTTTAAATGTAACTTAAAGAGTTGGAAATTTGGAGTTTGACTGAACCTTGATTAAATGTTAATGAGATGGGGTAAAATCTGTTTTCATGGCAATTGGAAATAATTACATCAGTTACATTATGCAACAGAGTTAATATTTATAAACTTACTGACTTGTATTTATCAAACTATTTACACTGTTTTGCCTGTTTGGTTGAATTAAAAGTTTTTGTCAGTCCATCAATAATTTTGTTAACAAAAAAAAAAAAAAAAAAACTAATAAATGAGTCACTACATTGTGAAACTCAGATGTCTTTACAAAAGGACACTGTTGCAATACTTTTGAGATCTTTTTGTGCTACTTTGCTGAGCAATCACTTCAAGGTTCAAGGTTCAAGATTCAATTTTACTAGTGTCCCAGAGGGCAAATTGTGTTGCAGTGAGATGCATGAAAAAACACATATGACATGGAGGGACAGTACAAACATAACATGCATACAGATAGCTATTACTGAGCAATATGCCAGCACACACACACTGCAATTGACTCCAAATAAATTTGCAAAAAAAAAAAATTAAAAAAAAAAAATTAAAAAAATGTATAAGCTAAAATGGAGAGAACGAGCTAAAATAACACTAAAATGCAGGGTCTGAATAAACACAGTGACCAGTAAAATGCACAGAGTGATATCGAGACACATAGTGTCCGACAGGTGCTCTCTCTCGAAGAGTGATAAAGTGCAAAGACGATGGCAGCAGCAACAACTACATGTGCATTACTTCCTTCTCTCAGCAGCATTCAATGATCGAATGGAGACAGGAGTAAATGAGTATTTGTATCTGTCTTTAGTGGCCCGTTGGACACACAGGCGAAGACCAGAAGGAAGGAGCCTCAGAATTAAGTGGGTTAGCATTATCTGAGCGAATAGACAGAGCTTTCAAAAGCACCTGTCTGTTAAAGATGTAATCTCGGCTATCCAACTGGAAACCAGCTATTTTAGATGCCACCTGTACAATTTTCCCCATGGAATTCTTACCCTTGATACAGAGATGACCATACCAAAAGATAATAGAAAAGGAAATGAGAGACTCATTGTAAGCACAGTAAAACATTTTCATCAGAGTCCAGTTAATACAAAACACACAACATGATCAGTATCTCTATTGGCTGATCTCATAAAATGGTGATTAGTATCAGCCAAGAAAAGCCTGATTGTGGCATCCCTAGATAGTACAAACCTTCAGCCTACTGCTGATAACACTGCAGCATCATGAAGGAAGCAGAGAGCGAGGGAGCAGATGGAGCTCAGGTGTGTGGTGCAGGTTAACTCTCTATAGTTCTGACCTCTCACATAGTACATAAAAACAATTCTGGAGGGATGAAAACACACACACTTTGAACCATATATGTATATTTTGGATTGCATGTGTGTATATGTGAAAGACATTTTTTATCCCACTGCACTCCAATCTCACTCTCTTTGCACTTACACACATACATTTTTTCATCCCTTAATCCCAAACTGCTTAAGGAAGTGAAGGGGAGAAATCCCTTTACAATGTCTGGGCTCAGCAGTGTTTGGTAACCGCTCGCTATCTCACATTGTGGTTGGAGGCAGAGGAAAATGCCCCTCGCTCCTCCAGACGCCCAGAACCTTCTCTCGGCTCTGTGTGATATGCTCTCTGACAGATGTCGAGGCTGTGTTGTCAAAGAGCTGCGCCTGCATCTGACTGTTGTGTGAAGTTGAATAAACATCCTGGGTTTTTTAGGGAGGGGGGGTTAGGATTGCAAAGTGCACACAGTCATATCATTTGTGTTTTTGTGTGTGTGTGTGTAAAAGGAACAAAAGCAGGAGCAGCCGGAGGGAAGGCGTTACATAGGCCTTCATGAGAAATTAAAAAGAAAAGTTTTTTTTGTCAAGAAGTTGATGTGTTATATTTAATATATAACACTTCTCTGTTCCGTTATATAATGCTCCTGAAAGGGCTTATGTGTTCATGCCTTTATCTATTCTTAGATTTTTGTCAAGGCTTGGTTCGCACATTTGTTTTAGGGTGTTTTTAGGCAGGTAGAGCAGGGACATAGAGCTCCTGAAATGCAGTGGGGTGAGGGGATGAGGTGGCTTGTTGAGTCTCTTGGCCATGATTGAAAGAGACAGTGAGCTTGAAACATCTGTTGGTGGATTTGGGCTGAGCTTCTGTCTGTTGATGACCCTGTGGAATAAAGGGAAGCAAAATGAACAAGCTGACCCATTTTCTCCCCTTTTCTTCCTGATGCCCCTTCCCTCTCCAGCCCCTCCCTCACCCCTGACAAAAATGTGTTTCAAATGAGTCTGTGTGTTGCAAGTTCTCCATGTTATGATGTAAAGCTCCTGTGTGGAGTTTTTCTCTGCTGGTTCAACAAGCTGAAATTATTCTAGGGTTTTCCATACCTTGATGGGCCATCCATGTTTATTCATGCCCCCCTTATATACAGTAATATAAATATAAAATAATTTGTATATAACCACAATTCTCATGCAGTAACCTTCAGAAAAGGGCCACACTTTGGCCAAATGCAGCCCTTATTCACACACATGCATAGCACTTGTTCCATTAACTGACAAGTTTGAAGAATTTTCAGTTTTTCAGGGGCCTGCTTGTCCGAGTGGGAAGGAACCATGCATGTATGATGAACTAAGGTTCTTACCTTGTGCAGACAGCCTGGGTTCAAGTCCCCTCATTTGCAGCGTGTCTTAACCTACTCTCTTTACCCCCTTCTGAATGTATATCCATGATAAGTAAGGCCAAAATCGCAGCTGCTCACAATTGTTGAAGATTGGAGCTTGGCAAGATGGATCTAGCCTTGCAGAGCAGACGAACCTGCCTGATTTCAGTGGCAGATATATGAAACTGTCCATCTGGCGTGTCAGGTTAAGATGGATCCATCTTATTACGGATATTTAATCAAACAGATCCAGCTGCTGCACAAGGTTACTTTTAAGAACAAGGATGTAGGGTTACAAAGTTGGAAACTTTCCATGGGAATTAACCACAATAAATGGAAATAAACCTGGGATTTACAAAACTGAAGGTTGGCCCTTAACAGGGATTTTAAATATAGTTGGGAAATATATTTGAGAATAATCTTAATGAAATCAACCAGATTCCATGCAAGTATACTTGAGAATGTGTATGCTATTCCTCAATCCTATGCACACAGCCGCAGGGGTACTGAAGCCATGCCCCCCTCATGCACTGTGCATTCCTCCATCATGTGCACAGATGATTCTCGAACCCTGAACTGTTGAGGCCACATTTTTGAGCCAAGAGCTAGAAAAAAAAAAAAACAATTAAGCCACACATCTGAACGTGTGGACCATATAAAATGAAGTTGAAATTGATTGTTCAATAATAACAATTAAAACTTGATAAAGTTGTACCTTCAAATAAATCTGTTGAAATGTAACATTTTGTAATTGTATTATTTTGCATGGATGTCTGTCCATGAAAAAAACAAAATATTTAGTTTTATGTTTTGAGATGATACAGTTCAGTTAAATTACCCCCAATTCCAGTTGATTTCAATAAATTCCCATTCCCATTTCTGTAAAGTTTCTTGAAATTTTCCACCCTTTGCAACCCTTCAAGGAGGCAGTGGTTCAAGTACAATTTGGTTAATTACTGCAGGCCTCTGACAGGTCTGTGTTAAGTGAGACAGAACATTCCTAAAATCACAATCCACACTTTCTTGAAATGTTCTGCTCCTACCGGTCAAGTTCTAAGGGAGGTTGCCAAGCTGGTATTGATTTTCTATTCCTATTATATTTTAAATTTCAATGTCACAAGGTCTTATTTTCAAAATGTATGTTTTAATAAAACTTTTGCACATCATTTTATTTTTTTTATTATTATTTTTATTTGTATTTTTTGCTGTGAGGTATATTTTTAACCTCGTACTCGTATTAGCAGAGGCATAAAACTTTCCGGTAGTAGTTCATGTTTTCTGTTGTAACTCTTTAATATGTAGTTTCTGAACTATGAATTGTTTGTTTATTCTTAACAAGTACTTAAACACAATATATTACAATACAGTTTCTGGCCACACCTGTTTAGTTTACATTTGGCCTTTAATTGGCCCGAAGGTGTCAAGTTTACTAGCATATACTTTGCTGTGTGCATTTTGGCATTGGCCCCATGTTTCCTCTACTTAAAGGGCACACTCCAGATTTGAACTTTAAAGGAGCTCCTCTTAGTTAGCCCACTGTTTGAGTCTCCATAAAGAAATGTGAGACCAAGTGCTGTGTCATGGCTGCAGGGAGCACCAGGACTTCAAAAAAAATGTATGTGTGTAACCGTGTTTGTGTGTGTCAATTCTGAGACAAGCAGACTGAGCATAAGCCTCTGGTTTTGGTTTGGACTAAAGCCACGCTTACAGGAAATGCCAACAAAGCACCCAGAGATGATAAAACATGCAAACACTCAAACAGACTCTCACAAACACACATACATGTGTACACACACAGATGTACACACTTTGGTAAACAAACAGCCACCCAATCCCTGCTCCAGTGTGATCAGACCAGAAAATATTAAAAAAATGAAGTCAGAGCAGAAGCTGTGTGAGTCATGGCTGGTTCACTGTTGTACACAGCAGCACATGGATTAAGTTTACGGCAGGAAGACCTGAAAAGCACTCTGACAGGAAAATTGACCGCTTTAAGCCACAGGACAGATTGTTAAATATGTGTCTGTCATAAAAGACAGAAGCAGGAACTGAACTTTCTTCAATTTCAGACGGCCAAGGGTTGCTTTGGGTAGTTTATAGACACTGTTTTTGGATCTTTTGTGTTGTGTAAGAAAATAGCCTTTGTCATAATGTCACTTTAGTCCTGTGATCACTGTCGAAGGACTGCTTCATCCTGATATGAAAAACTGCCATTTAAAAAAAGCCATCAAAGTTTATATACTGTTAAAACCAAACACGCAGCAGAATGGTGCTGCAGTTCCTTCACACTGTTCTCCCAGACTATCAAAGTTAATGGGGCGGTCTCTACGGCCTCAGAAGAACATAAAATATCCATCAAAAGTGCTCTGTTTGGTTGTCTGTATGGCTGGGAAATGTGAATTGCTGTCTTAAAGGCACACTTCATGGTTTGGACACATTGGTGTACAGAAACCTTTTTTAAAAATTGGAATATTAGGCATACTATATATTGGCTATGTTTTTTGTTTTGGGTAAAGGAAAAGAGCAAAAGTTAGTATTCATTTTTTTTCTGCCCTGTGTTATATGAAGGGTGACAGTCACAAACATTAAAGCTGCTGGGAACACAAATCAACAAAAACTTTATTCACTTGCTATTAATGATCATATATGCATACTATCAACTATCTAAAATCTTAGGACTGATCTTATCATATTTTTTAAAATACCAGCTGTGAAGTTTTTGGGGATGCTTAGAAACTTGATTTAAAGTAAGTAGGCTTTAGACAATAATTTGTGATGTAATAAATAACTCAACCAAATAAAACAAACACCAAGTCCAGCACACTTAAAGGCAACAAAACCACTTTACTGAACACTTACAATTAGCCTCTTCATGTCAAAGTGACAGTGACCACACCCACACAGTCCTGAGAACCATCTGAACTCTAAATGAGCTGTTTGAGAGCAAGATTTTCTAACACTGACAGATGATTTTCCTCTCACATTTTCAAGGATGCTTCATGACATATTGAAGTTTTATATTGTATTTAAATGGTAAAATTTTCAAGTCACTTTCCCAGAGGTTTAAATGATAAAGTGTTTTTCCTGAGCTGAGAATATATAGATGTGTTATATAATTAGGCAGAAGCCACTTTTTGAACAAGGTGGTAGATGTGTTTATTTGGGATGTAAAAAAACACCTGGTACAGTACATAAACATAACCCCTCCAGGGTTCCTGCAGCCAGCCTCAAGTGGAGAATCAAGGAACTACAGCTTTGGCACTTCAGCAAGGGCCTCATTTTTCTACCCCAGAGATTTCTGATTGGTTGTGTGTGGTGCGTTAGCTACACCGGTAAAAGCATTAGCTGTATAGCTAACATTAGAAAGGACCCTAAAAATACATTGGCTTAAATCTTTAACACATTTTTAAAAGTGCTTTTTATTTTTAAATCACATTTTGCTGCCTCAGCACAAACAGATAGAAAAACAGCATTTTTTTTAATGACAAATAGGGAATGTTTTGTCAATTTTAATTTGCTTGAATCAAAAGTCAATATTGAATTGTACTGTGGCATATTGGGAGATACACAACTCTACCATTTTCATTAACTCATAACAGTTTTCAGTTAATTCATATCCTATAAACCAAATAATGAACCACAATCATTTAATCATTTACCAAAATCAATTCTGAACTCAAGTGCATTTTATCATTCCTTTTTTATTATGAGTTTTTTTTAATCCTATATCATTTAATTTTTATTACTTAAACCTGTGCTGTAACAGAGTTTCTGTAGATCTCTAGAAAGGCTTAGAAAGTCTTGATTAAGACATTTTTAATGTGCTGAATTGGCTAATTTTTACATGTAAGGGTCTTAAAATTTAGATTGAATTTTGGCTTAGACATGTCTGTGTACTTAAATAGATTTACACTGCTTGGTTTGCATTGGATGATTTATTTTGATGGTTTGCTTTTTCAACAGTCCATTCAGCATTCACAGCACATTCATCAGTGGGGATCAAAGACAAAATTGAGTTTCACATGAAATACAAAAAAGCATCACCACTGAGTGCTACAAAATGGTAGTTGTTCTTTGTTTGGAATCTCAAGGACTTAAAATTTCATAAACTGCATTTTAAGAATTATGCAGCCAACATTTCTGATGCCTGTAGGTTACACTCAATGTGTAGCTTCAAACTAGCCTCGCATAAAAAAACAAAAGCAATGAAAAAAGTTAGCCTACTTTGTTTGAAAGTAACCAAAACAATCCAATAGCCACTCTAAAGCATATTAGTTACAACAACATACATGTAACAAGGTTTTCAAGGTGTTGGATTTTTGCCACTGTTGTACCAAGGTGGCTAGTATGTTTGCTTACATTGCTTATCAGCTGTTAGCTTTAGCTTTATGTTTAGTATATAGACTTGAGTGGTATTGATCTTCCCATCTGAATCTGAAGTGAAGTGAGTTGTTTAAGCTGACCTAAGGACTAAACCTGACCTATAAATGTAAGAAGTGTCATACACTAAAGGAGTTTTTCAAGTAGCTTGTTCTACCCTCTCAAAGTATTTCTTTCTGTCTTGTTATATTAAAATTTAACAGTGTGGACAAAGAGATAAAAGAGTCCATGACAGTATTTGACTTTATGCTGTTTGACTTTATTTTCCATGTTTATACAGACAATGACAGAATGTTAGACTGAAAATTGCTCTAAACATACAATTTTTTACAGACTGAGTGGATCTAAACTAACCAGAAACCATTGTGGTCCAATTTGAAGTGGTTCATCAGTGTAATTCTTCTAATGTGGCCATGAAGGATGTCTGGAGTGCTGCTGCTGGAGCTTAAAAGCTTCAGTGAAGTGCTCAGCCATCTGTCAACATCGAGGAGTGTAAAAAATGAACATCAATAAAACAAATTGCTCTCAAGTGAGATACACTTTCCTCACACTCAAATACTCATTTTGATTAATCAATGATCTATTCTATAGTATACTAATGAAAAGACCTTCAATCATCATGGTAACTGGCCTTTCAGATTGAATAAGATTATCTTTTATTTTTTGACTTGCAGTGGCCCTGTTAGATGTTTTTAGGCCTTCTGTTCAACTCTTTAAGCACTCAAGATGGAAAGGAAGGCACATTGACACTGTGGATATGTCTAAGCACATCCAAAGTGCTATGGCGCCTGTTAATTGTCTCTGTTGTGTCCAATAAGCCACAGTGCCTTGAGACAAGTTCCCTGTTTTTGCTCTTTCCTGTCTTTTTTCTGCTTCTGAAAACCCAAAGGCAGCCACTGAGGTAGGTTGGGCAGCTGAGGTGAGGTTATTTTTTTATGTTGTTGATCAGATTGCAGCGCAGTGCTGTTCTGGTCATCTCCACCTGCCAGACCACCTCTTATCACACCTGCACAGAATATTTCCCAAAAAGCATCCCTCAGACAGCAAGATTTTTTGGGGGGGAAGAGGCCAGCAGACTTGATTTGCGTTTCCCCTTAGCTCTACCAGCTGAAAAAATATTCCTCACTTCTGTCAGGGCCACTTTGTCAAGGAAAGGCTTAAGATCTGTTATTTGACTTAGCTATTTTTGCAGTTATTTGCGTGTTTATTTTGCGGCATTGCTCAAATGGGGGCTCCCCCTGCCTTTCCACACGACAATAGTGGAGCCTATTGCAGGAACAGCACAGGTTCTTGCCCTCCTTGCAGCCCACAAGGGAAGCATGAGACAGGGAGAGAAGCAGAAAATCCCCCCAGATCCCCTCAGGCATCAGTGTCAGTTGATATTTCTTTAGTCAGGGAATAGCATAAAGGAGGAGCTGGGGTAGAGGAGGGTTGCAAAGCAGCTTGCAGTGGGAGCAGTGAAGAGCCAGCTTATATAAGGCAGTCTGAGTGCATTTAGCCAATGGCAGCTTAGAGGCAATCTTCTGGCTGTCAGCAGTGGTGGGATGGCTTTGGATCAGCTGTTTAACAATGGAATACTAGCATTTTAGCAACCAGTCCTACCAGAACTAATGCTATGCTCCATATTTGCAACAGGAGTTATTTTTGAGATTATTACAAAAAATAGTCATACAAGTGGAGGTCACAGGTGAATTTGTGCACAGTATCATGTAGACGGAGTGCGCTGTACTGGTTCTCAGTCCAGTGTTAACCTCTGTTTATGATTTGTGTGTGTGTGTTGTGTAGGAGTTTGCCACCCTGACAAAGGAGCTGAACATATGCCGGGAGCAGCTGCTGGAGAAAGAGGAGGAAATATCTGAGCTGAAAGCTGAAAGGAACAACACCAGGGTATGTCTGTGTGGATGTGTGTGTGTGGAGGGAGTGAGGCTGAGAAAACAATGTTCCCCAGCTTCAAATTAGTATTCTCTTTGGTGATGTGCATTCATGTGTGTGTGTGTGTCCTGTAGCTGCTGTTGGAGCACCTGGAATGTCTGGTGTCTCGTCACGAGCGAAGTCTGAGGATGACAGTAGTGAAGAGACAGGCACCTCCGCCATCTGGAGTCTCCAGTGAGGTGGAGGTCCTCAAAGCCCTGAAGTCGCTGTTTGAACACCACAAGGCTCTGGATGAAAAGGTGGGCACACAGAACAAACAAACACACACAACACTCAAATAAGAGTTGTGCAGTCTGGTCTAAAAAGAAGTTAAGGAGAAACAAATGATCCAGGACTAAATATTCTTTGAGCACAAACAAAGTGTCAAACTTACTTGGGCCCCTGAGTAGAAGTGCCAAGTTTTTCAAAATGTCTCCAATATCTGTTGAAGATAAACCAAAACTAGTGTTTCCATGTATCCAGGGGGTTAGCACAGACAGACAGACAAACGCTGGCAAACACATAACCTCCTTGGTGGAAGTAACAAAAACAGGAACTAGAAAAACAAAAATGTAGGTATAATTTTACTTAGTGAGGATAACTGATGAATACATAAATTTACATCCATGTTAGATTGTGTTAGATTTTTGTCCTCATGTATTCTTGACTTTCTTCTGATGTGTGTGACCTTGGTGTGTTTGTCAGGTACGTGAGAGGCTCCGTGTGGCTCTGGAGAGGGTGGCCACCCTGGAGGGACAGCTTGCTGCTACCACACAAGAGGTGAGGTGTGTGGATGTGTGTGAATGAATGTGTGTTTCTTTTGTTATTTGTGGCCAATGGTAAGTGAAACATCTGTGCGTCACCTCACAGACATTTGTTGGAGCCTCCAGTCCGATCTGATCTATACTTCAAATGTCATGCCAGTGAAAGGCTATATTTTCTCAGACCTCAAAAACATGCACGCTAATCCTCCTCTGAAAATAAAAAAATTGCAAATATTCACAGATTCATATTTTTAGGTTTTAAATTATGTTAGAGCATGTTGTTCTGAGCACTCTGGCAGCCTCAGTGCTACATTTTCCTTTTGGAGGCAGAGTTTGTCCTTGGATTCATTATGAACACAGAAAAAGGGATAGAAAATGTGTGTTTTTAGTTGATTTTTTTCCTTATTCTTTATCTTTTGCAGTTGAACATGGTGAGACAAAGGAAGGACGGTGACTCACTGGAGCGGACAGATGGATCCAAACCTACATGGAAGGTCTTCCTTACTGTGTGATTGTTTTTCTGCTCTGTGCTTTATCCCATGTCCTTCCATAGTATTTGTCTGTCAGGCTATTGTTTACTGTCTGCATGTCTTTTTTTATTATTCAACACAGTAGCACACATTCACATGGTAGTTCACCAGTCCTAAACATAACCTTAACCGTACCTTCTTCTTTTGTTAAATCCTATATTGTACTGAATCCTACACTCTGTTAAAGCCCTGTCCTCCATAGTTTAAGGCCAGCCCTGAAAGAAGCTCACATTATGTAACAGTGTCTGGGTCTTTCTACTGGTAGTATAGAAGGAAAAACACTCCTTGATTAAATAGTAGAGTCTGTTTTAATCTGGATGAAAATGATCTTCCTCTGCGTGGGCAGGCAGTTGAAGAGAAGGAGGAAAAAATGCTCCCAATACAGATTCATTTACTTTGGCTGGCAGAGAAAAACAGAATTAAGAAGTCTTGATTAAGTTTTATTGAAAGTACTTTAACTAAAAGAGAAAATCTGAAAAATCTATAGCTAAGCTGTAAGAGGGGGTGAAACTTTTCCAACATTGCTGAGGTAGTTATGGTCAATAATGTCGAGACTGCCCAACCTGACAATGTTAAGAAATAACTTAAATTTGGATTACCACCAAAATCGTATCACTCCATTTATGTGCCATGGCCAACATCCCCTGAAACGACATTAAAATCCATGGAAAGCTTGTTGAGCTATTAGCAAAAAACGTAGAAAACTGCCCCATCTTGCAAAGTTACCAAATCCTTAAAAACATTTCTGGGTCTGCATCTGGATCTGGATCACCCCCAAATACCTTCTTCTTTGTGCCATGTCCAACATTCCCTGAAAATGTCATCAAAATCTGTTTATAACTTTTTGAGTTATTCAGTTCACAAACTAACATAAGCCAGCAAAAACATCATCTCTTTGGCGTAGGTAATTACACAATTAGGGATGGATATCAAAAGCCAGTTGTAATTGAGAATCACTAAGAATTAGCTCAAAGAATTAATATCATTGTCTTATCAGTTTCTACCACTTTGTCCTGAATGCCTTGCAGATCAAGGACATCAAACTCTCATTCGAGGCAGTCAGCAGAAACCGTAACAAAGAAGCAAAGATATGATCACTGCAGACAGGAGACAGAAGTGACCTAAAGTGTGGCTTCATTTTACACATTAAAACATTGACCGTGCACAACATCCAGCGTCAGTGTGGGTGTGACTTCAAGCAAGGGTGGAAACTTGAAGCACTATGCTGCACAGCATTAAACATCAGAGGTGCCATGTGTCTTTGCACTGTTGCCACTGAAACATATGTGGGTCAACTTTTTTCCACAGAATATCTACAGAATAGATAAGGGAATTGTTAAAGAATTGTTTGGATAAGCAGAATGGATGAAGGTATTGGTATCAGTAGAATCTCATTAATTCTGATGCCCATACACAACACAGTGTTGTATGATAAGCTACAGTAGAGTGATATGATGCAGTACAGTTCATCCTGGTATAATAATTTCAATTATGGTATGACAGGATACAGTACATCATAAAACTGTTACTGTATTTTCAGACATTCTGTCATCAGTGAGTGAATGTGGATTTGTGCGACCTGTGGAGTAAAACCACTTTAAAAAGTCAGAAAGTCAAGAAAAGCACTATACAAGCTCATGTCCGTTTGACCATTTATATAAAACACAGCTATAGAAGAAAAGGATGATCATTAACCAGTCAAACAACTACACTCTGACAAACATGAGCACCTTTGGCTGTTATTAACTCTGCGTTTAACTGCTAATTAAAAGTTTAATCTGTGTCAGAACAACAGACTGTGATTGGCTGGCGACCAGTCCAGCTAGTGCCCCGTCTCTCATGTAATGTAGGCTTCAGTCCCACTGCCAACCCAAAAGGAATTATGCTGTATAGATAATGATGGATGGATGGATAGATAGATAGAGCAATGGAAATAACTATGAGAGCTGTTGCTGCTACAATATATACACAACCATAAACATCTGTTTTTAGCTTAAGAGCAGGTCTTGGGCCCTATGCAGACATGCACCCCTGAAATTTTTTTAAAAACATAACCCATATAAAAATATTCTGTCTTACCTGTTACCACTTTTCCCTTACAGTTGTTGGAAAAAAACGAAAAGGAGGCTATAAGGAAAAATTCTACATATGGTCTGTGTAAAAAAAAACCTGCTGTTTTCTTTCTTACATACAGCTCAACAAGGTCGATTCAGGAAAATTTCAGTGTTTTTCCACGTATAAAGAAATTTAGATGTTAGAGATTCATAGCTGTGTAGGTCATGCTGTTTTGTTTCTCTTCTGATCTCGATTGACGTGTCATTTTTAACAGACAAAATGCCTGTGTAACCGTGTTTTGTTCTAACTGCTTCTACTAACTTTCTGACACTACTATCCCCAACTGCTGTGACGTAATCTTGACATTGACCCAAATTAGTCTTAGGGGACCTTGCTGATTGCTTCGCCCTTCAATTTTTCAAATATTGATTTGGTACAACACTCAAAAAATGATACAGAAACATGATTGTTTTAGCAGATGTTAAGAAGCCAGACATTGTTTAGCAGCTACAGCATAGTTGTGCTTTACTAGGTAATTTCTAAAGTCTATTAATTTACAGCTGAGTAAATTTTGCATAGAAAAATCGCAACTTGGTGTGTTTTATTAAAAAGATTAGGACAGTCAAGGCAATTTCTTGCATTTTAATGTTCGTCTTTTTTGTATCTGTAAGATGTTCTTGAGAGCGTGAAATTGGAACATTGAAGAGAAAGAAAGTGAGGGGGAGGTGGGGCCCACTAACCTTGGCTGCCCACTGTTTTGCCTGTCTGAATGTGTGTCCCTGAAGATTTATTTAATTACAGTCTTTGAATAAACTGCACTTTGAGCTGTGAAGAGAAGAGAAACAACATCAAAACACAACATGGCAGAATAACCTCACTCAACCCTCTATTATGCAAAACACATTTTATCTAGGTCATCAAACTTTATCATTATATATTCTTCAGCAACTCTCATATTTAGAAATGCCTCTGTCATAGAGCACACTGTTTGTTACACATGTATCCACTCACTTGGTGTGTCCTCCCTACAGAGACTACCTAACGGCTCCATAGATGCCCATGACGATGGCAGCCGGGTGTCTGAACTTCAGGACCTGCTGGATCGGACCAATAAGGAGCTGGCACAGAGCAGAGAGCACTCCGCCACCCTCAACGCCCGAATGGCTGAACTCGAAGCAGAGCTCGCAAACGCACGCCGAGAACTGAGCCGCAGTGAGGAGCTGTCAATCAAACAACAGAGGGAACAAAGAGAGGTGAGAGGACAGGGAATGTGTGTTAGTTCCAAATGCAAAGAGAAGACAAGGATAAAAAGACCTGCAGTCTTATGTATACAAACAGTGTTTTTTCCAAAAGTGAAAACACAAATCATGAAAAGGATACATGAGCACATACAAAGATTCACAAATGAAAATACTAATGTATACAAAGTAGAAAAAAAGGTACACAGGTTCACAAATGTGCATAAGAATCAAAGATTCTGTAAGCAGTACTTATAATGTGCACATGGATCCACAAATGTGTGCACATGTGAACTGATACACATATCCAAAAATGTCTACAAGAAACAAATACTGCGTATTTAGATCCACAAACTGACAAATGTGTGCTAGGATCAGCAAATGTATGATCAGTTCTACAGATTCAAGACTTCACAAATATGTGGAAGAAATTACTAATGCATATCTAAATCCTCACATGCAAACAAGATGTTTAAAAAAAATGAATAATGATCAGGGGATGCATACACATATCCCATAAATGTGTATAAAAAATTGGTACACAGATCCAAAAATATGTACAAGGATTAACAAATGTGTTGCAGATTCTTAAAAAGCCACATCAGCACCGACACACACATAAATTTAAAGATCCATATGTAAGGTTGCAAAACTTTTCATAGAAATTAACGTGAATTTATGGGAATAAAAAGGAATCAATTTGAATAATCCTTGAATTTACAAAACTGAAGGTTGGCCCTTACCAGGGATTTTAAATATTGTCAGGGAAAACATATTTGAACATAATCTTGATTAAAACAAACAGATTTCATGCAAGTATACTTAAGAATATCTCTGCTATTCCTTAATCACATGTACATACAACACTGCTTACTGCAGGGGTATTGAGGCCACGCCCCCTACATGCACTGTGGCCGAATTAAATCAAAATAACAAGATAAGAAAAAGATCAATTGGATCAATCTGGATCCCATGGTGGACAACCTGGGGTTGGCAAAGAGTGGTGGATGGAAGAACAAGAACTGGGGTAGCAGGAGGGTGTGTTGATGTGTTCAAAGTGCAGAGAGGTAAAGGGGGCAAGGCTGTGCAATGAATGCGCACACTGATTCACAAATGCATCCACTATTCAACTAATCAGTACGGCGCATACAAAAAGATGTGCAAATGTGTTCACATACATAACGTGGTGTGTAACCTGGTGCATGAATGGATGCATACAAGGATGCTTCATCTGATTATCAGGTGTGTATAAATCCACATTTAATTAAAAAAAAAAAACAAAACAAAGCTTGCAAAATTGTGCTTTGTGCCACTTTGTAAACCACATGCCTGATAATTGTTTCAAAGAAATGTATTCAAAATGAGTTTTTGTAGTTAAGTCAGACAGAGACATAATTCTCTTCTTGCTTGTTTTTGCTGTTCTTTCATGGTTTTATATTATGTTGTTGTTCTGTTCCTGCAGAGAGAAGACATGGAAGAGAGGATAACAACGTTAGAGAAACGCTACCTCGCTGCACAGCGGGAGACCACACACATCCACGACCTCAACGACAAACTGGAAAATGAACTGGCTACAAAGGACTCCCTGCACAGACAGGTAACAGGCACACACTAAACATGCTTTGAAATAGACTGTTATTCTACCTCTATCAGACTGGCATTGAAGAGTAGTTTCTGAAAAACATTGCTTTATGAAGCCTGACACACTAACTGAATCTGTTTATTTTTTATGGCATTATTCTGCCATTCTCAGGCTCTTTGAATGTGTTGATATCCCCTGTGTTGTAAAGACACTCCAACAAAAATGGCACATTTGTCTTGATGTAAGGTGACATGCATCTAATGTTCTCCTGCTTCTCTCCTGCCATTTTCAATATTTCATGCCTCAACAGAGCTGAAAATAATAAAGCCAGGAGAGAAGACATCAGTTGTGTATTTGACAAGTGTAACAATGTATTTAAGGTGTTGAAGGAAATTAAAGTGAATGAGTGAGAGACAACATAAACACAATCCCGAGGTTCATGTGTAGCTCAGGGTGAATATGAGTTCAGGTCTACACCGGGGATACTGGCGACATTACTCCATTTTTGCCCCGTGTGTCGTGTCCTCACGACTCACCGGTTGCACAACACCGACTACACCTCTCTTGAGATCACGCTAATGTCAGTCCTTCTTTGTGTGCGCGTGTGTGTATGTTTGTTTCAGAGCGAGGAGAAGGTACGCCAGCTGCAGGAGATGTTGGAGATGGCAGAGCAGAGGCTGGCTCAGACCATGAGAAAGGCTGAGACGCTGCCGGAGGTGGAAGCTGAGCTGGCACAGAGAGTGGCTGCTCTATCCAAGGTAACAGCCAAAGTGGGGCTGGGTGACACGGACTAAAACTCACATCTACGTTTTTTTAGCTGGATGGGGATACATTATATAAAGGTCTGTTTTCAGTCAGGAAATAAGAAATCAAAGTCAGTTCTGAGTTAAATCCATTCGGGTTCAGTGCATAATGTAGCACAAGCTTTTTGTAAACATCAAACTCCAAAATATCAACAAGTACATGAAAAAATATTTCAAGATAAAAATGTTTTTATGTGAAAGGGGGCGGGGGGTTATAATATAAAATGAAAATGCTCTTCGAATAACATGAGGTCAATTAAATCTCCCTGTTGTCAACAAGTAGCAAGTGCCTGAATGTAAATGTTAGTACTTTAAGAGTTTGAATTTTGGATTAGTTGCTTGAAAGAACTTAAAATCATGCTTGCAATTATCCTGTTTTTATAGTAATTTTGTTTGGATTCATTCAAAGTAGATGAGATACAAAGTCTCCCTACATGCGACACTTTCAATATGTTGAACTTTTTTTTTCCAGATTTCTTTGAACACAATTTTGGTGATGATATTGTTTTATTCAAAATATTTAAGAAGTGAAATTTAAAGTTTGTAAATATGTATTTTTATAAACGTATGCCTAAAGCAGCTGCTGGAAAGTCTTACAAAACACCTTGATAAATTGCTTAAAACATGTTAAAATTTAATTTTATATCAGTGGTTCTCAACCTGTTTAGCCTTAGGACCAATCTCCACTTTCTCCAAATTTCATAATACTTACTGCTACTCGGATCTATTTAACAAGACATTAAAGTTTTAGACCTCAGGTGAAATTGCAATACTGAGAAAGACAGAACAAAACAAACATATTTTATAAAACATGTAGTCCTGAGAGGACATGCAAATGTTCTGGTATTTTTGTGTGTTTTCCATTGTTATATTTGAATTCTTCCAGAGAGTTTTAGACATAAATACATAGCACAGAAAAAAACAGCTTTTACATCCTAAGAAAACAATGTAAACATATTGAGATTGAGTAAAAATGGGAATGGAAAAAACTGTGTAAAATAATAAGTCTGAATTCATGTCTGCTTAGGGTTCATGATGGACTCTTTGCAACAAGTATTTCTCCCAGGCACACATCTGTAAACGTCTGAAACAGTCTGCGTGACCTACTTTTGGGTCACAACCTGCCAATTGAGAACCTGCCACTTAAGAAGGTTCTCAGTTGGATCCTAAATTCACTCCTGGTTCTGACTGTAACAGTTTTATTACAGAGCATCAGACCTGGCAATATTTTTATCATGAGCAACATCAGCACAAACTATATTGATTTAAACAGTATGGTCTACTCTTTATCTTGTTTAAAACTATCAGCGTACCTTAAAGCTCAGCATGTTTCCCAGCCCTAACTTAGACACACGTGGAGAAAACACAGCACAGAGAAAAAAGATGCAGTTACAAGAGTCACAAATCAGAGAAACAAACACATATTTTAATGCAGGGATTACAGTAAGATGCCATTATACTCACATGAAAGTGTCTCCCCCTGCAGGCGGAGGAGCGTCATGGCAACGTGGAGGAGCGGCTGAGACAGCTGGAGTCACAACTGGAGGAGAAGAACCAAGAGTTAGGAAGGGTGCGTGCATATATGTATGTGTATATGTGCGTGCTCAGCAGCCCTGCAGGGTCCTACTGACCTCTCTCTATGATGTACATATGTGTGTGTGTGTGTGTGTGTGTTTGTGCATGTGTGGACAGGATGCTTTCACTCTGTGCTCCCCCATGCATACCCGTGCAGACACAAACACACAGGATATACAAACACATATTATATAGCTTCTCCATTTTTCTGGTGCATTGTTGCATGAATTTGAACCAAATCCACAAATCTTTCTGCAACACATCCCCCTCCCTCCTCTTCTATAAGACTGATTGGCTGCTATCTTTAGACTCTGAATAATTCACGCAAGACTAATTTCTCGCTCTCTCTGTGCCATCACATGACTATATTTAGTATAAAAAAACAGGCATCTCTGAGGATGTGGATTTGTGTTTTTTGTGCATCTTTGTTAAATGACTTTGATAATTACTGTAGAATACATATTAAGTACAGCACTCCCCATTTAAGAGAAGGCTTTTAACCCTTTTTATTAGCACATAAATGGGTGTAATTAAGTCTCTCTGGCTGCAAGATCTATTGTTGGCTGAGCAGACCTATATCTGGCAGCTGGTGATCTTGGGCTAAATACACACTTCATCCTTTAATCCAAGCAGAGATGCTTGATTAGATGCTTAAATACACCCAAATGGAGTCTGTCTCAAAGAGAAAATTTGATGATCTCATTCTTTTCATCTTTTTTTATTTATTTCTACACAGGCTCGTCAGAGAGAGAAAATGAACGAGGAGCACAACAAGCGTTTGTCTGACACGGTGGATCGTCTGCTCACTGAGTCCAATGAGAGACTGCAGCTCCATCTGAAAGAGCGCATGGCTGCCCTGGAGGACAAGGCAAGGCCTGCACACACACGTTCATCCAAGCAGCAGATCATTCTGCTGCTGTTATTGCCTCACAGAACAAATGAATATCCAGTTCAGCACATGTTGTTCTTGGAATAAAGATTTGTTTTGACATGGTTTCATGGTTCTTCTGTCTAGAACTCGCTCATTCAGGACCTTGAGAACTGCCAGAAACAGCTCGAAGAGTTCCATCATACCAGGGTCAGTGAGACGGAAATCAATCATGAAACTCCTGAAAGCTCCCATTTTCTCCTTTGTCCAATTTATGGTGGCGTTTACCATCAACCTTCCTGGTGTCTTCTACCATTATCTATTGGATTTTAATGCAACTTTACTCTACAGCTCTGCTGCATCTAAGTGTAAAACATTCATCATTTTGTTTAAATTAGTTACCTATTAACTGATGATAAATGCCCCATTGTCAGGTTCTGGCCCTTTACAGACTGTAAGCTCCACCCTCCTTGATAACTGTTTCTAGGTTTGACAAAATCAGTCATTGCTGGTCTCTCTACCATTTGGAACAACTGAAAATAACTCACTGCTTAACTTTTATTCATACATTTCGGTGGCCCTGAAGTGTCATACACAGCAACAGAAACCAGAGCAACACATCAAAAGCCAAAGCAACACAACAGAAGCCAAGCCAACACAATAAATGTGAAAGTAACACATCAAAAGTAAAAGCACAAAAGCTGAAGCAAATCTGTACATCCAATCAGCCATGATTCTAGTCGCCTTTCAAGTACCTACCTCTTACAGTTAGTGCTTTGGCTTTTTCATTCAGTCTTAAACCTGGCCTCTGTCAAAGAATAAAGACAGAACTACAGTAAGGGGAATGACAAAAAACCCAAAATATTTAATCTCCTAAAAAAAAATCTAAATATTACTGATTTATGATCTTAAAAATTGGCAAACATAATGTCAATGTCAATGCCAGTGGCCTACCAAAGTGCTTTACATTAGAATAGGCAGACACAATAAAAAAAACAGTAAAAGCAATAAAACCAATTAGAGCAATAAAAAAGCAATAAAAGCAATAAAGCAAAGGCAATACAGTATAAGTATGTTTAATAACCAGTAAAACCAATAAGAACTCAATAAAAGTGACGATGCTCTGCCAAAGGTCAAAGTGAACAAGTGCGTCTTTAGCCTTGTTTTAAAAGTGGAGAGGCTATTTACAGTCCGCACATTGAAAGGTAATGCGTTCCACAGAGTGGGAGCCGCAACTGAGAAAGCTCGTTCTAGTTTTTAAAAGGATCGAGGAGCATCCAGGACCTTCTGATTTCCTGACCTAAGTGCTCACGAGGGCTGGTGTACCTTAATAAGGTCAGATTGGTATTCTGGAGCCAGCCCATTCAGAGACTTAAAAACAAATAAAATAATTTTAAAACGAAAGACATTTTCACCAAAATGCATTAAAATAGACTCTGCTTGGACAAAAGTTGTTTGAGTGGAGTAACCTGGCAATCGTTGCTATGAAGAAAGGTTCTTCTATTCTGATTTGCTGGTCAATGAACCAGTCAGAAAGCCAACAAAGGGTCAATTGTTAACTGTGTGATAATTTAACTATACACTATATTGCCAAAAGTATTCACTCACCCATCCAAATCATTGAAGTCAGGTGTTTTTAAATCTCTTCCATGGCCACAGGTGTATAAAATCAAGCACCTTGGCATGCAGACGGCTTCTACAAACATTTTTGAAGGAATGTGTCACTCCCAGTAGCTCAGTGAACTCCAGTGTTGGTACCATGATATGATGCCACCTGTACAATAAGGTATCTTGACATTTACTTGTTACCAAATGTTCCACAGTTAACTGTTAGCGGTATTATAGCAAAGAGGACGTGATTGGGAATGACAGCAACTCAGCCATGAAGATGCAGGCCACGTCAAATCAGCGGGGTCAGCAGATGCTGAGGCGCATAGTGCACAGAGGTCATTAACATTCTGCAGAATCAGTAGCTACAGACCTCCAAACTTCATGTGGCCTTCAGATTAGCTCAAGAACAGTGCATAGAGAGCTTCAAGGAAAGGGTTTCCATGAAGCTGCATCCTAGCCTTACATCACTAAGTGCAACACCAAGCGCCAGATGTAGTGGTGTAAAGTACGCCACCACTGGACTCTTGAGCAGTGGAGACATGTTCTCTGGAGAGAAGAGTCACGCTTCGCTGTCTGGCAATCCAATGAACGAGTCTGGGTTTGAAGGTTACCAGGGGAACAGTACTTGTCTGACTGCATTGCGCCAAGTGTAAAGTTTGGTGGAGGGGGAATTACGGTGTGGGGTCCTTTTTCAGGAGTTGGGCTTGGCCCCTTAGTTCCAGTGAAAGGAACTCTTAATGCTTCAGCGTACCAAGACATTTTGGACAATTTCATGCTCCCAACTTTGTGGGAGCAGTTTGGAGTTGGCCCCTTCCCGTTCCAACATGATTGTGCACCAGTGCACAAAGCAGGTCCATAAAAACATGGATGAGGGAGTTTGGTGTGGAAGAACTTGACTGGCCTGCACAGAGTCCTGACCTCAGCTCAAGAAAACAGCTTTGAATGGAAACTACAAGCCAGACCTTCACGTCCAACATCAGTGTCTGAGCTCACAACTGAGCTTCTGGAAGAATGGTCAATAATTCCCATAAACACTCCTAAAGCTTGTGGAAAGCCCTCCCTGAAGAGTTGAAGCTGTTATAGCTGTAAAGGGTGGGCAAACATCATATTAAACCCTATGGATTAAGAATGGATGTCACTGAAGTTCATATGTGTGTTAAGGCAGACGAGCAAAACCTTTTGGCAACATAGTGTATTTATCTGACACACCAGATGGACCATTCAATATATGTCACTAGTCTTTGAAAAGGAGCAAAACCTTTCAAAAGCATACGTGTCAGGTGACTGGACAATCATTCTGTCAGTCACTGTCATTATGAAATGCGTTCCAGATCTGATAAAATTGGTACTTAAGCTGTTAGCATCTTATCTCTGTACGAGCAGTCATGTCCTGTTGTCGTCCCGCTCATAGCTCCCACCTCTTCCTGCCCTAAAGGACTCTGATTGGGCCGTGCCGCTTCTGGCCCAGCTTGGTCCCTGTAAACTGGAGCTCTGCAGAATCTGGATGATAACAGACATTGAATCAGGCTGATCCAGCTGCTGCACACTGTTATAACTATAAATAAAAAATGCCAAATAGTACTCATATGGCGTATCTTAAATTAGCTTGAATTTCACACTTGCCAAATTTCACAAAACTACTTGCAAAAATTTTTACCATGGGGTTACTCTGACGTGAGATTAAGATCAATTGTAATAAAGCAGAATTATATCACAGGTTATCAACAGAGAAAAAAAAATATATATATATCACACCTAATTTCACTCTCTCGTCCTCAGGAACGGCTGATTGGAGAGATTGAGAAGTTGCGAAATGAAATTGACCATTTGAAACGGCGCAGTGGAGTCTTTGGAGATGGAACCCACCCCCGGTACACACATACTTACACAGATAGTTGGGAAAAAACTGTCATGGCCTGCTGTTACAGTACAAGATGGACCAACACTTACTTTAAATCTATCCTTTAATTAGCTGGCTTTGGTTCATACTTTACACACGCTCTCTCCTTGACCCACCACCTAATTCCATGTTTTATGTGTTATTAATATGTTGTGTATCAGGTCTCACCTCGGTAGTGCCAGTGACCTTCGCTTCTCCGTAGTCGAGGGCCAGGATGGACACTACAGCACAACTGTGATCAGGAGGGCACAAAAGGGCAGACTGTCGGCTCTGCGAGACGACCCAAACAAGGTGCTCACACACTCAGCAGGATGGAAGATTTACAGATCACACAGCCATGTGTCCACCGTTGCTCTAACCACATACAGCAAGTTCATGTCTGCTTCACTAATCTGTGTCGGAGCTCGGCTGATGTTTAATGATCATCACGCCTAACTCACCATTCTCTACTAACCTCTGTCTCTCTGTCCTTCTGTCACCTGCTGCCATGGACATGCTGTTCAATGTAAGTTCATCCATATACTCTCATAAATGGCTGCATACTTCCACTACTTGTCATAATGTATTTCTAAATGTGTTTGTTCAGTGTTTTTTCGCCCTAAACAATGTAGGAATGTACATTTTAAAAGAAGTATGCTATACTATTGTGTGTTGGGTCTCATTAGATAAAATCATCATTTTTAATGAATAAGGGAATCGCAAAGGACTGTGAGGTGTGTATACCTGTAATTCCTTGGAAAAAATATATACACTGCGACTTTTTCTCTGTTTCAGCACCAAATTAAAATAGTTGTCACTAATTAGCTCTACAATGGCAGACATGGATTGAATAGTCATTATCCAAGCACTTGTGGCTTAAACTCAGGCTCTATAAAATGAAGAATGATTTCAATTTATTTCAACCGTATGCTAATGTCTTCATAACTGTGCTCATGGATTTTCGAAATATATTTTGAGATTTCTTCCAAAAAGTATGCTTATTGCCGAAGTATTATAGCGCAGGCACCCCAGTGCTCTAGTTCTACTTTATTTATCAACTTTAACTTGTATTGGAGTAATTATTTGACCAGGAGCATCTATACCTTGACTTTGCAGCAATAATAAACTTGCGTACTTCACCACTGCTTACATTGTGTGTTTGTTGTGTCCAGGTGTGTGCTGTGTTTGAACAGGACTACTCATCTCTGCGTGGGAGCGTCAGTCACCTCCTGGGCAGTGACATCGAGGCAGAGTCAGATCTGGATGATGATGTTAGCTCCGCCCTGCTTTCCCCCAGCGGCCAATCAGACGCTCAGACTCTGGCTCTGATGCTGCAGGAGCAGCTTGACGCTATCAATGAAGAGATAAGGTGCACATTAAGCTACAGCTCGTGGTGGTACTATGATCCCTGGAGGTTAAACTAGGTTGGGGCAGCAGGAGCGAAACACAGGATATAGATAAGAGGAGAACAAAGTGGTAAAGATAATGCAACATCTTATTACAAGGCAGGGGGCATTTTAGGAGATACTACAGCAAATAAAATGCCACGGCTGCTGTTTGTTAATGCAGTGATCGAAGGCCTGTGGCCAGACATGATGCACCAGATTAGAGGGTGGTGTTGAAATGAAAGATTACATGCAGATAAATCTCTGCTCTCAAATTTTGCTGTCTACTGCAGTAAACAACGTCTTTAGGTACTCTAGCTTATGCATAAGGAGAGCAAATGCAGGAAAGATGCTGATTAGGCTGTTTAGTAGACAAAAGAATAATTAAAGAATATCCATTCTTTAAATGCAAATTACAACATCTTTTATTAGCATCCATGTCTTTATACATTTATATTTGTGTTATGTACAAACACAAATATCTAGTCATCCAGGATGGCATGAGGACATGACCAGGACAAAAAAGAGGACAAAAGAATATCACCCATGCTGACTGTCTTGTGTTCTTCAGCCCTCTTCCACCTTCATTTTATAAATACACATACATCTTCTCTCACTGGCCACTTTATTGGGTATACAGCCTATTAAGTAAAAATATTTAGTCAGCTAGGGATGAAATGTAGATAATGAAGAACACGCTGCTTGTAAAAAAAACTCATTAAAACAGGTCAGAAGTGGATCAAAGATATACTTTCTACAGAGAACTTTGTAGCGTTGTTTGTTTTTTGTTTAGCAAAGAAATGTGGTTCAGATCTGATAAAACGACTAAAGCTGGTAGCATCAATACTAATTTCTGTATGTGTCGCTATGAGTCGCTTCCTGCTCATAGCTCTCACCTCTTTCCTTTTAAAGGATGCTTATTGGACCGAACCACTTTGGGGCGCTCAATCTTTGTAGATTGGAGTTTGGCGAGATGGATCTGCCTGATCAAAAACATTGAAGGTTTAGCCTTTGGTGTTATTTACACCAAATTCTGACCTTCCTTTTTTAAATGACAGAAGAAATGCATCAGATCAGTCAAGGTTTTTCCAAACTTCTGTTGTTCAATTTTGGTAAGACTGTGTCAATTCTAGCATTAGTTTCTGTTCTTAACTGACAGGAACGACACCCCATGTGGTCTTCTGAAGCTGTAGCCCTGCTTCAAGGGTCCACATTGTTTGTAAAGAGATTTTGTCCCTCTGAATTGGTAGTAACGTGGTTGCATAGTTACAGTTGCCTTTCTATTAGATCAAACTAGTCAGAAATTCTTCTTTGACCTTTGCATCAACAAGGTGTTTACCTGCATACGGATTTGGATCACTGCCAAAATTGAATCCCCTTTTCCTTGGGGATTCCCTGAAAATATCATCAAAATCCACTGAAAGCTTTATGACTTACGAGTGAAAATTAAAAAAAACTGCCCCACTTTGCAAAGTTGACAAATCCTGTAAAGAAATCCTGTGTGGACATCCATCTTTGGATCACCATCAAAATCTAATCTTCCTCCTTGTGCCATGACCAACATTCCCTGAAAATTTCATCAAAGTCCACTGGGAACCTTTTGAGTAAACTTGTCCACAGATAGGCAAACAAACTGATAAATGCCATTAAAAATAACCTCCTTGGTGATGTTAAAATCAAAAATGAATTAAAAATTTTGGGGATAAATATTCTTATTTTGTCAGTAAAAGGATAAGATGTATTTTGAGAACACAACAGGGATGTTTGTGTGCATGAACAGGATGATACAGGTAGAGAGAGAGTCTGCAGACCTTCGCTCAGATGAGATTGAGTCTCGTGTGAACAGCGGCAGCATGGATGGACTCAACGTCACCCTTCGACCCCGAGCCCTGCCCACCTCCGCGACCGCCCAGTCCCTGGCCTCTTCCTCATCTCCACCCACCAGCGGCCACTCCACACCTAAACATCACTCACGAAACACCAGCCACCATCTCGGCATCATGACTCTGGTCAGAAAGGACAGACTTGCTGTGCTTTATAGAAACACATATATGCAAGTTTTCAAAGCTGTTCCTGTAATGCTGTGTGTTACTTTTGTTTGACAGCCAAGCGACTTGAGGAAACACCGCAGGAAAGTAGCAGTAAGTTTGCAAACAAAACGGCACATTCATGCTTTTTTTTGTCTGATTATGGCTTTAGTTTCTAAATTTATTTTTTGGGTGACTCTTTAAGTCTCCAGTGGAAGTGGACAAAGCTACAATCAAGTGTGAGACATCACCTCCCTCATCCCCTCGCAGTTTACGCCTGGAGACCAATTTTGCCCAGTTTACAGGCAGTCTAGAAGACGGAAGAGGGTAAACACAAACATTAGCACACACACTTATTTATATAGTTGGTTTCTTTGCCTAGTAATATTATACCTTAAGATTTCATCCAATCAATTTAGGAGGGCATACATTTCTCATATTTTACTATTTGCAGTAAGCAGAAGAAAGGCATCAAATCATCCATTGGCCGTTTGTTTGGAAAGAAGGAGAAGGGAAGAATGGAGCAGACTGTGGGCAGAGAAGGACAGACTCTTCCTGCCTTAACAGGTAAACTGCAGGCCACATAGCATATGTCACACTAACATGGCCTACAGACTGGAGGATTCTAAAAGACAGAAAAATTATATTTTTTTTATCTATTTCAGACTTTGAGATGGGCATTGGGGACACTATGACTCTGGGAAAACTGGGCACTCAGGCTGAGAGGGACCGCAGGATGAAGAAGAAGTACAGCATTCCTTAATTTTGGACTTTTGTTTGTGTTTTTTAACTCATTTTTTTAGGTGTAATATCTCAATAATGTTGTGCTTCCTCAGAGTCTAATTTCCCTCTGTTTTCTGCTTGTTTTTTTATTTCCATCTTAGGCATGAACTTCTTGAAGAGGCCAGGAAAAGAGGCCTGCCGTTTGCACAGTGGGATGGTCCAACTGTTGTCTCCTGGCTGGAGGTATGTCATCTTCTTCTTAATATCTACAAATTGTAAATTTGCACCTCAAACAAGAGTTACAAGATGCTGCATGGATATAAATTTGAATTCAAAGGGTAAAAACAGATATACATACATATAAAGGTGCTACAATAACCACAACTAAGCCAAAAAATGTCCATGTAGAAATGAATACATTAAACTAACAGTTAACTGTTCAACAGAAGGTCCTAATATAAAAGAAACATCTTTACATCTGGGGTCACTGACCTGTGGATCAGTGTCTTCTGGTAAATCTTTAATACATTTTTAGTAGATTTGTTTGTATTAAATATAGACTTTGGCTTATGAGTTATGATCAAGACGGTCAAACCGTTGAGCTTATGTTGACATACTTTAGTTCTGGTCTTAAACTGGTGATTTATATGAAAATAAAGCTTTACTTCATGCAAAGTTTTGGTTTGAAAGGGCTACATGAGTAATTAAATACAATTTTGACTTTTAACACCTTGAAATTCGATTTTTAACACACAGAAGGAGCTTTACTAAAGTTCCAGGTCATGGAGAGGCCTCTTTAAAGAAATGCTCCTTAAAATGCTCCATTTTTTACTTCCTGGGATTTATGATGTAATAGCTATACAGCTTAACCTACGTAAGTGTTTTGAAAGTCCGGCCTGTGGCCTGTAACCTCCCCCCTCCCATCACACATCATTTGGGCAGCCAATTAGTGAGTCATTATCATAGCCTCCCTTTGACACTTCGACTTCAGATCTGAGCCTTTCCAAAGGAGAGGGAAAAAGATCCTCATCTGATCTTCCACAGACAAAATGTTTGATTTTTTTCTTCAACTTAAATTAAATCCTTGCTTAATAGACACCCAAGACATGATGTAAAAGATCAAACACACCAGGACACGGGACCATTAGACACATAAAATTGAATACCAATTACAAAGTCACATGAATTGTTTTTGCTTTGTAAATAGGGGCAGATCAATCTGTCTTTCACTGTTAACATTATAGGGGATCTTTATCTGGAAAAGGCTGATGATCACTAGTTTATAGAAAAGACGATTAACTTTTTGTAAGATATGTATTTTAGTTAATTAAGAAAGTAAACATCGGAAATTGAGAACACTAAAACTATTTAAACCCCCTCAACCATGGATGTATATGTATTTCTGATAGGAATCTAGGATATTTCATAAAATCTGTAATTAGGGCCTTGGCACCAGCCACCTTATGTCTGGGTGATATTTGCTGTAATCTAAACAGCATACAGTAACCAAATCAAAATGAGACAATTTACTAAAAGGCTTATCTGCAGTCCCTTCCCCATCTTTCTGACCTTTTATGGTGACGCTGTCTCAGTGTTGACGATGAATATTTTGACCACTTTCACCAGCTGTGGGTGGGGATGCCCGCATGGTATGTGGCAGCCTGTCGTGCCAATGTGAAGAGCGGAGCCATCATGTCAGCTCTGTCTGACACTGAGATCCAGAGAGAAATAGGCATCAGCAACCCTCTGCACCGACTCAAACTGCGCCTGGCCATCCAGGAGATGGTCTCCCTCACCAGCCCATCCGCACCACTCACCTCCAGAACGGTAAAATAATAAAACAACATGTCATTTTAAAACCCCTTCCTTCATGCATGTTTTAGTACACACAGGTATCAGATTCATATCAATCAGCCCTTAAACAGACACAGAACCAGCTTCAAGTCCCTGCAAAGCAAGAAAAAAAATAAGCATTTTCTGTTTGTAACATAACAGAAGACTGTGATATGAATAACCACTCATAATTTCAACCGTACAAATCTATTGTGTGTATAAATCAGGGTTCTAAATAATGAGAAATTAGGCAGTAATATCTGCTCTAGGACATTGTTGGCATGTTTGTTGAATGTGCTGAAACATCACCCAGATGAGATGATACTCTTCCAAAATTTAAAGAAAAAAATGCTACAATTTAATGCTGAAGGGGTTCATCGGTCTGCTGAAAAGAAAACTTTGTTGGTGGGTTAAAAGTCAACAAATGATTACGCAACCACATATTCAGGCCTCCTGTTGCTGTTGTTTCAGTGTGTGATTTTTAGACAGCTGAGTTTTGTCAAAGTGTTAATGTTAATTACACCTAATTTCATAAATTCATTAAGTGTAGAAAATGGCAGGGAGCCACAGTATTTAGCAATAGCAACAGCCTTAGCATTATTAGCTTTAGCATTAATTCTGTTGGGTATACACAACATTAAAGCAAAACAAGATCTTGTTAAGTAGGCTTATTTTGAGTCGATTGTGACGGAGCAGCGCTTTCACTGACTTTACACACTTGCCCCGCGGAGCACATATACACACACACACAGTGAGCGCACATACAGACGCCGAGGCCGGCTTGAGTCCACACAACTACACTAAACTTTTGCCTTCCTGCTAGCGTTTTTCTCACTCTGTAAAAACTCACCATTTTCCTCCTTCCCCTCTCTGTCTCTTAACGTGATCAAGGGTGCACACTTGGGACACAACTTTAAAGCACTCCTACCGTGACGTGCATCTTAAAGGCACCAAGGTGCGTCCCGGTCTTGTGTTTGGATGAAAAACCAAAGCGCATCATTTCCGGTTCCTATAAACAAAATCTCGCGGGAATTCATGCTCACATGACTAGGGACAGAGCAGTTTTTGTGGTTTTAGAGTTTATATCCCTTTTCTTATGGAAATACAAATTATGAAAAATATGCATAAAAATGTAATAAAAATGACGATTAAAGGGGTAGGTACATAAAAGTGGAAAACGTTTCAATTATGAAGAAAATACATGTTTCAGTTTAAGTTATGTAACAAATTACACCCAGTGAGAGGGGCTTCAGCTTTTAAAGATGGCTGCTTTGGCCTGCTGGGGCGAGGGGGGACTGGGTTACAGAGTAGGTAACAGCTCCCATGTGAGATGTCTCTGAGTTGTTGAGGAACTCTGTGGAATATCACATTATTTTTTCCTTTGTTTTTTGTAAATATTGTATATACATTTTTTCACCGTTGAATTTTTTTTTGTTTAAGTTTCTTGCACTGCCAGATGGGGGGCCGGCATAAATAAACAACACCAAACGCATTCTTCTGACTACGCCTGTGTTTTTGAAAGTTTTTGGGTGTTTAAGAGAAGAACCCCGCGACACGATACATAGATGTTACACATTTATCATATTTGTATTTAGTGGTAAAAATGATGAAAAATCCATATAAATGACTTTTAAGACTTTTTTCAGTCCATTAACAGGTGTTAATTTAGCAGCACTAGCTGTTAACTGACCTACCATTTACTTTTATTTTCAGGACCAGAAACAGATATCAGCTTAATTCTTTGAATGAGGAGGGTAAACCCACAGCCTCCTTTATCTACTTTAAAGAAACTGGAATATTTATGTGTGTTTAATGCAGGTTTTGCATTGTAAATATACTGGTAGTTGCTCTGATCCAAACTTTAGCACAGTAGGTGGGAGTAACGTGCCTTATTTGATAGTTGCCAACCGCCATAAAAAAGTAGAAGAAGAATCACCAGGTCTTGTGTATTGCAAGACAACAGCCGATTAGCAGTCATACCGCATAATACTACCAAACACAGAATGTAGTACACAATATATACTGTAAGCCAATAATGGGAAAAATTTGCACATTAGGGCTCCATTAACCAAAAAAGAAGGACTGCATCACAGCTGTAAAGCACATGAACAACTGCATTTGTAGTTGACTGGTAAAACAAAACCCTACACATAGCTGAAGCGTTCAGTCATTTTATCATTGTTGTTCGGGGGGGTACAGAGTCATATATAAGGATCTCAATCACCTTAAATGTCCATTAAAAATTCATGAAAACCTTTTCAACAGACTCAGTTCAAAGCCCCTTTACATGACTACAACAACTTTATTCCAACATAAGACAAACATCTGGTTTGCCTTACAGGGACTTTAAGAGTTGAACACATTAATCAACACAGAAGCACTCATAACGTTCTCCACTGTTTGGCTTTAACGTCACTTTGTACCCTGAGGTGTTGACTCCTCTTACTCGTATTTTTGTACTCTTGGGGAGGCTCAGTGTCGGCCTTTATCTGAGGTTAACTTGTCCTGTTCTGCTACCATGAAGTGCATGGGTTTCTGTGGGAAAACAACACAACAGAGGCAGATTTAGCTACCTGCGTGAAATACACTCCCTCCCTTGGCATCACTCACCACAATGTTTGTCTGGGTGTGTGTTTGTCTGTGGGGGATGCTTTGTGTAAAAATATACATGAGTGCATTCTTTGGTGTGTTTTTGTGTGTGTGCTGGGTGCGTGCGTGTGTGTGTGTGTGTGTGTATGTGTTTTTCGTCCTCTGAGCAGTCCTCCGGAAATGTGTGGGTGACTCATGAAGAGATGGAGAACCTGGCTTCCTCCACTAAAGCGGTCAGTACCATCTGGGTGCTCCCCTCCACTTTCACCTCCACCAAACAACACTCCCTCACACTCACACTGTCCCCACCGTGACACACATATGTTAAATTCCCACGACATCACACACTACGCTTTTTTTTTTAAACACTGTTTTATGTGTGTCTGATGCAAGTGATATAACCTGTCTTCATTGGATCTTTGTACTTGTGATAAGTTAATGAGTGTTGAACATGCTTTTTTTTAGGGTTTGCTGCATATTTAGAAGAGCTTTATGTGTTGGTATGTGTTTGTAGGTGTTCAGTGTGCATCTCTTGTTATCTTTCTAACCTTGCAAATTGTCTCTACCATGCTGCCGCTCAGGAGAATGAGGAGGGCAGCTGGGCACAGGTGAGGTCACTGATCTGCTAACATCTGTCCAAGCCCACTCTTGACAACAACACACAAACGTGTCCATGAATCATGGAGCAAAGCCAAGCTACCTCAAATTCTTCTAACGGAAACTGTTTAAAGCAAAGTAGGGAAAAAAAAGACTGTATCACAGAAAAAGTAGAAGTGCTTCGAAAGCACGAAACCTTGCCAAAGGACCTCTTTCACAATACATGTAATTTTGCCCACAGCCCAATTTTTTGTTTATTGTGTGGTATTTGTAGTACACCCAGAGACTCCCAAGAGTATACCTTTAGAAAATCCAAAAGTCATCCAGGGCCTGTACTATGACCTATTTTATGATCATTGCCATAGGTGTGAGCCAGGGTGCACACTTTACCCCAAAACTTACTCAAACACAAATAATAAATCATCAAATTGGAACAAATCACCTTCACTGAAGTCTGGTGCATCTTTTGAAATCAAATGTAAAGCTAAGTATTACAATTGAAAGCAGTTATTGAATTTTAACTGGAAAAAAATTAGGTTTTTTTATGATTTTTTCAACAAATTCAATTCTTTGGAGATGTGTCTGACCAACTTACAGTTGCTGTACACCTAAAATACTTACAAATTATTTGGCCACATATATATTCTCAAAGTGGGAAAAAAATCATCAAATTCTGAGACCGGTAAAGTTGTTCAATTAACAGGTTGGGTTACTGTGGTAGAATCAGGATACTGTTCCATATCTTGTATATCAGGGAACCTTTAAAGATTTGTTCAGAATTCATCCTTTAAGTATGATTTCTTTTAGAATTTGAATGCTAGATTCAAAACAAACATTTCACATGAAATGTTATTCATTTTAATATTGAACAGCCACAAAGGGCCTGTATATTATGCATCAGATGATCCTGTGAAGGCATATTATTGTCTCTGTCCTGCTGGAAAGAGAACTTCTGGCATGTGTGCACATGTTGCATCTGTAATCTATTATTTGGGATATTATAAACATTTTCAAAATCAGAAACCCCTCCAACCATACACAAGCAAATTCAAAGACTCCATTCTATGAAATAACCAGCCAATCATACATCTTATGGATTTCTCAGATCCCCTTTCCCTCACTATAGTTCCAGTCTACAAATTTAAATTGTCCAAGCCGTTGCTATGCAAAAAGACACGAAGGCCATAAAACAGATTACATGCATATATAAGTACTAGAAACAGAAATTGACAGAAGTAATGTTTATGTATTGCTGTCATTGTAGATATATACAATCTGATTACAACAATCCAAAACTGCATTGGTTTTTACTTGTATCAATGGCTCATTATTATCTCATCACAAAGGCATAATATACAGGCCCTTTGTGGCTGTTCAATATTAAAATGAATAACATTTCATGTGAAATGTTTGTTTTGAATCTAGCATTCAAATTCTAAAAGAAATCATACTTAAAGGATGAATTCTGAACAAATCTTTAAAGGTTCCCTGATATACAAGATATGGAACAGTATCCTGATTCTACCACAGTAACCCAACCTGTTAATTGAACAACTTTACCGGTCTCAGAATTTGATGATTTTTTTCCCACTTTGAGAATATATATGTGGCCAAATAATTTGTAAGTATTTTAGGTGTACAGCAACTGTAAGTTGGTCAGACACATCTCCAAAGAATTGAATTTGTTGAAAAAATCATAAAAAAACCTAATTTTTTTCCAGTTAAAATTCAATAACTTCTTTCAATTGTAATACTTAGCTTTACATTTGATTTCAAAAGATGCACCAGACTTCAGTGAAGGTGATTTGTTCCAATTTGATGATTTATTATTTGTGTTTGAGTAAGTTTTGGGGTAAAGTGTGCACCCTGGCTCACACCTATGGCAATGATCATAAAATAGGTCATAGTACGGCCCTGGATGACTTTTGGATTTTCTAAAGGTATACTCTTGGGAGTCTCTGGGTGTACTACAAATACCACACAATAAACAAAAAATTGGGCTGTGGGCAAAATTACATGTATTGTGAAAGAGGTCCTTTGGCAAGAAGTTATTGTCAAAAATACGAAAAACTGCCCAATCTTGCAGTGTTGACAAATTCTTGAAAAAATTCCTGTATCCACATCTGGACATGATCAACTCCAAAATGTAATCCCTTGTCTCTTATGCCATGACATACATTCCCTGAAAATGTCATCAAAATCTGCTGAAAAGTTATGGGCTCTAATTTCCTGGCGCAAATCAGGGTTGCGCTGGGTGGCGCAGCCTGGCGCACCCCCGCACAGTGGTAAATTTCTCCGGCGCGCCACGGTGCACAGCTAATTTCGCAATTTGGTAGACCAGCTGCGCCGAGATGGGTGTGACGGTGCACCAGGGGGAGGTGTCAAAAGATTCAGCTTGGCGCAGTGACAATTTCATGCCAAAAAAACACGCGGAAGGTGCGCTGAAAGCCCGCCAGCTCCAACCTGGTCTATTCTCAGCGCAGGCGAGGCACACCCCGGCAGTGGTAATTTGGCTGACAGGCAAGCTGTGCGCACACGTCACCAAAACCTCACAGGCAGGTATCCACAGTGTCAGGCACATTTCAATGCAATAAACAATCACAGCAACCACTATTTAATGTAACCGTCTGAACCAGCATATAAATTTGTATCTATATTAATTGTCCCATCACATCTGATGTCAGATCAGAGACGTTTGTCATAATTAACGAGTTCACATCTCTCAAGCCAACCACAGCCACATCATCTGATATGGAGTATCTGGCTTCTCTCATCTCATGAAATTCAAAAGAAAAGAAAAAAGAGAGAGAAGCTAGCTGAATAAATGTAAGTCACTCGGTGTCTTAAGGATTTACCTGTGATTGCCCATATTTCTCTGTTTTAATCTTTATTTGTAACGTGATCTACAAAACCCAAAACCAGTGAAGTTGGCACGTTGCGTAAATCGTGAATAAAAACAGAATACAATGATTTGCAAATCCTTTTCAACTTATATTCAATTGAATACACTGCAAAGACAAGATATTTAATGTTCGAACTGAGAAACTTTATTTTCTTTTGCAAATAATCATCAACTTAGAATTTAATGGCAGCAACACATTGCAAAAAAGTTGGCACAGGGGCATTTTTACCACTGTGTTACATCGCCTTTGTCATGGTTTGTTAATCCGAAACTAACAAAGAACAAGGGAAAAGACCCAAATGCAGATTAAACCAAAAATGACTTTAATAACTATAAGCAGGATCAAAAACTCCAAAAACAAATCCTTAACAAAAAGTCCAAACGCAAAAACAGTCCTTTACAAAAGCTCAAGAATACAAAACAAAGTCCCAACGAAAAATACCTTTCAAACTCGGGAAAACACGGGAGAACACTGGAAACAGAGAGACACTGAAGACAAAGATCCAACGCAGAAGAAACGGAAGACATGAAGCCACGGCAGAAGAAACAGGAATGAGCCTACAAAGACAAGGGGAAAACACCAGGGTTAAATACATGAGGTGATTGGGGTAAACGAGAAGCAGCTGGGGAAGAACAATCAGGGATCAGGTGTGACAGGACAAGACAGGAAGCAAAACCCACGGCATTAAGGGGAGACAGAAGGACTTTCAAAATAAAACAGGAAAAACAAGGACAAGACTAGAAACGTGAACAAAATGGGAAGCTTGACAAGGACTGAGAAGAAACAAGGGACACAAGACAAGAGGTCAAAACTGGAAACAAGAAGTAGAACAGAACACAAGGAAAAGGCATACAAAATAAACAGAACTGGCAAAATCATGACAGCCTTTCCTTTTAACAACACTCAGTAAACGTTTGGGAACTGAGGAGACCAATTTTTGAAGTTTTTCAGGTTGAATTCTTTCCCATTCTTGCTTGATGTACAGCTTAAGTTGTTCAACAGTCCGGGGTCTCCGTTGTTGTATTTTACGCTTCATAATGCGCCACACATTTTCAATGGGGGACAGGTCTGGACTACAGGCAGGCCAGTCTAGTACCCGCACTCTTTTACTACGAAGCCACGCTGTTGTAACACGTGCAGAATGTGGCTTGGCATTGTTTTGCTGAAATAAGCAGGGGCGTCCATGAAAAAGACGTTGCTTGGATGGCAACATATGTTGCTCCAAAACCTGTATGTACCTTTCAGCATTAATGGTGCCTTCACAGATGTGTAAGTTACCCATGCCTTGGGCACTAATACACCCCCATACCATCACAGATGCTGGCTTTTGAACTTTGCGCCTATAACAGTCCGGCTGGTTCTTTTCCTCTTTGGTCCGGAGGACACGACGACCACACTTTCCAAAAACAATTTGAAATGTGGACTCGTCAGACCACAGAACACTTTTCCACTTTGCATCAGTCCATCTTAGATGAGCTCGGGCCCAGCGAAGCCGGCAGCGTTTCTGGGTGTTGTTGATAAATGGCTTTCGCTTTGCATAGTAGAGTTTTAACTTGCACTTACAGATGTAGCGACGAACTGTAGTTACTGACAGTGGTTTTCTGAAGTGTTCCTGAGCCCATGTGGTGATATCCTTTACACAGTGATGCCGGTTTTTGATGCAGTACCGCCTGAGGGATCGAAGGTCACGGGCATTCAGTGTTGGTTTTCGGCCTTGCCGCTTACGTGCAGTAATTTCTCCAGATTCTCTGAACCTTTTGATGATATTACGAACCGTAGATGATGAAATCCCTAAATCCCTTGCAATAGCTCGTTGAGAAATGTTGTTCTTAAACTGTTCGACAATTTGCTCACGCATTTGTTCACAAAGTGGTGACCCTCGCCCCATCCTTGTTTGTGAATGACTGACCATTTCAGGGAAGCTGCTTTTATACCCAATCATGGCACCCACCTGTTCTCAATTAGCCTGTTCACCTGTGGGATGTTCCAAATAAGTGTTTGATGAGCATTCCTCAACTTTCTCAGTCTTTTTTGCCACTTGTGCCAGCTTTTTTGAAACATGTTGCAGGCATCAAATTCAAAATGAGCTAATATTTGCAAAAAATAACACAGTTTACCAGTTCGAACGTTAAGTATCTTGTCTTTGCTGTGTATTAAATTGAATATAGGTTGAAAGGGATTTGCAAATCATTGTATTCTGTTTTTATTTACGATTTACACAACGTGCCAACTTCACTGGTTTTGGGTTTTGTAAAAAGATGGAGTACATTATTGCAAGGAGGATGAGGAGGAGATATATTTTCACCTATGGCGCTGCTATTTGGCGATGACAGACCAGGAATGCAGGTGGATCACAAGCATGATGAATGGATTACCCTGCTGCTGTTTTTAAATGTAATTATCACTTAATTTTGTACTCATATTTATTAGACAGGAACAGATTACATCTGTCCCACGAGGTGGTCCACACTATGACGCGCATCGTGGCCTCCGATGCACGGCCCGGTGGCCCCTGCGGCCCCTGCACTCTCCCAGTTGCTGCAAAAATGACAGCGGCTCCGACCATCTTTGCCACCGAGGTGAAATTGTCACTGCACCTAGCCCGTGGCGCATTTAAAGGCGAGGAGAGACGTTCATTTGATTGGTGAAGATTACACTCGGCTGTGTTAAACCCACCCACGCCTTCTCTCCTCCCTCTCTGCTACTTGCGCCGGTAGGAGGGACGGAGGCGTGGGTGCGCCTCCCTGTGCCAGACTGCGCCGTACATGAAACTTGCAAAATACCATGGACACACCCCGTTGGCACGGCGCAGGCGCGGCACAGGGCAGGTGTGCCCCGCCTGCGCCTGGTCTACGAAATTAGATCCCATTGAGTTATTGGTGAAAATGTGAAAAACTTATGTCTCTCACAACATTAACAAAACCTTTAAACATTCCTGGATTTGCATTTGTGTTCAGATCAGCACCAAAATCAAATCACTTGGACTTGTTGTTTGAGTTTGAGACATTAATATTCAACTGACTGATACCATCATATCAATACTGATAGACTTAACAATAAAACAAGACTAAGTTTGCTCTTGATACAAAACAATAAAAAGTGGAGTATCTTGTAGCATTGTTTTATAAAAGTTAACTTCAAAGAATAGCAGTGAGTACACAGGAAAAATATCAGGGCATTAATCTGAAAAAAACATTACAAGGACACAGTCACTTTGAATGCTGAGGGAAACAAGCCTGTGCTCCAGCCAAGTATCAAAACAGAGACAAATCCCTTGGTTCTTTTGACTTACCAGTGCTATAGACTATGACAGACTGTACTTGAGGAATAGATTCAGTTCAGTTAAAATACCCTAACCCTAACCCCACATGAATTTTTAGTGATCATAAGGATACATTTTGGCATCAAAGTTTGCAAATTTGTTTTCCATGTACAGCCCTCCAACACAGCTCCTCTGTTAACCAAATTAGTTACAAAATGTCCTCTCTCTTTCTAGACTTTGGCGTATGGTGACATGAATCATGAGTGGATAGGAAACGAGTGGCTGCCCAGCCTCGGCCTGCCTCAGTACCGGTCCTACTTCATGGAGTGTCTGGTCGACGCACGTATGCTTGATCACCTGACCAAGAAGGACCTGAGAAGCCATCTCAAGATGGTGGACAGCTTCCATAGGTGTGTGGTCAGCTTAGTTAGCTTAAATCAATCAGCAGTGTCCTTCCTTCTGCTCACTGCATACATTAACTGTGGAGATGGGAAAGCTAATGACGCATGTGCTTGTGCTTCTCTTCATGTGTGTGCTTCATGTGTATTGGGGCGGGGGTTGTCTTCTTGTGTATGTGCTTATGTGTGTGCTTGTACCAGGGCTAGTCTGCAGTATGGGATTATGTGCTTGAAGAGACTCAATTATGACAGGAAAGACCTGGAGCGTCGGAGAGAGGACAGCCAACATGACATGAAAGGTACACTTTACACACAATCTGATACACACACAGAGATAAAAATGTGCACACACACGCACATTGAAACCCTAGTTTTAAAGAGGAAACACACTCATGATCTCATCAGGCCGGAGTACCACCTAGTGGTTTTACACGATACTGTCAGTTGAAAACTTTGAAACAGCTGCACCTTAGACCATCCAGGAGCCAACTGAGGCAGGCCCAGTCCTCTGATCTAGAGCTCCACATACCAAGGGCAGTCCACACACACACCCACACACACACCCACACACACACAAAAACTTAGATCTAGCAAGCCCTCTCGCCCTTTTGACCTTGAGTTCTGCACATGAACTTGACTCAGCTGTCTTGTCAAATCACAAGCTAGCCCTGTTTACACTCACACACACACACCCATGGACACACACACACACGCCGCCTGTTCCAACGCGGAAAGCTGGCTGACAGCTGCATTTTAAATGAACAAAGGGCGTGTGCCATTGAGTTGACACTATGTGGACATTCACATTTTCTCTTTATCTTGCTCTCTTCCTCAGATTTGAGTCACCATTGTTGTCTGTTCAATATCAGAACTGAAACTCTACACAAAACGTCCTCCAGTGACGTTAATCTGTGCCACTCTCTCTTACCTTAGATGTGTTGGTGTGGACTAATGAGCAGGTGATCCACTGGGTCCTCTCTATTGGTTTGAGGGAGTACAGTGGAAACTTGTTGGAGAGTGGTGTCCATGGAGCACTCATTGCTCTGGATGAGACCTTCGACTACAGCAGCCTAGCGCTTATCCTACAGATTCCTATGCAGAACACACAGGTGGGTATAGAGGGTAACTTGAACGTTGTCAGTTCAGAATGCGATCGCAAACTTATACACCAGCCATTTTACATCAATGTCATTCTTGGTGGGGAGCAGTGTTGCCAGATACAGCTGATAGCTACCAGCCCAAAAACTGTCCTTAAACCACCAGAATGCACACAAAACACCTAAAGTATGTGAAAATACTAATGTCTGTAATGTTATTTTCACTGCCATAAAATACACCACAAACACACTACCAATGAGAAAACTACATGCAGTCTGCATATTTTCTCTCCCCAGAATATTATGCTTAGGAACTAGATCTTACCTTATTTAGTTACATTAGCTTATATATAAACATACAGTATATCTTTAATGAAATATAATTACAATACAACAGAAATCCTGTCCAGTTCATGGAAAACAAACTTGAATGATGTGAATAGATAGTAAAATCCAACCTAAAATTGCCATACTGGGTTGAGCAGCAACTATGTTGAAATGTTGGGATATTCTGTTTTTTGGGGGGTTTTTTTGTTAATTGTCTTCTTCTTTGGTCTGATTGATCAGCATCTAAAAAAGATTCTGACTGTGTTTTAAGCTAGAACTATACAGTTTATAAAACAGCTGTGTTTCTGTAACCATGTAATTATTTTTTTCAGCCAAAACTGCCACAATTTCCCAACGCTGTATACATTATTGTTAGCTGGATAATCCTCATTTGCTAATTTAGCCAATGACATTATCGTTGGCTAGCTTTTATACTGGGTTCTCAGTATGTCAAAGCTGAAAGTTTTTTGAACATTTATGATTGTGAAATTTAACTTATGAACCCAAGTTAGGGCAAAATATGACCACTTTTATGTATGGCTTAATTTTTCACTATTTCACCTTGTTTGTGGCATCTGATGTACTGTGAAGTTGTGAAATGATGATGATTTTTCAGATTATTTAAATGCATTACATAGTTGCAAATTTGAAGCAGGAAATCCAATTTTGAGCTTAATACAATAAATGTGGTGGCCAGGAGTCAAGTAAATGCAGTGAAAGAGTTAAAATTAGGGGAGAGCCAACACTTTCTTTTTTATGGGACTATGAGGCTTTTGGACGGCTTTGAATTTTCAAAACCATAAAATATTCACCTATTTTACTTTTTCCCCATCAATTTCGTTTCAAAAAGCTCTGCCTCTGAATGCCAGCTACATACTGCCAACTGTGAGTCAGGTGTTTTTAAATCTGAAAGCTCTGTTGTTCCCTCTAGGAATCCACTTAAAATAATATCTGGGCAACAGTTTCAGTACAGATAACTTGCCCACATTTTTAGATTCACTTGTGAACAAAACATGGGGGTTACTTCTATTATCAGAGTAATTATTTGTCATCTTCAGGTATTTGTAGAGCTTTCATTGGAGTTTTTTCATCCACACTTATTAATATCAAACCCATAATAGCTAACCAGCAGCTTCACTGAGTCTCCTGCTGACATGGATTGTGTGTATCTGTGTTTTTTAGGCACGGCAGGTTCTGGAGAGAGAATTTAACAACCTGTTAGCCCTGGGGACTGACCGCCGATTAGAGGAGGTGACTTCTAAAGCTGCTGCTCTGATCAAATACAAAGTTAGTGGAAGGGGGTAAGTTGTATGACCTGGCTTTTCTCCCTGTCACTGTAGAGTGGGGATGACAAGTCCTTTCGACGCTCACCATCATGGAGAAAGAGGTTTCGGGCACGTGAGGGAGGGGCAGGGCTGGGCATGATGGCGGGCTCCATGGAAACGCTGCCTGCTGGCTTCCGAATGCCCTCCATGTCTATGCCGCCCTCTGTGAATCTGATGCACAAAAAACAGCTCCAGCCTGAAGGTTTGTTACTTTACTAACCACAACAGCTGGCGCTTATTTCTGTGTGAATCTTTGTGCTTTTCTGCTTGTCCTGACTAACTGCCTGCTGTGTCTTCTCTCATCTGCATTCTTCTCTCTGTCACATCCTATCAAGCTCCTCCCCCAGCACCCCCGAGACTTGACCCCTCGGCGGTGCGGACCTACTCATGCTAACTTCTCTCTGCTAACTAACAGGAGCGCTAACGCTAACAGGTAAGCTAACAAAGTGCTACCCAAAACTACTGTTCTCGCACCTCAGTGCACTTGAAAACTGGCATTGTAGCAGGTGGCAATGTGGCATGGGACAGGATTTAGGGAACTAACTTCACTTTGGGACAGTTGGGCTAATATGCTTTATTAGGCCAGTATAGTCTTTTGGCCAGAGCAAATTCACAAGGTGCTACTCAACAGTGCGCCTAAAACTAAAGGTGCATTCACACCAAACGCAACTTGGCGACTGACTGTACATTGACTTTGCATGGAGCGTGCTCGCCAGGTTGCTCAAGTCGCGTTCTGTGTTTACGCACCTTAAGAGAAATTTTCATTACTGCAGTGGATGATTTTTTACTGAGGTCACTCTTTTTTTTCTGGAGAGGAACTGAATAGTCCATGCTAGTTATCCCGTTGGAGGTACTGACTTTTGGCTTATAAAGAGGCAGACAGGTAGTGTTTAAGCAGGCCAACAAATACCTTAATCAATAAATGTACAGAAGCTAAATTTAAATGTGAAAATAGCAAATGTCCTATTTAATAAGTTCGAGTCAAATCAAAAGCAATGATGATCAAAATCAACAGTCCCTTGTATTCCAGGAATTACCAAGCTCTTTGTTTTATCTTGCATGAAAAGAAGCAATGTACATCCGTAACAACACAACGCAGTACAAAGTTTGTACCCCTAAGAGGGCTGAGTCAATCCCATGCATGATGTCAGTACTGCAAATAAAAGCTAAAAAATTAAATTCTGGTATTGGAAGTCTGTATAGAAATTTCTGGCAATATTTGTAGCTTAAACATTGGCCATACCTATCAGCCATGTATCTGCTGCAATATTGAAAGCATGTGTGAATGCACCATGTTGCCGCACCTTATCACTGAAAGTCTACATTTAAAACTCAACTGTATCATTTGATGAAGAATGGAATTTTGTTTTTCCTTGTTTCACAACTGTTTCTCACACAGATAAACTGTCAGAATGAAAAACATTGGTCAATTTTAGTTAAAAAGATACTCTGTGCTCTTGATGAAAATAATCAATATTGGCTTGTTGTAGATGGAATTTTTTTTAAAAAGGAGAATAATATTTGTATTTTAAAAATTAGGCACATACATTTGGACATGGCATAAGTTGAAGGACTAAAAGACGAAAAAAATATTTTTTCCTAGCTTTCACTAGCTTTTTGAATGAACTATTGTGTGAATTTTTACATCTTGCTTTCATGGTTATGTTTACTGTGTTTGTTTGTGTTGTTTGTTTGTCTTCTGTCTTTTATGTTGCATTCAGTGTTAACAATAAAACAAATTACCCTTCACAGGAACAGTAAAGACAGTTTGTTGAAAGCAAAGTGTAATTTATTTCATGACAACAAAAGACCATAGACAGTATTTGGGCATGGGCAGAACCTTTGAAAAGCGTATCCTGTAGGTGACTGAATGATTGTTCTGTCAATCACATTCATTACGGGCCCATCAGACAATGTAGTAGGTGAACGCTACTGCTGCTGTGTATAGGACAGAACGTAAACCACTTAGTAAATCAAACTCTCACCAAAACATGTTGGAGGTGGAGCAAAACTATCTGTTCCCTCGAGACATTTGTAATGTTGTGTGTTTTTCATGTAATAAAGAAAAGTGGTGCAGATCTGGTGAAAATGCTACTAAAGCTCTTACCATCTATACTAATCTCTGAAGGACTTTGATTCAGCCATGCCACTTTGAGCCACTCAGAATCATTAAAGATTGGAGCCTGGCAAGATGGACCTGTCTCTGAACTGCAGGGTTTAGTATTTAGGGCTTGTTCAGTATTCTCATTGTAAAATCTACTTTATTCCTGACTAAGAATGTCACTTTACGAGAATCAGAACTTCGAAATGATACCAGGAAAAATATGCTTTGTTTGATTCTGCGGCAAAAAAACTGCATTGAATTTACAAACTAGACCTTAAAAAAAGATCAGTTTTTTCAAGAGCCTGCATTTTTACATATAAAAACTGACATTTAAATAAAGTTGAGTTTGTTTTGTTAACTAACAAGTATTATTTAATATTTAATGTTATTCTAAATGTCTTTCTTCACATTTTGAATGTATTCGGGAGATAAGTATTTGTGATTGTATACAACAAATTAGAATAATAAATGATTGAGGCACATTTTATTGTTTTGGAATAAAGATATTTCATAGTTTGAAACAGATTAGAGATAGATTAGATTAGATAGAACTTTATTTATCCCTTTGGGAGACTCCCTCAGGGAAATTAAGAAGATTGAACCATTAAAGATTATATTCATGAGCAAAAGTATTTCTTCATAAAAATATATCTTTTTAACTCATTGGCAGGACACAGTTAGCATGTTCTAATAATCATTAGTGTATTTAAGGCTTTATTGAGTGACAAACATGTTCAAAGTTATGATGAAAGAATAAAGCGCATCTTATGCTAAGTCATAACTGTCATTTGGCCTCAATACTACAGCAGAGACAGGGAGTGGTCGCTCTGGTTAAGTTATTAAATATGGTAATAAACACTTTGGTGCCTCACTTATTCAGTATGATCCTGTGGTTGGTCTGTTTACCTGAACACCAAACCATCACAGCTCATGCAGAAGTGGACCCTGACAGCATTAGCCTCCTCTGAGCCTGAAAACTGTCAGCTGACTTTAAGTAACAAACCCCCGCTAACGTTGTACTCGGTACACAGGAGTAGTTTAATGTTACTTTGCGGCTCATTAAACATCAGTATGGTCACTGGGTTTATCATCAGACACAGCAACATCACAATTCAAATCCATAGGGACAACATGCTATTGATCCCTCCCCTTGTTGCTGATGCACAACGGCCCCGGAGTCTGTCGCCTTAACTTCCTTGCCCGCCTCATGTGAAAAATGTTGCCAAAAATGCATCTTCTTCTCTCCAATAAAGTTACTTTCAGATTTGGACTCATCGTCTCTCGACATGACAGGGTCAATGCAGCTCACAGCAGCAGATCATAGATGAGTTTGCTCTCTCCCCCTGATGTTTATGTGCGCTACACTAAGCTGGAAAGTCTGATTCTGCGTCTCTTTTTTGAAGTTTAGTACTTGTCGGTATTACTGAATGTAAAATGTAATTATATTGTACCGTTTTTAAAAAGGGTATTGAAAAATATTGGGGTATCATTTTATTTGACAACCTTATTCCGGTCTCATTTTCCTCTCCCATTGTCTCTCTTCCAGTGCATTCTCATTACCTATATGGACATATGCTTGCGGCCTTTTGAGAGTGATATGCCAAATCTGGAGAGGGAGTCCTGGGTGCCACTGGGTTGAGGTGCTCTTCACCCACTCTGCTGCCCAGCCTTTACCTCCGACCTTTCACCTCTCACCTCTCCTTCGGACATGTGCAATACAGAGGCCAACTCTGACTCTTTGAACTCTTGAGAGTGCTCATTGGCTGCGCTCGCTGCTGTAAAGGAGACTCGTCCCTGTCTCTCCCAGTTTAACCCCAGTGCTCCCAGTAGCCTTGTTGTTGTGGTGTTGTGCTCCTGCTCCCCTGGTCTCAGCTGTGGGTTCTTGTCCTGGTTCTGATCTCTCAACATGGCCAAGTCCAAATCAATATTCCTGCGTTATCACCTTCCAGACGACACAAGAGTTTGTCAGTGTGTAAAGACTAGAGAGGATGATGACAAGTCATTGATTTGGACTTGAGAATTATCAGTACTTGTATAAATGGCAGATCCCACTGCACATGCCCCTCTACCGGTTATGCAAGGTATTAATCATTAATCGTCTCTGTACATAAAATGGATGACTTATGTTTTTTATAGAAATATTATATATATAAATATATATATATTGGAAATATCTATGGAAAATAATATAATATCATTGCTGTATGAAACCCGATGCCCTGTATTCAATAGTGACTGTTCTCTCTCTCTCTCTTTCTCTTTCTTTCCCTTTCTCTCCGTGTCGGACCTTGTGTGTCTTTTTGCCGTATGCCGTAAGTGTATGACTTGTTTGTGGGAGGAAGTGTGTTTCTACAAGGACTCTTCACAGGTTTATGGGTCCAATTTCAAAGTTTTTCTCTCTTTGCCTCTTCTTCTCTTTCTTCTTTTTTTCCTTCCCCCATTCTCATCCTCTTTTTGACACTATGTAGCTGTTACCTCTCCTTTCTTTTCGCCTCTTTCGCCTTCAGTATGACACTATGTAGCCTAGAATAGAGAGAATCCTTTAATGTGAGTGAGTGTCTGTATGTATGTGTGTGTCTTCAAGAACAAAAGTTGAGTGTGAAGGGCCGACCCCAGCCATGTGACCATGACTTTCTTTCCCCCTGTGGATGGGTAGTGTGAACACTGTAGCTCCTCTCTGTTGACTCCTTTCTTTCTCTCAAATCAAACTGTAAACTGCTGCTCAACATCAGCCAATGATAAACACTCCAAACTGCTCAGAGTGACGGACTCCGCCGCCGCCTCCCTTTTAGTTGCCATTGAAACGTGCCAGTGAGGAGGCGGTCCTCTTGGCTGACCAACTCCTCATCCAGTGAGAACCCAGCAAAGAACCAGTGAAGTACTGGATGGGTGGTGTACACTCTTTTTTTATTTGTTTGTTTATTTTACTTTTTTTTCCAAGGTGTCTAAAAGGTGTAACGTGCTATGTGGCAGCTATGAGTACTGTGTCTTTATTCCAGGTGTGAACAATGCTGACAAATCAAGATTTTATTATTTGGCTATTTAAAAAAGTGAACTGTATTTATGACACTATATAGACATAAGTAAAGCTGTTTTTTAAAGATTTGGATCTTGTGTTCCTTTTTTCTGTAAAAGTGTCACAAAGTGTCACAGTTGGCGTACAGTGGTGAGTCAAGAAGAGGGGCCAGGATCATGGCTTTTGTGGTAGTGAGAGGCAGCAATAATATTTACACCCTTGGGACATCCCAAGACATCCAACCATGGTAGTCCAGTAAATTGATGCAGCTATAATAAGAGACTCAAAGTATACACCTCTCTATTTTCTTCATTAACAGGATATTTCATTGCTAACACCTTGTTTTGCTGCTGTTTTCTTTTGCAATGTTCTCTTTACATTAATTTGTTTCCCCAAACAATTTCCTTGCATTAGCAATGTCTCCAAACACACTGAGAAGTTCTAATAGTCAGACAGTAAGCACAATTGTTATATGTTCAACAGAATGTCACCATTTCATGCAACGCCGCTTAATCTCTGACAATATAAATGATGAGAGTTAAATGTAAGACAAATCTGCTTTGCGTACTTTGCTGGTTCTAATCCCAGCAAAACCTTTGATGAAGTATTTTATCATTACTTGAAGTGTGATTTCAATTATGCTTGTTGCCTTTATTCCCTTTAAATGACCTTTTGTGGCCAAACTTCAATACCTCTGGTGCCCACAAGAGGGCCGCAGTCCACACTTTGGGAAGCACCGCTCTTGAACATTCATGACACAGAAAAAACAACTGAACATTTTTTAAAGCTAAATAAAACTAGAATTACTCTTACAACCCTCGCTCTCAACTAAAGACTCTACATTCATATACAGATAATTATGTATAATAAGTATTGACACAATGTATTGAAAATGGTCTTTATTGCAAGAATTGAACAAAAATGTAAATTTTGGAACATCTAAATACACAACAATCGTAGTTATAAAAGTCAAAAATAAGTTAGCAAAAAATAAAAAATAAAATGGCAAAACCACTCTGTAGAAAAAAAGGGAACGTATTTACATCACTAGCATTCATTACCAGTTTAAATTAAGCAGATCTTGGTCAAAACTGCCATGGTACATATTGGCCCCACAAATAAACTCATGTTTCCTTAAGCATAAAAACACACTAAAAAAGAATGAAAGATGAGGGAAAGGTTTCGAAAAGAGGAAAAAAGTTAAATTAAGTAAAGAAAAAGATCAGCCTTAACACTCCTCTGTGGTACTATTAGACCAACAGAGGTCCACTTTTGGAGGAAGGTGTTAAGGTCATGCAGCAAACTCCTCGATCTGTGGTTAGGCTGAGCTCTTATGTATGTGACTAACAGAGCTGGACCGCGGGATAAGGTGAGGAATAAAAGGAAATAAGGCCTCGATATGACCAGAAGGAATTCAATTTAGTTAGCAGACCCATTTTTCAGCAGAGTGACAATTTAAACCAATCCCTACTTTTACATTTTAGCATAAGACACTCAGATCAGTAGAGCTCAAATAAATAAATTAAATATAAATTAATGACTGTTCTTCTATGCAGCATATTAGGGCCACCAAAACAAATAAATAAATAACAACAAGATCTGTAAATTAGGTTTGTTTGTTTTTTTGGATAAAGTCTTCAATTTACCAGATCAAATTTAGATTTTTTTCAAGTTTAAAAAATTCTTACATTTATTAGAGAAACAAATCATTTTTTTTCTGTTTCAAAAGTCAGGAAAAAATTGAGAAAAAAATAAAATCTGTGAAATTCAGAAAGTCCTAAATTCCTGAGAAAGCAAATTTTAAGTTTAAGAATGAAGTAGCCGAACTCATATAAAAAATAATACCGGACTGGGTCATTTGTGTCATGCCTGCAGTTATAAGCCTGATCAAATCAAACTTTCTCCCGGACAGAGTTATAAGAACTTTTTTTGTTTAAGCCAACAATTAACATTTGCATCTGCACATAGAAGAGACATTGTTTTAACCCCTGTATGGTGTTCGAGTCTCTGGGAACCTTTTTTCACTTTTATTAAGAGAAAACTGGTATGATTAATTATCTTTTCAAACTCAAACTCACTGGCCTTGGCTCATTTCCTGGAAAGAACATATATATCAGAACACATTTTCAATGACTACCCCATGTCTTTATATTACATACAGGATGTTCAGGTCCACTGTACCCGAGGCTAATAAAAGTGTGGAAAGTGCAGCCCAGAAATTTTTCCTGGATTGCTCTTATTTAGAAGGAAGGAGATGGACTAAACTCATTTACATGCCTACTTTAGGGTTTTTCTCCTTGCTGAAGTTTTCAGGTCCTCCACAGAATCCCTGTGGGATGCAGAGACTAGTAGAGTTTTTTTCTGTATAACCATGTCTTTAGAGAACTTCAACATAATTTCAAGGATTATCTGAATTGATAACCAAGACAATAGACCTGTTCAGTGGCAGAGAGATAGGTTAGCTGCCATTAGGACAGAGTGGGACAAGTGGGTGCACCACCTCTTCCTGTTTTACAACCCTGTGTCTTCATGTCACCATTGAAGAGCAGATGACATTTAGGGGCTGCTGCCCTTTTGGACAGTATATACCATCTAAACCTAGACAATATGAAATAAAGATCTGGCCTGCCTGTGATGCCACCTCCTACTTAGCTTGAAACTGAAAAGTCTCAAGAAATTAGGGTATTACAATTTGTTTTCTTTTTTTCTATTACATTTTATTAAAAAAAAAAAGAACTATCAAAAAATGACTCGTACTTATATTCTTAAATGTGATCTAAAAAAGTTAAAGACATATTAACCATTTATGGTGTTTACATTGCTTGTAAATTGGTTGAAGTAAACATCTGTTAAGTATTTTTTAAAAAATGTCATTTTGTTGAATTAAAAACCCAAATTTGCAACGGGTCCACCAGACCCACGAACACTGGCCTAATAACATAACATATGAATGCCACACAAGGGTTAAACTGGGGTTATCCAAAGGAAAACAGCACACTCCTACAGATGAGTTGATCTTGTTTTTCCGTTAAGAACTGCAGTGCACTTGGCAGATGCAAGACAACATTTTTGGGGTTTACTTTGAAACCAAAAATTCTTAATTTGGTTTCTCCTAAATGTATTCTTTGGTGTCTTATGACTTTGGTTTCTCATGATTTATGAGTTTTTCCTCACAAATTTAAGGATTATTTTCATACTTTTTTATCTAGTTGCCCTAATATGCTGTCGTAGTTCTTTAGCCTGCTTTGCCAATTTGCCATTTGCTTATTTCTCTGCCCCTATGGGTCTGCCGTGTGGAGTTTATTTGGGAATGTCCAGAGGAAAAGCCACAGCTCCGTCTCCTGCAGAGATGCTGTCCACAATGGAAGTCAGGGCCTGCATGTTCCCGTGCTCTGGAGAGTCAGCAGCACTCAGAAGATCTGCAAAGACACCAGAAAACAAAAACAAAAAACATGTTAGTCATCTAAGCTAGTCTAAATCAAGTGTTTCTGTGGTCTAAGGATCCTGTGTGAAGCGTGCTCACCCTCGCTGCTGTAGTTCTGTGTGCACTGCTCTGGAGTGCTGCTCCACTCAGGGCTGCTGCAGCAGGTGCTGCCAGAACTGGGCTCACTTGACGACGACACCTGTTACCATGGAGACACACACAAGTCGCTGTCAGTCACTTCGTGTTATGACACGGCACACCCCACCTCACACAGAAACACAGCACTCGTCACAATGTGGTGTAATACCACACACATACACACACACACACCCAAACACACACAGAGGCACTAATTCATCCTGTGACCCGTCAGAGGCAAACGTGCCTCACAAACAGTTAACAAGGGAAACAAGCCAGTTATCATAAAAACCATTTAAATATGGGGCAATCACTCAGAAAAACACATTTAAAAAAATTGTAATCATTCTTAAGAGCAAGCCTGTTTGTACACTCAAACCTTAAAATGGCAAATGCTTTCTAAATTTTATGACACTAAAACCAAGAACTAGATTTAAATGCTCTTGTTGTTCTTGTTTTAACATCACATTAGTGCCACACAGATCAGTTTCAAGGCAGACTTAAGTGGACAATAAACATGATCTTATGTTGTCAAAATATGTAAACCCCCATTTATTCAAATAATAATATTCAAATTTTCATCTCCCAAATATTCCAAATCTTCCTGTCTGCTTCCTTACTTTGGTTCCATACTCGTTGATAAAATTGTGAGTTTTTGTTTCTAATTGTCCCTCCTCTTGCACTTACTCTGGGCTGTGCTGGGCTGGCTCTGTAGTGCAGTCCCTGCTGTCCCGTCTCACTGTCCTGCTGGTTGAGGGAGGACACCAGTGCTTGCAGACGTTCGATATACTGAATGGCGCTCCTCAAGATCTCTACCTTAGGCAGCCTCTGGTTTGGATTCATCAAGGTGCTCCTCTTCAGAGCATCAAAGGCCTCGTTCACCTTCTTCAGACGCCTCTTCTCCCTGAGCGTGGCCGCTCTTCGGCGGTCCATGGTCACTGTCTTCCTCTTGCAGAGCTTACAGGCCCAGGGCAGGCACTGGCCCGGGCAATGGGGCTCAGAGTGTGGGGACAGGCTAGATGGAGAGGCTTTGTCTTCCGTCCCTGTCACCCCGACTCCAATGCCTCCCGACAGACCCCCACATAAACCCATCATGGAATTCCTATCCTGGTAGGCACCTTGGTCATACCCTCCTGGCAGGCGAGAGGGGAAGTAGCTGTCCCCTCCTTCGTAGAAGCGCTGGTCAGGGAAGAAGTATGGGTTAGTTTCGAAAAGCTCCATACTGGGCGAGAAGTGGTCTGAAATGGCACAAAACAAATCCTGCGTCCTGTGGACCTGCACTACTGCGTGTCGTCTTCAGTCCTGTGTTTGGAACGTGTGTGTCTGAGTGTACGTGTGCGTGCCTGTCTCAGTCCACAGCTTAAGTTTGTGATGAGTGGAAGACGTGTGGAGAACAACTGGTGTGGAGCAACTGTAGGCTGGCATTTAAACCCCTCTGCCTGCTGCAGGATCACAGGGTTAAATTTAGCACGAGCCCCCAGAAACCTGACACGACGTTTAGCTGTTGCTGCACATCTACACTTCACATCTTTGTTGGGCCCTTGCTCTCTGGGGGCTTTAGGGCCCATTTGTGTGTGTGGGAGTGTGCCCTTGTGTAGGCGCGTGCGCTTTAGAGGCCAGGATCTGATCGAGTTGCTGTGGAAATGGGAGAGATAAACTCAGATCAAAGATGCCCATCTTAATGAGCTAATCCCAGACTTGCGTCTCCCTCCATGACACCATTCATGAATCCCCCTCCCAACATCAAGGGGGGGATGAAAGGGACAGTCCAGAGACAACTGTCACTTCGACTAGGAGCCAATCGTATGCAATGACATGCAGATGTTTGAGGAAATTAGGCTGAAGATTTTTGTTTAGTCAGAACTAGGTCATGGATGAAGACAGTCACGGCTTTATTCTCAGAATGATAAACTGGCTTGATATTGTTATGTAAAAGCTTCAGACATGTAAAACTGTACACCACTGTCAGGTCTTTGTTTTACATAACTGCATTCATATGTCTTGACTCTCCTTCTAAGATGGTGGTACACAATGACACAAGTGACCTTTTGTGAGACACTTGTGGTTGGACAGGCTTGAACAAGAACGGACAGAGTGAAGTACAGTAAGTCCTGGACAAAGTTGACATTGACTCCTGTTACGCTCTAAAGTTATAAGACATTAATCAGACAAACATGCAGCAGAGGTTTGTTCTGACCTCTTCCAATCGGCTCGTACAGCTAGCCTAGCCACCAGGCGTTAATCCTTCCAGGACATGATTCACCTCATAGCTCACCAGCTAATTTGGATCAGCTTCCGCTAGCATGGACAAGCAGCCAAAATACACAACTCAGTCATCAGAGAAGTGGCCCGGAATGGCTGGCATAGTGAAGGGTAAGTTACATGTCTATGTATCCGACATCACTTCCTAAGATTTATCACAGTAATGATACAAGTACCCAGCAGGAAATGCTTGAGTCTAATTTTGAAGTTGTTCTATGTACTGTGATACATACATGATGATGTGTAGATATAGGTTACTATACAATCAATTATCCTTTCCAAAAAAACTTAATAATGTCAGTTTAATCATAGTGTGATGAAAACAAGAACAGTGTGGCACCATGAGAGTGTTAAGGGTGTTAAAGAGGTCATGTTTGACCTTAAATCAGGTTCATGTTTATTTTTGATGACTGCTAGAGTGTGTTCACAATCACTAATGTTCAAAATACTCTCTAGTTTTCACATACAGAGTACCCCTGATAGTGCTGTGTGGTCAGTCTGTCCGAGAGCTCCCGCCTCTTTAAGACTCCCTTCTCCACATGGGCAGAGTCCACTTTGATTGGTTTTCAGGTCACTTCGATGCTAATTGGTCAATTAATGCTGCTCATTCATTCTTCACTGGGATAGGGTTTTCCCAGAACCTTCAGGATACAATACATATACCGATACAGAAGCCACAATGTAATGATATGGTTACATTCTGGACACTGACCTTGCCTTTTCACAGAATTCCTTCATTTTTTGTACATTTAAAAATAACACAGCTAGGACAAGGTTTGAAGGAGTTTATGTCTTAAGACACTTCAATTACAGGTCTTTTGAAATCTAAGAGGTTATTTTTAATGTGACGTGCGCTACTTCATGTTTTTTGGCTTTTACTGCCACCTTTTGAACTGCACCAGGGATGATACCTATTATCCAAGGTGTATCTAACAACTGTTGTCACAGCATTTTGGGCTCTGTAAAATCTGTATCAGAATACACAAAGGAGTAGATAACAATATATTGTCGTATTGATTTTTCAGCACAGGCCTTAAATCTGTGCTCTACAATGGGCTTGCTACCACAGTCAAATGGGCTTAAACTGACAATGAAGCAATGGTAGACTGCACACTGATTGGTCTATCCAGAGGGGCCAGGGGAATTAGATATTCAAGGCTGCTGCTGGCACACAAACATCAGGAAATGAGAAGTTCTAACGCTGCAGATTTTTTGTCTTGTTCAAAGAAGTGCTCTATTACATGAAGGAGATGTAAAACACGCCAAAAGACATATTCAACTTGAAAAGAGTATAATTCTCTTAAACATTTAGTGTTTGCTCTGTCAGTGCAATACAAACATTGATCACAATTCATCATATAAAGGGATTGATTTTCTTGATCACCTTAACAATGTGAGAAGGATTGAATTACAGGTAGAACCAGTGCATTATCCTGTTTCTACATGGTTATTTCTTAAATTCTCATTTTAGTTTCCTCCATTTTACATCTTACTCAGAGATCTTTCTCAAAACCCCTTCATAATCCATAACATACAAACCGGCAGTATCTCACAGCAGCTTTAACTTAAGTTTTAGTTGATGAAATTTAGAAATTTATGTGGTCACTTATTTGGTTTGGCCCTATAAAAAGATTTTTTTTTTTTTCAGAGCCAGGCAATGAACAATTATAGAACCCATGGTCATTGACTGTGTTTACATGGACTGGTTATGATCCAGACTTTTAAATATGCCATTTCTGTTCGTCCATGTCAGTGTACCAACCCCAGAAACCAGGATACCTTTGCTGGAGAACCCTGATAGAAACACTTTATCTGGGTTTCTAACAGCTTTCTACATAGAGGTGGGAATTGAAAACCAATTCCAGTTGAGGATCGTTAACAGCTCCATCAAAGTATCGATATCATGAGTCCTTTACTAATCAATTCCCTTATCAATTCCTTCCACTGACAGGGTTCAGAAGCAGTCAGAATTGTTGCTTAATTTTTTACAAAAGGCATCTACTGCACAACCTTAAGTAATTGGAAACACCAGCAACTTGCAGAAGCAGTTATTTATGCTGTGACGTGTGTTTGACATTGTTGCCACTGAAAATCTACGAGCCAACATTTGCCCACACGGAAAATCTGCAGGAATCAATAAGGGAATCATTAAAGAATTGGATTGATTAGCAGGATTGTTAATAACACTGGTATCAATAAAATCTTATCAATTCCTATCCCTATTTCTACAACAGTGTGAAAACTAATCATTGTAGAATATTTAGTAGAATATAAGCCAACAGAGAAACAAATTGAATTATAATTTTATTATACTTTAAGGAGGATAAAGTGGGCTGAAGTAACAACACCAAGGTGCAGGTTCCACATTTTTATGTTCTGTATATAGAGAATCGATTATTGCTAATCATGAAACACCATTTTTACTTGAACTATGACATTTATTTTGCAGGGATGGTTTATTTTTTAGATCAGATTTTAAATTAACTTCTCTGCAGGTACAGTGGTTTTATCAATTCTGCTGGAAAGTAAATGTGAAAATTGTTTACTGCTTCCTTCTCTTGTTTGAAGAATCTTGCGATATTTATGTAGCACTCACATGTGTGATAAATCAAACTCATCATGGGTGCCTTTAAACAAGCGTGTCACTAGCAGGGCTGTGTCAGAGAATGTGTTGACCTGATAGAAACATGTGAATATTGAAAAGGGATAAGTTGATGAGAGGTATAAGTATACAGTGAAGCCTTTACTGATGGCTGTATCAGACTACATGACAATATTATATATTGATTTATTTATTGGCCTTAATGATTACACCATGCCAGATTAGTAAAGTCTTGCTTATCCATGTCTACAGAATGCGAACCCTGTCTGTAGTGATCTGAACCATCTGGATCATTGTACTCCTGTATCATGACATTTTCTGTTGTCTTCACAGTGGTGCTTATATGTATTGACTGAGGATTGCCACCCTGGTTTCAACAGATGTGTGATGCCAGTAACCTTGTGTTCTGAAAAGGAGAAAATATCAAAGAAGAAACAAAAGTGTACAAGGAGCGGCATAGGCTAGTTAGTTGGTTGATTTTTCTGCTGAGTGATGATTCTTTTTGCTTGAAGTTAACCAGTCACAAATGATCAGACATTAGCAATCCAGACTTCTAAGTGAATACAGCAGATAATGACATAGATGGTCCAATACCATCACCCAACAGAGAGCAAGCCTTCACCCAGCTCAGGTCCTGCCTTGTCTCCATATACATAAACCAGTATCATAGATCAAAAACTGTGGCTGAGCAGTATTATGAGTGAGTAGATTGTTATGTTGATTTCATCCTGTTGTTATTTGTGCTTGCTGTTGAAAATGTGTCTAAAATGTCTTCTTCCAGCAGCATATGCCTTGTGTTTGGCGATACATTTTGTTGCTAGTCCTTTTGTTTTATTCACAAAATTATCAGCAACTACTTGAAGTCGACTTGTTGTCTTTATTGGCTTCATTTTTAGACACCAGAGGTCCTAAATTGTCCTAAATTGAATTAATTATGAAGCCTTACATGTTATACCAGCATTTTGTATGATTGAGGCCTTGAACTATGATTGACTGTAAGTTTCTCACTCAGTATAGGAGTGAGAAACTTTTTTGACTTTTTTTTGGCACGGGCAGAGGATTCATCTCTGTGCACAGCAAGGGATATGGGCCATTGGTCATATGGGTGGGTTGTGGTCCCGTCCTGAATTCTGGGCACAGGTTTGGGGTTGAGGCAGAGTGCAGCGTCCAGGCTTGGCGCAGGGCTGCGGTGGGCTGTCAGGTTAGACTGTGATGGATCGTCACTGATGGTGGAGCGAGTACAAAGACGCCTGTGTTGCTCTCAGGGGTACAGCGGGGAGGGGGTCTGCAGTGTGTCCGAGTCACTCATAACCCTCTGTCATCTTAACCCATTGTCAGCAGAACTAGAGAACTCTGAGTGTGTGTATCTGAGCAGTTCGGGGCACACTTGTGCCTCGTTTAGGAACAAGTCCTCGCTCAGCATTTTAAAGTGAACACTTGAGGTGTTGTAAACAAGAGGAGACATGTTTATCTTCTGCGTGGAGACACTGAGTGGACTGTGTTGTTTGTCTTAAATTTACTTAGTTTAACTGATAAAGGCATCTAAATGTTATAATACTTTAATAGATCATGTGAAAAATAAGGAGGGCAGATCTGAAATGTAAGCTGTGTCCTTTATAATTAAATTAAAGCTCATCCAGGTTATGGATAAGACTACTTCTGATAAATCTTAATGAGTAAGACAAGCAAACAAGGTCATCAGGGACTGACCTTTTCAAAGTTATGTTTTACGCTGTAAACCATGGGTAGGTGTCTGCTGAAAGAGGGCCTAGGTTGTCTCTTTTTAAAAGGCAACAGTTTCATGATGACGAATATATTTCTATATTAAAATTAAGCTACAGCAGGGAACATTTTTGGTGTTCTCAAATACATACTTATACATCAGAGAGTAAAACTAGTAAAGAGCTCAAAAAGTACAGCTCTGTCCCCCCATGTGTCAAAATCACCAGAAAACAAGGGTCCAGGTGAGTTGTTTTTCTGGTTTGGAGTTTTTTTGTCCCAGCAATAAGAAGAGCTGGTTCAAAAAACAGGCTGAAGAAAATCCTGGTTTAGTGACACAAAAGTTCTTTGTAAAAAGGAGTCTTACATGAATGATCCGAGGCACTCAGATGGTTAAAAATCCTTTATTTCAGCAGTGAAAAGTCAAGCCAACACATTCTGACTCACCAGAGTCTTCATCAGGACATGGTTAACAAGTTACAGGTGTTTGAATACATGGAGGATGTCATGTGATTGTGTCGTGTGTGACACTGTCACATGGTATCAGAACTCCTCACAACAAAAGGTATGTGAGTCAATTATAAAAAAGAAGTCTGAAGACCTTTTGAATTTGCTAAAGGGTAAGTAAAGACGCTTTGTTACTTCCTTTGTTATCTTCTTAATCATAGGAAACAGTGGATCATCTTTGTTAAAAGAGACAGATCATATTCAGTATTATTTTTTATCGTTTGTTATTTTTGATCCATGTGCAAAAACATGAGAGGAAAGACAAGTGACTGGGGGGGGGGGGGGGGGGGGGGAATTTAGACATAACTGTCTCAATATATATCCACTCATGCATATCTGTCACTTTTAGGGTCTCAGGGGCGATGGAGCCTATCCCAGCAGTCACTGGGCACGAGGCAGGGTACACCCTTGACTGGTTGCCAGCCAATCACAGGGCTGAAAGAGAGAGACAAACAACCATTAACCCACAACACATTTACACCTAAGAGTCCACCTTCTTAGAGTCACCAATTAACCTAATGAGCATGTTTTTGGAAACTGGAGTTCTTAGGGAAAAGTTATGTATGATAGGGAGAAAATGCAAAGTGAAACCAGCAACCCTCTCGCTGTGAGGTACCAGGACTACCTGCTGACCAACCATGCAGCCCACAACTTAAATACGATCATTTCTATTCATTTCTTCATGTAATCCCTGATCTGTAAAACAAATTTACCGTCTGGTACGAACCTTATTTATCAATAAATACTTTAAACTGCGTACGTATCACATTTTGAGGATTTTATGGAAAATAGCAAATGTTAAATAATGCCATGTTAAAGTATGATATTATGCTGTTATTAAAACATTAAAGATAGGCCTTTCATTTTCAGTAAATAATACTGTATTTTAATAACAATAAAGACAGTTAGATGGAGACAATATCTGCCTGGATGCCTTGTGTTTATTAACAGTGCAAAGTGCTTCACACATTACTTGAGAAATTATATTTATCAACATATTTTCACATATTACTTTTTGCATTGAACAAGACGGAGAACATTTTGAGTGTGGATTTTCTAGTCTATCATCAATAAATTGTAGTTTTTATGCTGCAGATATACCTGACATCTGTGCCATCTGTTAGGTGAAACTGTTTTTGGATCACCTTATCACCTTTTTTCCACCGTTCCTTCACCTTGAAATGATCCAAACAGTCCTTAATGGGACTTCAATATGGTCACAACAAATAAAACACTAAAAACAAAATTTAATCAAATAGATTTGGTGGTCAATGATGATCTTCAAATCAGCGTTTTTACTTAGAACAATTAATCTTTTCTCAAGTTATATTTTTCAATAGTACAGAAAGTGTAAGGGTTCAAGTGTGTGTTTATGTGTACGTCTGTGTGGCAGGGGTTGCCCTGTCACTGGCAACAGTGCTCCACTTCTCCTCAGTGACAAGCAGCAGCACATTGTGGGACAGCTGAGCAGGAGGTGAGGAGGAGGGAGGAGGGGGGGGGGATCAGTCCTCCTCACCCCAGGTTAGCCTCAAGATCATCACTGACCTGAGCACAGCCGGGAAATCTGGGATCTGTAAGAGGAGAATAAAATAACAACAGTGACAGAATGTCGATTAAAGGTGGATAAACAAGAAGCTCCGTCCTGTGAGATAATAAATGATACACAATGACAACTAGCCATTTGGAACTGAAGAAGCTTCTTGGATGAGAAGTGAAACATCTTCCCAACAAACTCAACACAGTCCAGTTGCCTTGTTTGAATCTTCAAGATAACCATGACCTGGATGAATGAGAATCTACACAGACGTAATGACAACAAAGTTGACTGCTTAGGTACAAGAGTGTTGCCTTACTCTGCAGGTCCTACTTAATTAACTTTAATTTTTAACATTTCAGGACAGTTATATAAGTTAGCATTTTGTTTTTCATCAACTGGGATTCGGAGGAATTTCCTAAAGCTAAATCTTAAATAAAAGAAAAGCTTTTACAGATTCATTTAGTCCAGTTTGTGGTTATTCATCATCCAAAAGTTACTTTATGTTTTAGTTGTTCGTTCATCTTTGAACTGGTTTTGCATATTGGTGTGTGAGTGCTTAGGAGCAAATTCCTGCTTTAGATTGACAAAATGACTCCAAGTTGTTGTTTTGAGGGGTCACATCATGAAAAATTCACTTTTTTGTGTTTTTGCACATGTATTTGATATCTGTGTAACCACATCGATATTAATGCATTTACACAACTATAAAATAAAAATAAGCTCACCCAATCTTTTGTTTGTGGTCCTCATTTAACTGAAAACATGAAAATAGACAGTCTGTTCAGAATCTGGGCTTATTGTGACATTTCAGTGAGGCATGATAATAGAGCGGTGCTGGGATGATGTATTTTTGTAGGCCAATGCAGAAGATAGCATCACTCTGGTCTCTTTGACTTAAAGCCTATGAGATTTTTCACTGTTCTGGGATCATTGCTGATAATGAAGTCCAAGGGAAACAAAAAATAAATTATGAACGTACACATTTTGTTCATCGCGATAATCTTCACGAACTAAACTAATCTGCAAGATCTTTTAAGCTTATATGTAATTTGTGAGCATAAAAATCTACTGTAAAGATATCATGGAACTACAACATGGTGGTTCAACCTAGAAGCAGCTGTCAAACTTCCAGCGTATTACGTCATACTGTAACCTCTTGTTTGAGAATTTCCTCTTCATAGAATGATCTGTTCAAGTTGGTGCGCATGGCTGTGGCCAAGGTATGTGTGTTATTATTCATTAAAAACAATCAAAAATGATTGCACTGGGTCTGCAGCCATATTTGTAGTCCTTGTTGGCAGTTTGGTGACAACTGTGCTTTTAGAAACACACTAATGCTTTAACAAAAGCAGGGCAATAACAAAATGAAATGTTCAACTCTGGTACACATGTGTTCATCAGAGACATTATTTCAGGTATTTATCCAAAAAGCTATTCTAAAATCTCAAATACCTTTGGCCCTTGTGAACATGAGGTGATAAAATGCTAACTTACTTTGGCATTTTTGGACTTAGGCTCGCAGGGATGATGAGTTTTTGCAGGCTAAGCTGGAAGTTAGCATCATGCTGGTTCACTCGACAAAAAGCATATAGTTTTGTTTTTTTTCCACAAGGGTCTCTGGATTATTTCTGATGATAAGCCATGTAATGAAAAAAGTTAATCAAATTACTACAAATGTGCACAGCTGTCACTTATTTTCATATGTAAGCATAATTGGTGAGAATAAAATGCTAATGTCAGGCTATAGGAACCTACAACATGGTGGTTCAAGTTGAAAGCCACGGCCATGCTTTAGTTTATACCTCACACTTTTACCTGTGGTTAAATAGGATATCCTCTTAAGTACGATCTGATCAAGCTGATGCTCATGGCTGTGTCAATCTTGAATAGCATAATTTTTTAAACTATCAGATATAATTACACTTGGGGTCCCAGGCTATTTTTGTAATCCTTGGCACTTACTTTCAAGCTGTTTTTTTAAAAATACGCAATTATGCCTTTAAAATTCCAGAGTGGGGGCATCTTAGATGCTTTCAATGTTTGAGAAAAAAAAGTTAAAATTTTAATGAATGTGTTCACAACAGTTGTTATTTCGAGCATATTAGAACAAATTGGGCTAAAAACTAATTTCTTCCTATGGCAATCACACAACTAAACAAGGCATGGACAGGGGTGTGATATGAATTATTACCCAGTGAAAGGTGCTTTTTAAGTAAAGGAAAAGTTTTTATGGTTAGACTGTTTTATTTATTATTTATTATTTATTATTTACTTAAGTAGTCTGTGTGTTAGGGTATTTTATGTCTGATAGGTCGGTGTAATCAATGTGTGTCATTGTATCTAGATGTATGTATTTGCTTATGTGCTGCAAACAAAATTGCCCCCCGGGGACATGAAAGGTTTTCTAAGTCTAAGACTAATTTCTCCAAAATGTATCCATCTGTTCAAAAATTCTGGAGACTCTGAGACCGTAATCGTTAAAATGCTAACACATTTCTGCATTATGGGGCTCAAAATGGTAACTTTATCTCTGCTCTTGAAAATCCAATCAAATCACTCATGCAATCCTGACATAATTCTAAATATACCTGCACATTTTAATTTCACAAGAGAACTTTAAAGCTAACACTAAGTCCTGCCCACACAATACAAAGGAATATCACAGTGCAACTAAGGCAGAGGGTCAGAGGGTCCTGGTCCAGCTAATTGAGGTTGTCAAAAACTGGCCAACATATATTAACTGAAACACTAAAAACACTCAAAGCATGTGCTTTCTTTAAAGGTCTTTGCACCTGGATGTGTAGACCTGATTTATCTTTATTTTATCCATGAAAATGCTTGAAACTGTTTGTTTGTTTTGCACGATAATGTATCATTTCCCTGTTAGAAAAACCAGAGGGGCTCAACCTACTCTTAGGTACAATTTGATGGCAAAATCACTGAATGGTTTAGAAATTATATGATCCTTACAGCTTTAAGGAAAAGGTCAGGAACCGCTGTTCTACTTGACCCACTGCTGTATATTTACTGTTCTGCTGCTGTATGCCTCATGTTGGCTTTTTTACCCCCATTTTTCTGTTCATATTCTGTAATCATGACTGTAACTATATCACTGAGTGGTTTAGAAGGATATTATTATTTATAAGATATTATTCTCATAGTGACAGTAATAATTGTCAGACTATCACCATGATAACTGCTTGTCTATCACAAGTGTCTCGTCCTACACACTGAAGAGCTGCCTGTCCTTTGTGTTTTGATGAGCTGATACAGAACCCACATCATGAATGGTGAAGATGTCAACCAACATAACAACATGAAATCAATCGCCTAATTACTCTGAAGCAGAAGAATAGGAGCCTTTAGAGCAGATCTGTAAACAGCTACACTCCTCTGTTCATGTTGAGTAATAAACCTTACATAAGCTTCAGTGCTCTACAGCATGACTGATGTCTGGAGGTGATGTGACACTACTACTGCCCAACTAATCAAGGGGAGAATACTCCCATTCATCCCCGTTCAGAATAAAGTGCTCCCACCTGTGTTTTCACAAGGCTCTGGAGGCCTGGAGAAAGCTTTCTAAGTCAGGGGGGAAACAGTAGTTCTGTAGGCCGGTCCATGCTGCTGCTCACTGGGGCTTTTATCGCAGAGTAATCCTCTACAACAAACAGAATGGTCGGCATGTGCATACGCAGCTGTCGCCGTCTTAGTGCAAGTGGTGTCATGTTAAATCACAGGAATGGACTGAGCCCCTGAGCCATCCGCTGCCCTTCCCTTCGCTGGCATCCCACTCACTGCGACATCGCTGCACACATGGACAAACAACCATACATACTCATACCTACATACATAACCCACTTCCCACTAACACATGGCAGCTCTACAGTTATTTACTGTAAATAATCTGGCTCTGCTGGTACAAACAACCAGATTGTTGACATGGCATATGTCCCAATTATGCCACAGGTTATTAGCTAACTTAAAATAGGTGCGGCCAACCATGAATTAATGGCGGCCATCTTTTTAAGAGTTGTAGTTAAAGTTAATCTGAGTAGTATCCTCCTCGTAGGTTCTAATAAAATGTATCCCGTTTAATTTGAGGGTAATTCACACCTTAATGTTGCCCGAGTGTAAAACACAACCAATCCTTCTTGCGGTCATTGTGTTGTGAGTCTAATTGTATGGCTCTACGGGACTTATTCTAGTCAGGGGTGCCAGAAGGAAGACCAGGAAGTGGTCTGGTCTGCACACATACAGGGGCTGTTGACCTCAAAGTGAGCAGCCCAGGTTTAAGTCAGGCCTGTGGCTCCTTTCATACATGTCTGTCCATGCTTAATGTATTCCTAGCTTCCCACTTTATCTGTTGATATCTTTCAGCCATGTGACTGACGCAGAGGACTGGAAGGCATGTAGAGTTTAGATAACACGGAAAAAATTTAGAGCACCCTCCAAAAAATGACCGGTGCCAGACAAAATAAAACTTTCAACAGGAAAAAACTGTAATAGACAGCACTCAGAAATGTCCTTTTACAATTGTTTTTAATCGGGCAAAGGCAACTCCCAGTCCACTACGGACCCGTCTCAGCACTCAGCCTTCATCAGCATCAAATAGAGATTAGCTACCACATCAAACACTGTTAAATGCCTGTGCTAGGGCTGTAGCACAGACTTTTGTTCATCTCTTTAAAGCGAACCGTATTTACATCACATGATAAATGCAGGAAAACAAAGGGCTGTCATATAAACCAAACGTTTAAGGCGCTTTAATGCACTTTGGATGCTTATTCAGCGCCTGGCACTTCTTGAATCACTAAAATCAGCACAGTCCTAATCAGAACGTTCCTCCTACTATGCTTCATGTCACTGGTAGAAAACCCTTCTTTTAATCTCAGACAGAATAAAATTCAAACAAGTATGGACAGCCTTATGTATTTCCCATGTGTTTGGATCTATAATGCTCCTGTTTGGGCTGTGAGGAACAAGAAATTGTTCATCAGGGCATGGAAAAGTTCTTATAAGCTAACAATAGCTGATACCTTTTTACTGTCACTTTCAGTCAGGGGTCTTGGACAGTAAGGTTGTTAAAGACAGTCATATTTTGATTGACAGGATTGGGAGAATTCTGCCTGGTGCCATTATCTATTATTGCATTTAGACACAGTGGAGCTTCTAGTAACATTAATCTTCTATTTGCTCTTCTCTGGGTTTGAAAAAAGAGAGTGGTCACTGCTGAGGTCAATGTTTGTTTCAAGAATGTACACCCATGTAGTCTTAGCTGCACTCATGGGTTGTGGAAATACCCTTAGGGATGATTTTATAAGTAATTTGAATACCGACGTATTTCTAAAAGGAAATACTCAAGCTTGCTTGGGGCCAGTGATATTCTTAAGTTACTAACCACTCCGCACTTTCACTGATCACAGTTCTTAATCTTATTAATGTTAAAGAGGTCATATTTTGCCTTAAATCAGGTTCATATAATAATTTTTGGTGTTTGCTAGGGTATGTTCACAACCACGAATGTTAAAAAAATGGTCTAGTTTTCATATCCAGAGTATCCCTGATAGTGCCATATTCTCTCAATCTCTAGGGTGCTCTTTGAGAGCTCTTGCCCCTTTGCGGCTTCCTTCACCATGTGGGACCAGTCCGCTTTGATTGGTTACCTGGTGCTGCTTGGTGCCACATTGTCAACAAGCCTGCATTCCCTCTAATGTCTACACTCTGCACTGGGCTTGCTACTGTGAGCTAATGGGCTTAAACAGATACTGAAACAATGGTATGATGTCACACTGGTAGGTCTGTTTGGGGACGGAGGAATGAGGCATTTTTCGCCGCTGCTGGAGCCATAAAGAGCCAAAAGAAGAAGAGGTCTTGATGCCGCAGACATTTTTTCTTGTTCATTGTGTTGTATGCGGAGAAGTGTTGGACATGCTACAGGGCTTAAAAACTCAAAAAAGCAAGAGAGGTGCTTTAAAACAGGCTCACCTTCCGACACCTCAAAGCTTTGGTGTATTGAGATGTACATCAAAGCTTGGTGTACAGTATGTTTGTATTTGTGTGTGTTATGTTTGTGGCTAGTGTGTCAGTGAGCAGACATGCCCCACCATTGAGGGGCTGACCCACTGCAGCATCATAAGGGGAAAAATTGCATGATTGTGAAACATGATCCCAGTCTGCTTAAATGGTCACAATTATTTTGTTTGTGTGCTCCAGGCCTTGGAAAGACAATGTAGAAAACATTTCTTCTTTCTGAATTCTAAAGTCTATATTTTCTCCTACTTTACTTTTATTTTGAATTCCCCTGCCTGTATTACCTCTACTGTATCCCTATCTCTGTTTTTCTCTGGCTCGACTGACCTTCTCCCATGTCACCAGTGGGACAAATTTAGCGGCCGGGTTTCTGGAGCGACCAAATAGTCGGATACAACATAGGGAAAGTGTGTGTATATGTGTTTGTGTCTGTGCGTGTTGGTGTGTGTGCACAAAGGTCCTGGCCACAGAGATACAGTTACAAATATCCAGACACACAACCAGAAGAAAGTAAGAGGGTCAACAAGCTGAGATGCCCAAGCTTGGAGGCATGTAAAGGAAGGACACTGACAGCTCATTCACAGAGGTGTTTTAAACGTAAAGGAGCCAAAAAAGGCAATAAAATGACAAAAAAAATGTTACAAATATGTGAGCAATGATCACCCTCCATTGTAACTATTTTACCCACTAGGAAGTATTGCATACGCCATAGGGGATAAAGGGGGAATGTGTTAAAGTTATTCTGGGATGTTGGGATGGAGAAACTGTCACTATGGAAACATGTAGATCCCCTACCACTCCCTGGGCCGCGCCATTCTGGAGCTGCCAAACTGTGGGAGCCATGTCACTAAAAATGTTATGCCATTCTTTGTCCTCACTCTGTGACGTGCCAGACGCCGCGGACAAAGCAGAGACATTCTTGAATTAGACGCAGAGAGGGTGAAAGCATTTTAGTCTGGCTGACAAGAGCATTTAGTGGTGTGGTGCAAATCTGACACCTACGCACATTATATTTTTAAAAGCTTTTAAAAGCTTTTTTAGACTTCTTGTTTAGGCTCATCATTTCTTTTTTTTTTTTTTTTTTTTTTTGCTGTAGGTGACATATTGTAGGTAATGTTACACCAGGAATCAGGGGCCGAATGCTTGAGTAGGCAGTATGAGCTTTGCACAAAGAAAAGCTAGCATGTACGGAGACTGAGTCTGTGGAAAATGTCAAGGGGAGATGCGGCTCCAGGACACTAGAGATCACCATTTTGCCTCTCCGTGCTGTCTTGGGACCATCTTAAAGACACCTTGGTGAAGATGGGTTCTTACTAGACAATCTCGATGATGTCCTTGCTCTTTTTGTTTGTAGGTCTACGTAAATGACAGGGGAAAGGAAGATGAGGTACAGAAGGTGTTTTCACTACCCTGAACTGGTGTGCACAGCCTGGCTGCTTGAGTCTGGTAAAGGTGGTTGTTGTTTAGGTCATGGCAGTGGCTCAGGTTCATGTGGTAAGGAAATCAGTCAATATTGCACAAGTACGTAACTGGAAATATGTACTTGTGCAATATTGACTGGCATGTTGTACTAATCTTTTAAAACAGGGCATGCTGCTTGTTTTGGCTTGGACACTCTGGTTTACAAGATTCTTAATCCCAATGAGGCTTTCCTGGTTAAAAAAAAAATAAGATGAAAAAATAATTTTTATAATGCCTGCAAGAAACTTTTCTAAACTCTTTTCGCTTCAGTGTGGTATAAGTGCTCATACCTAAAACATCTAAATGCCTATGACGACAGGTATACCTAATAGTTTTTACTTAGACTTATAATCTAATGATTTACAAAGAGCACAAGTACTACAATGACAATTTTGCCTCTATTGTTACAAAAGAGGTCACATCTGACATAAATGTCAAAGCTGTTCAAGAAGCTGCAGTAGATGCTTGTGTGGTTTCAGATGGTGGAGGACTTCACAGGGGACTTTCCCCACTCCTGAAATATTCCCTAATACCTTTTCATTATCTTAACAGCACCCCAGGGCAACATAGCAGCAGTATTAATGCACACGATAAGAGCAGTGACACAGCATCACAAACTGTAGAGGGCAGATCATCTGTTCCACTTCTGGACAGGGACAAAAATAAAGTGGACATGAGGAGGCTGAACAGTGAGTAAGCAGGGGAGAGTTGCAGGTGCTGGAGTCCAGTCAAGGAGAGGACACGAGACAGCTGGCCTGTCGCACAATGACTTATTCTTCAACCAAAACGCACACACACACAGCTCTTCTTGCCAGTGGGCACTGTACATCAAATGTCCCTTTGGTCAGCATACTGACTTGGGGAAATAAACAACCTCTAACTCCCTGTAGCTTTACAAAAAAATGCATTTTATTCCATGACAAGTAGAAAAAAACAACTATTAGCTGTACCACGTTTGAGCACATTATAGTTATACCGTCAATAACTGCAACAGTTAATTCATTTTGAGCAAGTATCAGTGGTAAATATTTTTCATGAGGTCTGATTCTAGAGGAAATTTGTCTTGATGCACATTGATGTTGATAAATATTATAGGTTACACTAAATTTTGATTATATTGCTACGTAAGCTCTCACAACAGCTCAGTGCTTGCTGTGATTATGACAGAAAACATGCTCTATATATACTTTACATCCTAATACAACAGACTGTGGGCACCAGATACATTACTGAGACTCTCCACCTACTTGTGGAAAGATTAAGTGCAAGTTAAAGAGCAGATTGAAGAAACAGGATCTTTCCCCAAAAAATGCTTTCCGTCTGCCCTTAGATTTTCATTGACAGCACTTTACAGCTTATTGTTATTTTTAGTCACCTCACCTAATGCACTTAAACAGAATTATCAACACGGTCAAGCCATACAATATTCAAATAATGTAGAAACATCAAAACAAACTTCTGATATACAAATTAAAGTTCAGGGTCATTACATGGCAGTGTAACGCTTGAGTCAAACCCTCATCTCCAAATAAGTACTCTGCATTCATTTTCACTGAGGGAACATTTGGTAGCTAAGCCTGTTTTCTTATACACTTGGTATATATCTACAGAACAAAGAATACCAGTTGCAGCCTTGAAGTGTTCATCTCGACAATGAAAACATTCACTTATAAATTAAATACAAAATATAAAGAACCTTGTCATAAGAAGGCTGTGAGGAACATTTAAACATTTCCAACCACTACGACGCTACAAACTGCAGGCATAACTCTCCTTAGATGCTTGGCAACTGTAAATATTCAATACATACTGATGTCATATTCCTACTAATTACATTAAATACTTAAGCTGTGCATTCTTAAGCAGGTTATATTCAACTGCAGATTTTAAATTACAAGGTAAAGAGAAACAGGACTTAGGCCACCACATTGGTAATTTACAGTACATTCACTGATGCAGGGAGGGAGAATGCATTTCTAAAAAAAATTTTGAAAGGATTTTTTAGTGGAGCTGCAACTTTCTACAAAAAAAATTAAAAAGGCTTAACTGCATTTCCTTCAATTATCATCTTCACTCTTTACATACTTTACAGGAAACAATAATTTACAAAGGAGGACCTAAGATGCTTGAGGAATATTCCTGTATTTACATACTTACTGATTTCCATTTTTGTCCTGGCGATGACTGAAACACATCTAAGAGAAAAAATCAAACATAACTACCACAAGTAAGGCAAGCAGTGCCTGCTTCCAAATGGCACCTTTCATAAAGTCAATGCAGGAGCCTCTCAATACCACAGCCTGAAAAATACCAATCATCAAGCCTTCATGAAACCTGTACACTCCTACATATTCTCCCAATAAATAAATAAATACCTCTGGATTTATTGTCCCTTATTTATATGTGGCACCAAAACAATCATTTGGTAGAAACAAACTTCTGTGTTTCATCGTAAAATACTTCCGAGGCCGTGCGATGCAAAATAAACCATGCAACCGAAAGCAGAACTCACCAAGTGCTATACTGTGTGTCTTAGTAGGTGTGAGGGTTAAGGTGCATGTTCCTGTGTGTACTTGTGGAGAGAGTGGATCAGGGTCCATGCAGTGGTATGTTGAATGTGTTTGGAATACTTGACCTGTTTTTAGTCACCTGTCAGACACCTGGTGTCTGACAGGTGTGTGTCTGTGTGTGCTTTTTATAGGATGAATATCTTAATAACTTTTTGAATAATTTTTCCACAACCCGGACAAGGAGCCTGAAACTTGTGCAGCCTCCTTGCACATTGGAAACATGTCAGCAGGTGAGCTGTGCGTCCGTGTATAATATTCCCGTTCCGCGGACGCACTCGACAGAGCTTGCAAGGCTCTAATAGTGCCTCCGGCCTAACTTCTTCAACCTCCATGCCCAAGGTCTCCTGACTCTCTCCTCCTGACAGAGGCTCATCCTTGAGAAAGCTAGAGGGCCACGGCGCCTTGCCTTTCCCAGAGAGCATAGTTGGTAGGGGTCGGTCAGCTGTGGAATGGGAGGGTAAGATGACAGGGCCGGACACCGTCCTGCTGCAGTCAGGAACATCAATGCCTGTGTCGCTGTCATCTTCCTCATCATGTGTCGTGAGAGAGCTGCATGCTGGGATGTCGGGAACAGAAAGGGAATGGGCAAGTCGAGGAACGTCTTTGTACCAGTTTTTACGCAGAGCCCAGCAGCGTACGCAATACTTCTGAAGAGGGGTGTTATACTTCCTGCACTCTGAGCACTGCCACGCATCCTGAAGAGGAAACACAAATCACACATTTATCATTTATGTACAAGACCTCTTGTCTTCAGGCGATATGTTCACATGAACAGGCAAGCAACAGTTAAAGGTTAATACAGTCATTTAACTGAACTTCTGTCCTTTTCCCAATATACCAGGACCTTTACGAGAGGCATTTGAAAAAAGTACATCCAACTCCAATGAACAATATCAGTATCAGGGATAATTCCCTTAAAACATGATCACTGGTATTTGCAGTTATAAAAAAAGTAAATGAATCCCATCATGGCGCAATCCGTCAAGCCTCAACTTTGATAGCACAGGACCTGCTTAGGTCTATGCAAACAGACTTTGGTCCGACCATATAAATAAGCATGTTTAATAAACACTGTCCATTTAGAACTTTGATGCCCTGCAATAGATTACAAATATTTTGAGTTTTTCGAACAAGACATACAAACCTGCGTGGATATCTCTATATCAGTGTCATCACTCAAACACTGAGAGTCCTCATCTGGCTCCTCCTGCATCTGGATAAAGAAATAAGACACTTGATCCAAAAACTGTTTTAATTAATCCCACTCTTTTACTAAATCCATCCAAAACTTTCTCTCCTTATGGAAAATCAGATTCATACGTTATAGCCATCTAAAAAAGAATGACGAGTTGATCTACCTCTCGATCAGTTTTTTCCTCCTTTCCTCCGTCTTCATCATCAGGTGGAGCCTCCCCCTCCCCTCCGCTCCCTTCCTCCAGGGCAGCCTCCTTCATCTCCACGCTCACCTGCTCACTCTCTCCCTCGGTGAGGAACCAGAGGTCATCTGTGGTGTCAGACACAATGGCTGTGTCCTCCTCCTGGGCAGGAGACAGCTGACACATCAGTCAGACCGACACTGTTACACTCCGATTTCCACTTCTTCCCAACAAGTATCTCAGGCTGTTTAGTCATCTCTCTTCCAATCATAGATATCTTACTTGGTGAGTGTGGATGTCTGTGGAGCCATTGCTCCTGCGGCTGTAGTTACTTCGGAGATTACCCAGAAACCACCAGGGCAGGCCAGAGAGGTCCCACTCGTCCAGAGTAACATCAAGTTTGGGCCGTTTGCAGGCTGATCGAGGCAGGCCTTCGAGGGAGTCTAGAGAGGTATTTAATCATTTATCCCCGCACTGTAACAGGCCTGACTCAGGCATAGAACATATGAGCTGTTTTCTCACCATCGTCAGGCTCTCGAGGTCGTCTCTGGGAGGGGGTCTGCAGGAGAGGCCCATGACTGCAGGCTTCCAGACCTGCTTTGACCACACCTCCACACATCTAAAAAGGAAGGAAGGGCAAAAATCAGAACCCAAAGCAAGAACTGGACACTTGGAGGTCTCGCAGCTCCTTCTCAAGAGTAATTGGCCTCTGTGTCTGGAGGTGTTGGTTCAGGGACAAAAGGGGCTGGGCAGTTAGGGTATGGACCAGTGGGGAGGGAGGTCTAGGTTCATTTCAAAAGGCCCAAATACTTTCTGAGGATTAGAAAAATCAAGTGACAGATAAAGACAGACCAGGTAGACTAGATCAATGGTTCTAATTATGAGTGTGATTAAAGTAGAGACAGTAAAATCAAGATGCACTTGAGTATGAATGAACAGTAAATTTTAGGAATTTCCTACTCTGAGAAATGATGAATACAAATATACTGTGCAAGATAAAAGCTCATGCAACGTATATTTATGGAAAAGTGGGAAAGAAAAGGGGAGAAATAAACAGAGAGGCCTTTAAATCTCTTCCAGAGATTTTCTTACACTTCTGCTGATTGAATATGCACTTTTAAAAAGCATTTCAACAATCTTTAATTTGATCAAAACCTCATTCAGAATGATCAGCATTTAAAATGGAAACAATTGCCAATCATGATGTAAGTCGTGAAGACTTGTTAAACCTCCACAGAGCTAAAAATGTATTTGTGAGCACTCAGTGGGGCTTTAAGATTAACTGTTGAGGGAACTGGGAAATGGTATAAGGAACATGGGGTAAGGTGAGTGGGTTTAGGATTACAGATAGGCCTGAATCTGGATCAGGAGCTCCGATTCCTCCAGTCGGGAGCAGAGAAGAGAACTCTGAGACAGACAGAGAGGGTGACTCTGCCCCCCATCCATTGGGTGGTGCTGGTGGACCACATAAGAGTGCTGAGAGCACCACCAGACCAAAGCCCAGGATGGGGTTGTACAGAGACGGTGCCACTCTGTACAAATGCACACCAATGGAGACAGCAGCCCTTACCTCCCTTCCTTATTACACACCAGCAGGCAGCAGGTTACTCTCTTTTGATTGGGATGTGGCGTTTAATCAAATTTTGATAGCTTAAACTAGTTTTTAAGTTTAAAGCCCAATTCAGGTCATTTGGTAAGTACATGTTAAACCTTACGATGATAAGCTCATTGTGCTGAATGACTTGCTAGTTAGTCCTGCTGTTTGGTTTTTTCCATATTGCGCATAATGAGGTGAGAAAAGTTGGGGGTCTCTGTTTCTCCTGAGCACCATGCTTCAGCTTTACCTGCCCACGATCCTCCACTCCGCCCTCTACACACTCACGGCCCACAGAAAGATTCTCTGCAGCGTCTGCATTTAGGATGAGACACAGTCATAGAAAAAGAACACCCCCACCCTTTAATTATGGCAGAACACTCTCTCACTAAGGCCTTCATCCTCAGTCTTTGTAAGACAGCCTGGGAAGTAATAGTAACATCCCTCTGCTCCATGAATCCCTGATAGATGCACAGACTATCACATGCACTTCAGATGTATGGCATAAGAAAGCTGACTTTGGAACAAACGCAGGACATGATGGAAACATATTCAACCATGTTTCCAAGATCCAAACTTTTAAACAGACAATGAATGCATCTGCAAACATTACTGTGAATTCATCAGTCAGAGGGAAGAAGAAAAGGACAATTTAATAGTAGGTCATCACAAACTTCCAAAATAACAACAGAGAATAAATGTAAGATTTTAGGAATGTGTAAGAGTAAGGCAGTGAGTTGATGCATCACTTACCAGAGCAACCAAGCACGATTAAATATTTCTTGAGCATTTCATACACCGGGCTGTAAAGCAAGAAATACATTTGAAACTTAGATTTTTCTTTAACACAGTCATGTTAAAAGGAATTTTGACAAAGAATTTGAATTTTCTGCTGTGGGTGAGTACCTCGGGTTTTTAACAGAGAAGCTCTCCACCTCCAACAGCTCCCCCAAAGGGTCGTCCTGGCAGTGGACTATGTGCTGCCTCTGTTTGTCATATAATTGCTTCCCCATGATGTACTGACCCAAGTAGTGCATCACCTACACAAAACAAGACATGTTTCAAAGCAGATGCTACCTAAAGAGGAAAAATCTAACTCCAGGTAACAAGAAGACATTTGAAAAAGATCAATGAACCACAGATGGACCCACTGTTCCTTTAACCTGTTACAAGACAGAAAAACTTGCAGCATATCAGAGCTGAGCACTTCATTAAGCTTTAAGATATTCTGATATATTTTCCACCAGATATAAGAGAAGACAGTTTTATTTATATCAACACAGTTCGTGCTGATAAATGATAAAGCACATATGCCAGGTCTTTGTGGCGACAGTAGCTCAGTCCAGAAGGACTTAGGTTGGGGACCGAAGGAAGGCCGGTTCAAGTCCCAACTGAACTATGCTTGGAAGTTGGTTTGGTGCCAGATGCGCCAGCTGACTTCCTGGGCAGTGCTAAAGTGCCCTTGAGCAAGGCACAACCCCAAAACTGCGCGGTAGCTCTGACATCTCTCAATTAATGCATGATCATAGGACCTGTTTTTACATGTACATGTGTATTTCAGCCTGTGTGTGTGTAGCATGGATCAACAACAGAGTGTAAAGAACCCATGAGGGATTAATAAAGTATATCTTAATGTTCAGTAAAAAGATTTTTTACACTTTGTACCACTAACTGCTATGCTTGATGATGTATCTGAAATGCTTAGTCTAAATGGGGAGTTATAACTTGCATTTATTTCATATTATTGATGGGCATTGATATTAGGTAAATTATACTGATGCATTTTCATTACAAGAGGTCTCAAACAGCATATAAATGACAATTTATTGTTTTTAATAATCGGACAAAATGCTTGAGTCCCTAAGACTGACTTTGAAACTGGGGTGGATTTCAGTCTGACTGCGCTTTGTTTGTTGTTCAGTGAACAGGGGCACATGACTATGTCCACGGCCCAATCAGCTGCTCCAGTTGGTTGAATGGATTTCTGACATGTTACATGTATTTTGGTCATACGACGGCATTCACACACACATTGAGTTGAATTGTGCTGGTCACAAGTCGTATATAATTTAGTTAGAACACTGTGAGCTGACATGCCAATATGGCTGACACACTATCATGAAATCGCACAGTGGGCGCTTCATAACTTTGTCCACCCTTGCTTCCTTTCTCCTCCATGAGCCCAGAAGTCATTCTCCCTCTACCATGATGAAAGATCTTCAAATTCCTTAAGTGCACCTGGAGGAGACGAGGATGGAGGAAAGAGGAGGCTTTGGAAGAACTCAGAGTATGCACATGTATTTCCCCCGAAAGTCTTTTGGTGAGTCCATTGAACACAGACAGGAAATACATCACATTTCAGTAAAACCAGATCCAGTTATGAGCTGGTAAAGACGGATACCTGAAGAACATCCAGCTTCCCAGTAGAAAATTCCTACTGGAGGGGGCATTCCCAGTGACACATCTAATTTGCAATCCAGGCAGTCCAACTTCTGAGATCAAATGTAATGCATCATTTCAATCAGATATACAAAGTAACTGGGTTGGAGGTGCAGCATCTTGTAATTTTCACACAGTTTCTTTTTGTTTTATTTATTTTTTTGACAGTGGTGATCTAATTCACTTTAAATTTTACAAAGGGTGATTTATCTCTAAACAAACTGGTGTTTTATGTAGTACCACTTTAAACTCATCATTCTAAACCAATAACAGTCAAACAAACTTGTTGAACTTGTGGAAAATTAAAATTTCTTTAATGTAACATATAAGGCCATGTACAATAATCCAAAGGTTTTCAATCACCACTAACTTAGGGTGTTTGTGTTTTGGGTTGTTTGATGGCCAGTTAGCAGATCAGATCATCATCACCTGACATTACTCAGACTGATGAAGTGAAGGATTTCATAATTGGCATTTTGTGCCTCTGTCTGTCTGAGTCTTTTCTGTACATCTCTCTTACAGTTCCTCAAGATGCAAGGAAATAAAGCAGGAGAAGGAAGTAGGATGGACAAAAAAAATCCAAACAGGAGCACACAGTGTATGCCCTAATTAAGTGCTCCATCAAGTGAGACATGTTAAACACAATAATGGGAATATAAAATTCAAAAAAGCATAACATGGGCTCTTCAAAAAACAATTAAATGTGAATTTTGGCCCCTATCACACAGCCTTACTGCAGACAACACTTTCTACCTGTCTGCTCACCTCTTTAAGGGTGAAAACTTCTTCCTGGGCTCCGGCAACACGCAGAATCTGCAGGAGAGGGGCCTTTGGCAGCACCTAAAGTAGCGATTCAATAACAAATAAATAAATGATAACGGAGGTCAAAGACTTAATTTCAAACATGGATATCCTATTCATGTTAGGTTCATGTAGCTGTCTTTGTACATTGTGATATATCACCTGATTTCCTTCTCCAGGGAGTGTCCTGCATGCTGAGCTTGATGCCAGGGCCTGGGCTGATGGGGAGCTCATAGTAAACGAACAAAGTCTGAAACCACCACAATTAGACACATTAGATTAGCTGCAGATCACCAATGCTTCCATTAAACACGTCTATGTACACGTCACACCCATGAGGCCAAGGCGGCTCCACACTGTCATGCTATGGTCGGTTTACATTCATCTGATAAAGTTCAATTAAATGGCAACGCCTACGTGATTAACAATCAGATCATGTTATTGACCTGATTATTCGTGAGACTGCGTCAAACACCAGACAGCTGCTGGAGCGTGATTACAACACCCTTACTTTCTCTTTTGCAACACCACTTCACAGCTTTGAAAAATGTAAAACTGAGGTCTGGACGTACGACAAATCGGACCATCGTGTTCTGAAATAATGCAGACTTGTAAAAAAACAAAGGCCTGCACAGAACGACAGTTAATTACGCCTGATATTGAACTGGTTTTACCCTGGTAACGTTGGCAGGTGACATTAGCGTCATCATAACCAGCAAACGCGTTAGCATTAGCATTAGCCACCGCAGCCGTTAACGTTAGCTACTTTAGCTGGCTAGCTTCTTCCTGAAAAATACGCTCGCACAAAAAATATCTTACCGTGAGAGCTGGGCATTACTCCATAGCTGCTACATTGTTCATGATGCACTGCTGCTTTGGTACAAAGCCGACATCTTTATTTTTTATACATTTAACAAGAACTATCGGATTAAGAACACTATTTTAGAGTAACAGGTTAGCAGTTAGCTGGACTACAGATTCAAACGGTGACTGTGGCTGCACTTCTTCTTTGGCGTCTAACGGTAGCCTGTATTGCATTACTGCCACCCTCAGGTCCAATTCTCTCCTGTTAGACCTTCAGTTTAGCTCCGTATTAAAAGTCCAGTTATGGTCAGGAATTAAATCATCTTTTTTTTCCTGCCCACACTCCTCATATGCAAAATGCTTTTTGTGTCTCTGTTGTCCTATTTGCTGCAAGTCTGTTACCAACGCTCGTCTCTCCTGAATGAATCCAAAATATTTTCAACTGTTTCCTTCTCTTGACAATGATCTCACAACACCAATGATGTGTATGTGACTAAATCGCATAGACATCCTGAGTAAAAAATGCACTAATAAACATATAAGAGAATGTTTCTATAATGCTAAGACAATAACACCACGAGGGAAGTTGTTTTGGAATGCTCTTTTTGTGGATATTAACTGGCACAAGGCGTGTCTCCTCTTAAACTTTGTTCACAAACAACATCAGAGGATTACATTGAAAAATACATGTAGCAATCCAACACATCAGATTCCGTGACATTAACAATAAATGTGCCTTTTGTATAACTGAACCTCAAAGTGTAACTCATTTGTTTTATGATTGCTCATACATTTTGGAAAAAAACTTGAGAACTATATTCTGCGCAAAACTTCACATTAAATCAATATTAAAGGGAGTCATTATTGTCTATTTTGAATTCAATGAAAAGAATCTATGTACTTTCGTTTGTCTCTATATTTTATGAGGGAAGTTTCACATGTAAATTTCAAGTTGTTCCTGATTGAGGTTGATTATTATTTCAAGTCTCTTAAGTTAATTACAAATAAGGTCTGTACATCAATGATCGATATCCATGCAGAGATATTCAAGAAATAAGCTGTCACAAATATTAAGAATTTCTCATCTTATACAGACTATGACAATGAAGTCTGCCACACCAGGCCTTTTTTTCCCGTTTGTCTGTTATTATTACTGATATTACTAACAATGATCTTTGTTATACTCACATAATGGTAAACCTTGTTGCTGCTGTTGCAGTTTAGATGTGAACTGGAATGACTGATTTTTTATTTTTGTTTACTGCTTCATTCAATAAAGTTTATTTTAAAAATATGTTTATATGAAATGTTTCTGTGCAAAGTACGGAGATTCAAAACTGAAAAAAACACTAAACACACCGCTCACCGACTGTGGCTGCACGGTTTCCGGGTGCACTCATGAGTAACACAAATGCGTGGCGCCCCCTACTGATGCACAGTGTGCATGACAGTGGACTTTTAAACAGATCTTACATTGGGAAGGCAACTGTTGAGGGCTTAATTTAAACCCTACTGTGAAGTACTGAAAGAGGTCTACAGTTTCTGATAAAAATCAAGCACTCTAAACCTTTGTACTGCTTCCCCAGAATATGGAAACTTATTTTATATGGGCCTAGTCACTTAAAAAAATTACAATCTACTAGTATTGAATAGAGAAGAACAGGATACAATACAATAGATTTCACACTTTCTTCACCCAAGACACTCCAAAGACCATGCCAAATTTGTGGATTTTAAATAGCACTTCACTTGTTGGTAAATTCATGACTTTAAACCATGTTTTAAAGTCCTTGTAAAACTTAGAAAAAAATAAAAACAAAAAGTTATTTAATTCAATAAATACACACACTGTTAAAGGGTCTTTTCTAAAGAATAGTTTTATTGGTAGGTAATCATCTCCGATATTCTTTCAAACAGTCAAGAAACGAGATGGAATGAAGATCAGAACCCCTGGCCAGTATAGCTCACAATATTTGATGTACAAAGAGGCACAAGTGTCACATTTTCACAGATCTGTAGGTACAGTGCAAAAATATAGAATTGAATCCAGTTAATAGCTGGGTTTGTTCTTATTGAGTTATTTGAATGAAGGAGCATCAAGCATAAGAAATTGCCCTCATATCTGACAAAGTCCAACCAACAATCCTTGAGATAATGCCTCTACATCAGGCCAGCTTATTACAATAGCTTATTTGCTGGGATATTATTGAGTCTGCTGGAGAAAAACGAGCATCAGCCAGAAGCCCTGCAAGTATCAAACAGTTATTATTACACTGCAGATAAAAGAAATGGTTGCCAGCAATCCCTTATGTAGAAGATCGGTAACCCTTTATCTTCATTTTATCGTAACCATAAACTAGTTGCTTATTAACAAGCTAATTAGCCACATACTGACTAACGGTTAGTGATTAGAGCTTTGCAATACTTCATTCAGCATGACCATATTCCATGGCTTATAGACCATTGACTAGTTATTCTCTTAGTATACCCTTCTAATCACTGCTTATTGATGTTGTAAGACATGAATATTGATCTTCATTTACTTTGGTCAGTGTAGCTTAAAAGAAGTAGTACCTCAAGAATAGTTCTTCAACCTTTATACCTTTCAGCCAGCCCATATCCATTCTCAACACAAAGCACAAAACTTGTAGTCTGTGCTTGCCATAATTACTTTGTAACTCAAATTATTGTCACTGGCAGGCACAAGCCTCCTGTATAGAAAATTCCTACTTTTCAGGAAATTACAAAAACACTCTACTTCTGAATGAATGAATACTGTATTGTTCTGATGCAAAAATGTTTTTCTTTTGTTTGGTTTGAAATTTATAAAATCCACTCACCAACATGGAAGGTGATCAATCGTATCATTTTATAAAAAAAAAGAAAAAGAAAATCATAATTGTAGAGACACCAGTGACACGTCGATTGACATGACATCAGTGAAGCAACGATTTCAGACTGTTATACTGTTGAAAAAAAAAAAACTAAACAAGAAGAGCCATCAAACTTTTTTCTTCTTACCAAACAGTTTATGAATCGTGAAACTGTCAAGAGCAAACAACCTACTTATAGGAATCTGAAACTCAAATTCATGTCTTTCAACAACTGTTAACAGCCCAAAAACTTTGACGCTGGACATTAAGTTTAAATCTCTGAGGACAGTCTTTTATACAGGCTGGTAGCTGTTTTGTTATAAAACACTTTAAATTAATAATATTTTTCTTTAGTATTTAACCTCACCCACAATACCACAGGGTACATAAAAACAAACACCTAAACTGTATAACTAGAGATAAAGATGAATAAAACCATCTTCGTCATAATCCCATCTAAAATGTAGGACCTCTGTTAGGTAAAAATAAGTCTTTTTGAGACTTTTGATGGCCTTAAATTTTAAAAACTAATTGAAGATTTTTTAAAGGCCTTTAGGATCTGTGGATGCCCTGTACTAAGTGTGAAGAAAAGTTAATGTTGAAACAGGGAACAAAGATAATAAAGAGTGAAATAGTTATGGACAAAACTTCACTCCAGGAAACACATTTATGAGACGAAGACTTAATTGTGAGCTATTTGTACACATCTAAGACTGGAAGTCCTGTTCTTTGTTTCATGAGAGCAGACCACACTGCACTTAACCTCCCTTAAACACAAGAATTGCTAAATGAGGAGAACATTCATTGTGGCACTGCTACCGTACACAGGCCACGTCAAGTTAATTAAGATCATTAATCATAAACAAAGATTTCCCCAATTACTATCATTAAGCCTAAAACAATTGGAGTTAAACTCTAAGCTCATGTGCTATGAGCTACAGAATATGCTACCCTAGAACAAGGTACAATAAGCTCTCAGTGGAGACTAATGACCAGTATGCCACTAAATAGCATACTAATCCACAACTAGTTAGTCAATATTGTGGCTTTAAAACAAAGAGTTACCGAAATAATAAAAAAAGTACACTGTGTATATTTGAAAAGAAATAGAAATTGCTAAATTAAAGAGTATTTTCTCAACCACCAGCAGACAAGTTAATCCAGAAAAACAGTTGATTGTGGACATTTTGCAACATTTAGGAGATGATTTACTGGAATGAACCAATATAACATTTCTAGACTGGCTAAAATAGTTATAAAAACAGAATCAGAATAACTGTAACATGTACATGTTTTTTTTCCACTGAAGCTGAAGTAAACTCTACTGTTTCAGCTTTCTCACTGTTAGCAGAAACAATCCATCAAGGTCTCTATAAAAATCAGATACTCATTATTTAGCCTGCATTTTACTTTAAAAGCATTTTAAAAGGTAATCTTACTGAGGTCTCATTCATTACAGAGACCTGATATTAGGACTGTTAGTCAAATGCATATTGGTTTTGCTAATGTGAAAAAATATATCAGTCAGATTTAGAAATAAATGAAACAACAGCAACATAATGATTCATATGCATAACATCAGAAAGTTCAAGTAAAGGGTCTGGGTTAGCTTTGCCTTCATATTGATATAATGATTGGCTGCGGTTAGCTTTCTCCGTTACAACCTCTCCTCTAAAATTAGAAAATTAAACAATAAAAGTGCTTTGGCAATAATTCAAGTCTTTTGTTTTTCACCACACATAGAGGGGAGTGAAGATGCTGATTTTATGAAGCTGCTCTATGTTAAAAATGTCTTCACAATGACAGCCGGCCCCTTTAAACATTTATTCAGAAAGTTTCACAGGGCACTAAAATTTAAAAGACAAGTTGTTGTTTTCTTTTTAGCTTTTTTTGCAAGTGGGCAACAGTGATTACAGGATGACTTCTTTTAGTTGATAACTTTTGCCTTATCTTATAGCGATAACAATAGAGCATTTAAAATATGAGTCAGCTTCTATTATTATTTTTTTTAACTTACAGCTCTGAAAACCCCCTAAAACAAACACAGCCACGAGCAGCAAGAGTGACAATTTCAACCTAATTAATGTTGCCGGGGGTTGATTAATAATATATTTGGCTTTCTAAAACAGAGGGATCTTTTTTTAAGTAACAGAAGATAACATCCATTAATAAATTAGTTGTACGTCTTTGTTTACAGGGTGGCGCCAAACCGACACAAAGCCCAGTTCCCTCAAGGAGCTTTAAAGTTTAATACTAATATATTTATATTTTTGGTATACTGATAAAGAACGATTACAATATTTACAATAATTATAAATACAAAGACTTGGAAAACTAGTATAGTATTTTATTAATTGACTCTTATAAAAAGAATAATAATAGGGCTTTTATCATTATCATTGTTACACTTTAGAAGCTCAAAAATACCCTCTTTAGTTGAGATAATGACTAGTGACATGACAGGAAACACTAACCTAGATCAAATCATGATGAACAAGTGATTCATAGTGAGTAACCTTTAAAAACATAGAGCCGTCTTATATCTGGTGACTGGTGAAACTGTCTACATGAATGTTTGAAGGGCAGCCGTTCTCAACAGAACTGTATATTTTAAGGTTTAAAACAAAAAGATTACAAAAAAATTACTTAATAAACAGCAGATCTCTGAGCTAAAATACGGTCTATTATTATCTGTGCTGTCCCTCACATTGTATAAAACATCTGTTTATCTATTATCCACGTAATAGCATCTGTTTTGTGCTTCTGCAGTGCATAACAACATCAAGACCATCTTTTCTCAGGCCAAAAAGTTAAAAAAAAAAAAAAACACTTTTCATAACAAAGCACATATTCAGACTTAAGAGTCTTTACACAACTCTTTGTGACAGAAACAACAAAAGCTCTTCAGGGACCCTGGTGGCTTTCCTTTGTTCTGTGCTGGGTTTGTTCTCCTCCCTGATGTGCCTTTTTAAGGGAGCCTGAACTGGTGTAAGGAGGCAATGGTGGTTGCTAATTTAGTTGTCCGGCCACCAGGGGGACAGGGAGAAATGAGGAGAAGATGTTAAACAGCAACAAGAGTGCTCAGGCATCACAAAAGACTGCTTTAGCTTTAGTCTTGAAGAAGTAATGTCCGCCTTATTCTAGGAGGTCCTGTAAAGAGACATTAATAAAGCAAATTATTCCATCAATACTGGAGGGACTTACTGGAAATCTGAGCTTTTCCAAATGATCACATACCTGATCTGAGTCTTCGTTGTACTGTGCTTTCCCTGTCTCCATGTAATGAGGATCAACATCGTCTACTCCTTCTATTTTATCAGCCTCCACGTGTTCCCTCATGACGGAGTACCGATGCACCAGGAACCTGATGAGGAGAAAGGGGCATGTTAGCAGTGCAGAAAGGCTAATACATATATTATCTTTCTAAGAACAGTGCAGAACGTGCACTGTTGGTGCTTATTCTGAAACATGTCATGCAGCAACTTTTGTATTTGTTGATGGCGATCTTAATCATTTGTTCTCCCTTTTATTATCACCAATAATTAATTGTATTTGTCTAAAATTAGCCTCAATAGTCAGGGAATAGAATACTGTGCATGCACTACCTATGAGTCTCCTGTGTGCATTTTTAAAGATGATGCTGCTACAGACACAGATTTGACATATGAGGCAAGCACTCAGTTATGCAAGGACTTCAGTAAGTTTCCTGCTTTAAGCAGTGCTTTCACCTGCTTTTGCCAAGTATGTGTCCTTTAATAACTCAATTATGTCGCTGTGATTGTTTATCAGCTGGTGGCTCATAACAAAGAACATTTGATAACACATTCAGGGTCTAAGTGGCACAACTCTCTGGCTACACCTTTGAAGGATGGGATTTAAAACACAAGTATATCAAGACCCAAATACGACTAAAATGTAACTATTAAATTGAAATGCGTCTAATGTGCATAAAAATCAAAACATATATTTGTCCAATATAGTTTCCTTTCCTTGTTGGAAAAGAATGGTAATATCGCACAAGAGAAAGATATTGGAATGTATTCTTCTTCAATATCATTTAGCCCTAAAACACAGCCTGATACAAGTTTAAAACAATGGAAAATGTAAAAGGGTTGCCTACCGTCCTCCACAGACATACTTCTTTACCAGCCAAACTCCTGTTACAGCGCTGGACAGCAGGATTGCAAAGACCACTATCACAATGACCGCTGTGTTTGTTGAACTGCTTTCAGTCTGGTAGGGGACAGCAAGCAGAAAAGAACAGAAATATTAGGAAACTAGATGAAAACCAACCTTTGACAAAAGCATTTGTCATTAATTTGGCCGTTAAGATTTGACACTGATAACAAATAATGTATAAAATATCATTTTTAGTGTAATATTAACTTTCAACAAGTGGTGGAATTAGCATTTTGGAGGCCAAAGGTGTATCCAAGAATGGGACCCACTGCATCCAGAATTCTTCACATTTAATTCAATTTTCGTTAATCTAAGAAAGTCCTTTGTGTAGTTTTTATTCTATACCTGTCTTAACACAGCAATCATGTCCACCTGTCCATGACTGTATGTCAGTGTTATTTCATCAGTAAAAAATATGACCTCAAATGTTTGTCCACATCCTCACACGACAACAAAGAGAAGATGACCAGCTAAAACTCTGATGGAAAAAAAAAATGTATTTACTTTTGGTCAAGCAGTTAAGACGAGACTAAAATGGTGGATGCATGCAGCTGGACATTCAACATCCATCATTTTTCTGTTGATTTGAGGTGAAATACTTTTGTTCTCCTTAGCGATATCAAACAGATTTACACAGTCTGGTAGAAGCACAATGTCTTATCATTCTACTTCATCATCCTGTGATGTTGTTTTATGATTCACAATATTTGTGCTATTCTCCATGGGATCCTGATGCAATGAAGGCGCCGTACAACATTGATCTCAGTGTTACTGGGCTAGTATCTCCGATCTGTTTAACTGTAATGGAAATGGTATCTGACACCTGATTTTCTTTAGTATCTTTTTTAATTTAGATCAAATGTAACCTGACACATCTGTTCAATATGTACTAATCCATCTGGGAAAGAGCCTATGGAAAGTGTTTGAGAACGGGCAGAAACTTTCAAAAGCATATCTGGCAGGTGACTGGACAATTATTCTGTCAGTCACATCCATTACAGGCCAATCAGATAATGCAGTTGGCAGGCAGTACTGCCATGGTGTAAAAGACAAAATGTGCTGCTTTGAAGGATGCTGATTGGGCCGTCTTTCTTTGGCCACTTACAATCGATGTAGACTGGAGCTTGGCCAGTTGGACTGATCTGATTACACATTAAATTAGGCTGATCCATCTGCACGGCAAGGTTAGGTCAAATTTGCAAATAAATTAACTAAAAACTTTAAATATGCTATTAGACAGTTTATTAGCACCCTCTGTTCTACTCTTGCCAAAAAGCAAAGGTAGTAAACCTTTAATATGTCATGTTTTACTTTACAGAAAGCCCACCACAGTTCCCCGATGAGGAGAATGAAAAACTGACCAGGGAGTTTGGATGCAGAGCACTGCTGGTGCACAGTCTCCTCAGGTTTGTCTCCTTCCTGTCTGGCTGAAAACCTCCCTCACACTGATCTCCAGGAATCTTCCGGTAGCTTTAATATCAGCAGAGATGGAGAATCATAAAAGGCAAAAAAAACAAACAAACATCTGAGTGAAAAGGACACAAGAAAAGAAGAAAAAGGAGAGAAACTTTGAAATCTTTGAAGAGGAGTGGATAATTTAAGGCATTAAAAGCAGAGGACATGAGGTCAGTGGTTACATTAGTCAACTTAATGACTGCATACTTGACAAGACAAGCACATAAACATTCAAAGGAGAGAAATATAGCATGCTGCAGAGAATATTGGGCCATGACAGAGATTTATAAATGTTTTGGTATGCTCAGAAAACTATTATCAGGGCTATTGTATGATAATCATGTAGATAATTATTTTAAAAAATGGTTTGTATTTGCTGATTTATTTATTTTACTTAGATCATAAACAGCTCAGCTTCTTGGCATTTATCAGGTCTACTTATTTAGATTTAAGCTTGTCTTAAATGCAAAGACCACTTGAAAAGATTTGGAGTAAAAAGAGGGCTAGAAAGAATCCTTGAAGCACGTTGTATCACATTGGATTTATTTCAGAAGCACATTAGTCTAAATTATTGCACAAAATTCAGCACAGTATACAGTGTTTACAACAAAACAATTCCATACAGGGGGGTAGAGATGCCAGGTGGGGTTATTTCACCTGACTCCATATCTCAGGTTTATTTCTTTGTGTGTTTCAACTTGATGGTGATCATTAACAATACTGAGGCATTCAAATACTATTATGTGCATTTCTAATTATTTCATTCAATATTTCATAATCACAGCAAATAAGATTTGTGGGAAACACTATCATGCAAAGTATTATTTTTCCTTGGAACATAAGATTTCTCAACTCAATATGCATTTTCATAGTGGGGGTGGGGGGTGGAGACAACTTACTATAGATATCAACTCAAGCACTTAACAGTGAATTTCTGAAAAGAGAAAAAGTTTGCATATATACTTGGATCGCTGTAAACTTACCTGGCTGGCCTGTCCAAGTATCGTCTTTGTGTGGCAAATTAATACATTGACCGATAATGAATTCAAGATAGCGTTTCTTCTGTCATCAGTGCTTGATGATTATTTTTCTTCTACATGTTACTTATATTTATTTTTCCACAGATTTTTATTCCTGTGTAAGGACTGTGGGTTAAGAAGGTGGGATCTTCTCTATACTCACATTTTTTTGCAATTCTTACTTTGTACTCAAGATATTCTGTACTTCATTATTTTGTATGAATAATTCCATATAAACAAAGACTGGTTCATTGATTAGTTGATTTATGAATGCTTGAAAGGATGAAATGAGTGATCAACCCTGTTTTTACATCAATTTGTGCCATTTAATTTTTTGCTTTTACTTTTATTCTAAGATGACTTTACAGCTGTCTTGAATGATTCATAGATTTATCTTTTTTGAATCCAATAGTTCAATTTTTTTTTACTGATCCTTAAAAAAGAGAAGAACAGTTGCAATAAAAGGCCCTATTTTTGCTATGCAGAGACATTAAGGCTTTTATATTTGCTTGTTTTTTTTCTTTGTTTATGAGTTACAATTTTAAAGGGAATAAAATATAAGCCAGGTCATATCTGTTAATGATGTACAAAAAAATCCAAAAGGAAACAATCAAACTGTGCCAAAACTTAGGGTTAAACTTTAGTTTAACTAAGTTTTGTAACTTACCACATGATCCCAATTATGCATGCAATGGCCATGTTTTCTGGTAAAGCTGAGGTTTATTTTCTGGTCAACCCCCACTCAGTATAGAGAGTTGAAAAAACAAATTGGCACCAGTTCTTACCCAGTGGTCTGCAGCTCCTCTGTGGTCCCATTTAAACAGTACTCCAGAGGCCGGCCCTTTAACTCCTCCTGCTCCACACACTCGGAGCTGTTCTCTGAACGGTAGTATCCAAAGTCACTGTGAGAGAAAGAAAAGGGAGTCTTTGGAATTTACCTAAATTTACATGTAAAGATGTTATGGTTGGGTTTTTTAATTTAAAATAAATATTGTTTTTGATGTGTGCATACATCTTCTCAGTGCCTTACATCTTTAAACAGTGTTTACCACAGAGCACCGAGGTTCATGACCACTCTGCAGGAACTAACTTGTCATCATACTAGTATGTTTTGGGATGCTCGGCCTTCACTGCAACTGCAAATCCTTATTCATTGGGCTTTACTTAATCTGTTTCCTCATACTTGTTTTGAGTTTATTCATCTGAAAATATTGGATGCTACTGACTCACTTTTGCCATCCGTCCCTAAAGAGCATCTTGAAACTGGAAAAGAGAGTTTTGGATATTCTACTGCAATTTGGAATTTACTTTAAGAGAACTTTAGTCTTGGGGACCCGTTGTCTTTAAATCACATAAACAGTAAATTAAAGGTAGAGAAGAAGCATCAGGTTGTAGATGCTTCGACTTATGACTTTCTGCTGTTGGTCCATCTGTGTTAGTTATTCCTCTGTGATTTGACTTTTTTCACAGAAATACCAGCGGCATAACATGCAAGAACTAGTAAAAAAAAAAGGCTTACATGGCTAGGAACAAATACTGCCTTTTTTGATTTATAAATCTGGTGGAATATATGAAGTTATTTGATGCAACGAGAGTAGGAAATCACATTAATATATATATAAATTTCATGCTTTTTTTCCAAAGTGTCCATTTTTTGGGGGCAATGTGCTATGTGTGACGTGACTCTATTTGATGGGACATAAGTGTTAATCTCAAGTAGGTTTTCCAGATTTTGTGGATTTTTAATAAACAAAATAAAAAATACAAGAAAAAGCCATGCAAACCTTTTACTTGAAAGTCAAGTCTTCAGTTTTAACGTCAGAAAATATCTGTCAAGTCCCCTGTGGTAAGTTAAGTTTCTCCTAACATGAAGCTAGAATAACTCAAATCTTATCTTTTAGAATTTGTTTAACACATAATATACCAGTGGTAATCTTCCAATGTGCATGGACAGGGGGCCAGCTTTTTAGCGACAGCGTAGTCCCTCCCCTTCCAGCAGACAGAGCCTTTCCTCAGGCGCAGGAAGGTCTCTTTATATCCCAGCACACAGCCATCATTAGAGCCACTGGGGTCTGCAGAATGAGACAACCACTGCACAAAGTCTCTATCAGCGCCTGCATGAACACAAACACGTTGTTTAATTCTCCCTGTTACATAAATCAGCCATGTGCTTCATCCTCTCATATGCTCACAGTCTCTAGCGAGGATCTTCCTGAAGTCTATGGTAATCACGATCCATTTACTGAAGTCGTTTCTGTAGCCCCACAGGCTCACATTCATGGAGCGAGAGCCAGGCTCGCTGTCCATCCCGCTGAAGTGGAGAGGGTCATCAGTGAAGTTATATGTGTGCCAGCACTGCCCCTCGTCTGTGGAAAACCTGAAACAACAGGAAATAAGAGAAGATACATGTTTATTGATCCCCAATCTGTAACTAAAATGTTGCAGCAGTGCAAAGGATGTTGGAAACAATGGATAAAAAAATCTGTTTAATATTCAAGAAAAGGGCGGAATTTAATTGTTCTGTGAAGATGCAAAGTGTCAATACAGAAAATTTTGAGGCATTCTGTGCATTAAATGGCAAGCTTAAGAGGCAATGATGATATAAAGAAGTCTGTATGATTTACAGCAGAAGTTGACAGGGGTGTTATATTTAACATGGTAAAGTATGGAGTATTACACCATGACATTAGTTCTGATAATTTTTTAAATTATAGTAGGGATATATATATATATATATATATATATATATATATATATATATATATATATATATATATATATATATATATATATAATCAACATGTATGAATTGTATGATATGAAATATTTAATTTGGGATATAAATAAGAGTTTACAATTAACTTTACAAGTCCTCTTTTAGCCTTTTTCTTTTTAAAAAAATGTTAATTGAATGAATAATTTAAAAAAACAGCATAATTCAATATAATGTACATTTGGCATAAAATATGATGTAATTACCTCGGCCAAGGAGGTTATGTTTTGCCACTATTAGTTAGTTTGTTTGTTTTTTTTTGAGAAGGACAACTAAAAAGGCAGAAACAGAATTTTTGACATTTTCAGGAAATGTGGTAAATGGCACAAGAAAAAAAAGGATTAGATCTGCCTTAGTTCTGACTTTAGCCTAAACTTGTCTCTAAAAAAATCTAATCAGATCATCGTCGAGTTGCAGAAAAACCCTCCAACAGCTCTTTAGATTTCATGTTCACAAGCAAAGAATGATCATTAGACCCAACAGCACTTGACTTGTTGTTCTGAAATCTTTCAAGATCGGTGATTCAAAAAGGACATTAGTGTAACTAAATCTGACATGTTCATTTCAGTGCAGCAAATATACACAACGATTGACAGAAATCCAACGTAGTTTCCTTGAGATATCACAATTATAAACCAAGGATGACCAAGAGACTTCACAACCCTGACATTTGACCTACAGAATTAAATCACTTCATTCCTGTGTCATGGTGGACATTAGCCCAAAGTTTAAAGGGAATCCCTTTTAGAAATATTGTATTATTGCATTCACAAGATTAATTTAACCAGCAATGTAAAACCATCAGACTCCATGACCTCGACTTTTAACCAGCTACCTTGAAAATCCAAACTCCAGAGTATAGTATGCATATGTGCAATGTTTGATATAGCATTCACAAGCAAAGCAAGACCAGGAGGCTCCGTGATTTTGAGCTTCAACCTATGACCCCCAAAATCTGAGCACATCATCAAGTCTTAGTGTGCATTTGCTCAAAATCTGGAGAAAATCCCTTTCTTGAGATATTGCACTTAGAAGCATTGGCCTGTGCATGTGAACTGAAGGTCTCTGCTGTCACCAGAGCAGAGACATGAAACAGTGAGAGAGCAACAGTCCTGAGTTTGATGGGGATTGTTTGTTTGTTTGTTTGTGGACAGAGTCAGTAGCTTCTGCTACTATTACACAGAATGATGGAGGTATAAAAAATAATTTCACACACTTACTTTATCTGGTTGACGGGTGAGTTGGTGTGCTCCACAGCCACCAGCAGTCCTCCTGAGTCTAATATGGTGTAATGATGGGGACCTTTGAGAGCCAACATCCAGGAGTATCCTCCGTCATCAGAAACATACACATCAGGAGAGAGAGCTGACTCTGCATCACCAACACTGCCTGCAGAGACACAGGGAAGTGGTGAGAAATGTAGATGTGCATAGAGAGGGCTCTTTGTCCGTGTGTGTGATTTACCATGGGCTAGAATGAGGCCAACAGCACTGGACTGTGAGAGAGGCAGCATGGGGACGTTCATCTTCATGGTGGTGCTGTAGGAGGCATGGATGTGCAGTCTGCACTGTAAAAACAGAAGAAAGATGGAGATGTTGCTACTGAGACATCAGCAGAAAGGCTGTCTCCACAGGAAATACGCAGGTTTAATAAAGATTACTTAAAGGTCCCATGTCCTAGAGTGTTAGATTGTTTACATCATAAGTGTCTATTAAGCAAGGATTTGAGATAAATAAAAAAATGAGAAATTTTGTCTCTGTGGAAGATCAGAGGCAGCCCCCAACCCCCAAAATAATGAGCTATGCACTGAGGCCCCGTTTACACGACAACGTTGCCACCAGAAACGTAAAGGTTTTTCCTTTGCGCGTTCACACAGATCTGCGAGAACGACTGAAAACACTGAAGCGTGCATGCCAGTAGTTGGTGATGTAGGTTTGTAGTGAAACAGCAGTGTTACAACACGCATACTCTTAACCGTGAAGACAAACTTTTCACAAATAACAATGGCAAGTGGACGCATGACAACACAGGAGTTTTTTGTCTGGACAGCAAATCTGTCTGGATATTTTTGACTGGATAATAAGCAGCACACATGTTGCTCAGTAGATGGCTGGTCGAAGCTATTGTTGTTGTTGTTCCTAGATGCGCGCACAACCTTCATCTGAAAGAGTACTGCGCATGCGCCGCATGTCATCGTTTTCCCTGAAAACGCTGATTCCTGTTTACACGGAGGCGGATACCAAAATATTTTCAAAACTTTTCACACTGGGCCCTGGTTTCAAAAGTTTGCAGATTCAGGCACTCCAGGCACTGTTCTCGTGTAAACAGAAGGCGCAAATGCAATGAAAACTCTCCGTTTTCGTTGTCATGTAAATGAAGCCTGAATGGCTGCCCAAACGATGCCTGATGGGAGGGGGGACAAAGGGTTAAAGGCCTCAGAGTGGACTTTCAGAACAGTCATAGCGTCTGCCTTGGACAGGCAGAAAACACACATAGGTGGAGACTGTAAAGTTATATCATAAACCCCAGGAAGTAAAAAATAGAGCATTTTAAAGGTCATTTTCTTTAAAGAGGCATAAAACATTTCTCTGTGAACTGAGAGTTTAGTAGAGGTGTCATGTTCTTCTGCTCCCCAAGCCCTTTCTTACAACGTGAAAAGCAAAGAAAAATGATTTTGTAGGACATGAGACCTCTAACAGCCATAGACATTACAAACAGAACAGGGCTGGGAAAATGTATTTAATTTATCAAAATAAAGAATCACAAACACTTCATGAGGACTGTTCATAAAGTTATGTGTGTGTGTCTCACTCTGTTGGGCCTGTTGGTGGATGTTTCAGTGTCACAGTTGCTGTTCCCGGGTCTGTTCAGAGTCTGCCATATCCCTCCTTGGTCATATGTGATCACAGTCTCCACTGCACCATCTGTAAAATGACATAAATAAAAATCTTCTTATCAGGATTCAGATTCAGAGCTTTATTGTCCCTCCAGGGGAAATTTGGTCTGAAGTGACAGCACATCTAACAACGACTACAAACAAATAAATAAGCATTGACACAAAACAACATCGCAGTGTACAGGACTACCAAACTTGACATGAACAACCCCAACAAAGTGAAAACAGAGGTATCATCAAAAGAGTTTAAAAGAGTATAAAAGAAGCGAAGATTTGGGTGAAACCTGTAATCAACTTAAAATAAGGATTTAAATAGGTCATGCCACTGGGGTAGTGCAATTTAAGACTTATACAAGTTGATTGCATTAATTGCACGTGGCACAAAGGAAAATTTGTACCTATTTGTACGTGCCATAGGTACCTTATATCTCCATCCAGACAGGAGAGAAATGAATTCTTCCAACAGTGGGTGATCAGAGCTGGACAGGATTGACTGTGCCTTCTGTAAGACTGTTGTAAATATATCCAAATTTGGCAGTTTAAAAAAAAAAAAATCTAATCTATTTAAGAAATTGACCTATAACCAGGGGGGTTCTGAAGAGCTAAAATAATCTTAATACATTTCTCTTTAATACGATTTTCACATATACGTGTTTATGCTTGCAGGAACAGCTATGAGGTATCTGTGTGAATCTGTTTAGATGACACAGGGTGTTGACTGACCTTCTGTGAGCACACTAGTCATGTAGACGCCCCTGAGTGAATTAATGACAGTGAAGTCAGTTTCACTCCCTGTTGTCGTGTAAAGATGGCGCTCCAGGGACTTGGAGAAGACAGTTCCTCTGTCATCTGACACGTAGACTGTCCCAACCCCAGAATCTGAAACACAAAGCAAGCACAGATTTAGATTTAACAAACTAATTTCAGATATGTTAAAATGTAATTTGCTAGGCTAATTAATGTGTTTGTCCTCATCTGTAAAAGTCTCAGATCCAGACCATTCATTGCTCTATTGTCTGAGGTTATTACGCAGATTAGAGATCTTTTTCAAGGACAACTTATTGTGTGTCATATACATCATTAATCATCTACATCATCTGGAAAGTACAAACATTGTCATCATAATCATCTTCCCCGTCAGTCATCTCAGCCAGTGTCCTCAGCCTTACCTCCAGGGTCGTCCACATGCATGAAGATCATGTCCTGATTTGCTGTCAGGATCGAGTAGAACTGCTCATGGTTGACAGTGGGAAGCTGAGCCATGTTCCACACCTCCCCTCCATCCACTGACACGTGGATCATACGCTCTGTGCCCTTAAACACAAATAAAGATAATTACTGTAAGACACATTTTTTGTTAACAACTACTTCAAGAAATATGAAAGTTCAAATACACAAAACACTTATTAGATAACATTTTTATCCTTAAATAAAGTACAATTAAAATCTATACAAACATTAAATAAAAGTAGGAGGGCAGCCATTTAAGTTAAGCCGAAGATGCAGAAACTCCTGTTCAATTCTTGTTTCCGTCAAATGAAATCACATGCCAAGCATTTAAAAACCCAAGTTATTTGCAAATATAATTGTCTATGATACTTCTCGTTGATATTTAGGCACTGTATTTATTTGACATAACATGTAGAGGCTAGAATACACAAAAATAAAATTACTGATAAATTGATTTCTCTTATTTATACCAGGTCCCCCCTCCTTTTGTATCTGATTCACAACTGTTTTTATGTCCAGCACCCAGGATTTAAGATTTTTTAGATGTGCATGCTAATTTCTGTATTGTGTCCTTCAAGGGGACTGACAACACATGGCTGGGATGCTTGTCAAATAAGGACTAAGCCATATATAGTTTTCCACCACAAATGTGCGTATGTGAGACAGTTGCTTCGCAGAACATGAGATGTTGGTCATGTCGTAAAGAAAGTTATGCAGCTACTTTTGCATTGGTTAATAGAGACTTAAAGCATCTAATTCCACTTCTTTATGACTAATACTCAATGAGTCTGTCTGAAATCAGTGGTCACAAAACAGAAAATGTGCATGCAGAATCTGTGTCCCCTATGTGGACCTTTAATGATGAAGCTGCTTTTAACAGACACACCGACATGATGTGCAAGGCACACACTCAGTTATGCATGGTGCGTTTTCTTTTAGAGTTTCCCACTATCAACAGGACATTGTCCCTCTGCCTGTCAATAGTCTAACCAAAAATTTAGATCATTTATTTTATACATACAATATACATCTCTGTATTTATCAGTTGAAGCTCAACAGTGTGGTTATTGTTTCATTTTACATTTCTGTTGACTGAACCTAACTTTTAATTTACCGTAGTTAGAGATGGCTGATGGCAATGTAACTCAACAACAAGCAACAAACTAGGTGTTCCCCACCTGCTGAAACCAACTATGAATAATACTCTTCTCATTGGACATAGCTCTACAAAAAAATAAAAGAACATTAAGGCTGCAGTTTCAAGAAAAGTTACATGTGAATAAGAGAGCAAGGAATCCTTGTTGTCTGGAGTTTAAGTTGTCTACTCATTGCTCTGGTCATATTGCTAGTTATATGTGTGTGTAGCATGAGCTGATACTAATATTCAAGGTACATACTGTATCTGTATCATTGATAACTCTTTTATTTTACTGGTCCAGAACCTCATATCTCAATTTTAGTTTATTTTGGTAAAATATAAATAAGTCAAAGTGAAAAATACTAAGTATAAAGACAGGCATGATGCTAACTCTGACAATAACGTTTTATTTTAAAATGCATCATTTTTTATTTGCTCCAAAAAAAAAAAAGACTTTGGAGATGGGAGGTTTGGTCATGACAGTGAATCAGTAAATTAGAGAAAGGTATATTCACAACAGGTTTACTGGAAACAGGTGAATGTCATGATTGGGTATAAAGGAGCATCCTCCAAAGGCTCAGTTGTTCGCAAGCGGGGATGGGACCAGGTTCACCACTTTGTGAACAACAGTTTAAAAACAACGTTTCTCAACACACAGTTGGAAAGAATTTAGGGACTTCATCATCTCTCGTCTGTAATATCATCAGATTCAGAGAATCCAGAGAAATCTCTGCACGTAAGCAGCAAGGCCAAAAACAACATTAAAATTCCCATGACTTTTGATCCCTCAGGTCGCACATCATTAAAAACCAACATCATTCTGTAAAGGGTATTACCACGTGTGCTCAGGAACACTTCAGAGAACCACTAATAGTTAACAAGGTTTGTTACTACATCTACAAGTACAAGTTAAAAGTCTACCATGTAAAGCAAAAGCCATATATCAACAACACCCAGAAACACCTCCTGCCTCTCCGGGCCAGAGCTTATCTGAGATGGACTGAAAGTACCGTAAGTGGAAAAGTCATCTGTGATGAATCCACATTTTAAATTGTTTTTAGAAATCAGAGATGTTGCGTCCTCCGGGCTAAAGAGGAAAAAGACCATACAGATTGATATCAGCACAACATTCAAAGCCAGCTTCTCTGAAGGTATGGGGTTGTGTCAGTGCCCATGGCACGGGCAACTTGCATATCTGTGAAGGTGTCATTAATGCTGAAGAAGCTGAAAGGTACATACAAGATTTGGAGCAACACATCCTGATATCCAAGAGTCTTTTCCAGCAAGACAATGCCTAATTTTTACTTAGTGCTGGAATAAGGAAACATGATTTAACACAGTAGTAAACATCCCTCTGTCTCAGTTTTTGGAACATGTTGCAGGAATCAAATTCAAAATGAGTGAAGTGCAAAAAAACGATTACGTTTATCATTTAAACATTGAATGTCTTGTCTTTGTAGTGTATGAAATTGGTCCAAAAGGACTTGCAAATCAATGTATTCTGCTTTTATTTAAGTTTTACACAAAGTCCCAACTTCATTGGAATTGGGGTTGGTAAGACACAAACAATTAGGCCAACATTTTGACACTCACATTCTTCTCAGCAACGGAATAAAGAACAATTATGATATAACAGACATACCGTGCCGGTCATGATTGAAGCAAAAACGAAGCGCCCTCCCAGCACAAAGGAGAAAACTTTTGTTGCAATGGTTTTGAAACTTTGGCCATAGTCTGTTGTCTTCCTCAGCTCCAACATTCCTCTTTCAGCTAGGAAAAAGACAAAGAAATTCATTGTGTTTTTCTTAGTTTTCTACTTGTGTGGCTAAAAATATTGACCTCACTTACTGCATGATCCATTGTAGTTTGTAGTGAAGAAGATGCTGTTTTGTTGACCCCTGTAAGTGTGACAAATAGTCATTAGAACTCTGGAAAAAATGTTTAATTGTGCTTTCACATGTGAAAATTGTCCAAGTTTATATGTTAATCCATTTTGATGGAATTTGTAGGGATGACAGATAACTGCTGTGTTTTTTTTTCTCAGTGTAAGCAGGCCCTACGTTAACCCCCCAGGCAGCACTCCAAGCCCACTCTGGTTTAGCTCCCTGCCAAAGGGGCTAAAGGTTTTCACACTGCACAGATTCTGCTGGTTCAAGGACTGTGGGCTGAATAAGAATGCTGCTGCTGACTCATGATGGGCTCTGACAGCAGCCACGACTCCCTCGCTCTGCAGTCAATTTAAGTTTGGGGCCTTAAATGACAGCTGTGGTCACACAGGGCCATCAAAGTGTTCCCACACATGCACCGCTGACAACCGCAGGCTGACACCACAGCCTCCTGTGAACTCCATTAAAGAGCAGAGTGATCAGAGCAGCTGGAAGAGAGGCAGCTGGGACAACAACAATGGACAAATAAAAGACACACACACTGCTGTTTTACAAAAACAAAGAAGCTCTTGGAGGCTGGGAGGAAACAGCTAGTGACAGATAGTCCAGCATCCTCTTAAGTTTCTTTGAAAGATTTATTCAATGTCTGCTTTTAACTGATTATACAGAGACGTCTAGCCATGATACAAACTTGTTAAAACACTATACATTTATGTATAACAAAAAAGTACAAACTTTGTAAGTGGACTGAGTGTACATTACAAGGGAAGGGTACATTTTCAACTTCACTCGAGAGAGTGATTTGTGTGTTTTGTTTTGTTTCTGAGACGTTTGGTTTACTTGTGGATCTCTCAGGTATTACCTCATTCATGTCTAGCTAAAAGACCAAAGGACTACTACAAAGCCCTCGTCCTCAACTGTTTCAGCAGTCTTATGCTTAATTCTCCTCCTCTCATCTCTTTGCTGTTTGCATTGTAGGCAGCTACTGCTCATTATTTTCTGGTGCATTATTCCAACATAAATAGCCCCGTCTCTGTTGCAGTGTTTTCTTGTACACAAACATGCAAAAAATGTTTTAGGACCAGAAGACAAATTGCACTGCTGACTAGTGTTTAAGAGGAGTATTGGAGAGTGACATGGACGCACCAAGTACAGAAGTATAAATACTGAAGATTGGGCATGGCAACATAGTGTAGGTACAGTGTATCTTTAATGCAGAAGTATAAACCAGGCTTAAGGGGCCAGGTAATAGGACATTAACTTTTAACAATCTCCTCCTTCTTTATGTTAAAATCATCCACAAAATGTTTAGTATTTTTCAAATACATCTTCTGTTGTAGCTTATATTTAAACAGTATTGGCACAAAGTCCTCAATTCAGATCAATAAGTAAGCGGTGGGGGCTGGTGAAGGTCACTGTGGACTTCTACCTGACTAAGAAAAACCAAATTGACTGAAAAGTCTACTCATAGCATCTTTGATTTTGCCATCTCATCATCAGAATTTAACTGCTTTATTTCCACCAGGAAGGAAATAAAGTATGTGATTCTGATACTGACTTGAACTTAGTATCATCTTAGTACGTTTAGCCCTGTCAATAGGATTTCTATTGTTGTTTGGCATTTTAGTTATCCTGTATTTGCCCTTTATGCACTTGATAATCTCTTCCTTTGAAAGAGGCTTAAGAAATAATCAAGTTATATATATCATTAATAGCAACAAACATAGGGTAAACTACCCAAAAGACCCTGTTTTCAAGTATTAATCGTTCTTACCATCTGACCAAACAAACACTTTCATGGATTCTCCTCCAGGTGGCACCAAAGTCCTCAGACAGCCACAGGTCCAGCTGGAGGGGAAAAGGCTTAGTCAGTCAGAGAGAAAGTGCTCCTTGACCTCTGAGTATTCACGTAAGCCTTATTGAGAATTCAGCAGCTTGAAATAGAAGTCAGACATCCAATTAAGGCAGCCAGTGAAAAAAACCCTACAAGAGTGGAGGTGTGGTTTAGTTCTTGAGTTCTGTTACCGTAATACTCAGAGTTATCAGCACATTGCAGTCTGCTGGGTTGTACAGCATCTGAATGAGGGGCTCAAATGGAAGGTCATTCGGAACAAAGGTCAAGCCAAAGTCCTGAGAGCGAAACAGTCTGAAGCCACCAATTTCTGATACATCACCAGTGAGCATCACCTGGAAACAAACAGACAGTGGCACTGGTTAGAATTTGTCCAACTTACTGATCAACCACAAACATCAATTTTAAAGTTGTTTGACAAAAAGAGAGAATGCTTTTATTTCTACGTACCTTCCCAGAGTGGTCAGGACTGATCGCAATGCCAAATTCTGTCTGAATGAATGTGTGGTTGATCAAGTGAGTCACATCCTTGAATGTCTTCCCGTAGTCTTCACTGACACAGTGACACAGATGCAGTTAGATCCTCAGACAACCGCTCTGACAAAAAAAAATCAGTCTGATTCCTGTTAAGTGTGCGTCAACGCTGAGGAATTTCTCACCTCCTGTAGAGATTGGACTGGCCGAAACGCATCATGAACAGCGGCACCTGAAATGTTGTCAACACCAGCAGCACCTGGGAGAAAAGTGGAGGTGTTGCAGAGCTGTCTATGTGACCTATCAGACCTTTATGGCTTTTTTCTTCATGGACACTGATGTGAACAGACTCACCCCAGATCCGTCTCCCACCCAGGCCAGTGACAGTGAACCCATGGTCCTCACTTTGAAGGTAAACTGGGAAAATAAAAATAAAATGGAAACTGTATGATTTCTTTAATAAAATTTCTCCTCTAGCCACAAGTGAATTTTGTGCAAAATAAAAACAGAGGCAGAACATAAAGCAGAACACAAACACTCTGTAACAACAGTCCTTCATTTCACTGCTATACTGTATGTGTGCTGAGTGTTATAAATTTCCACTGTTGGTTTTGGATTTGTTTAATTTTTGTGAACAGTGTTTTATATTTATGTCAGGCAAGCTTTATTTGCCTGGAAGAAAAAAAACAATTGACTGTGAAGTTTTTAGAGGGGGATGGGAATTGATAAGATTTTATTGATACCAATGCCATTATGGACTTTAATTATCGAGCTGATTCTTTTTTGTTTCCTGGCGCTTTTTTGTATCTAAAATAGTCAGACTACACAGGTTTTCAGTGGCAATGGCATCAAACATGAGGCACACCTAATCTTGAACGCTGTGCTGCACTGACAAATGCTTCTTTAAGTGGCTGCAGACAGGGACACCAGACGTGCATTTTGAGACAGTTTGTGTAAAATGAAGCCACATTTTATACAACTTCAGTTTTCTGTCTCTCATGTTCACATCTTAGAGTCTTTGTAATCATTCCTGCTGGCTGCCTCTGATAAGAATGAGATATCCTTGATTTACGGGGCATGCAGAGCAAAAGTGAAAAGAGTGAAAAGGGCATTGTTAAGCATATACACGAATGATATTGATTCTTAAGCTTATCGATTCTCAACTGGAATTGGTCTTCCATTTCCCCGCTCTATTAGACATTCTGTAATTACAGCAAGTCTGTCTGGATTGTGGATGCTTGTGCTCACAGAGAAAACACTTTACCAATAATTTAGAGCTCTAGAGTACAGGATAACGTCATCTGCAGGTAGATACAGTAAAATGCTGAATCAGTGGCATAAGAGGTGCAATTTTGAACATGAGACACTGCGCTGCAGTAGGTTGATTTAAAGCACAGAATCATCCCTCTGGTTTGCAGATGGAGATTATATCTGTTTTTTCTGTGGAGAAAAATGCTTGTAAAATACTTTACTTTTTTTTACCAGTGCTATTAATACATCCAAGTGTGATCTTTGTGTGGAAAACCCTGTACCCTACAGCATCTTCACTTATTTCATCAACCTATTGTCTTGTAACATGCCAGAGCCTTTTGTTCAATATTGTAGCCAGTATTACAATGTACCATACCATAATGCATCATAAAACATCATATTCACTATTAAAAGCGCTTGATTGTTCAAAGTACTCTGATTACTTTCTCCCTATAATGAATGATATAACACAAAAAGTTCCGCATGTCAGGTAATCTATTACTTTGTTCACAGAAGTTACTTGTTAATGCTTATTTTCTCTTCCCTTTTGTTGCAGTAAATGAAGAGGAAAAACCAGAAACTCTCCATGGCATCTGCACAATTTCTGTTTCCCCTCCCACATGATGGCATGTACAGTGCTGTGAAAAAGTATTTGCCCTCTTCCTGATATCTTGTTTTTTTTGCATATTTGTCACAATTTCATGTTTCAGATCATCACACAAATTTTAATATTAGACAAAGATAACCTGAGTAAATACAAAATTCAGTTTTTAAATGATGATTTCATTTATTAAGGGACAAGAGCTCTCCAAACCTAAAGGACCCAATGTGAAAAAGTAATTGCCCCCTGAAACTAATAACTGGTTGTGTCACCCTTGGCAGCAATAACTGCAATCAAGCTTTTGCGATAACTGGTGATGAGTCTTTCACATCATCATTGGAGGGTTTTTTGAGCATGAACTGTCCGTTTAAGGTCACACCACAGCATCTCAATTGGATTTAAGTCCAGACTTTGACTCAGCCATTTCGTTTTTTTTTTTAAGTCATTCAGAGGTGGACTTGCTAGAGTGTTTCGGGTCATTGTCCTGTTGCATAACCCAAGTGCACTTGAGCTTGAGGTCACGAACTGATGGCCGAACGTTCTCCTTCAGGATTTTTATTGCTCAGTCTCTTTCTTGTTGTTGAGTCATGAACACTGACCTTAACTGAGGCAGGTGAGGCCTGCAGTTGTTTAGATGTTGTTCTGGGTTCTTTGTGACCTCCTGGATGAGTCGTCGTTGTGCTCTTGGTGTAGTTTTGGTAAGTCGACCACTCCTGGGAAGGTTCACCACTGTTCCCAGTTTTCTCCATTTGTGGATAATGGCTCTGACCATGGTTCACTGGAGTCCTAAAGCCTTAGAAATGGCTTTGTAACTCTTTTCAGACTGATAGAGTTCAATCACTTGGTTTCTCATTTGTTCTTGAATTTCTTTGGATCGTGGCATGATGTGTTTCTTTTCGAGATCTTGCAGCCTACTTCACTTTGTCAGACAGATTCTATTTAAGTGATTTCTTAATTCAACAGGTCTGGCAGTAATCAGGTCTGGGAGTGGTCAGTGAAATTGGACTCAGCTCTAAAAAAATGTGGTTAATCACAGTTAACTCAAGATTTAACAAGGGGGGCAATTACTTTTTTTCACATAGGGTCATGTAGGTTTGGACAGCTTTTTTCCCCTTAATCAATAAAATCATTATTTAAAAATTGCATTTTGTATTTACTCCGGTTATCTTTGTCTAATATTGAAATCTGTGTGATGATCTGAAGCATTTAAGTGTGACAAATATGCAAAAAAACAAGAAATCAAGAAGGGGGCAAATACTTTTTCACAGCACTGTACTGTGTGCAACCAAAAAGTAATCAAACCAGGGTACATGTGCAAGGTTAACCAGGGAATTTAGCTGATGAAATAGCAGGCAGAGGTGTTGAAATTTGACAAAGGAACAAGAATATTAACATGAAATGTACTTCATTTTATTTTACTTTACTTTGTACTTTAGTTTTTTGCCAATATCTACAACTGATATTATGACCATAAAAAATGGTCATAAACATCCCATATATTGGCTAAATGTACAACATACCATGATGGTTTACCTCATCATCACTGAATGTTCCCTTTAATCAAAAATATAATATATTAAATAACAAAATGTTGTTTTTCTTACTTCATATTTTATTCGACACAACCATGGGCTGTTACCATGAAAGGAACAGGTCAATCTCAGTAAAGTAGAGGCTTTGTGCTTTTGACACGCAATATCTGTATCAGTGATATTGGTTACTGGCAAAAATCCAATATCGTGCATTGGGATGGGAATCAAAAATTAATTCCAGCTGAGAACTGATAACGGGAACATCATCATATTGATAATGATATAATCTTTTTTCTTAACAGTTCCTTCAACTTGACAGCAGAGGTCTAAACTTAATTTTGGACAAATGAAACTCACTACAAAATGACTATTGGAAATACCAGTAGCGTGCAAATGCATTCATCTGCGCAGCACAGCACTGAATATCAGGAGTGACGTGTTTGGCATTGTTGCCACTGAGGACCTGTATTGGCCGACTTAAGTTCACACAGAGAATCTGCAGGAATTGATAAGGGTCTCATTAAAGAATTTGATCGATAAGCAGAATCGGTAATGGCGTTGGTATCAATACAAGCTTACCAGTTCCCATCCCTAATCGTACATCCCTACTAAATATTTTTAAAATTTTAATATCCATCAATACTGATATCATGCTGACATCATGCAAACCTGCTGTTTTTATAACCAATGTGAAATGAAGTGGTTAAAGGGTTTGATATTATGAAATGCAAATGTACTCCAACATGTTATTTTACTCAGTATGATCTACAGTAAGGTTACAAGTTATCTTTGAAAGTAACACAGTCCAACATTGATTGTCCTTCATGTTGATTCTTATTGTGGTCCATTGTATGGTTTCATATTATATCCTGATGTAACAAATGGAATCATAACATCATCCTGTAGCCTATAGTACAGTACTGTACAGTCATATATTGTATTTTATCTTTTATCATATTTTATTACAGATAACTGTATCATATTATAACTTATTATTTAATATCATATCCTCACCTACTGCTTTGTATCTTGAATTTATACAATGCCCTGTCAAATTTTAAGTAATTTTAAAAATACTGTGGACTAAACAAACAAAATGATTGAAAAATACGCTCCCACATCCATGAGTCCAGAGTTCAGCACAAACAAACAAACCAAACACTTCTGTGTGTGTTTATTTCTGTCACTTGCAGCGCACACAAGCTGATAGTACAGCATGAATTGTCCTTACTGTCCAATGTAACTCGTCCATTTGGATGCACTCTGCGTGTGTGACCTACATTCCTGCTTAAACGACAAAGCTGGGCTGGAGAACAAGACAATAACTGATGTCCCGAGCACAGCAGGATCACACACACACACACACACTGCATGTACAGTAGATGTAGACTGAATTACCCCTTCAGCACAATATGGAACTACACACATATTGGTTTATTTTTCCATAATGTGTAAATATATTTGTCAGGCTACACCACTGTGGCTATACACTGACGATGGAGGATCTTCAGTTAAGACCAAAATCTAAAAAAAAAACAAATCGCATACACATAGAATAAGAGTTGAAGCAAAGACAGAGTTGAACTTGAGCTTTTATTTCACAAGTGCACCAACTGCAAACAGCATTCCAGTCTATTCATCTAGAGTGACATTCAAGTATTTGGTCATTTAAGCAACACTTTGCCAAAGCTCACAGTGACTGGAATCAGAGGAAGGTTTCTTCCTTCTTCTCCTCTGCAAGCAGGGCAGACATGTTTACAAGGTGAGCCCAGCCCTGCAGCGTCTGCACACAGCTCTGTAAAAGCCACAGGACACGGCCAGGTCTGCCTGCTGGAAACTCTTTGTAAATGAGTCCAGTGGAAACGCAACAGTCCTCTCTGTCAAAGAATGTGAACACAACTTTCCCTCTGTCGTCTTTGTGAAATATTTCTTCACACCATGCCAGCATTCGTCTTTTCATACTTTGACAAATCATTCTACTTTCATTCACATCATCTGGTTTATTGATTGATCCGTTAACAGACTGAAGCATTGAGTCTTTACCTCCTAACAGTCTACATCTATTGGAGTACTATTAATCAACAGACCTACAGAATGAAAACAATAAAAAAAAATCACAGTCTAATTTTTTGATTGGTGATTTCCTTGCATTTTCCTTTGCAACTGAAACCATCTGCAGTTACACATTCACAAATTGTGAATGTGACTTATATGACATGTGAGTTTGATGTGAAGCAAATTCATGTTACTAACAAGTCAAATTTAGACAACATGAACTACAACAGGCATTCAATTCATTAATCAGACCATAAAACTCTTTCATACAATGTAATCCCCTTCCTTATTTCTCTTCCCTTTACATAGCACTCAGCTATAAGTCAAAGTTACCATGGTAACTACACATAGTTTGACAATGGCACATGAGGGCAAGAAGGAAGAAAGCAGACAGTTTTCGAGGTGGAGCTAAAGCCTGTGTTTTTGCAGGAAGGTATGAGAAAAAGACACTGATGTTAAGGGGTGAACAATGTACGTTTTTCTACAGGGACTGTGATGTGCACACGGGCAATAGGGCTATCACTGGATATTCAAATATCTGTTTTAGCATGGGGGTAAAAATCTGTCCTCGAATTGTGACTTTACATTCAAATTTAATATACAGTTCTGAAGCACCTTAGAGTGCCTGGTGCGGTATACTGTTCCATCAGAGAGCGCTCCCAGCGTTATCCCACAGTACAGGAGGTACACATCAAGAAAATGGAGGACAGGCAAAGCCTCTCTGTGGAAGCACCTTACGTTCCACATTGCCGATGGCAAAATGATAAAAAAAGACTGTGAGTCAATTGCAAAGCAGCAGCTAACTCCTCATCCACGACTAATCTGCAGGCCTATATGTCGTCCTTCCACCCACCACAGTCCAGTGGTGCCTCGTCCAGTGCTCAGCCATGTCCTCCTTGGCAGGCCCACCAGCTAGAGTCATGGAAAAAAGCCATCATGGACAAGATCTCAAGATTCATTCGCAAGGACATCGCCCCCAAGTGTGGCCTCAGGATAGGAAAATAGTAAAATAATCTAATGGAAATGAGTTGTGTCTGTGTTGTACCCAGACTCAAATATCTTTGGATATTAGCATGTATGCTCAAAAACAGTTTGCTTTTTGGGAAAGGTGACTTCCCTTATGCATAACAGTCGCATCATGGGAAATGCGATGTTGGTCACATGTCTAAAACCATGTCATGCAGACCCTTCACTGTTTGCCCCCCTTCAAGACAATTAAAGGTCTGCAGCCTCAGCAGTTAGAGAATATACCACTGAGTTTACTCTGTGTTTATTCTCTGTCTGGGTTTGATAACAAAACTGCTCCAGTCACAGACACACAGACATAATATGAAAGGCAAAAACCCAACAACAGTGGGTCTTTGGTTGTTGTCCATCTATTGTCATTAGTCCCATATTCTACTTTGATATGAAAGGGTGCTTATTTCAGGATCCAAACAACTCTATTGTGAATCATGAAAAGGTTTCCAATTGAAAATTGATTCTGACTCAAGTTCTGACCTCAAGAATCATTCATTTGAACTGCAACATACTAGAAGATTCACAGCCCATGGTACAAAGAGTCAAAATTTTCGAGTATCTCGTTAGCTTCGTAGCACTGCAAGATAATGATAACATCTGTAAAATCACTATATGCTCATCCTGTCCACATCTTTCCTCCCTTCAACTCACACCATGGGCTTAAGAGGAGAGACACACCAGTGGACTGTCTGCTCACTTCTTCTCATACCCTCCATGTTGATAAGGTACAGATTAAAAAGATCAGCAGTTACAGCTGGGCTGCATTCTTGCATGTCGTCTGCGTCTGGTAAACTGATTGATCAATTTAGATGATTAGACGAAATTATCACCTCTTTTTTATTGACCTCATTTATCAAGGAGAAAAATGGTAGTTCACATTAAAGCAGAATTGTCCAGCTGCTCAGTGCTTAACTAAGAATTAAAAATTGAGATTATTTCCTCTAATCCAGGTCCCCTGACTTGCCACGACTGCTTCATCCCACATCTCTTTCACTGTCTTTCACAGACTGCATACCTGCACGACCAACGCTCTAAGGAAGAGATGCTGATCATGCCATGAACCCTCTACAACCCATTTCTGCTGGACAAACTCTGATTTTCTGATTTCTGATTTTCCATTCCCCCTGGTTTCTGTCCCTAACTGTGCATACCTAAGCTTTCTCCTTTCATACACTTCCTCAACTCAATACCAACAACCACACAAGATGCACACCAGCCCTTACAAGGTACACAAAAAAACCCTACAGAAAGTCTGTTTAAATCTTGTGAACAGCTTCCTGGCTACTGCAAATTTTATCTTGTGCCATCCCGGACCAAGCCTTTACATATCTTTTCTCCTGTTTCCTCATAGACCTGGATTAGATTTAACCATCAGAGTGTTTTTAACATCTGTTCCTCTGAAATCCTGACTGAAGAGATGCTGACTCGACCAGCTACAGTTCAGTGAGACTGAAATCTAAACATAGGCAACTGCAGTGAAAAGCAGGTCAGTTGTAGAAAAGACTGTGTGAAGACTAGAGAATAAATGGAGTATTTCACAGGTAAAGCACAGAAGAGTCAATCTAAGGAAACTTTATCTTCTGCTCTGTGATGAGGAAAACAGAAGACCAAGAAGGGAGAGTAAAAAGAGAGAGGATGATATTATTAGTCAGCAAAAACTTAAGAGATAAAGTCTGCACTGTCAGGATGTGGCCTCACAAACCAGACATGACCTCATGCTGAAACATGGGCTGCATTCAAGGACTGCATGATATCTGCTGTGAAAGGGCTCCTGTGAACTCACTGATCTAACATTTGAGGTCTGTCAGAAGATTCAACTTCACAAAACTGTAGATGTACAGACACACACAAACACAATCTTACAGATTCACTAATACATGGTGCTGGGGGGTGAAGCGCAGTGGGGTCCACTGTCAGAGGTCAGATGCCAACACAATGAGCTCATTATATGCTCTGTTCAGAGTTTTAACCTTTCTGCTTCAGCCATGTTTACACACAGAAAACTTCAGAGAAGGAGGTCAGGCTCTCCCGGCTCTGATCTCATGCATGAAGCTCTGTAAAGCCAGCCTCTGATGCTGGATTAAAGGGGTTTGGACGGGCAGAGATGTAAGCTTGGCTGTAATGACATCAGCTTTGAGTTTTGTTGCAGAAATTAGAAAAGATAAAATTATGTTAAAGGTAATATGCAGTCAACTCAATTGCAGAGATCCTCCGTTATTCTGCTAGGAGGCCTCCAGCAAAAATTAACATCCATAAACATAGGAGTATTGGTCATAGTCTATTGGTTCCCAAGCACAAACATGACTAGAACTACTACCTGGCAGTAAGATGACTGAAATGGATACAAATGCTGCACAGTGAAAGTCTGGGGTCGAAAAGAATCAGTAGCACTGTTCTTAACCTTCTTTTCCAAAAAGTAATAAGTTCATCCTCGAGTCAGAGTGAACATCTATGCAGATTTGAAGGAAATAACTCAAAGTACTCACAAGATATCATGTCCACTAGCAAGGGATGACCTTGATGTGTGATCCATAGTGTCTTGTTTACGGAACAACAACCCTCTGAAAACTAAACACAGACTGCAAAAATAACTGGACAAATCCATGGGACACCAGACATTTAATTATCAAAGGAGCCTTTGGAAAGTTGTGGACGCCTTGTAATGGCAAACACTACCATACTATACATGTAATCTCAACCAAACTTAAGCTCAACCTGCTCACATAGGCCAGGTTGAGGTGGTACTTAAGGGCTTCTGAGCAACAGCAGCTCTGCATGGACTTGCAACCATGTCAATCATGTCCCTATTTCCAAAACCACACATCATCATTAAAATAAAAACAAATGCAACATAACCCCCCCCCCCATACAGTGAGAGCACATTGATGTATCATATTTATAGACTGAGGCTGATTTTAGAACCAGGCAGTAAAGATATTTATGCAGCCTGTAAAAACTGTTTGTTTCCCTGCACACAATTGAAACACCTCCAGGATTCCTGCAGCCAGCCTCAAGTGGACACTCGAGGAGTTACACCATTTAGCACTCCCGTATGGGCCTTGTTTCTTAAACCCCAGAGGTTGCTGCCTGAAGCGTAATCATTTTTTTTCTTTTTTAAATAAGTTCTGTATTCAGACGATGTTTTAATATGCCTCACGCCGACTACTTTTGGAGGCTTAACTCCCACACAGAACATTTTTTTCTTTCTTTTGTCTATAAATTATTTTCTAATAGTACATCCACACTGCACTATAAAATAGTATGGCACTACGAACTGTTGGGATATATTGGTGTAACTATAGTCTATTGTACCGAGGGTTGCAAAATTCTGGGAGTTTTCAAAGCTAGAAACTTTCAATGGGAATTACCATGACTTTATGGGAATAAACCTGGAATTCACAAAATTGGGATTTTAAAAATAGTTTGGAAATATTTTTAGCATAATCTCAACTAAAATAACCAGATTCAATGCAGGTATACTTAAGAATATTTATGCTATTCCTTAGTCACCTGCTTACTGCAGGGGTATTGAGGCCACGCCCCCTACATGCACTGAGCTCCATCACAGCACAGATGATTCTAGAACCCTGGACTAATGAAGCCACATTTTTTAACCCAGAATACAAGACTGTTGAAGAAGCACATCTGAGCCTGTGGACCATAAAGTGAATCTGAAATTGCTTGATCCATAAGTACTTAAAGATTGATAAAGTTCTACTTTCAAGATAGATAGATAACTTCATTTGTCCCATCAGGAATTTTGTTTTCACAGGCTGTCAGATGTGAAAAACGTAAATATCTCTACTAGTTTTACCTAACATGATGACTATGGAGGTTTACTGTCTGGATGGATGGATGGATGGATGGATACTCTGTCTTTTGTTATGCCAAGATCCTTTTGATCAGCCATGATCCCGAACGACGGACCACGCTCATTCCAGCCCAGGCACCTTCCTTCCCACAGCAAAAAAAAAAGCTAGGGGAAACACTGAAACTGATATTGTAAGTTGAGGTGTGCCACTACAAAATGAGGTTATTTTTTGCTAATCTGTGTAAATTAATTTGCAGCCTCTGTTGTGTTCATCCTACTGTCTGATTCTTACACTTTCTGCACATTGGTAAAAATATGAACTCCTCATCAGAAACCTCACATTTGTTTTTCTGCAACAAGTCTGCTGCATGCTCGAGCTTAATTTACTCACCATTAAACATTAACAGTCAGAACAATGTAAAAATGCACCCTTATATATAACATCCTCTGCACTGACACTGAAATACACTGCTTTCCCTGTTTGTAACTGGCGGTAGTTACTTTGAAATACAGGCAGATGTGTGGACTAAATCTCAAAGTTAAAGTAGATTGTAATTCTTGTAGAGCCTCCTGTTACATCACATGACAACGCAGGTGGCCAGGAAACCAAGACATTTTGCTGCTGGGCCAAACAGTGCACCACAGACACAGGGGAGCTTAGCAACAACTTCAGGAGTTTTCAACTCCTTGTACCTAATCCGAAGGCTGAAGTCAGGGAAATTTCTTTTGAAAGCTTCAGTGATCCTGAACTTTTCCTGTTGCAGCTCTGTGAGCATGAAAAGCAGTTGTTGGATCAATAACAATAAGTGAGGTCTTCATACTCATGTGACAACCTTTGTGATCCATAAACATTTCTCTCAAACCAAACTGATGTTAAACTAAAGTTGTCTTAATGAAACCAAAGACACACAATAACAAATAAACAAAAAGTAAACCATCACTAGCAGCTGTTATATGAGACAAGAGCTTATTAGCAGAGAGTGGCAGGATACTTATCGAATCATGAAGTTGTGGATTTGGACATGTCCCACAAAGGGACATGTCTGGTTGTGTGGCGTCGTGCTGGCCGCCCTCACTGATAGGTCAAGCAAGCAAAAAAAAAAAAAAAAAAGTCTTATGATTCAAATTGAACCAACAATTCAAGTGATCAGATTTAACCCCTTAAAGCCTGTTGTATCATATTTGATACATACTTTTATGGCACCTCTATCTAATCAATATGATTGACAAATTACAAAAAAAAACATCTCAACACAATCAGATAAATTATAAAAATGTCCTCAAGTGGATTATCAGTTGCCAAAAACACCTAATGTATCAAAATGAGATACAAAAAATATGAATGTAAAATTTGATGAAAATTTTTATTTTGGGGGGATTTCAGTAGAAAGTGGAAACAACATTTCAGCTCCAAAAAAAATTAGAATTTTCTGGCTATAATTTGCGTTTTCAGGCTTTAAAGGGTTACATTCATGGATGTTTCTTGCAACTCTTGCACAGTGAAGGGTGAAAAGCACAAATACCAATACTAATATAGTGCTCATACCCACTAAAAAATACTGGCACTGTTTTTGTTATCATTTTACAGCAGAAAGCTTGTCATTGTTTGGGCAGGTGACCAAAGTTACAACCATGACTACATTTTGGTGATATTTTAACATAAATAAGAATAACAACAGTAAAGCGAACTGCAAAACTATGCACTGATAAACTTTCAAGGGAAGAACATCTTGTTGCATTAGAACAAATTTCCCAAGTAAATAAAAGAAATGTCATGTCACTGAGTATTTATTGGGTATGCATGATACTGGATTTTTGCTGATGTTCAATATGCCAATATTTTGAACTCATTCTCACCAATACCAATAAGTTTTGCCAAAAGCACAAAGTCTCTACTGTTCTGAAATGTGCCTGTTCCTTTCATGGTGACCATCTATCTGTGTTGGAAATAGAATTAAAGCAATAAAAATAAAATGTTATTCCTTAATAAATGATACTTTTAGATTTATAAAGTAGACATTCAGTGATGATGAGGAGGGATACTGTTAATTCATTCTGCCAATATTTCAGCCATGCGATATGCTATATTTATGAGCAAAAGTGGTATCTGTGTGCATGTCTATAATTGTCTTTGCATAAATAATTCTTGTTTATATCTCCTCCTACAACAACTAAAAATGAGCAAACTCAAGAAAAAGTCTGCCACGAGTCAGCATGCATCTCTTTATTTTTCCTTGCTGTTTGGATCACACTGGTTGTCTTTCCCTCGGTGCATCAACAAACACATAACTCCTCTTTCTGTCTCTCCTCTCCTCCCTTCCCTCCCTCTCTCACTCTCTCTCATGATGTTTTCTTGTTGCTCAAACAGCTGGCTGCCACCCAGTTATGCTGAAAAACAGAACATGTTTTCTCTCTACTTTTTTGGCTTCGGCGGACAGAGGACAGGTTTAAGAGAGGAAAAAAAGAGAAGAAACAGTCAGCTGGTTCATACAGTTTGCCAAGAAAGCTTGACAGGCAAGAAAAAATATAAAAGAAAGAACACAGTATAAAGAGAAAACCTGAAGTCAAATGTAATACTTTATAAGACCTTAATACGACCCTCTTTATACATTCAAGACACCACTGCATCCTAATTCTTAACCCACACATGAGCCATACAGTTGTATGTATCATGCTGATAACACTACCAAACAAAAGGCGATGATTCTTAGTCATAGCCAAAATTTAAGTTATATGGGCGGTAACTAAGCAAGAGACCATGAGTTAAATAACTGAGCAACTCAAGCTTTAATATGAGCAAAAACCTAGAGAATCCAGCATTTTAAATGATTGTAAAGAGTTCAAAAAGAAGAAGAAAACTGGCTTGAGATTCTGAACATCACTTAAAGCACCAAAACGGCAACCATGAAAATATAACTGAACTTCTAGGAGACCAGCAACTGTCCTTGAAAAAAAAGTACAGCCATGGTAATAGGAGTATCATAGCTGTCTTCACCATTGAAGCTCCCCTAATGAAACATGAGGTAAAAGTCTGGATTGACCATGTATCTGACAATGCTACTGTTATTCCAAAAACCTGATAAATGCAAAGGCCTCGGCTGATTCCTTCTCCTTTAACCACTTCTTAAAAATATGCTTTAACCATCATGAACCATACTCAAAACTTGATCATATACAGTTGTTCGCTGTAAATGAAGCAGACCATTGGGACCCTAAAGGTCACCAAATACCACCAAGGGGTAACAAGATGCCTTCTAAGAAAGTGAGAAAAAAATGTTTATAATCCCAAATGAAAATTATTATTGTATAAATGTCAAAACAATTTTAGTACAGCTTAAAGATGTCATATTTTGACTTGACTCGGGTTCATGTATTTGATTTTGGTGACTGCTGCAGTACACTTGCGTTAAATAAAAAACCTCTAGTTTTTACATACTAATCCACCTGTATTCTCAGTGTGTCTGTTGGAGCTCCTGACACTTTAAGACCCCCTTTCCTCACTTTGGCCTTGTCTTTTCTGATTGGTTGACCAGTCTGCTCTGTGGTTGTTTGCCAGTTTAGCTATGTTTACCATGTTGTCAACAACTCTGTGGTCATTCTACAATGAATCCCTTGGCTATTTTTTTACCTTACCTATTACCTTTTTTTTACAGAAATGAATGTAATCTGGACTGTAAATTGTCCTTAGGTATGAGCGTGAGCGTGAATGGTTGTCTGTCTCTCTATGTGGCCCTGCGATCGACTGGCAACCTGTTCAGGGTGTACCCCACCTCTTGCCCAATGGCAGCTGGGATAGGCTCCAGCCCCCCCGTGACTCTGGAAGGGATAAGCGGTATAGAAAATGAATGAATGAATGAATGAATGAATGTAATCTGGACTTGCAGCAGGGGTCCCCAGTCTCAGGCTATGTTAGGTGTCACAGGTTAATAGTATGGAAAACCTTGGCCTAGACAACCTGTTTTTCTGAATGAAAAAAAAAAAAATGAATGAATTCACATTTAAGATTTTGCATTTTAGGGGCCTAAATTTTTATTAAATTGATTCATCGTTTTTGGGGGGGGGGTTTTAAATACTTTTTGAGACCCAACCACACCTTGAAAAAGAATAAGTGAGACAGAAAAGAGACATAGCTGGCCTAAAATAAATCTTTGATAATTCCTTTTAAAAAATTGTATGCTTACATTTCTTAACCAGACAATTACGGGCGACATGTAACAGGTGGGCTGTTGGACATCCGAAATCAATGATTTTCCAGTTGTCTTAAGGAGAAAAGGGCTGCTCTCTTTGCAATATATATATATATATATATATATATATATATATATATATATATATATATTAGCTATATTGGAACAAATTATCATGACTTTTCACCAAATAATGGAAAAACATTCTTGGTAGTATCAATGATATCAATAATAACCAATCTAAAGAGCAAATAATTAACCACAGATGTACAAGTTTTAATTCAAAATATGTTGGTATTTATTTTATCAGATGCTTTAACATTAACTACTGTTTTGATGATAGAGCTGGGCAATTAATCAAATTTTAATCCAGGTTTACAATTCATGCCTTTCACATTTATGAAAACGGAGTTAACAAGATTTTAATACTACTGTGCAGCCCTATTGCATAACAAGAATAAGAAACAACCAAAGTAATTTTACCATTTGGCTGAGGTTATTTGTAAATTTAAATTTAACTTTGATTCATATATCCAATTTTGATAACTGCTCTCCTATGTTCAGAACCCCTAATGCTCAAAAAAACCCTTCAAGGACTTTTTATGGCCGTACCTGGACTGACATGCTTTGGTGTCTTTGTCAGCTAAAAATAGACTAAACCTTTAGAGGACAAACATGACTAAACTGTGACTAAAACTAGCACATGTTTCAATCTCAAGACAAAGCCTAATTAAAAAAAATAGCTCCAAAATACAACACTGGCTGACTGAACACATGCTGTGTAGTCTATGTAGTTTTACTGGCCCAAAATGGCATTAAAAGAAGTGTAGAGGCAGGACAGATATGCTAATTTAAATCCAGCAAATGAAAAAATATAGAGCGTGTACCACTGATCTAAATGCTCATACATCCTTGTCTAATTGCGCCCTGCAGCTTTTGATTACACAAACCTCAGACTTGACTTCACATTGGAGCTCACATCAAGTCTAGCAGAAAAAAAGGGAGAATGTTTGCTGGGGGAGAAAAAGCCCAGAGGACAGAGGAGGGGTCTGCTCCCTGTGAGCACGCCAAATCGTTTTCACGCTTAAAAAGCTAGCCCAGGTGTCTGAGACTCCTGAAATTATGTAACAACCATTTATCCATCAGTCACCCTCAACCACAAACACAACAGGAAGATTGTCCACTGGAGCACTCTGGCTTTTTTTTGTTTTCTTAAACATTCCTCAGGACATCTGGGTGGTTCTTGTTAGACTTTCTCTTAAAACATGTTCACGACTAAAACAACACAAGGTGCTCTTTGGTGTATTATCAGGGAGAGCAGTGTAATGCAAAAAAATATCTCTTCTGATATGGGGCACAGATACAAAAACACAAGGTGCTGCTACTCTGTGAAATAAATACCCTCAACAATCCAGCTTTAGTTCAATCTGCATGATAACCCCAAGTAAATCACACGAGTAATTAACTAAATCACCTTCAAAAAATGAGAACTGTAAAGAAGAAATGCAACACAGAGCTGAAATAAGCTCGAAAGATTTTTCTTAAGTAAAACAAATCAGTAACTAGGCCTGTGAAACAACGAAAAAACTAGGATGGGCAATAACATTGTTCAATATTGTGGTGAAAATATAATTTGCAATAAATTATGAATAAAAAAAAAAAAACTTTGCCTGGACACCAAACTTTGAGTCCTAATCTATGCTAGTCATGTCTTATACTACACTTGTAGCAGCATGTTTTTTCTGAATCTAAGAGAAATCCAAGATATGTTTCTTCTTCACTAAGCTTCATCTGACAACATCAAAAGGTGTAAAAGCAGGGTCACTGTACCACTTCTTCAGGGCCGATGCACAATCACTTTATAACTTTATTCTTTTTTAATATATTGCATTTAATTCAGACTGTCATGATGTGTTTCTTGTGAAGGGTCATATCACAATACCAATGGATATGCAATTTTGGCCCTATCAGCATTTTTTTAAATATCATAAAATCTATAAAGCATTTTCCAACAGTAAATATCGCGAGGAAACTTAAACCAGGATTTAACTTTCCACAGTTTTGCTTCAGATTACACTCAGATATTGTTTTTGTTCTGCCTATAAACCCCTCTGTTTTTAGCCCAGCTCACAACCAGCTGTTTTAGTGCAAACCCTCATGAGCTGGGTCTGACCAAAGCCCTCTCAAGAAGTAGGTTTGGCTTTGAATTTCCAATGTTGTGCTTTCTTATCATCTTAAAGCACCAACACTCCTTTTGTGCAGTTTGTTCTTGTTTTTTGTCTCAATGTGGAGATCAGCCCCTTCTGCTGCATCACTGTCAGCCTGACCAGGGGTAAGTCATGTGGCAACAAGAGCCAACCAGGGCCAGCATTAATCTTCCTGGGCATCCCAAATCCTAAACTTTCATATTGAAGTTGTGCGTATTTTTCTCAATGTGACCCTTGATGTAAATAGTTGGGACACCTCTGATTTAAAAGGTTGATTTGTTGTTGTGCTGAAGTTACTTACAGTGTGCATATTATGAGCAGCTCCATGTGCTGACTGAACACACACAGTGACGTGAGAGATAAAGTTACAACTTAACTCAGGAGCATGTATATGACTTGTTTTGTGCAGTTTAAAGTTGTTTAAATGCAGAGAAAGTGAACTCACAGAGTGGGTGTTGTTCTGCAGGGTTGTCTCAGCCCCAGTCAGTTCAGTACTACATGTCTGTTCATTCAGTCCTGAGCTCCGCTTCCACAGCTCCGTCCTCTCTGAACCGTGACTCCCTGCATCACTGCTGAACTCCTTCTGCAGCCTGCCCTCCTCTGACAGACTCTGTCCCGGGATAAGATCATCTCCGAGCGCACACCGAAAACAACAGAGCGCCAAAATGAACGACGCGGGCCGGAGCATGTTTACAATGAAGACTGTCCAACTTTGAGCCCAGCGAGTAACTCCTCTGTCCCAGCGCTGGCTCCCCACATGCCCCCCTAATCACCAAAGCATCTCTACAGACAGCCCATTCACCGCCGCTGCTGATTGGTCAGGACCAGAATAACCTACAATCTGATTTGACGACAGGAATCTGCCTAAAGTGAGATGTCAAATGATATTCGTTGTGTTTACGCGCCCCCTGCTGGAGAGACCGAGCAGACAGCGGCCTCGCTGTGGATAAGCTTTTCTTTGAACTTGTGTAATGATTCTCAGAAACAGTAAGAAAACCAGACAGAAAACAATTTGGTATTTCTCAGAACAAGAAAAGTTTACGGCTAACTTGGGAGATGCGCTAAAATATTTTGCGTCTTATAGTCATTATTCTTTATTATATACTGAAAAACTCTTAAACTAAACCAAACAGCGGGAACTGAAAGAAAAGCTTGCCCAAATAGACTCAGCTGTACCACGAATTAATCTTACATTTCTAAATAAAGCAACAATTTGATCGGAATTATGTAAATAGAAAGTAGAGATTGTGAAGGAACTAGGACAATGTGAGTGGAAAGTAACCTGTACATGTCAATATGTAGAAATGAATGACAGAAAGTGCAACATATTCAATGTATTTTTTTTTCTGAATGACACATCTTTGCCAATATTTGTCAGACTTTTCTGTGCAGTAGATGGGTGTACTGATTGGTTTCTGCAGGTTTTGAACTGATTTTACAGCTGAACATCTTCCTTTAAGGTAAACTCCTGTGTCCATTGTCCCCAACTTTGTGTGTGTCTGTGCTTTTTCAAGTTCTTGAGAAAGCTCATCTTCAATAGGTTTGCTTTGAAGGAAGACTTTGCTGATGTAGTATAACTACCATGTGTCTTGTTGCTGTGCTCAGTCTTACTATGGTGTATGACCAGTGGCATTAAACTCCTTCACACCCTCACCTTGGCAGTGAGGTTTGGCTATTCCTCAGGCCAGTTTTAAGCCTCCTACAAAACTGTTTTAGTTCACGACTGTTTCAACCTACACATGAAAACGGCAAATATGAGCACCTGTTTGGTAAGACTTCTTCATTGTGAGCCTGATTATAATTCCACAAAATACCAACAGCAGGTTAATGTGTCTACAGGAATTAATGCTCACCTGAGGGAAAAGGAAAGTAACACCAATTACCAATTTCATGCAGAATTTCCAGCTCACTTTGCATTTTTTCATTGATAACAAACTAGGTATGGGCATGTTCTGCAAGATATCGCTTTCAGCTGACATTTACTTCAAAAGTAAAATATTAGCTGATATGTAAAAGTCTGCATTTATTTATTTCTGAAGTTTTAGCCTTTTATATAAGCATCAAGTTTGTAAAGTTTTTGAATAATTTGCAATTTGAAGTCTAAGCTCCAAAACGTCTGATTTTATGCCAGCTTATTAAATCTGTATTCACAGCTCTTAAAAGGGTGATGCTTGATTTAACTATGACTGTTAAAACATTGTTTGCAGACTCTGCGTATAAAAAGTTATGTTATAAAATTCTATACATACAACAGTGTTTATGTAGACTGAAAGCATTTTGAAATATAAGCCAAAGTAAACTATTAATATGGATACATTTTTAAGCATCCTTACTAAACAGTATTTATTGTTGGTAGTCATGGTGAGGCTTTTTCAAATCTATTTGTTTCATTTGAACTTTGTGAAAAGCCTCGATGCCAGTTCAGTTTTAGTGGTATGTATAGTAGACAGTATAGGGCAAAAAAATCAAGCAGCTTCTTCAAATACTCCACTAGATATGGTAACAGGGACAAGACTTAACTTCCACTCCCAACACGCTTATCGAAATTTGACTCCACCAAAGGCAAACTTCAGGAAAGACACTTGGTATGATTAAAGGAAAAAACTATAACATTTCGTCAGAACCAGTTTCAATTACTTATATTTTTTAATTAAGCTACACTTTTCATTTTAGTTCTGATTTTTTTGACAATAGGGTGATTGTGATTTCGTTGAAAGCTTTCTCTGAACATTTTTAATAAATGCAAAGGCAACAGGAGTTTTCAAGAGGAATAGATTAGTGTAAAGAATGAAGAATTAACGTGTATAGTAATATATCCCATCAATGTACACACAGTGCATCACCTGTTCTTAAATCAGTTTGTGGTTTCTTTGGTTTGGAAACATATCTTTATATATTGATGACCTGAACATCCCATAAATATTATATATCCAATGATCATTATTTTGTAATGCCATTCTTCGACTGTTACTGATTAAACTAATAGTGTGTTTCCATTAATCAGTCTCGTCCACAAAAGTTTAGTAGGTACCCAGTTATTTGCTTTTCCAGTCAGAACTTTGTAAAAAAAAAAAAAAAAAAAAAAACACACCCAATCTGTACTGTCCTAACTTTCTTTGCACCGTTCTGCTCGGGTACTGGAGGGTGAAGCTAAACATGCTGAAGTCTTTTATGTTAGACAAACTGATTCACTGAACCAAACCAACCTGAAGAAAGAAATTTAAAGTGATTACCCAAGTGTGATATTTAGCTGAATGACGTCTGAAGCTGTAACCAGTAAACTCAAAAGATCACAGACAAAACACAAAAACTACCAATAGACACCACGATGGAATACAACAGTTTAATTGTACTGATTCGTAACAAAAATACCCCCCCTCCCCTGTTTTCCTGCCGCTCGGTTGTAAGTGCTGGTCAGACTCCTGCACAAACCTGTACAGATACTGAGAGACAGGAACGTAAATGAGCACAATACAAAGACAGCCCTTACGCAATCCGAGAAACTGGGACTGCAGCAAGGAGAATGTGCTGATGGAAAGTTTTATGTTGTGTTGTGATATCCTGCCCAGGTGATCTTCCATGTGTCCCCTCCTGCCCAGAACTCAAACTGAAGACTTTCAAACCATTTTAGATATCTTTGATTACATCCTCCAGCTCCTCTTTGGAATACATGTGGAAGGTCTTACCAGGCTCTACTGTCGCCAGCTACAGAGGAGACAGATTAAATACAGGAAAACTTAAATACATTCAATGACACAGATGATTATATAGTTTGGCTTTATCTGTTTTATGGATTTATCCAAACCTGATAAGTCTTCACACACAAAAACTAAACTGTTCAGCAACTTGTGAGTGTAAGTGAACAAACCTCTATGTTGGTGGCGTTGAGCTTCTCCTCCATCACCTGCTTCAGAATGGTGAGAGACGACTTGATGGCGTCTTTTAATGTCATGGACTATCGGGTACCCATGCAAAGAGAGGAAACAGATAACAGAACACTTCACTCACGTTGCTTCAAAATCCTCCACTATGACCGTAACCATGGAAATAATGTTTACCAGCTACCACACGAAATGGCATCAACAAAGTTAGCTCTTTACCTGTATGCTATGAATGTGATACTCAATTCTTTTAGCAGAGCAGATAGTTATAACTTTCAGGGCAAACCTCAACTTTACGAAGCTAGGCGCTTGAACTATAATGGCACAGAAGTAAATAACTATCTGTGGAACAGTTAAAAAAGCAAACTAAATAAAGCAAAAGCATATTTTCAGTTCAATAAATTAGATAAAAACTTTAACAGGTACTAAAACAGCACTTGGATTTCATCAGTTACTTGTCATAATGGTCAGTGAAGTGGCTGAAAGGGCTCCCAGCAGCACTGTACCATCATGAAAAATGAACTGAGACCACCAGTAAGGCAGTTTGTGAGTACAGTTATTTCATGCAACAGTTATTTCTGCCTGTAGGCATTAGATACCTCTGATTCAGACCGAACAACAGGAAGGTGCATAGGCGTAGGCTTGTAGTTTAACTCTAGATTTCTCCTGCTCCTTAGTTTCCACAGAAGTTTGCCCCCTCTCTTTTCCTGCCTGCTGAATCTCATTCTGAAGAATTCCTTTCTCCATATATGTAGGTTCATAATGATAAACCCTTGCATCCGCAGTAAAAAGAACGCTATCTTCACTCAACCAAAATCACTTTATTTAGTTCAGTCTTAGTTTCCTCTGTCATTGTTGTGTCTTCCTGAGTCCACGGAGCAAAACAGCACAATAGTGAAATCAATGCTCACATGCTGAAGAGCGCATAGCCATTTGCTGCACTGTAAAATAGTGCCAACGACAGAGACTTACAGGAGGAAAAATAAAGCACTCTCAAATTTTTTTAACTCAATCATACATCTGACCCAACATAGTTATGTGGCTTGTTTTTAAGTAAAACTCACACAATTGCGCAGCATAACTGTACCTGTTAACAGCAGTGTAGTCTCAGGTCGTTTTTCTTAAAGGTACAGTGCCCCTGGGAGCCCTTTCAGTCACTTCATTGACTATTGTCAAGTACCTGATACAACAAAACTTCAAAAATACTGAACTAACCCTTTAAATAGACACTTTTCAAGTTTGTAGATTGTTTTTCACTAAGCGGGCTTAGAGGGGACAAAACAATCATTCAGAGACACAGTTGGACAACTACAGAAGATGATACAGGTCTCTGTGAACATGTGAGGTTACATACTTTCCAGCACAGAGTACTTCTTGGGAATAAAAGGAAAATCCTGGGAAATAGGAGCTGACTTCCTGAATTTTAGCTTTGAGTCATTACTCATCTTTCTGGGACCTGTTTACAAACACTAACATAGATTAGCATCCATTTTAGGCATTTGGGTACCAAGCTGACAGCACCCAAATATGTGCAGTCTCATGTCTTCAAAGCCTGTGGTTTGTTTAGATCCACACAGCCTCCACTGCCCAAATGTTCCTGTATGCTATTGCAGTAACATGAACTGATTGGATTTATGTTGTAATGGATATGTTGTCATAAAATGTTGATAATGTAATCTGGACGTAGGCAGGTTTGTCTACATGAAGACGAAATTCTGAGCTACACTCACAGTTTAACATGTTACTCTCTGGTCAATATTTAATGTCATTCAAAGAAACAAAGACAAGCCTAAACATGTGCTTGTGCAAAACCTGCCAAGGTCTACCACAATGAAAACTGTTCATTTTCAGTATTTATATTTTCAAACATTGCAACAACTTACAATAAGAGTAAGTGTAAGTCATGAAAACTTATCTTGATTTTTAGTTTTTAAATCTTCTGCAAAAAATAATTCGAATTAACAGATATATTGCCCAGCTCTAAATTACATAATTGTTAATACCTTATGGTAGACTTCCTGCAGAGAGCTCTGTGCCCCCTCAGACGCTGAGCCAATGGCCCGGGCATCGCACTGCACAAAGGTTCCTGATGGGTCCATGTGGTACCTGCAGTCAAAAACAAACAAGTTAAGAACATACATGAATATTCTTTTTTAAGGCTTTTTAATATGTCAGATGTGAAAAGTAATCTCCACATACAACTGAGGGCCTTTCTCATCAACTCCCCCGAACAGGAGTGCCACGCCAAATGGTCGACTCTGTACCGATAACAGCACAGATGGAGCAAACAGAGAACAAAAAGGATTGTTAAGCCTTGAGAAAAAACACTCTGGACTAATGTGATAAAACTCGATACAAATAGGGAAGCAGAGTGACTGACCATTGCACCGGGATCAGCGTCTTCCTCTCCAAACTGCAGCGCCAGGTTGGACACAGCCTGAGTCACACTCTCCACTGTCATCGTCTCATTGTAGGTGAACCAGTGATTCTAAAAGATTGTTTATGGGTTAATCACAGTGATAATATGACATCAGCGAAAAGTTTATGAACTGGAGGATATGCATTCAGACCTGTGTTTCCACTCTTGCTTTGTCAATTAGGGTCTTGGCATCAGCTATCAAGCCACTCATGGCACAACCTTTCAAGAAAAAGAAAACTGAATTCAAAACATGTCCATCCTGCACACGCTGAAAAATCAGGTCATAAGTGCTATGGTAAGGTATGTAAGGTGCATTAGTTTTCACAGATGAAATACTTATTAGGCCTGTTGTTCAGCTCAAGGAACGAGATACCTCACGTACACCAATAATTAAACATTTTGGGTAAAAATTTTTTTTTGAGTGCCAGGCTAAGCAATGAGACTTTCTGAACCACCTTCAAAAACTAACGACTTCAAGAATTTTGTCTTTACCATCTTGTCAACCAACCAAACCAAACAGAAACAAAATAGTCTTAGAAAAGATGCTTCAGCATGTAATAAGTGGATATTTCAGTGCTTCTTCTAAGATATGCTTGGATTTCATGCACAACAACAAATTCTGGTTCAAGCTCTTATACTGTCTATTTTGTGTATTTTGAGATATCATTAGATTAGATAGATATGAAACTTAGAACCCTCGACTTCATCTCAACAGACATGCATTGTATTATCTAGTTACTAACAATAAAAACAGGTAAAACAGTACTGTTTGTTGTCGGGTGTACACTATCAGTACCAGCAGATAGCTCTTTATAAAGAAATTTTGCAGGTTCTGCAGCCATGATACTCCCTATTGAAAGTGCAGTCAATGTAAGGACACAGTGGATTAATCTATCATTATACACTGCCTTGGGGGAACCTATAGAAGACCCTCGGCTTAAGAAAACCTTCACTCTTTTAATCTTAGGCTTCAAACTTTTACTTTGGGCTTAAGGTCTGCTTAGGCCATTTGTTTAATTTTATGAATTTGAAAGAAAAGGCTACATTGAAAAAGAGCACACTTTTGTGCTTGAATAGCTCTGTTAGTCCCCTGGTTGGGGCAGTGCTCTTTGTGGGTCTCAAAAAGGCAGATGAAAATAATGTAGATAATGTATATGTCATTCAAATACTTTTTTTTTCTTTGTCAAATGACTGACTTTGAAGAATGAGGATGTTATCATTTAATGTAAAACAAAATGTTACTTATTTTGATTTATACCCATTTCTTAAACAGAATGGCACAATGAGAAAATCTACGTAAATCTTTGGCACAGAGTTAAAACAAAAAGAAATTTGGCTAAAATAAGTCTGAAAATATCAGCATACTGAACATCAGATTAGATCCATATTTGTGCAGCTTTAATTTGCTAACATTATCGCATGAAGCTCTGTTAAGTTTGTGGTATTTTTTTAATTTTTCTTGTGCACTTACCGATGTGACTGTCGATCTCAACAATCTTTTCAATACTGTTAGGCTCCATCAGCGGAGAGGTGATCCTCTTTTCCACAGCCAGACAAACCCCTTCTGACGTCTGAATACCGATTGCTGTGGAGCCCAACTGAAAGAGAAAAATCAGACCCGAAGGAAGTGTTTGAACCGCCATTTTTTAGGCTTGATTTTATAAAACAACAATAAAACTGTCCTTAGATTAAGGGGATTCGGCATTCAGTACTCACCTTTATAGCCTCTATGGCATACTCCACCTGGAACAATCTTCCTTCAGGAGAAAATGTGTTCACACCTCTGTAATACAGACAGACCTTGTCATTAAGCTGCCTTTGTAGTTATGAGTCAGAGTTTAATCAAAATGTATGTGGTGGACATATTTATCAGTGCAGTTCTAAACAGCTTTGTCAACAATAATAGTTTGATTTAGTTGTTTAATAAAGTTTTCTGGAGAAAAAAGAGCGAAAGTGAAAGCAAATTGACTTGTTGGGAAGTGAGTAGCTGATGCTAACTCAAACAGCAACAAAGTAACAAGGTTTATAAACACAGTATTTGCAGATTCCCCTGAGCACTGGAGTCAAACACATCTGCTCGTACATTGTTTTTATTAGCTTTAATGATCTCTTGAGTTTGGTCCTTCCCACCGAGCAAAGCTCAATAAATGACAAAGCAGTTTACGTGACACCCACCTGTCATACTCAGATCTTGTCAAAAACATCGTTTAACCTTTGATACAGGACCTGCAGAAAAGTGAAGATTAGTTTGAGGGAAAGACTCGTGGACCACTTAAAAGTTACAGTCATTTCTAAACACCAAGAACATCATATTTTCTCCAAGTCTGCGGTAACACTGAGCGATTAGCAGGCTAGTGTTAGCTTCAGTGCAGGCGAGCATGCTAGCTCGCCAAGCACCGAAGCTAACTTCACCAAGCAGTGAAATAAAAACAAAGATGAAGCTGAAAAACTCCAACACTGATAGAAAGACTTTAGAATAACACAGGAGAAAACACACGTAAACATTCATCTAGTACATGTAATATTCAATGCACTTAATAGACTCACTTACCTTCAGCCAAAAGCCTTGAATGAGTTCGCTTGTTTCAGGGGAAGCGTTTGGAGCGTAACATTTGAAAAGCTCCGGTTGTAAACAACCTAGAAAGTAGTTCCGCATACACGACTAATTTTTACAAAACGATAATATTTGCTGTTTTATGTACTCTTCAGAGGCATGACACATAGAGTATATATTTTAAACATCATGTCTCGAAATCATGTTTGAAATTATCTATAAAAATGTCAAATAAACTGAAACTAACGTGGAATTTGCATCAACAAGGACGAGAATGGAAATAAAACAATATACCATTAATATTGAGATGTTTACCGCTGTTTCGATTTGGAATATTTAAAACAAGTTAAGGGTTGGGCAATGACCTTATTGAATAAAAACAGGATTAAAATACAATCAGTACGGGATATACACTGACAGCCACTCTACTCTACTACTCTAACCACACTTTGATTTGTATACAGAGGACATGAGGCCTGTTGATCCGACACATAACTGTCAATCAGTCTAACATACTGGTAACTTTCTCGTGTAACCTCACAAATAATACTGCATAAGAAAACACGTATCTTGTGTGTTCTTACGACGTTCTGTAGCTAAAAGCATGATAAAAGCCACTAGGGGTCGTCCTTAGGCCTTTGCTTGAGTGAGGACAGGGTTGGGCAGACACTTCAAAATCTCCTGTGTTCAATCAATATGTTAATGAGACACCATTTACAGTTGCTCTTAAATCAGGCTTATGGTAAGAAAAGTAAATGGTTCTAACAATGCAATTACTAATTGCCGTTTCAAAAATGATCAAGAACAAGTCAAACCTTGAGCAGGGCTTAAGGAAAAAGTCAAGAGCCAGGCCAAACAGAAAAAGTTTCAGGAGAGTCAAACAAAAGAAAGGAACAGCATGGAAACACATGTTCAAGAGCAAAGCAAATAAGAAGAAAAACAAGTGATAATCTTAAAATATTTTAAGTATAACTATTGCATACTTCATTAATACAGTAGCCTGATTGATACACAAATAGACAATTTTAGACAGTTTTTAGGGTCCATTCCACCTCTACCCCGCTAAAATAATATTATAGGACCAGCTCCACAATAGATGTTCTAAATATGACAACATAAATAAATCAATAAACTGCAAAGCTCATAGTTTGATATTTTAGCAAGAAAAAAAATCTGAATGATAATTCTATGTGAGGAACACCTCTTTTATTAATAAATGGCGGAAAAGCCCAGACAATAATAATGCAAAACTGGGTTGTTTGTTGTGAGAAATTATGTTTGTTGATTTTACAGAAACGTAAAAAAAACCCATTTTTGTCTAAGACTTGTATAACCTACAGTGGTTATGATGTTAAGTGTGAAGGTGGATTGTGACAAAGGTTGCATGCAAAATGTTGTTGATATTTTGGTAAAAAAAAAAAAGTTTTAAATGTGTCACAATAAGCTAATCTACCTGTTATGCTGACAAACAAAATGTAAGCAAACAAAACTACGTTCTGCAAACAATCTAATGATAAAAACACCTGCACCAATTCATTACTTGTATTTTATTTTTTTCCTTTTGATCCACTGAAACAGTGTTTAACTGAATTACATTTTTTTTCTTTTTATATTTTGTAAATGAACTGCTTACATCTTTAGGAATTTCTTTCAGGATCAACAGCCTAAATTATCTATATATCTATCTATCTATCTTTCTGTCTATCTATCTATCACTAAACATGTGATAAGCTATTAAACTTTTCGCTTGACAGGATACCGTGTGTCTTTTAGGCAGTGGAGGATTAAACAGAGAATGATTAAATACTTAAACACAAGTTCAGATGCTGTCGCTGTAATGAGTTCGTGTCAGAAGGGGCCGGTGGTGTCGTGTTTCATTTCCTGGGGGATCAGTCCAGTTCGGTCTCGTGTTGGTTCTGTTGTTGAAGCTCAAGCGTGGCGCTGATCGGTGACTCTTTTATTGTCTGAACTTCACACGCTTTCAGTTTTGCTGTTCCTGTTGATGGACAAACACCCGGTGTGTTTTTACCCTCAGCCTTGTCTGCCAGGTGTGCTGCTTTAACAGGGGCGTCTCACCAGCTGTGCCAGCTGTGCCTTTGACTTTGTCAACATGAAGATCCAGAGGGAGGACTGCATTTTACAGGCTCTGCTCTTGATCCACAGTGAGTAGCCTCAGGTTTTCTTCATGTTGTTTTCTTCGGGTCTCAAGTAGCTGCAGTGTACGCGTGGAGCTACTCCGCTCATTTAAGCTGTAGTTTTCTATCCTAATCTGCAACAACGACAGCCTTCTGCAATAAACAGACGGTGGATGTATTTGCTCAAAAGAATATACGAATTTCGATTTCCACTGAGATGTTTTTGTTCATTCACTCTTTTGACTTTATCAAACTCCTGTTTAACCTTGTTGACTCATACATAACAGTGGTCCAAACTGACTCGAAAAGATCAGATTTTAAAGCAGCCAATGCTGTTAAGTCTGTCAGAGAAACTCAGCTCTGAGTGAAATTAGATCTGATTAGAGTCATCTTGGCCTGCAGTGTTAATGCAACCTTTTGTAGCATTTTATTTATATTTGCACAGTATATTGATTTTTTTGCCAATATCTGACATTTCAATGTTTTCTCGCTGACAAGTACCAACATCGATACCGATATTTCTTTGTAGAAGCGCATCCTCGTAAAATTGACCTCATTCTTTGATTGTGACATTCTATGTGTGTTAGAAACACATGTGAAGCAAGAAACAAAGCATTTTAATTTTTGATAGAAGATTCTTATGCTTTATAAAAATGGACATTCAGTATGATATTGCAAACCATTATCGGAAATTTTCACATTTTGCCAATATTACAGCCAATATATAGGATATTTATTACCAGTTTGGACAGTTGAAATATTGGTTATAAATATCAGCAAACATTTTTCATCTGCCAATTCTGATTATCACGTTTTTAGGCAATTACCTGCCAATACAGTAGCAGTGCAATTAATAGAGTTTAATCTCAATTACAATTACTGCTTCAAACAATTACAAAAACTTAAAAACTGAGATTTAAAGTTAATGTGCCACAAGACATGCTGCACATGTAAACATGTTTTCATGTGTTGCCTGTTCTTTAATGTTCGCAATGACAGTGTAAATAGCATCAAGTGCAACTTAGGGGAAGATGTGTTTTGTAAATAATTTTAAGCTTTTATTCCAAATGTAATTATTTGAGAGCTTAACCAGAACAGATGTTTTGTGCTGTTCAGCTTGTGCATCATACTATTACACACTCATTGCCCCATTTTTAATAATAATTCATTTACAACAGAACTAGAGAGCAAAGAAGAACAACTTAAACAAAAAGTAACTAACTGATGGTAAAAAAAAATCGGGCAGAAAAAAACAAACATACCCATGCAACATAAATGACCCAAACATGAGAGGAACTCAAGCAATGCATCAAAAATCCTGTTCACCAAAATTCAAAACATCAATAATTATATTTTCATAATCACCCTTTAAGAAATATATTGTAAAAGATTCCTTTCCTCTATTATTTTCAGTCTGACTTATTAACTCCAAGTCGAAACAAAGCAGCTGCAGTAAACGGTCTCTTTTGTTTTCTTTGCCTCTATGTTAAGATGAAGCAATCTCTCAGATTTAATGTGTTCATTTGTAGTTTAATCAGAGTTTAGGGAGCCTGACTTCCAACAGGAGCATCGTTTTTTTACCCAACATTCAGTAGCAATCTGACTTGTCTGCTAAAGTGATTATCCTGTTCTCTTTTCCCCACTGTTTCTCTTTCAGTCCCTGTGGCCTGTCTGCTCTCTGCAGGTATGCTTCTCTTTGTGTCTACTTGCAGTTGTTGCTTACTTTCATGTGTTTCCATAGGAAGAGCTTTGAGAAGCTCAAAGTTTGAGGATGTAAACTCTACTAACTTTGCAGAGGCCACTTCAGAAATTTAGAGGCCCCAGGCAAAGACCAACAAGAGGCACTTCCTTGTCTTAGGAAACCTATCTAGTTATAATTTGCTTGAAATAAGGACATTTTGGGGCCTTGAAGGGGCTTAATTAATGTAACAGCACTGCCATAAGAAGGAATGGGAAATGGAAAACTTTATAGATACCAACTCCATTATCAATTCTGTTTATAGATTAGATTCTTAACATTTCCCCTATCAGTTCCTGTGAATCTGCTGTATGGGCCAAAGTTGGCCTACACAGGTGTTAAGTGTCAAACCCTTGACACTTAAGATATCTAATGCTGTGCTGCGTAGACGAATGCTTCTGCAAGTTGCAAATGTTTCCAGCCAAAAAACATTGTGCGGGAAACATCCCTCTGACAAAAAAATAAGAAAAAATCTTGACCACTTCTGCCCCCTGTCTGTCATGATTACATTTTTAACTTCTTTGTTTTAATTTCTGCTGACTGCCTCAGAAGAGAGTGTGACGTCCTGATCTGCAAAAAATGCAGAACAACCAGAAGGAATTGATAAGGGAAATGTGAATGTTTATGTCAATTCCTTGAAGGAGTAGTTATTGATTCTCAACTCGAATTAGTTTTCATTTCCCATCCCTAGTCTTAAACCATATTTTTAAAAAAGAGTGAGAGAAAATATATTCAATTCTAAATCCATTCCTGCCGGTAGATAGACTATTAGATACACATTATGATCCTTAATGGGTCATAAGGAGCAGATGTTGATGGTTATATTATGATGTGTTTAATGACAGCTCAGACAAATGAAAGTTAGACAAATGAGTGAAATGCCATTATGATGTGTTGAAAGATAACCCTCAAATAAAGGAAAGGTAGGTGTTTGTCTAAAAACTTGAATAATTACAGCTTGTTTTGATACAACCATGGCCACCAACTCAGTCAGGCCACAGAAGGTGAAAGCCTTCATTAGAAGAGGCAGGAGTGTGAAATGAAAGTTTGAATCTGGTGGTGGCATGAAGTCAGGCGGCTGTTTTGTAGCTCAATACTAGCCTGTCATAATTTTGTTAATTTCACCTATTACATTCATGCCTCAGAAATTGTAGAGGAAGTTTTTACTTGTTGACTTTGTGAACAAAACTTTCATAAAACTTTCATAAGAGCTTATTTTAAGTAGTTACCTAAAAGTTAAAAAACACGTACACGTTTTGTCAGTGCGATGCTAACCTCTAATTCATCTTTCTACATTACAATTATCTGCACCACTCTGTTAGGACATGGTGCTGGACTTTGCCTGCAATGTGTTTGGCCAAAAAGGTTGGCATGATAATGTTGTTTAATTTCTCAGAAAATACTGAGAAATGTAAGTAACCCTCAAATATGTCTTAGTTGCCTTAGATTGTCAATGTTTGGACAAGTGGGTGAAACTGTTGAGGATACACCATTACACTTTACCAGTTACCCACTTGTCCAGACATTGGCAACTTATTTGTTCAAACAATGTGCGGTGCACCTTCAATTCTTAACTAAAACAATAATAACTATATGTTGAGCCCCCTTGAAGCACAAGGCCCCTGGCAAGTGCCTACCTTTGCCTAATGACAAAACTGCCTATGATACTTTGTCTCCTCAGTCTCAGCTCAGTCTGACAGCAGCAGCAGCGTGGTGGTGGCAGGGTACAATGTCAGCGCCCCTGCTGGATCAAGGGTGCTGCTGCAGTGTGTGAGTGGACGGATGGTGTGGACCAGGGACAGGGTGAGGGACAGGCAGAGGGTGCTCCACTGGGACCTGTATCGTGCTGGGCCGGACTTCGCCATGGAGAGGGTGGTGGACATGTTCTCAGCAGGGGACCAGAGGATTTACAACTCCTACAACCTGGGTAGGATCAGCCTCAGCAAAACAGCCTTCAAGGATGGAAACTTCTCTCTCGTCATCAAAGGTCATACTTTTAATTTCATGTATTATTTTTTTTTAAATGGCCTTTTATTGTGACACACATACTTGTTGTATGCATGCAACATATAATATGTGACTGCCAGGAGATTAACTTGCAATTAAAAAGGTAAATTTCTGTGTCAGAGGGACACCAGTTGATCACTGCGTTACAGTGCTGTGATTTGATGCATAAAATAAAGATCATTTACCCAGAGTTCCAACAGCGTGCTAATGCGAAGTGCACTAGCACAAATATTTAGTGATACAGTGGCAACAGAAATGCTTTGGCTCTGGTTAAAATTCTTTTTTTGTCTGCGTTTGAAATAACATTAAGCTGGATAAATAGTGGTTATTTTATTTGCACCAGCAGTAAAATTTAGAGTGTATCTTATATGTGCATAATAATAAATGTATATTTTTGACATACATCTGATTAGCTGCTTGCAATTTAACTGGACATACCTCAGATAATGAAATCAGTTTCTTCCCTGTGCATGTGAAGTGGGCAGGGTCGATAACTGCTGTATTATCCAAGAAATCTTTTGCCTTTGTTTGCCCTAGCATGAATACGTCTTGTTTTCTTTGTAATCTTTTCTGCTGACTGCCTCTGATGAAAGACTGATATTCACATTTGCATGGCATGTTGGAAAAAGTGGAAGAATTTGGTAAGAGAATTGTTGAGCATGAAGACTAATGATCGGTTTCTTGAACTCCTTTAAACTTAGTTGGAATTGTTTTTTGATTAACAAACTTTAGTTAGCAGACTGTGCTGATCAAAAAGTATTTTTTACCATAAGAGGACAAGCATTTGCCAATAAATACAGAGACTGCAATCTTCACAGACACTAACCATAAAAACTATGTGGTCCTTTGAATGGAACATGATTTCCCTCAGCCCAAAACACATCCTGGTTTGTTGTTTCAAGACTGTCTGACTGTTTTAACTTGTGCCATTAAGTAAACGTTTATAACAAAATGCAACACAGACCTAATCTATCATATCTCTGTCTTCTTCTGTTATGGGAAACTTGTCACAATAATTTGCAAGACTGAACTTCAGTCCTTCTTAATGTGAACAATGCCTGTAGGAATTAAGCCAAGCATCTGTTTGCCTTGTGATTTATATTTCAGGGTTTTTTTTCCATGTACTAATTCATATTTTTTTCTGATTGAGATGATTAGACCCACAGGCTGTAATTTGCCTAGCTGTGGGTCAAAGAGTTAAATAACTAAAATTTGACTAAATCTAACACACCTCTTCAACTAAAGACTAGGAAAAACTCTTAAATAGCCACCAACAACACCTCTGCTACTGTTTTCTGCCTTTTTTTAAACATGGGCCCTTGATTGTAGCCCTTTTTAAAATTTTATATTTTTTTATTTAAAATTTAGATAACAGCCTGCCTTAATCAGACTATAAATATGTTGTACACTTATTCATTTTTTTATTTAGTAGTATTCTTGCCAAAAAATGCAGCTGAGAAGAGCATTGACCATGAAATGTTTTAGCAGATGTTTGAGCCAGTTGTTAATACAAACCATCTCCATGTTATAGAAGTATGTTAATTACAGTGACTGTAGTGATGACGGGCTTTGTTTTTGGCTGTAAGTTATAAAACATGCTGTTTCTGAAAACTCTTCCACATTAGTGCGTTTATTGTTGTGGGCAACTCTGCATTCCTACAAAATGGCCAACACTTTGCTTTGCTGTTCATCTTTTGTATTTGCTTGTCCCTTGTCTGCAGTGATTTATTTTAACAGATACACAACAACAATGCAGGGGAATTCAGTCAGAGAGTTCAGATCACAAACACTCTGCACCAATCAAAGGAATCAGTGCCCAGCTGATTTTATATACAAATAGAAGTAAAATGGTGCATGTCATCGTGTATATAGTGCAGCAACAGCAATAGCAGCAGTTTAGATTCAGGTACCACCATTTAGGAATCAGCATAATGGCTCCATTAAATCATATTACCATGTTTTTGTCATGACAATTCATAGTGAAAAAACTTTTTTAGAAGCATTATTTTCAATTTAAAAAAGCCACAACACACTGTAACAACAGGATATACCCAAACATGAGCAAGCAGCATAATCACCACTGAGCAACAGCATTAGTCAAAGTCTACACTTAGTTTAAGACATATTGATGCAAGGTGGAAGTGGTATGAAGAAAATACAGTCAAAAGTACACTGCAGGTGCAATATTATGTCTTTTGCCATTGACATGATGTGTTTTTTTCAGTTTAAGTGCCATTTTCCCTCACAGTAATCCACTGCTTTACTGGGTTCCTTCAGACCTGAAAAAGTGCTTTTGTAAAATAAAGGCCATAAAATGTCTTCAGAATTCTTTCATTTAACTTGCCAAGTTGTGAAAATTAAGAGATTGACTTATACTGTCTTTATCAATTCTATTTCATGGGTTTGCTAATTAAAAAAATGGTGGCAGCCAATTTATGCATCGATATGAAAGCAAAGAGTCTCCCACATGTCTCTCTTGGGGAAGCTGTCGTGTTGATTTCATATGTTGAGATGAAATCAACATATTGGCCTACATGCCTTTAGGCTTTCTGGTCCACGATGCCTCAGGTAATTGCCTACCCTTGCCTAATGGGGAGAAATCTTCTATGTGTGTGATTACAGATGTGACTATGAATGACAGAGGCCTGTACTCTTGTAACCTCCACCACCTCTACTGTCACCTGTACGAGACAATCCGGGTTCAGCTCAATGTCACAAAATCCCGTAAGATTCACACCGTCAACAGCTGCCAGCATCTGCAGCACAGCATATCTTTAAAGCTGTTTGTATTTTCTATACATTTATTTCGAAGGTCGTAAAGAGCAGCGTTTCTGGGATGGACAGAAGGCGGTGTTTGTAGTGCTTCTAGGCAGCACAGTGGTTCTGCCATGTGTCAACCGCCGTAATGTGTGGACTGATTGGACCAATGAGGAGGAGGATCAGCAGGTCAGCAGAGTATATCAACATGTTCTTCTTTATCTGGATGGATTTGGATGATGCGTATATGTGACAAAGGATGTTGCATGTTTTCTATTTTGATGGCTTCAGGTGGTCCACTGGGACCGACAGTCTCCAGGAATCCGTCATGACCGTGCAGACCGGCTGGTGGATTTGTATGCCTCAGGGGAGCAGCGTAGTTATGGGCCCCTGTTCCTCCAGAGGAAGATGAACATCAGCAACCAAGCCTTCTCAGAAGGAGACTTTTCACTGTCTATATCTGATCTGCAGGTGTGTGCATGAAATTACCATTACAGGAAGATGAGCCAGGATGTTTTAGTCCACATTGTAAATATAACCCGTTTTGGCAAGAGATACACATGTAGTCATATAAATCTATTTGGGAAATTGCTGCCACTGTTGAGTTTTTTAACATTCAAGCCAGAACAACAGCAGGTTGGCCTGCCAACAGGGAGGGCTGGGCCCCTGAAAGGCTGAGTTGGCCCTTTAAAGATGTAATTTGATAATGTCAGTGAAGGCATGCTGGATCAATTGTGTGAGTAAGAGCCTCTTGGTTAACATTTGTCACTTCACCCTGGCTCTGAGCAGATGTAGGAGCTGACTGAAAAAGGTACACAAGTCTACTTACAACTTGTTTTTGGGTTATAATGCCTCAGCCTCGTTTCCTGTCTGGCAACCTGACTTTTGTGTGGGTTCTGCCATAGCAATTAACAGCCTGACATTACTGCGAAGATGTTAACATTAACCATATTGCCTAAAGATCAAATAGAGCAAGGTCAGATCAATCAATGGTCACGGAACCTCATGCTCATTCAGACTTGATATCTCGAGTAAGCTTTCAAAGATTTTCTTCAAGCTTTGCATGAATGATAATCCTGAATAAAGGATGAATTGATTTTACTATGAGGTAATATGCCGGAAGTCAAAGTTGTAAAGTCTTACATTCAAACTTTACTTTTATCTGGATAAAAGGATATGTCAGGAATGCCAAATTTATTTTCAAAAGTTGCACAAAGGGTTATCCGTGGCTTAAGGGTAATGATCTGGATGTCAGAGGTAAAGGGCAAGGGGTCTTGTGTCCATCCCTTGCTTGTAGACTTCATTTTTGAACATTAACACAATGATTGTTTTTCCTCAAAGTTTGCACAAATAACCATTCTGACTGAAAAATGAGCTGACATCATTTTGGAGGCCATAGGTTCTTGTTTAATGTTATGTAGCTCATGTTCATCCTTGGCTTGTGAAGGCATCTATTAGGAATGTCTTGAACAGCCTGTGTAAATCTTTTTGAATTTTATATGCCCCTTAGCTTGTTTTACATGTCAGTGATAGAGCACTCCCTTGCAAAAAACTCAGTCTTCTCCCTCTCCTTGTGTTTACAGTGTCAGTAGCTGCCTGAAATGGCTCATTTGCCTTCCCCCAATAGACCTACCAGTGTAGCATCCCATCATTGTTTCATACACAGTTCAGGCCCCCAATTACCACAGAGCAGACCAGTCAACGAATCACAGTGGACTGGTCCTATGTGGGGAAGGGAGCCTTATGGGGGCAGTAGCTTAACAGAGATGGATCGGGGCACTCAGTATGTGAAAACTAGAAGGCTTTTTGAACATTAGTACTTGTGAACATACTGTAATACGGGCACCTGAGTAAGGTGCAAATATAGGGTCTAATGGATTTTGTTAACTTTGAACCAATGGCTTATAGCAGGGGTGTCAAACTGATCCAGTGAAGGGCCACTGTGGCTGCAGGTTTTCATTCCAACCAAGCAAGAACACACCTGATCCAACAAATCAACTGTGTGAAGACAATCCAGTTGATTGAATAATTTGCATCAGCTGTGTTCTTGCTTGGTTGGAATGAAAACCTGCAGCCACAGTGGCCCTTCACTGGATCAGTTTGACACCTGTGGCTTATAGTATACAGATGAGGCCTTTAAAGTTTGAACCCTGTCCGTCAAAGGTCAAGATCATTCAGTGTCATATCCTTTCCTTTCTTATGCATGAAAAATCTCAAGAGTGCCTTGGAGATCTTTTTTCAACTTTACACAAATGTCCACTTTAACTTGAGAGTGAACTAATTAACTTTTGGAAGCACCCAGTCAAAGGTCATTGTATGTAATGATCATCTCTGCTTTTGAAAGAAGGTATTCTTAAGAATGCTTTGGAGAATTTCTGTCAAACTTAACTGAGGTGCCCTCTCTGAGTTTTGGGTGATAGACGTTAGATTTTGGAGGTCATGGGCCATAGGTCAAGGTCACAAGGTCTCATACTCATCCCATGGTTACATTAGCCGAAATGTCCTCTCTGGTTTAAGAATGAGCTGCTTAGATTTTTTGTCTGAAAAGGCTAAGGTCTTGGGACTCATGTTTATCTGTTGCTTATATAACTTCTATGAAGCACACCACCTCAAAAACCACACAGCTCTTCGTCTTGACCCACCACTGTACTTTCACTGCCATCCCCTTTTGTACCTTTCTTTGCATGAAACCTCAAGGGAAATAGGTCTAGTTTTCAATATATGTGTCATGTGTTGGTTCTTATTTTGGACCATACATTGTTTCATCTTAACACAAATGTACATGTATTGTGCATTACCAACTGACTGTCTGTTTCTCCCATAAAGCCCACAGACCAGGGGAAGTATTCCTGCCATCTCCACCATCACTACTGTGGCCTTCATGAGAGAAGAGAGTTTCAGGTCATGGTGGAGACACCACTGATACAGCCCACCCTGCCAGCTAAAGCGCTACCAAGTGAAGACAAAGGTAACACACACCCACAGGCACACACACACATACACACACAAAAGTACACAGATCCTCCTTTCTGTTCTAGTTAGAGGTTGGTGTGAGTGCCTAAACAGAGCGGATGTTTTACAAATTACTGGATTTGAATTATCATGTGTACAATTAAGATAAAAAACTTGACAAACATCTGCTTGTTCAATCACTTCTCCCCCTCTGTGTTTTCTCCTTCTGGCCTCTCTCAGCCTCACCATGTTCCCCCTCAGACTCTCCACAGAGCAAAGTAACAGAGGACGGAATCCGAGGAGTGGGGAAATCTCATTTCTGTTTGTTTCTTGGGAAATGTTTTTCTTGCAGTGTCAGCTTGTCTAAAGCCAGACCACTGAAACCACACAGCATTTAACAAAGCAGTCGTCAAATCCTCGCCCCCCTTGCCTCTCACCTTCATCTCAACCCAGCTACTGTCAGATGTTTCCTTTCATGGGAACAATTATAACACCTTCTTTACTGTTTTTTTTTTTTTCACTGAAGTGGGCTTAAATATGGAATGCTTTGGAGTCTGACTAATCGTGTCTCTTTCTATCCTATTAACTGCTTCATCCGTATTTTCAAAGCTTAGGACTATAGAATGTGAAAAATATTGGACGAAGTATGAGTTAAACGAGCTCTGAGTTTTGAGCTCAATCCATGGCAGCTGCCACATTGAAAACACTGTCTTAACCCACCATCAGTCAGCTTAAAAAACAGAAATGGATTGGATTTGTGACAGATCTTAAGCATCCTGACAAACCACAATATTGTGCTGGCTTGAAGTCATATTTAAAGAAATTCCCCTTAATTCACTCCGTTTTTATTTCCTTGGGTTTGTTATGTAAAAGCTATGCAGCCTCCGCTTACATGTGTGTTTTCTGCTCATCACAGGCAGATGTCATAACTGTTTTGAATCCTTTGTGGTGCCTGTAATCCTGTCTCCCCCCTCCCATCAGACATCATTCAGGTTTTAAAAAAGTGCAGATCTCATTATCACAGCCTCTTGTAGCCTCCCCGCCCCCTCAGAGCTGAGCGTTTCCAAAGGGGAGGGGAAAAAAGCTGAATCTGATCCTCTACAAAGGTTCAAACATCTTGGGCTGCTAGGAGGTGTAGCAGAACAGTTTACTCACAGTGAGAAGGTAACTCCTGGTTCAAATTTGTGCTAACACTCTCAGCATCAGCATGCTGACCTACCATGTATCTGACCCAAAGGGCTCCAAACATACCATGCCGTGCATTCATTGACCTTTATTTGATAAAAAATTATTATGCATTCTGTTAATTCATGTTGAAAAAAGAGGCATCTTAAAGCCAGCGATGCTGTGCTTCACACCTTTGATGGTAAAAGGAAAAAAGGAATAGGGCATTGGACATTTCGGGCTTTGTTTCATTTCTAACTTGCAGAGCCTTTCTGCTCTTGCAGGTGTTTTCCTCTCATTGAACTGCATGGAGCCGTTTGCCCTTGTCGGCCACTACAGTTAGGTTTCCCTTAAAATAAAGTTCCTTTATTGCAATCATATTTACTAATGCCATGGGCCTCTAGCAAGCCCACTTCAAAAAACACAAACTAACCCATTAAGGACTTTACACACCAATAGCAATGCGAATAACCAGCATGAAATGACAAATATTTCAGCAGCAATTTTAGATGCTAACTTCTATTTACATCAAAAGTGACGTGTTTTTCCATGTATATTGAGAACATTCCAAAAAAACAATTGCATTGCAAGATCGAAAAGAACTCAAGATAAGTTGCATATGGCCTGGCGCTCATTTCAGTGGAACAAAAACTAAAAAGTCCATATGATTGTGTAAAGGAGAAGAGAACTTAGTGAGTTTCAGCTTCTAATTCAGGAATGGATACTGTAACGCAGCAGCTCCAGGGCCAGCTGTTCACATTAGTAGCACACATGAGTATACACTTGCCAACATGATACTGCAGCTCCAACACTATCTTCATGCATGCATTGTCTTTAAATTCATCAGCCCTGTCATTACTTTACAAGACTTACTTACAAGTAAAACATGGGGCACTGAAACATACACATTCAAGCAGACCGCCATGTTGAATGTTTTGACAGGTTGTGACATTTGTGTCAACAACAAATGCTCTCACTGGTCGGATGTAGGCTTACCAGACGCAACACTTCAGAAAAATCGGCCACAGTTCAAAAAAATAACAGCCGTTATTTCGCTTTATGTGTGAGCTTACATTGACTGGCTTTAGGTTTGAACAGATATAGTTACATGTAATTTATTATTAGCATGAAAAAAAAAATCATGTCCAGTGTGAAAAGGTCTTCAGCCACTGCATCCAACACTCAATGTTGGACAAGATATTTGAGAATCGTAATAAAGGAGTAAATTACACATTACTCCTTTAAACAGTGATAATATTACTTAATGTCTTAGTATCAAAAAGTAACTAATTACCTCAATTTTATGTTACTATTCACTTTTAACTAATAAAAAAACAGATCTAATTAATGCTTGAAACAAGGTTAACAACAGATGACACACAAATTCAACATAGGGCTAATATTTAGAGTTTTTAAAATAACAGCTCACTGCCTGTTCCCTGTGCCACCAGCTCACTCTGCAGGAAAACGCTGCACAGCCAAAGACCGCTGTTGGGGAGCTGATCAAACCTGTAGTATGCGCTTAAAAGCTGCTGAATTGTTTAGTGTTGTGATAATAGCTCATGAAAAAGTGAAGCAAAAATTGTAATCCCTTACTTTACAAGTTACTCAAAGAAATTATATTATCACTGTAATAACAAAGTCACTGCCCCACTCTGTTAAAAAAGGTTCACTGGCTTCTGATGAGCCTAAGGCTGGTGTATGAATTAGTGCTATATACCAGATTAGACAAGAATTGTCATTGCACCTTAGTACGACGAAATTTTGAGAGCTCTGCTTACAAAACTGTGTACAGTAAAATACACAGTATATAAATACAAAAATGAAAAGTAGCTAAAGGGTTAGCGATTGCCATTGGTGATCTAGTGCCATATACCACTGTCAAAGTTTAAGGTTATCTTCGACAGCATTTTTTAAGATGAAAAAAGGCTACACACTTTTTCTCTATAGTTTCTTGAAATGTCTAAAAATGCATTGAATCTGAGGAGACAGAAAACTGTGATGCCTTTTTCAGATTTTTGGAAAGTGAGAGTGTTTTGGTGCATGTGTCAGAGTTTTCCAGAAGGTTACCAGAGCAAAGCCGATAATGGAAGATATACCAGAGTGGGAAACTCATTGAGAGAGTTTTAGAAAGACTAAGTGCTTGAAGGGGCAGAGTCCATTTGTGTGTGTGTCTAAGAGTGTGCCAAGAAGTGCGATCTCATTTCGGTGGAATCTCTCGGATACAGTCAAAGGACTGAGGTCCAGGCTCTGCCCACACAAATAATCCTTCTCTCCCTGGGCTGTAATAATACAGCAGCATTGCACCATGGGAATTTTACTGGTTTCAATGAGACGCATAACTGATTTATCTCCTGCAGAGGAGTTAGTTTGCAGGGCCTGTCTCTCCTGCAGTATATCGTGTGTTATCTGTTTGTGTCATGCCCTCTCTGACCGTCTGCTGCCCTGTTGACTTTGGCTTCCTCCTGACATTCTGAGGGAGCTTTACCCCTCCTTTAACCCCTTTCTACCCATCCTTTCTCGGTTTTGTTCCTCCTTTGAGGATCCCACATGCTCACGTTTGTTTAGTTTCATCACGCTCTTTTCCATTGCTTTCCCAGGGTGTTGTTTTCATTCCTTACCGAGAGAAAGAGCTCTTTTTGGGGCAGTTTATAGACAAGAGGAGGAAGTTTGTTCATCTGTGCCACAGCTGGCAACACAAGACAGACTGAGAGGTGGACGTCAAGATAGAGATAGAGGGGGGTTCACAATAAGGAAAGGAGGGGGCGAGGAGTCTGTGGATGAAATGCAGAAGAAAAGATGTAGGTCACCCCTTCCTCCCTCCCATCAGAGTAAATTCTCAGTGCAGTTTGGGCAGCCAGTCTAAACACAAACACACATGTTCCATTTTTGGCACGAGTCAGGAGAAAATGTCTGTCAGCTCATATAAAAGTATCTGAGGATTTGTTGTGTTAATGAAAGTTCTGTATTCTTCTAAGCTGCAGCTGCATATGTGCTGGAAGTTTGGGATTTGGATCTCAGGGCGAGGTCCTTCAAACTTTTTTGTGCGACAGGCCTCTGGAGAAACATCTCATCCACGTCCTCTTCCTCTCCCTTGGCTCTGCTCCTCTGTTCCACCCGGCTCTGTCTTTCCTTCACTCCTCTTCCTCTCCTCCTCACTTCTCTGTGTTTGAATGCCAGGAAAAGTAAATCGCAGCATGACTCTCTGTCTGGATCTCATTCTGGGCACAAATATGTCGAGTCTGAGGTCTGCACAGCTGTGTCTTGCTTTGCACTTTTTTTAAATGAGGCAAAATGAAACCAGGCCTCACCTCCTCCTCCTTTGCTTTTCAACACGCCACAGAACCGCACATATCACCTAATGCTGACTGGCTAATTATTTCCCACCGCCCAGGATATTGTTTCAGCATTTTTTCAGCCAGGAAAAGTCACTGCATAAAAAGATTATTATGAAGTAATTCATGAGGTGTTTGAGCTTTATCCACACAAATAAAACAACACATAGGATCAGAGCCACCTGCATAAGCTCAACAGAGCTGTTGCGTCAGTCTTTGTTGCTGCAAACCAAACACAAACCAGCTAATTCTATGAGTAACTAGAAATGCTCTGATGACACAAATCATTGCCAATTGTGAGTTATCGTAAAAAATGTGGAAAACTGCCCTATGTCACGTTGTTAAGACATCCTTTAAAAAATGTCTGGATCTGCATTCAGATTCCAACCACCACCAGAGATGCATCAATTCTTTCTTGTGCCACAACCAACGTTCCTCCCAAAATGTAATGAAAATTTGTAGAAAATTATTATTGTTATTGAGTTATTGGGTTATTGGTCATTAAAAAAATCATTAAAAAAATCTTGCATCTTCATCCAGATTCAGATCAACACCAAAATACAATAGCATCTTCCTTGAACTATGACCAACATTCCCTGAAAATGCAATGAAAATTCATAGCAACTTTTTGAGTTATCAGCAAAAATGTGGAAAACTGCCTTATATCGCAAAGTTGAAAAAGCCGTAAAAGCAATCCTAGATCTATGTCCAGATTCCAATCACCATGAAAATCTAACATCTTCCTCATGCCACAGCCAATATTCCCTAAAAATGTATTGAGTTATTAGTGAAATGTTGAAAACTGCAGTACCTTGCAATGCTAAGAATTTTTTTTTTTTAAATTCTTTGGATCACCTCCAAAATCTGATTGCATTGTCATTGTGCTATGACCTAATTCCCTGAAAATGTGATCAGAATCCATTCATAATGTTTTGAGTTATCTGGTTGACAAGCAAACAAACAAGCAAACAAACAAACACAACCTCCTTGGTGAAGGTAATAACAAGATTTAGTTGAACATAGATTAGGAACAAAGTTTTCAACTTCACCTAGTTAAGTGTCCAAACAAACTGATAAAAGGCAACAAAACAAACAACAAAAAAGCATCAAAAAGACCTTGATGCTTATGTAGCATTTATTTTTGCAGAGAGCATTTTCTTGGTTAAGTACTCAAGTTTATAACACTGCGGTATGGGGCCTATCAAAGACTACAGTAAAAACTGTTAAAAATCCCTCCACTCCTTTTGTTACTTTCCTCATCCTTCAGAATATGTGTGGTCAGACTGTTTATGAAAAAATCCCTGGGGATGTCATAAGGGGATATGTCACCTTCCCTCAGACGGGACACACTCTCTGAGCCAGGTGTTTGATCAGCCTACAGGCTGTTCCATTGGAGCGTATATGCCAGTTTATGTCTGTGTTGCCATAATAACATTAGAGCACAGGGCTGGACAGATGAAGCCAAATTCACTTCTTGACAGGGCTGTGGTCAGACCAGCTGAGTACTGTCTGATACATCTGATTAGTCCCCACAGTCACATGACATGAACAGTAGCGCTGCTTTGGCATACAGAAACATGACAGACTGAAAACAGTCCATAGAATTTCACAGAATAACATTTTGTTACTCATTTGGCATCAGTATTTTAGTGGAGTAATCATTACCAAAGGCAAACTTTGAAAGTATGATGGTGATACTCAATATCAGTACTTACACCTGTACTCGGAAATTGTTTTCACAGGCAAATGATTATATCAAGTCTCCTTTGTTTTGCCCTTTGACCTATGACCTCCTAAAATAATGAGTGCATCTATGAGTATCATCTATTCTTGAGATATCGTGCTCCCAAGATTGTATTCCCCATTAAAAGATGACCACAGGGCTCCATGGTACAACCTAAAGGACAATGCTAATACTCAGAAAGTGAACATTTGAGTAAAGTCTGAGGCAAATCCTGACATGCATTTAGAAAGGGGCCACAATGCTGGGTAAACTTGACCTTTGACCCATGACCTCCAAAATGATATATCATCCTTGACCCGCAAAAAATATACATAAGACACCTTGACCTTTGACCCAGGACTCCCAATACAATATTGTATTAAGTTATTTCATCATTTATCATTTCTTTTCGATTTGAAGAGAATCACTGAAAGTGTTTCTGAGTTATTGTGCAAGTTTCGGTTCTAACTGGACTTATTGGATTATTGCTGTGTAACTCAGGGTGTGTTATTTCTGTTCAGTTTCACATTTGGTCCTACTTAAACCTCCTGATGACACATTGTCCTGTTTGGGGAGAAAAAAGCCACACTAACTGCTGACTTCTGGGATCTTTGTTTTACTCAGACAGTACCAAGGCTGAGTCAAAACGAGTCATCAATGTTATCCTGCCAGACCAGAGGCATCACTTTCTCCTGCCTCTGGGCTTTGTCCTCACGTCCTTCCTGCTGCTGGCCTTCATTATCCTCATCATCATCCTCATCACACGCAGACGCAGGTTTAAAGGTCAGACTTGCATTAAGACAGTGTAATTTTGGTGAATTTACATTAAATGTACACTCCTGGAGCTCATGTATCTTTGTTTGTTTTCAGAGTATCATCCACAGGTGTCCATAAGGTAAGTGAAAACACCTAAACATACACTCAGAGTGGCCATTTTGATCCATCACACACAGAAGAAAACACACAGATGTTTTCTTATTGAACTGCCACAGGTCTAGCAGAAGTCAAAGCAGCTCCAGCAGAAGTCAAAGCAGCTCTGAGGAGTTTGAAATGGATGTGCCTGAAACGAGTGTGTGCTGCCAAGAGGAAAGAAGATTTGGTGAGTTGAAGGAAAGAGCTCTGTGTGACTGAACACTTACTTTGACTTGACCCCGTCTCCGTTCATATTTTGACTCTCTTGTGTGATTATAGAGTACAAGAACAACCTTCTGAAAGAGAAGGTCCACATGAACTCACAGCCGAAGGTCATTGATCTTGATAAAGGTAACTCACTTAAAACATGTATAGAGTGTGAATATATTTCATCCTGATTTATGTGGTGGGTCACAGGCTCCATCTTTTGAGGACTGCAAACATTCCATCATATTTTGTTAGGCTAGAACTTCAAAAACTTAAATTGTAGGGCCGTTCTGCTGTGTTTAGGAGCATATAATTGAAATGAGGAAAACTGATCATGGAAAAATACATTCTAATCTCCTATGTGGAAAAATGAAGAAAAGGATAGATCTGCAAATGGGGCATTTCCACTCCGTGGACTCCACTCTGTTATTTTGGTGTTCCATTGGTTTTGTACCTGGCACCGTCTTGAGTATCACCTTTAAGAGGTTCAAAGAAAGCTAAACAGAGACATATAGAGAATGCTGACCACTGAATGGTTAGGTTATCGCCACAACAAGTCAGGGGGGCTATGGACATGAAAATGCAATTTCTGGCTCCATCATGCAGTATGACTTTTCAGACTCTCCTCTGCTTTTAATAGTATGTTGTTATGCAGCAAAACTTGTCTCCTTTCTGTGATAAAAAGCCACAAACTGAGAGAAAGCTGCACTATTACCTTTATGTCCTCTTTGGTTGTTGTAAAGACATCACAGTAGTTTTGACGCCATGATGTCCTGACTTATATTAAAGAGGTACGATCAAAGTGTCTTCTTTAAAAACAGAACTGTGTGGAGTCAAGCTGAGTTAAGCAGATACTGCAAAAGAAGAAGCACTTTTGATTACTAAGAAACTCATTGAGATTAAAACTCTCTTTTCAAGAGTGTCCTGGCCAAAACAGGCAGCAGTACAGTCAATAAAGTTACGGTACTTACAACAAGCAGCCATACAAAAAATGTAACACTTGAAATACAATAAAAAACAATAAAGAACTGATTGACAAGATGGACAATGATTAAAAAAAAAACATCAGTCAAAACATCTACAGCTTCTGCCTCTGTATCATTTATCATCCTCTTAAAAGTGTCCAGTAAAACCAGCTCATTGAGTTTGGAGCTCATTCCAAGTAAAGATAGCAGCAAATTCAGGCGCCCTTTTCCCTGCTCCGTTCTGACCTTAGGAACAGACAGCTAGAGGAGATCCTGGAACTGAAGATTATAAGATCCTGTGCTCCTATGACTGATGGAGGTCAGAGGGTATGATGGAAGCAGACCCAAGATAGCCTTGTAAATGCACTGCAGCTGAAAAGCTTGAAAAGCTGAGCTGTTAAAGATGAAAACAAATGGGAATCATTAAAATTCCTTTCAATAATATAAAAGCTATGAAAGGGGGCTGGTTTTTATTTAGTTGTGTGGATCATGACCCTGGATGTCATGCAGGGCCTGGCCTCTAATGGATGACTGGTCTCTATTTGAGGTGATAGTTAATGTTTTTCAAGAGAAAAACCTAAGGGACTATTTTTTTCTTGTGAATCTGTACTCATCCTCTTAAGCATATGTTTAGCATACCAGGCCGATGAGAGAAATTGATTGTCCAAAGCTTGTAATATGTCATGTCTGTGCCACAAAGGGTTTCACCTCGGCTTTGTGAGTACAACTGTGCTGATGCAGCTCTTTGGCTTGTGAGTCTGCAGATCCTACACACACCCATTACGGAACTAGTCTTAAACATTGATAGTTTTATGGCATTTGAACTCCTACATAGTGTAAATGCTTAGTCCAAACACAAGTTAGTTATAATGTCTGAAAATGTGAGGACTGGTAGTTCATCAGGGTTGTTATCCAGTCCTGAGCGGCCAATGGATCTGTACTGTTTATTTTTATTTTATTTTATTTTATTTTATTTTATTTTATTTTATTTCATTTTATTTCATTTTATTTTATTTTATTTTGGATCCCCATTAGCTACTGCTGAAGCAACAGCTACCCTTCCTGGGGTCCACACATTAAAACACAAAATACATCAATGACATTCGGTATACTTTAAAAATTGAAACAGGAAATAAAAGACAGTTAAAGCATCAACCATCTGACAGTCATAGTGATTGTCTCTTAGATTACCAAAGATCAGGGTGTATGTACATCAGTTAATGAATTATAGTTTAAAACAGTTCTAAAGTGAATGATTCCATTTTAGACAATGCATTTGAACAGAACTTTAAATGTTTCTAAAAGATCATTACAAGATTCTGCATGTCACTTTAGGTTATACAATGGACATACTGTTAAGATAATCTTGATGACATCAGATATTTCTTCAAAGTCTTTTTAAAAAGTCTTTTTAAAAACAATTTTACTGGTTAAACTTGTGATCTCTGATGGAAGACTATTCCATTTTTTCATTCCTCTATACATATGGAAATTGTGACCATTCCCACTGTAATATAATTGACCATAAAGAACATTTGGAACCTGAGATGTGGACATGTTCCTAAATGAACAAAGCAAAGAGTTGATAATTCTTCTTTCACCAATAACCAACCTAAGGTTAAATGCATTTTATTGATGTTTGCCCTTCTGTCACACTTCTGTGCCAGCCTTGCAGCTATTTTCTGTATCAACTGTAGTTTCTCTAAGTCAGTGTTTAAGGCACTACTAGACCAAAGTGCTGGGCTTATAAAAGGAACTGCTCTTTAAATTTACTGAGCCAAAATTCATTCACCCTAATATAGGGCCCTTTTTAATTTAGTTCTCCATGTCCTCCCATTTGTATCATATCCAAGCCATGAACCATTACATTTCAGTACAGATGAGAGGCAACGGGTAGTAAATAAAATAAAAGCTATCCTCAAAGATGGCGTCTGTGGCCTGATGCAACTTGGCCTCATCCTCACATTCTGGATTCTACCATAATCACTTTCTTTTTTTTTCATTTTTTTCTCCAACAAACTTTAATCTGTCTTTTTTTTCACAGAGATGCAGAAGTTTTCGAAGTAAGAGAATAACAGCTCTGAGTGAAGCTGAGGTCTCTGGCTGGATCCAGAGGCTGCTCTGATAACTGAACACTATCCTGCCACGTGTGCTGGCAGGACATCAAATGAGAGCGAAAAAGTTGTGAAAGGCAGAAAACTTTCTCTCCAAATATCAGCATTGGAGATGGATGAAAACCTTCTTTTTTCTCTAGACTTTATCAGAGAAAAGGTACTGGACAAGGATATATGTGAGCTTAGCAATTACGCCACCTAGAGGAGAGTTTAATCAGATTGCTTACTGTAAATTAAAAATAAAATGTCTTGATTTAAAGTACGCTGATTTATTTAAATCATCAGTTATGACAGTTTTGATCATTATCCTTGCTGTTCTGAAATAAAATGCATTTATGTTTTTTTTTCCTGTTGTATCCATCTGTTGCTTTACTGACCCACCACTGAAGTCTGAACATCAGTGTGTACGTGCTGCCTCCTGGAGGATGATACTAACTGTGTATTAACTAACCGATAAGGCAGTGTATGTAAAATAATGTTTTTTGTAATCCTCAGACTGCGTTTTGTTGAATGTTATATTTTACATGCATTAAAAGATTATGTTTGGTGCTGATGTTTAAATGATGTTGATCTTGTTTTTTGAGTTTGTAACTGCTGTCATTATGCTCATGTCAGTTTTTGAACATAAAACTGTAAATGGTCACATCTTGTAGCCTGAATGCAAACAGAAATAGTACAACTGACTGACTGTTGTACTAAAGCATTCAGTCATCCTAAATACAGTATAACCATACAACCAGTTCGCCCACAGAAATGGTTGGGCCACTGAGAGGTCTAGTAAATGGGCACTCCTTATATGTCATTTAAGATCAGTGTATAGGAATGTTGGTGGACTTGTGTTTGTTTTTGCACAACCCATGTATAGGCTGCAGTCCTTGAAATAGCTTGCCAAGTTTAAATGCAGGCTGTGGCCCTTTTACTTCATGTCATTCCACACTCTCTCCAACTTTCTGCCACTCAAATAAAGGCATAAAAAATCCAAAAATAAAACACATGCAAAAAACTGTTTCACATGTATTTAATGTGCATGTATCTGTGGCATTAGTGCAAAGAATAGTGCCAAACAATAAAAATAAGGAAAATTTTAACAAAATGTTGCAGGCCCTAGCATGGCTATCATAGCAAACATCGTTCTCGCTGAAAATTTCATTGGTTTCATTCAAAACCATGAGTATCACAGAAATAATGACTTTCTCATTTCAGAGGGAGACTTTTTAACTATCAGACAACATAGACAATAATAAGGAATGGTAAGTATGTAGGTTTAAAAAACAGAAAATCATGGTCTAAATTTGGGATAGACTATGTCTTGACAAACCTTTTTGGGCCTCCATATGACTTTGGGCCCCAGAAGCTTTCTCCTTTATCCCTCCTTATGGGTGACCTTGCTGAGCAGTGCTGTTTTCTCCAGTGATGATTTCTAATGTTTTCATTGACAAAGACCTACAGCTAATAAGCTAACAAACATTTGTAAAACAGTGGTTTATCTGACATGTTTGCAGGAAGACACTCACAATTTTTTTTGAACGATTAATGATTCATTAAAAATACAACTACATAAAAAGAAAAGTGGTGGGTTAATAAAATATTCCCATTTAATGAAATGATTACATGAAAAACAACTGAGATGTGTCTGTGACTGACTACAGCATGTGTCTAATTTCTAAACATAACAATGTGTGTGCAAATTAGTGAAGCATGATATTAATTAAATACATGTGATTCCTGTAAAATGGGCACTAATTAATAAAGCATGTGTGTGATTTGATTTACAATAAATCAAATGTGGTTCAGCTAATAAAAATGGGCGCGCAAATTACTAAAACATGCTTGCAATATTAAAAAAATGAGAAACACAAAAATCTGAATGCAATACAGTGCTTAACAAATTAATTAGACCACCACATGCTGAAAGGTTTTTGCCACAACTGCCCTGAATTAACAGTATTGGTAACTGAAATGTTTCTGTAATGGTTGATTCACCAGTTTGTAGAATCTCGTTGACAGAAAAAATATTTTTAATGCTTCAATATAATTATAATTTTTATCCATGAATTTTCCAATTTACTGTTTTACAAAAAGGAAAAAACAGTGAAGCACATGGTTATTCCTTGATGAAGATGCCAAATTATAGTTATTTACTTGCATTCCTGAACAGAAAAATTAGTTTTAGTGGTTGAATGTTAAGCTTGATTAATTTCTGACTTGTCAGAAAAGCCCAGTGAGGCAGATCACATTCAGGTATAAAACTTGCATTCAGTTTTAAATTTTTCATTCCTGTTCAAAATGGTGAAAAAGAATAACAATAACATATTTAGTTTAGAAAGACTGAAATATTCATGTTTTTTCATTTTTATGACAGGTGGTCTTATAAATTTGTTAAGCACTGTATATAAGAGGGGCAAGACAGCCGAGCCTCAGACCTCCATCCCTCAGGTCATTGCAGGCTCCACCATTTAGCTAGTGATCAAATAAATCAAAAAATAAAATCAGCTGAAGGGTATCTAAAGTTTTATCAGACTAAATTAAAGTAAAACCAAGTAACCACTCAAAAAGATTCTCCAAAAGACAGTGATGGCCAACATGGGAAAGATGCTCAAACTTAGTCTAACAGTTTGTGGATGTTTGGACTTCGTCTGTGCTCCACCTTTGACGCAAGAAATTTGCCTAATGAATATCTTGGTAAATGATTGTCTAACTAAGCAGTATAATACAGTCACTGAAAAAATGAAGGAAAAAATTAAACCTGAACCTGAACTCACAGTCTCTGGGATCCAGCTGCACTGCATGATCAATGGAGCCAGTACTGGACGTGTTACTTTTTGTCATAATTCTGAGCAAATATGTCAGACCCTTAAAGCCTACGTGTAATAAAACTCAGCCTTTTCTTGACTGTCTTTAATAATGACTTTTGTGAGAGAAAAAAATCACCTTGTTCTGTAGGTTTGATTTTAACCACAAATGGTTTAAAAAAAACACAGTTTTTTTTTTTTTTAACTTTGCTATTCTTTTAAGACTAGGATGGTCCAATTAACAAAGTTATTCAAGAAAAAATATTTTTGATGTTGTTGTTCCAGCCTGAATCTGGTCTACATATAAACGTAATCTCCAAGAACAAATGTGTTAAAAAAGCTCTGTAACTTCGTGTGTGTGTAAATTATGACATTCGGTCAAATTAAGATAAATATGTGTCAGGATAAAATGCATGAGAGAATGACTAAAGTGCACATTCATCTTATAGTAAAGGCTCACACATCTCCAGGATGTGTGATTTATAATCAGTCCAGTGAATTACTTACTGTAGGCTAAATGTTTTTTCAGCTGCAATTCAGATGCAAATTATTGATTAAAGTATGAGAATGATAACACCACCAATATATCACAAACACACATTTTCAAAATGCTTGTTGATTTAAAAAAAAAAAAAACTACTAAAATACTCAAATATTCATGGGAAATGAAGAGCATGCATGCCCTCAAAGAGATATTTATGACTGGGGCTACCATAGAATCAAAAATCACATCAAAATCTAATTTTTTTCTAACCTTAAATCATCATTATTCACAAAGACATTTGTTTGAATCGAGTGATCCACTGTAAAGCCATTTTGCTCAGATTACAGTCAGATTCAAACACTGGCCCGTAGGTAAGGGGGATCGGAGGGTTCGTTCGAACCCCCCCTCCAGAATGGAAATTAAACACGGGCAAATCAACATGACAGACAACTTCACTTAATGTAATTGGAATAAAATTGAATACCTGATAAGCATTTTCTGTTGGATTTGATATGTGACACACTCTAATTAAATTTTAATTCAATTAGAAATAATGGGAACGAGGGGGTTGCCTTGGATATTCTGACTTTATGTATATGTTATTTATCAAGTAATATGAAGAGATTAATTATGTTAAGTTTATTATTTTGAGAGAAGGAACCAAATTTTCTTTTTTCATAAAAGTGATACTTGACTGTAGTTTTAACGAAAAGAAAATGTCCCAAATCTTTCCAAAAGGTGATGCAAAATGGACATTTATAAAATCAATGGATGATGCCTTCTTGATCGTTTTTTACAGAAGGTACAGCTGTCATTGATATCAGAAAATCTGGATATGTATACATTAGTAGGATGGATGTTTTGTAATAGCTGAAGATGTTTATTTTATATATACACACACACACACATTAAGATATAACATTTTAAAACAACTTCAAAATAATTTTCTGTGTGTTTATCATATGTATGTGTGTGAAATTAATTTTGATTTGGAAATTAAAATTAATTAATTTAATTTCAAATTAAATTTCAAAGTAATTTGAAATTAAATTAATTTTGAAATGAGCAAGGTGAGCAACAGAGATGGACAGACATCAAAAGAGAGCAACAGAGACACAAGGAGAGCTACAACTAAGAGAAAGATAACTGTCTGATAGTAGAGAAATAGTACACCTAAATTTAATTAAATTCATTGATTCACAGTAAAAGGAATGTTTGGATGATAATAGAGATGGTTCATTTCCATTAAATTCATTCATTTTTATTCATTCAATGAATTAATGCATGTTAACAGAGACATGCAGCAGAAGAGAGAAGCAGAGACAGACAACAGACAGCAGAGGTGAGCTACAGAGAGACAGACAAGGAGAAAGACACAGAAACACTGGCACTGAGAGGGTTGACAATGGGAAATTATACATTTGAAAAGTGGCCATTATCAGAATTTTTTTTATATAAAAATGAATTACATGGTGAAGATTGCTGTAATAGGCTGTGTTTGGAATTTGAACATTAATCTAAAAATAATCACCTGTACCAATGTGATGAGTACCAGCTCATCCACTGCCACATTAGAAGACAAAGTATGCCTATAGTGGCCAAAAATGGTCACATCACAACATTTGAAGGAAAATTTGAATGATATAGAGACAGTACACTTAAATTTAATTCAAATAATTAATTCATGTTAAAAGAAAGTTTGGATGGTGGTACACTTAAATTTAATTAATTCATAATTAAGTCATGTCAACAGAGGAGAGCAACAGAGACGTATAGAGGAAAACAGAGACAACTGGGGAGAGAAACGTCATGTAAAAGTGAAGGTTTAATCAATAAAAAAGTATAAATTAAAACGTATGAAATGTGCTTGTGTATTTAGGCTGGGCGGGTGGTGAAGTCCACTTTTTAGAAACACCCCCCCCCCTTCACAAGGCTGGCTACGGGCCTGTAATGAAAAAGTCAGTCAACATGTGCAAGGACTTGTAGACATTTTCCCTCTATCGTTGATGGTTAATATCACATTTGCATATATTTTCATGGTTAAGTGCAACAGGTTGTGTGCATGCCTCGCGGCAAGAATATTGCTGGTTCGATCTCCCTGTTGGTCAGGGTCTCTCTGTGTGGAGTCTGCATGTTCTCCCCAAGCATGCATTGGTTCTCTTTAGCCCTCTGGCTTCCTCCCACAGACCAAAAGCAGCCTGGTCAGGTTGATTGGTGACTCCAAATTGCCCAATGTCAGCTGGGACAGGCTTTAGCCCCCACAACCCAGAAAGAGATGGATCTTTTTCACCTACTGTAATCCAGTGTATAAAGGGTTTTTGCCTTTTTTTTTTTTTTTTTACCAACATCACAACCTCCAACAAATACATATGCAAAATCATATTTTTTATTTTTCTATTCATAATACTCAAAATTCACCTTTAACGATGGCTGACACTCATACATATCTTTTTGACCACACAAAGCTTGTTCTTGTTATTAGACTTCTACGAACAGTATCTTCTCTGTTTGCACTCATGTAGACCACTACATGGAGCACTAAACCATCGCAAACTGAGACAGGGACGGTTTTGTTACTGGACTGTTCTATAGGGTTAGCTCACCCTCTAGTGTTTGTATGTAAATGATACAGCCAAGTAGGAAACACGAAGTGATGTTCTTGTCTCTGGCGCCAGTACTGAATACAGACTGCTGCAGACAAATGCTATGGCTTCTGTCTGTTAGTCTTACACCAACAGGTTTCTCAACAGAGATGTTAAAAAAGGTGGCTTTTTGAGCTTTTATTTTTGATTTATTGGTGGTGTCAGAAGTGAACTAATCCAGTATCTGAGTTTAAGTAAGAAAAAATAGAGAGGCATCGGCATCACAATGGCGTCCGCAATACCGCCGCCAAGTGAGATGAAGTTGACTGGCGACCTCGCTAACAACTGGGACAAGTTCAGGTCGGAGTTTGAGGATTACATGCTAGCGACTGGGCTAATGGAAAAAGGGAAGGAGGTACAGGCAGCCACCCTGCAGAGAGTGATGGGCAGTGAATGTCGCCACATATACAAGCATAATTTGGGGCTCTCAGACAAGCAGGCGAAGGACCCCACGGCTATCCTTGACGCTTTGGAGCCGCATTTTAAGCCGGCCAGGAACGTGATTTTTCAGAGATACATTTTTGGCAACTGCAAGCAAGACGAGGGGGAACCCATCGATGCGTTTGTAACTTGGCTGAGAGAGAAGGCTGCATCCTGTGAGTACGGAGAACTTAAAGAGGATTTGATAAGAGACAGACTGGTACTAGGTGCGTGTGAGGAGGCAGTACGCTGTCGCCTGCTCAGAGAAAAAAAGCTCACACTTAAGTCAGCCATTGAAATATGTCGGGCTACAGAAATGACGGACATGAGCTTGAAAGCAATGACACAGGACAGGATACCAGAGACGGTGCATGTAACAGACAGCTGTCGGCCATGGGCTGCACAAAGGCAGGCTCGCCATGACAGGTCTCAGGATCAGGCGCCAGGCACAAACGGAGGCGCCATATGCAAATTTTGTGGCAACACGCACAGGCGTGGGCGTGAACTTTGCCCTGCATATGGTAAGAACTGCCGCTATTGTGGAACTGCAAACCACTTTGCAAATACGTGCATGAAGAGGGAACATGCCACCAGACAGCTAAATGCAGCAGACATTGAAGTCCAGGAGGATATGGAGACATCTGACCCTAAGGCACACATATACACAGCAGAAAGCATTGGAGCAGTGCAGGGATGTGGGAAGAAATGGTTTGCTAATATCAAAATGAACAGGGGGTTCCAGAGGTGCCAGTTAGATTCAGGGGCGACCTGTGATGTAATGAGCATAAAAGATGTGAGGAGACTAGCACCCCAGGCAAAGCTATCACCAAGCCAGACCAGACTGGTACTGTATTCAGGCCAGTCAATGCAATCCATTGGCATTTTTGAGACAGAGTGTGTAGTGAGAGGAAAAACACACAAGCTGAGTTTCGAGATAGTGAGGAGTGGACAGAGACCCCTGTTGTCAGGCCAAACCAGTGAATGTCTAGGTTTGATGCACTTCACCATACCTAGAGAGCTACTTATGGTGGGGCACAGCAGCTCAGAGCCTATGACTAGGCAGCACCTTGTCCATACCTATGATGATGTTTTCAATGCCCCAGTTGAATCAATCCCTGGGGAGGTTCATTTTGAACTGGACAAGGGTGTTACTCCAGTACTGGCTTCTCCACGTAATGTTCCGGTGGCTCTCAGAGATGCAGTCAAAGCTCAGTTATTAGATAAGTATGAGAGAGATGGACACTTAGCCTCAGTGTCAGAACCAACCGAGTGGATTAGCAACATGGTTATCGTCAGGCAGCCAGAGAGGCTGAGGATTTGCATGGACCCCAAGTCACTAAATCTAGCCTTGAGGAGATCTCACTACATAATGCCAACACTTGAGGATGTGCTGTACAAACTGCCCAGGGCCCGTGTTTTCACCCTTGTAGATGCGCGTGATGCTTTTATGCAGTGCAAGCTAGATGAGGAAAGCAGTTTCACAACCACATTTTGGACACCCTGGGGCAGGAAGCGCTGGTTAAAGCTGCCCTTCGGGGTGTCTGCAGCTACAGAGATATACCAGCGAAAGCAACATGAGCTACTGGTAGGGCTCAGTGGGGTAGAACCCATTGTAGATGATATACTGGTGGTTGGGTGTGGGGACACAGATGAGGAAGCCATAAAAGACCATGACAGAAAACTGACAGCACTCATGGACAGGTGCAGAGAGGTTAAGCTGAGACTAAGTCTAAAGAAACTGCAGTTCAAGGTCAGAGAGGTCAAATTTCATGGGCACATTCTGTCAGAAGAGGGTCTCAGAGCGGATCCAGAGAAAGTCAGAGCTGTCCAGGACATGCCCCACCTCAAGGACATGAAGGCAGTGCTAAGACTAATAGGGTTTGTGACCTACCTTGCAAGATTCATGCCACGCCTCTCAGAGGTATGTGAGCCACTACGCCGGCTTCTGGACAAGCATGTTCCATGGCACTGGCTTCCAAAGCATGACGCTGCAGTTGAGGAAATCAAGTGTCTGGTCACGGTGGCTCCAATCCTGAAATACTATGATGTGACCAAGCCAGTCTCTATACAGAGTGATGCGAGTCAGAAAGGACTTGGCTGCTGTTTGTTGCAGAAGGGTCAGCCAATAGGTTATGCATCACGAGCACTAACTCCGACGGAACAGAACTATGCTGGTCAATCAGAGACGAGATCAGTGCACAAGACGGAGTGCTCTTCAAAAGCCAGCGAGTCATAGTACCGAAATCACTGCATGCAGAAATGTTGAAATGCATTCATGCTAGCCATGTAGGTAGAGATGCAATGAATACTCACGAGTGAAACGATGATGTCACATGCACTACCAACACGGCCATGGCAGATTGTGAGTATGGACTTGTTCAGACAGGCGGGCAAATACTTTCTGCTCTTCGTTGACCATTACTCAGATTTCTGGGAAATAGAATTGCTCCCAGATCTTTCAGCAGAGACTACAGTGCTGGGGTGCAAGGCCCAGTTTGCGAGACATGGACAGCCTGACCAAGTGATAACTGACTGTGGTCCCCAGTTTGACAACAAAAACATTCAGAAAGTTTGCAAAGGAATGGGACATTGACCATGTTAAGTCCTCACCCAGACATCCACAGTCCAATGGTAAAGCAGAGTCGGCTGTAAAAATAGTAAAGAACCTGTGTAAGAAGGCAGCCTGTACAGGCAATGACCCGTGGCTGGATATTCTACAGTAGAGGAACACACCCACGGAGGGCATGCTTAGCAGCCCAGCACAGAGACTGATGTCTCGGAGACTGAGGACCTCGCTTCCAGTCGCTGACACGCTCCTGGAGCCGAGCGTGGTCACTGGAGTGCCAGACAAACTGCGGTTGAAGCACCAAACTGCTAAGCTCTGGTATGACAAGTCAGCCAGGGACCTACCTGAACTGTGTGTTGGCCAGGGCATTAGAATGAAGCCATTGCCCGGGGACAGGACAGGCAGGTGGAAAAGGGGAGTTTGCCTGCAGCAGGTGGGCCCCAGATCGTACCTGGTGGATGTTGAAGGAACAAACTACCGGCGGAACAGGATGGACCTGCGACCAGCAGAGGTGGGAGCGACAGGGTGCCACTCTGAGCAACACAGCGGGCAGCACAGCGGCCCTTCTATTGAGCAACCCAGTAGTCCACACCACAGTGCGGTGCATAAGGTAGTGGACCGTGACACCAGTGCCCAGGAGGTCGGGCCACCAGGACAGGCTGGTCAGTATCAACCCATGGGGGACCCGCCACCCACACCGGGGCACAGGACGGCCAGTGGCAGACTGGTGAGGGTGCCAAACAGACTGAACCTTTAGATGGGACTTAAATTTTTGAGTGAGGTTCGGTTTTGTTACTGCATGATGTGTTTAGAAAAAAACAAAAACAAAAAAAAACAAGGAAATGGGGAAACACGCAGGAATTTATTTTTACTTGAATTTAAGCAGTTGTTGAATTTAACAATTATTGGCACTACAGACTGTGTTCAAGTATGCCAAGGTGTTATCTAAAAAAGGGGAGATGTTACCCCCTCTAGTGTTTGTATGTAAATGATACAGCCAAGTAGGAAACAGGAAGTGATGTTGTTCTTGTCTCTGGTGCCAGCACTGAATACAGACTGCTGCAGACACATGCTATGACTTCTGTATGTTAATCTTACACCAACAGGTTTCTCAACAGAGATGTTAAAAATGGTGGCTTTTTGAGCTTTTATATTTGATTTATTATAAAAATAAGTTTGATATTTTATTTTCTGTTGGTAAGTAGGTAAATTACAAAACAACTCACTCACCTTTTTTCAACAGAAACACACCAATATTACAAGGAAAAATCTCTTACATAATAAACCCCAGGAAGTTTAAACAGGGTGTTTGAAGGGGCATTTTCTTTAAAGAGGTAAAGCATATTTCTCTGTGAACTGAACATTTTTGTAAAAGGTGTCATGGTCTTCTGCTCCCCAAGCCCCTTCTAACAACATGAAATGCAAAGAAAATTCGATTTGCAGGACCTGAGACCTTTAAATTTACACTGCTCTCAAATGTTCCCAGAAAATATGTCACGATTTTCTTTCCTAAAAATCCACTCATATGTTGGATTTTAGTGTGTATATTAACCTCTGTTTTAGGCCTGCTTGACATAGGCTGTGCTACAGTAAATGATTAAGGAAACATTTTCACACAAATGGTTTAAGGACACATTAGCCCTTTTCACAGTGCCTTTACATAAAAGTACCACTTTGAGTCTTTACACCTCAAGACGTTGCCTACAAATCAAAGATCATTATCAAAGTGTTTCTACTTAATAATTTTATTTATCTTGTGTTTGTGCAAAGTGCTGTATTGGTAACTCAGTTATTATGTGTTTTGAAAAAAAAAAAACATTTTATTTGTTTTTCCACTGGGTGCACATCTTGCCTCATAAATGTTGATCTTTTATCTCTTGTTACAGGATTACAAAGGCCAGAAGCTGGCTGAACAGATTTTAGGGAATAATAGAACCTCTCCATTCTCTTCTCAGGAGAGCCTGCTTAAGGAACAGGAGTTCCCAGTTGAAAGAACAAGAAGCAACACCAACAGAGTTAGCATCAAGCTGCTAACTCAAGGGACAAAGGAGCAACTCGTGGTCTTCAGAGCCAGAAGTCGAAGGGACACAGCGGCCTGGAACCCACTAGGAAACCACCAAATGTGCAGTACTGGACTTTGCAGAGCAACACCCAAAAATGACACCTTTCGATACATGGACTTGGTAATGTAACTGGGCCTTTCAGAGTTTAGCGTCGCACGGCTAAACATATGACTTTTCAGTTTCTACAATCACTGCACTGATTTATTGAATATGCTTTTTGGGTTTTAAGCTAGGGCTAACTGCTGTGTATTTTAACATTACCACTTCATGTAGAGGCATCAACCTTAAACCAAGAAACCTTTCCGAACCTCCACCACTCCCCATGGGGACCTGAATGTAAATGCCTTTGTTTGAGCCATGTGGTGTTAAGACACTCTTTTGAGACAGCCATCTTGCCTTTTCCTGTCACTCACACACACACACGCACGGGTGCACACTTGTACATAGGACTTTGTTAGGTTAGATATTGTACGTTTTTTTATGTTTGGTTTGCCAATAAATGATCTTGAACACAAAGTCAGTTGCTGGTCTGTTAATGTTGCATAAGAATGAATCTTGCCAACCTCTTCTCTGCAGAACTCCAAATCCTTCAACTTTGACTGACAATTGATTGGGTAACTTTGGTTATTTTTATTAAGTTAATTATAAATCATGGTTCAAAATTGATAGTTACCTTTATGTGACTGGCTTAATAAATTGACTATCATTTCCCTTTATGGGTGGTGCCCCTAGGTAGATTTAATGTAAATTAAATCCCATTAATTAATGTAAATAGTTATTTCTGATAGCCAATATTATTAAGTGACAGTGAATAGTTGTCCACTGATCATAAAGCACAACAATGATTAAAGACAAGGACACAGTAATTCATTTAGTTCTTATTCTATTCTTATTCTGGGCGTGTTCAGAAAAGAAAGATGAAACAGATGGACAGAAAATATATAGTGCAAATGAAACTGTCAAGTTGAATGTCAATATGTAGAAAAGGAAGTGCAAAGTAGGATTTTTTTTTCTTTTTTTTGGTTTGAGTTAAATTGTACAAATCAATATTGTTACGACCAGCCTAGGGGATACTGGAGGAAATATAAAAATGACCACTCCTTTTCACTCCCAAGGTACACCAGCACAAAAGCACAAAAAAACAAGGTTTTGCAGTCCAAACAATTACTTTTTTTTAATGGTTCTTTTTTTCCTTTTTACAAACTAAATCGATTGATTGATTGAATCTTTATTTAGAGCATAAACACAAATACATACATCCATAAAAGCAAAGGAATACATAAAAACAAAACAAAAGCAAACACACAAAGCAAAATCCTCAAAGATGCCTAATGAAACAAAAGTCCAGAAAGTTAAGTATGCTAAATCAAAATTACCTCAGGGAAAGTAGGCTAAACTAAAACAACAAAACACTCTTATAAATCAAAAACCTTACCTGACCACCGAAGTAAAAAAAAATTATACAAACCTAAAGTGACTCCCTAATCAAAAACAGGAGAAAACAAAAATCAATCAACATATAATGTTTCTATTTGTATGTAAAGTCAGTCAAAATAGGAGTACAATCATCCCCATAAAACGTTTGTTTTACTTTTTAGTTAGAAACAGCTTTAAAAAATGTATATTACCGCGGGCCGCATTCATGTAGGCCGACATAACGATCCGCCATGTCGTCTACGGGTGGATTTTAGGGACAAAAAGAACAAAACATGAATCTGTCCGCCAGTTCTGAAATCTACCTGGAATGCAGGCGAAGAAGAGGAGAGAGGACAACAACTGACCTATAATCTATAAAAGTAATAGTTACAAACCTTATCACTTTAGTAAATGATGCCGTGTTCACGATCCCTTTTGGTCTTAACAGGCTTCTGTCGCTCAGCGAAGTGACGTTTTGGTTACGGTTGGGCTCACTCTAGAATCTGAACGATAGATGTCGCTCAAATGCCAAATTCTATACACTGCACCTTTAAATTAAGTTCTTTCACACTACTTTTAATCCTTAGCAAAACATAAAATCACTCAATTACAGGCTACACAAAACATGGTTCTCTGAGAGCTGTGGCGAATGTTGGCAGTGAGGTAGGAGGAGGGTCAGCTTCTCTTCTCCTGCAGTCTTTTTAAAATGCCGGCCATCAGCTTTCAGCCAATCAGACGGCCTCACTCGCCCAAACTCCTCCAGTCAGTGTTGGGTGCGCCTGTCTGCTGCTGTCAAATCCCATCACTCCACACCTGCAGCATAGGTTAAAGCGAAGGAGCACAGAGGGAGGGAGGGAGGAAGGAAAAAAAATGTTCCTCTACACAATATAGCAAAACAATACAATAATTGACTCACAGTCATAACAATATACATTATATTGCCAAAAGTATTCGCTCACCTGCCTTGACTCGCATATGTACTTAAGTGACATCCCATTCCTAATCCATAGGGTTCAATATGACGTCGGTCCACCCGTTACAGCTATAACAGCTTCAACTCTTCTGGGAAGGCTGTCCACAAGGTTTAGGAGTGTTTATGGGAATTGTTGACCATTTGTGAGGTCACACGCTGATGTTGAACGAGAAGGCCTGGCTCTGAGTCTCTGCTCTAATTCATCCCAAAGGTGTTCTGTCAGGTTGAGGTCAGGACTCTGTGCAGGCCAATCATGTTCGTCCACACCAGACTCTGTCATCCATGTCTTTATGGACCTTGCTTTGTGCACTGGTGCACAGTCATGTTGGAAGAGGAAGGGGCCAGCTCCAAACTGTTCCCACAAAGTTGGGAGCATGGAGTTGTCCAAAATGTCTTGGTATGCTGAAGCATTCAGAGTTCCTTTCACTTGAACTAAGGGGCCAAGCCCAGCTCCTGAAAAACAACCCCACACCATAATCCCCCCTCCACCAAACTTTACACTTGGCACAATGCAGTCCAACAAGTATCGTTCTCCTGGCAACCACCAAACCCAGACTCGTCCATCAGATTGCCAGATGGAGAAAAGCAATTCGTCACTCCAGAGTACGCAAGAACATTCTTTCATAAATGTTTGTAAAAGCAGTCTGCATGCCCTGGTGCTTGATTTTATACACCTGTGGCCATGGAAGTGATTGGAACACCTGATTCTGATTATTTGGATGGGTGAGCGAATACTTGTGGCAATATAGTGTATGTATGTATACCATTAATACAGAAGAAGTGGTTATCCAAATATAACAGCAGATCCAGGATTTTTTTCAAAGACTTTGATGACTTTGTAAGAGCAGTTTTCCACATTTTTGCTCATAAATTAAAAAGGTCTCAATGGATTTGGATGATGGAACCACTTTGAACTAGGAAACTGGTGCTCCTCCGAGCACCAATAAAGACAAGCAATGTTTTGAAAGAGTGATACTACCCACTCCTGTACAGTAGGTGGCGGTATATACCTAAAAGTTGTTTGCAATCCGCCAATCAAACAGAAGAAGAAGAAGCAGGATTTGGATGATATTTTCGGGGGATGTTGCTCATGGCAGAAGGGTGAAGTGATGATTTTTAGGTTGGGATTCAAATCCAGATGTAGATTAAATTTCCTTTTTAAGAAGGGTTTGTTAACACTGCACAAAACCGCAGTTTTCTACATTTTCAAGAATAACTCTGCCAAGCAGAGGTTTGCAAAGGTTTGAGTTCTCTGAGCACGTCTACTTTCAAGTGTTACATATTTGGACATTACTTGAGTTCTACTTGTAAACTGTTCTATAGTTCTCGCCCACAGATGGAAATATAAACATGCTTCTTGTCTTCCACATACTAAGGCTTTTGTAATGAAGATTTATCCTCTCCATCTCCAAGCACTTTTTGGACATTTTCTGGAGGGTTCTCATTTTTTGCTCATACTTTGAAGGTTAATGACAGTAGAGTTTGATATCTGACCTGGAGGTATTTCACCAGGTGACAGGCTCCTCTCTTCCTTCCGACCCTTCCAAAGAAGCTCCAGGGGGTCTGTGTACGTCCTGTTTGGTTTCAATTCTGGAAAGATATTGACATAATGTCCCATCACTTCAATGTAAAACATTTTCCACAAATAAACATCTTACTTTATTTGGGTTAGTGAGAAGGTGAAAATCTTCAGCTGCAGTACTGACATCACTTCCCACAAATTTACAATTTTTACTTCATGCACCTGTTATAAAATCAAACCCTTTGAAACTTGCATGTGAGTTTTGTAAAACAGGTAGTAATTTCATAATTTGCACAAGCGTTTTCATGGTATGGTACCCTGTTATCGGCCTCACTACACCTTTGAGCAAATGAACACATCATGATAGAGACCAACTGCTTAAAACATCCCAATCACAAAAGACATTGTTTATTCATCATTTATCAAACTATAAATAAATATTTGTTCACACATATTTAAGTCCCTGCCAATGACAAATTTGATAGAAAAAAAATAACCTGTCCTGCCTGAGCTTTGTGGGAAGCTGTAACAATTTTGAAGGCTGAAGATCATAACCTTTTAACCAACAAAACAAATCCCTGAACATGTAAAAACACATCCAGAAAACTGTGTTAGGTTTAAGGCATCGGCTGTTAGCTTTGAGGAAAATTCATTTCCCCATGTGGATTTTTTACATGAAAAGCTGCAGATCTGTGTCTTGTTTGTAGGCTGTCAATACAGTGGCATGTGTTACAAAGCCTAAAATAACTTTAAGGCCACATTTTCACTCATTTTCAACAAGCCTACTCTGGTTCCAGATGTCCTCGGAAAATTTGGTTTGAGAAGTTTTAAGTTTCTTGTCCTAAAATCCTCTCTTATATTTGATTTAAAACCCCAGCCTTGCTGAGAATGGGTTGACTTGATGTAATTTCTGATTAGCTGTGTCTGACCAGTCTCAAGTAAATGTGGCTTTGGCCTTCCACTGCTATAATGTAGTGTTTTCTATGATAGATATATGACAGATATATGTGTATCTGTTTGAAGACAGATCGTGGACACATATTTCTGCGTGCATAAGATGTGACTTATAGGTATCATAGTAAGACCACGAGATTGTGGTTTTGGTTAAAAGAAAGCAATACACACCTGGCTGGTTGGCAGTTTTCAAAGACAGCCCCAGTCTTCGCCTTTCTCTTGCAGACAGAGGACGGTCCTGAACCTGTAATCAACCAAAAATTTATTTTATTAATAAATTACATTTGCAGGTTTCAAATAAGGTTGTGCACAAACTGTGACTTCTGTACATGAAAATAACATAATATCTTATTTTTTTGTCCTGAAGAGGTATTGACACAAATGTTTTTTTCCACAGAGAACAGTATGTCTGAGGCAGGGACAGTAATCTTTATTATAATCTTTATTGACCCACAACTTGAACTTTTCAAACATATTTTATCTCCTGTGATGTGATGCCCTCCTCTGATAATGTTGTAGTTTTTATACTGCTTTTAGTCTTCTATTTAGTTGGTCCACTGTTACATATCTAGGCCAACAGGTGGGTCAGGGCCAAGTACGTCCCCTAGAAAACAGTCTAACTTCTTATATTGTTTATTAGTTTAAGATCGCCTTTTTGAAGTAGTCTTGCTTTGGTCATGTGTGTTAATTTTGATTCATGGCAATCCTTTATTTGTAAAAGAATCCTTTATTTTTTATTAAACACCTCTGTTAAACCGTTCTGTCTGGTTTTATGTTACCTTTCTTTCCTCTGTTAAGAGCAGTGGATGTAACACTGCTGAAGAAACGGTTTGGTTTCCATCTGCTTTCTTGTTCTCTGCACCACAGTTATCCTTCTTTGTCTCCTCTGGGTATATAATATGATGTTGAGGTGGTTGTCTTAGAAATTTCCCCTATGAAGGCACAATAAAAAATTAGTAAATAGCTAAAGATTTAACTGTTCGTTACTGTGTTCTTAGTCTAAGTTCTTATATTGTTTATTAGTTTAAGATCGCCTTTTTGAAGTAGTCTTGCTTTGGTCATGTGTGTTCATTTTGATTCATGGCAATCCTTCATTTGTAAAAGAATCCTTTATTTTTTATTAAACACCTCTGTTAAACCGTTCTATCTGGTTTTATGTTACCTTTCTTTCCCAATCTAAGAGCAGTGGACGTAACACTGGTGAAGAAACGGTTTGGTTTCCATCTGCTTTCTTGTTCTCTGCACCGCTCCTGTTCTTCTGTCTACCCCATGCTGGTATTTCACCAGGTGACAGGCTCCTCTCTTCCTCCGAAGACTCCTCATGAAGCTCCAGGGTGTCTCTGTACGTCCTGTTTGGTTTGAATTCTGGAAAGATATTGACATAATGTCCCATCACTTCAATGTAAAACATTTTCCACAAATAAACATCTTACTTTATTTGGGTTAGTGAGAAGGTGAAAATCTTCAGCTGCAGTACTGACATCACTTCCCACAAATTTACAATTTTTACTTCATGCACCTGTTATAAAATCAAACCCTTTGAAACTTGCATGTGAGTTTTGTAAAACAGGTAGCAATCTCATAATTTGCACAAGCGTTTTCATGGTATCCCACGCATCCATCTTTTAGAGTTGCATGCTGGTTTTTATGAAGGTTAGACTAAGTTCAAGCAGGAAGACTGTTGTGTGTTCATTCCTTTACTTATTCATTCACTGAGTCTCCACTCATTCACTTTTACCCCTCTACCTCTTCCTCCATGTTTTACTCACTTAAGTCCTAAACTAAACATATTCTTCCCAGCTATGTCTGACCAATCATCCTGCTGCTGTTATATTCTCAAAATCAGGTCTTTTCTCTGCCACAGTCAAATGGTCGTTTCAGTGTGACTGCAGGAAACCTCTTCCACCTGAGTCACCTTCAAGCCATCTCACAAGGTCTGGCTTCTGAGACTCCTTGTCTCATCCTGTGTCTCTCCATCACCACCACAGTGTCTAGACTCCACAGTGGGGTATCCTACCCTGTTATCGGCCTCACTACACCTTTGAGCAAATGAAGACATCATGATAGAGACCAACTGCTAAAGACATACCAATCACAAAAGACATTGTTTATTCATCATTTATCAAACTATAAATAAATATTTGTTCATACATATTTAAGTCCCTGCCAATGACAAATTTGATAGAAAAAAAATAACCTGTCCTGCCTGAGCTTTGTGGGAAGCTGTAACAATTTTGAAGGCTGAAGATCATAACCTTTTAACCAACAAAACAAATCCCTGAACATGTAAAAACACATCCAGAAAACTGTGTTAGGTTTAAGGCATCGGCTGTTAGCTTTGAGGAAAATTCATTTCCCCATGTGGATTTTTTACATGAAAAGCTGCAGATCTGTGTCTTGTTTGTAGGCTGTCAATACAGTGGCATGTGTTACAAAGCCTAAAATAACTTTAAGGCCACATTTTTACTCATTTTCAACAAGCTTACTCTGGTTCTAGATGTCCTCGGAAAATTTGGTTTGAGAAGTTTTAAGTTTCTTGTCCTAAAATCCTCTCTTATATTTGATTTAAAACCCCAGCCTTGCTGAGAATGGGTTGATTTGATGTAATTTCTGATTAGCTGTGTCTGACCAGTCTCAAGTAAATGTGGCTTTGGCTTTCCACTGCTATAATGTAGTGTTTTCTATGATAGATATATGACAGATATATGTGTATCTGTTTGAAGACAGATCGTGGACACATATTTCTGCGTGCATAAGATGTGACTTTTAGGTATCATAGTAAGACCACGAGATTGTGGTTTTGGTTAAAAGAAAGCAATACACACCTGGCTGGTTGGCAGTTTCCAAAGACAGCCCCAGTCTTCGCCTTTCTCTTGCAGACAGAGGACGGTCCTGAACCTGTAATCAACCAAAAATTTATTTTATTAATAAATTACATTTGCAGGTTTCAAATAAGGTTGTGCACAAACTGTGACTTCTGTACATGAAAATAACATAATATCTTATTTTTTTGTCCTGAAGAGGTATTGACACAAATGTTTTTTTCCACAGAGAACAGTATGTCTGAGGCAGGGACAGTAATCTTTATTATAATCTTTATTGACCCACAACTTGAACTTTTCAAACATATTTTATCTCCTGTGATGTGATGCCCTCCTCTGATAATGTTGTAGTTTTTATACTGCTTTTAGTCTTCTATTTAGTTGGTCCACTGTTACATATCTAGGCCAACAGGTGGGTCAGGGCCAAGTACGTCCCCCTAGAAAACAGTCTAACTTCTTATATTGTTTATTAGTTTAAGATCGCCTTTTTGAAGTAGTCTTGCTTTGGTCATGTGTGTTAATTTTGATTCATGGCAATCCTTTATTTGTAAAAGAATCCTTTATTTTTTATTAAACACCTCTGTTAAACCGTTCTTCTGGTTTTATGTTACCTTTCTTTCCTCTGTTAAGAGCTGTGGACGTAACACTGGTGAAGAAACGGTTTGGTTTCCATCTGCTTTCTTGTTCTCTGCACCACAGTTATCCTTCTTTGTCTCCTCTGGGTATATAATATGATGTTGAGGTGGTTGTCTTAGAAATTTCCCCTATGAAGGCACAATAAAAAATTAGTAAATAGCTAAAGATTTAACTGTTCGTTACTGTGTTCTTAGTCTAAGTTCTTATATTGTTTATTAGTTTAAGATCGCCTTTTTGAAGTAGTCTTGCTTTGGTCTTGTGTGTTCATTTTGATTCATGGCAATCCTTCATTTGTAAAAGAATCCTTTATTTTTTATTAAACACCTCTGTTAAACCGTTCTATCTGGTTTTATGTTACCTTTCTTTCCCAATCTAAGAGCAGTGGACGTAACACTGGTGAAGAAACGGTTTGGTTTCCATCTGCTTTCTTGTTCTCTGCACCGCTCCTGTTCTTCTGTCTACCCCATGCTGGTATTTCACAAGGTGACAGGCTCCTCTCTTCCTCCGAAGACTCCTCAT